>CM031236.1:647095507-647780507 GCA_018340775.1 Taxus wallichiana var. yunnanensis
AGCAATACCTTAATAGATATTAAAGAGGATATTGCTCCTGGCATCAAATCCAGAGGGACGTAAATATGGGTAGAGGTATATGACAATTATGTGCACAAATTTTTTGAAAGTGATGCAAATAATGGAGGTTTAGGTGTCTAAGCTTGTTTTAGCTAGGTCTAGAAGGGTAAGTGTCAAAGTTTCTTTCCTCCATGATGAGGCATTTAAATTTAAATACAAGCCAGAATTCAGGTTACTTTACTTGTGTACATGGGATACACACAAATAAGGCTACTGTAGGCAATAACATTATGAAATATTTATTTTTACACGTGTTCATGGAGTCAAGTTATAGGTGATTTATGACCAGGTTTCAAGTTTAGTAACATACAATGGAGCCAAAATAATGGTGGTGATGCACTGCATTTTGTGTGGGATAGTGTTTTCGGTGTAGTGCCTAATAGGAGAAACATTCTGTAAATAGAGAGAATTCTTACATGTGTGTAGCATGGACATGATGTAATAGAACAATTGAATAATGATAAATGAAATAAGATGATTGAAGTTTGAAAGAATCTGTCTTTGGTTTTACATGTTTCTGCACATAAACTTTGAATGTGACTATGCTTGATATAGCTTTGGTTTCAGAGATCGGCGACATGAGTTTGTGATGAAAAGGAGAGGAGTTTGGAAATTTTTTGAGTGGTGGAAAGTGAAGTCGAGAGACTCCAAGGAGTCATGTTGAATATTTGTAGTTTATGAAACCAGTTATAGTTACTTGAATACTTAAATTTTTCCTCTCGGCCTAGACTAGGGAAAGATCTATCTAAAATTCTAGCCATCAAAAATTGAAGAAAATTTAGGATTATCTCTCAATGCGGATGGAAGCTAGAAGTATTTCAAGTTTAATTTTATAATTCACACATGTGAATAATATATGCCCTTAGTTCTAGGTAGACTAGATAGAGAGGTTGATATTAAGGGTTTTTGGTTGCATGGAGGTCTAAATATGGGAATCAAGTTATGAAACTGGGTATGCATCATGTCGTCAACCTCTTAGAGGTGGCATAAAAGCAAGTTTCAGGTGATATCTAATGGTAAGTGCCTATTATCATAACTACCTACTACAATAAGCCTAATTTACTCGAGGGAGTGGTCTGTGAGGTACCAATATGTACAAAGGAACAATTATGTACAATAAGCCTAATTTAAGCATAAGTAGGAGCGCGATAAAGGGTCATCAAATCCATCTATATTAGGTGACATTTTTATAGAGAAAATTGAGTTTTGATAGGGTTTACATGTGGGGAGACCTAGTAGGTCTTAAGGGATAAATTGAGAAGTATTGAAGCATGTAATAGTTTGGTTGCATTTGAAGGGTAAAAAAACACACTATAACAAAGTTAGAGGAGGAAGTCTAAGAGTGTTGAGCATTATTCATAACCTCAGGTCAAGATTTTGAGCATGTTGACTAGTTGAGTCTCATTAGACCATGGTGTGTCCTATAATGAGAATCAAGCATACAAGGAGATGGAAGTGATGGTCTAATCACCCTATGTATGGAAGGATTGATAGAGAGAACACATGAGGTATAGGGATTAAATATAAGGATAATCTCATTGATGGAGACTTAGTGTGTAGGTCTTGTTAATTGGCAATATTAAAGAGAGAACATAAACTTATCATTGATAGAGAAGGTGTATGAGATTCCTAAGGGAAGTTTGGAATTGGGTATGAAGGATGGAGTGTTTCTACAAATTGTAATCTCATGGATGAGTGTAGACCTTCAAGTTTAAGGAACCTATTAAGACTTTAACAAGGGGGAGCCTCGCATTAAGGACATTTTGTACTAAAAAAATGTAAAGTTTGGTATGATCCTCTACACTAGAAAGTTTTGGGGTTATTTAATTGTATGAGCTACCCTTTTTGGAAAACCAAAATGTTTGTACCAATAGCTAATATTGTGAGTCCATGATGACTACTTCTACTTTACAGGTAGAAGAATGATGCTTACAGGAAGTTGATTAGAAAAGTGATTATGTTACGTAGGTTCAAGGATATATATCAAACCAAACTTAGTCGATGATGATGGAGTAGAAGTTACATAAGTCATATTGAACTACCATAAAGGGGGCACGTAATGAATGTAATCTGTGAGTATTGAGGACTATACTGACAAGGGGTGGCTTTGTGAATTTTAAGTTTCAAGCTAGGTTCATCAAAAATGTGGAAGGATGTGAATAAGTGTTGGTTGCGACATAATGCATAAGATAGAGAACAAGAGCATATTAAAATATCTCTCAATATATTCCAAAGAGCATTTTTGAGGAGGCGTGCATACAGAAAGTGGAACGTGAGAAAATTACTTGGGGTATAATCTTTCTTTTTTTGGTATTTTTTGAGATTTGTATACTTTATGGGCCTAAGTAGAAGATGTGGGTATATCCTTTGGAGCATAAGTCCCTGACTAGCCACAGAGGTTCTATAAATTTACATGTCAAGGTAGTATTTCAAGAACTTATAAGTAGCATGCGAACAAGTGGTATATGAGGATGCATGATGCATTTGAAGGAGAATGGTGAATCTCATGGGATTTTCATAGTGTTATGGATGGACATGCTGATTTTTTAGTTTATTAGCATTTTTTTTAAGTAGATTCTTCATGAAAATTGGGGAGAAGATCTTGTGGTGTAAGTTACCCTTTGCTTTTACCGCTCGTTATTTTAAAGACCATGTAAATAGTTTTTATAATGAGAAGAAGTTGAAGTTTTATAAAAATAAATTAGACACTAATATTCATATAATGCATAAGAATTATGTCTACTCCCAATAAGGAGACTTATGAAGAAACAATGGAATTAGATAAGATAGAAATTACTCATGAGACTATGGTGGTTGGGAAGATAGAGCCTCGCACATGTGTGTATATATATATAATGCCAAGATTTAAAGATAGCAGGGGATATTACTTGTGAATATGTGTCACTCCTAGAACCCCCTAAGGGTAAGTAGGTAGTAGGAACAAAATAGACACTCAAGGTTATACCTCCTAAGCGAGAAGAAGAAGTGAGGATTAACCTCGAGGTATAGGAACCCAGAGAAGGAAGATAGTGTCACACTGGACCGGACGTAAGAAAACTATGAAGGTGGTACAAGTTTCCAAATGAAGTCACTAGGCCTTCACATCTTGTTAGAAAGTCACCAAGGATGACACTTGTAAACTAATCCCAGAGAAAATAAGAAGAAAAGGTGCAAGATTTTTACTCAACATGGCAAAGTGATGATGAAGGATTGGATGATAGGATGTGCACTAAAATGTTTCCCACCTAATACACAGGTGTGGGAAGAGGAAGCGCTCATATATGAAGAAGAAACAGTGTAATACGGAGGTCCCGAAAGTGTGAACATGAAGAAGAAAGTTGGTAGAGGTGACATAGAAATAGAAAACAATGAGGAGGAACATATGGGTGGACATAAATGCGGTTCAAGATCAATGGGATAAGGGATACACCCAAGGCACAGGAACATAGGTACCTTCATATGGGATCACTAGTGTGAAAAGGGGAGAATAAATGGTACAAACACCTGGACCTAGGGTATAAAAATGACCTTACGAAGATTATTCACGCCAAGTTCTAGTGCACTCTTGCCCTAGAATAATTATATGGTTGGGATTTGATGGAACCCTAGAGGAAAAGGTGTACACTAAGAATAAATTATCTTAGAGCATGCAAACACACAAACAAACTAGAGCTTAACATGGGTGAGGAGGCATGTTTCAGGGGAAAAATGAAGAAGACACTTGTAAGAAAGGTATGTGACAATCAAGCCCACATGAGTTTTCGATGAACATACAAGCAATGCATTAATCAAAATAGCAATAGAGGTCACTCACAAGAATGTAGATAAAGAGGATTCCCTTAGAACCTTGTTGGAGGACAAGAAGAATAAGGAGGAATATGTCCAACATTTGATAGAGGCACAAGATAGAGTGGAGCGCAAGGCAAAGGTTGTACTATATATAGCCGAGGATATTAGAGAAAAAAATTTGGTTTGCATGACAACTTGGGGAATATGAAGAAAAAGTATCTCAAACTTTTTCCTCCATGTTACACTATCTATAGACTTTCATTCTTTTACTATTACCAGAGAAGACAAGTGCACATGCGCTAAGTAAAATAATACATAGCTACAAAGAAATAGAAGGAAGTTGTAGCCAAGAAAGAAAGGAGCCAAGATAGTGATTGCATGTCGGATCACGAATCATGACGACATACTCTAGAAAATGAGTTGAAGAAAGTAAAATGGTCACCAAATATTTTTGAAGATACAGAGAAAATAATTAAGACAAGGACACTATCGCAAGAAGAAAATTAAGTCCTTGGAAGTGAAGAATTATGAGACCTCAAGTCATGAGGAAAGATTAGCTACAGTAGTAAAGAAGTGAAATGCACTTAAAGCATCTAGGGACTCCCATGAGGAAATAATAAAGGATCTAGGGATGTTAGTATCTCGGTAGGTCAATTTTATGGAAGGGCGGATATCATGCCTCTACTAAAGTACAAAGGTGAGTACATGACCTTGGAAGAAATGGAAAAATTTCTCGGTGAGTGGAATGAGGTTGAGGTAGATATAAAGAACTAGTATCCTAGAATCATGTTACTAGCTGAGGGTAAGGTGTGGTGGTCATCCTTCCATTATTTTGTTCTTTAATTATTGTATAGAAATTCTTAGTTTTTATTCTTTGGAGTGATAATTTTAGAAACCTTGAAAACAGGGGAAATATCATTAGTGTGGGGTAATTTTAGGATGGATAAATTTCCTAAGTCTTAAGAGGGCATGCAAATGAGGTGTGTAGGCATGCACAAGTTTCTGATTAAGAAGGGTGCATCCAGAAGGAAGACTAGTTTAGGACTTATCTATTTTTGCATGGCACGGGATAAAAATAGGAAAAGTTAATAGAGTGCAGATCAAGCAAAGATAAGAATAAGAAGAATTCATGACTAAGAAAAGGCTATTTTGGGAACAAAGTGGAAGAGCAAAGGTCATGCATGGTTTATGCTAATAATAAGATTAAGATAGAGTTTAATTATATATTAATCTATTATTATCCTTCTTGTAAAAGCATGCAACTATTAGTGCATGGATATTTTGAGCATGCAGGATAATTTTGAGATGCATGGGTAGTGAAGGGAAAGTCCCCACCCCTATATATATTAGTTGATTTGCATAGTTTTTAGGACCATGTATTAGAAATTGTATATATTGTAGAGTTATGTTGCACTAATGTCCTAGCACACATGACTATCTAATTACTATAAGTATTTTCTCATATTTTGTTACTTGATGAATTAATGCAATGGATTATTGTGGATGGATTATGGTAATTGATGTATCTGATCATGGTGGTTGTATGGTTAATCTAATCTTAGTTCTAATTTTATTCATTATTCTCTATGGCTTTGATCTTATTTATGTTATGATTTACACCTAGTTACTTGATTTGTTAATGGTTAATATGATTATGCATGCTAACATATTGACAAGATTTCACAGGATTGATCTGGTACACTTCACTCACTTTGAGTGAGTGTTCGGAACCTATTTGGATGAAGTGTCGATGTAACTAGGAAATTGAGGGGAAATACAAGACTACACTCCATGAATAACCAAACAACAACATATTCATGTCCTACTCCAAGAACACCACAAGATATGATAAAGTATGTAATTGACTCATTTGGATGTTGTTTTCCATCTCCATATAACTTGGGAAAGTTATTTTTAAACCCTTTATGTAATATGTAAAGTGGAGTATTCAAAGCGAGTGAACTAATGTTTTGACCCCAAGGTAATGAATCAACCATCTCTAAAGGAAGAGTTTTAAGTGTTTGTGGAAAAATTTGAAGTGCAACAGGACTAGGAGGTGGAGTCTCAAATAGAAATTTGTTACCTTGTCTTGGAATCTATGTAGGATCAAGTATGAAATCAGATTATTCTTAAAACTCAAGCACAATATTATGAAAGACTATGAATCTAATTTCTTTTTATTCTTTATTGTATCTTATATCTACCAATTTTCTCAAAAATATGAGTCACTCATGTGTAAAAAAATAAGTCATCAGATTTTCCAAGGGATAGGATATTCTCATGTACATGCATCGAAATTATTCTTTTTTTTTGTTATTTCAAATTTTTACATTTTAGAATTTTGGAATGTATGTTTTTTTCTATATTTTTGGGAAAGGGGTACCAAATAAACAATTATTCAATCCCCATTGGATTTGCGAAAAATGGTGGTGAAATATTATATTACAAACAAATTCTTGATTTTCATCAATGCTTGTGGGATAAATTCCTTCTCTTTGGAATGGTGAGGATCCCATTTATATACATCTATAAACTATGTAAATTAGACTAATATTTTGGGTTACCATAGGTCAAGGAATACATTCCGAAACACCCTTTTTGTGAATGCAACACTAGAATATAGAGGAGAAATTTATAGATAAGAGAAATAAAAATGATGAGGGGAATTTTATTGATGAGTAGAACATAGATTTCATCAACTACAATATAGATGTGATTACAAACTTTAAGTTGGAAAAAACATGCAAAGCACAATAGAACATCATGGAAAGATAGTGAAATAGAAAATAAAACACAAATGCAAATCCTCATCAATATATATTCATTCCATAAAGAAGTAAAAACAGCCTTCAAATTCTTATAAATGTCAACATGTACTCCGCTCGAGTGAAAAGATGAGAAAGGAAGAAAAAAATTTAAGTAGGATATCGAAGAATGCAATTTTATAGAGAGGAAAAAAATAATACCTTGGAATCTAGAAATACTTACAATTTATATCCAAATTCAATGAATCTTCATATTCACGTGTGTACTTTCAAATTAAAGTGAAATCTCAAAGAAGAAATAGAACCTTTAAGTGACTTAAATCAATTTTACAAAATTTATTTCACAACAAAAAAATACAATGTTAGAGAGAGAAGGAGATCATAAGAAGATTTTACCAGATAAATATATGCTCTTCCTTCATTTTTTGAGATGAATGCTACAACCTGGAAAGGATCGGAGCATTTTTTTGGATAATGTGTAGGAAACGATGCTCCACACATTATCTTGATCTGGTAATCTTTGGTCATTCTTAGGATACTCTCTTTCAATGCTTTGTCTTAGTGACTAATAATAGGATGAAAAATCAACTCCTTGTCGTGAACATGATCTCTTGTCTTCAACATGAGAAACCAATCACCTTGAAATCATCATGAAGAATGAACTCATTTCATAAATACCCTTAATAACCATGAGATATCGTAGATTTTTTTGGTGTCAAATATTCATGAAAATCCTCAATTAAAAATGAAAATATTCTAAAAAGGAAATAATTACTCTGGCTTCAAACCGACACCAAGAAATAATTGAATGGATAATGTCTTCCTAAAGAATATTAGAACTCCATGTATTTCCTCGTTAATGGATAATGGTGAAGACATCAAGAATACACCGAACTATTGGTCCCATCATGAAATCCTTCAATTGATTTAACTAGATATTTTATGATCAAAAATCCTCTCCTTCACTATGAAAAATGTTAAAAATGATTTTTCCTTCTTCTATCCTCCACATTAGATCATTAAAATCCATGTTTTTCACATTTTTTATCTTAGATTTTAATGTATTCAGAAACCAAGATTAAAATGGGCTCATATCTGGAGTATTGGAACTTCATTATGTAAATTTAGGGTTTCAAAGTCCCTGAGAAATGATGGTGGAACTCAATGCAATGAGAGAAACGAGATTCTAAGGTGGTTTGTAAAAAAAAAATAGGATTTTGCATGATTTTTAATTGTTCTCGGAAGTTGAATTATAATTTTTGGAGATCAAATTTACACCCACACTTAAATCAAGCACGATCCATGACTTTGAAGCAACATAGGATTATCTAAATGCAATGTGGTTGTTACAATCGAGATCAAAATTTATAGAAGGTTTGTTCCCTCTTCCCACTACTATTGTTTAAACTACTCATAAGGGAAGGAAATGTAAGCTATGTAATCCTACTCTAACATTCCAAGTGACCAGGGTGAGAAGGTGATGCATGAAACTAAAATCCTAACCTAAGGAGAGGTGATAACACTAAGAATAATGGTAAGAACACTCTAAGATGAGTGAAAATGGGAGAAAATAAAGAAGGTTTAGAAAAATATTTCACATTAGACAATATTTAGCCCGGTCTTATACTATTATTTAGAAGGTTCTCAAGTGTACAAAGTACTAATTAGTCCCACCTTTTGGCCACCTTTTTCTTATCTTTTATTTCATATTTTCCCACATATTTCCTTATAATTTTCACCCCATTTTATAACTTCCCTTAGTTTCTATCCCAAAAGGGCACCCCAAGATGTATTGGGGTGCCTTGAGGTGCCCTAGTACCACCCAGGTGCCTCGATCTATGCACAACCTATTTCGCTCCTTTTTGGGTCACTTCTAGCCATTGGTCATCCTTATCTTCTTCTCAGCAGCCTTTTTTGGGATTAATTATGAAATTAAACTTGAGATCCCTATAAATATAAAGCTTATAAGACCATAATGAGGGTCCTAGGTCATTGCATCCTATCACTACTATCACTCCATCTAGGGTTGCATCTATTGCATCACTTGCATCCACATAGTACCATACATTCAAGCTAGGAATTCTACATCACACACATTCTTAGAGGAGGAGGGATTCTATTCATTCTATTCTACTATCTACATCTTCTATAGCTACCATAGCTTGCTATTTCACAAAGTAAAAGCTGCACAAAAGCACCTAGAGCATGGTATACACACACCCACCGAACTACATCGTGGTCTCAAATGTAGTGCAGTGATCAATGATAATTCCAATGGTTTTCTAGTTGAGGTCATTCTAACCCATTCTTCTTCTTCTCTTGCAAGGTGTCATCTAGTTTGTCCAAACGAAATCAAGTATGACAGACAAAGAGTATTTAGAGACACTTAACAGTCATATCAAATTAGGGTTTTGAGCATTTATATTGTTCTGAGCACCCATACTTCCAACCAAGATGCCCCAAGTTCCCATGTCATCTCAAATAACCTAGATCTACCCTTTGTAGGGCCCTTGAGTGTTCATCTACACTGTCGAGTTCTAGTTCTAGAGTTGTGACCATCTACAATAGGCCATAGTCTCACCAAAGTAATCAATAAGTCATTTCCCTTTTCCCTCTTGCATATTAGGGTTTTATTTCACTTAGAATAGTTTGTTTACATTTATTTCATATGGCTTTAGTTCATTTACAACCTTTTTTCCTCCTATTTATATTATCACTAGAACCTTAAATACTCCATTTAGGGCCATTATTTTTGTTAATCATTTTGGTGAGCATATAATTCATTCTCATCACCTTATATGGTTATCCATCTTCACCATTATACTTTTATATGATATTTATTCACCATCCCTAATACCTTCTCTTTCCCTCGTAGTTGTGAGTCAATTATCCATGCCATGAGTATATTTATTCACGCATACTTACAAACATACTCGGATTGCCTCCTTCACCTCCAAAATTACTTAGCTACTCATTATGTTTCTCCACACTTATCACCCAAATATGTCTACCATAAATTTTTTTACACCTTAACCATAAATAAAGATCAAATCATCTTCACATCTGATGACCTCCCCCCTGAGTTGTTAGCCCATGACCCTCCATTATATATCCATGTGTGTGTTAATAAATTCGTGATCAAGTGTGCTAGATCGATAATGGATCTGGCCTCAAAATTTTAATCTTAGTTTTCTCCACCATATCAAAGATGACCCCAACATCCCTTGCTCCTCCATCATTTCTATTTATGGCTTTGATAACATCCCAAAATTATTTTTAGGTATTATTTAGCTACCCATTACCATCGGCTCATGTATGCTTGCTATCCCCACCATGTAATGCCCAATTACCATAATTATAACATTCCCTTTGTTGGTGTTAGATACATGCCATGTATGCGTTCCTCCATACTCTATGCTCGACTCGAGTTCCATTATCAAGGCACCATTTATGATGTTCCCGTAGATCCTTCCCTTTCACATATTGTAACTCTGTTCAACAACCTTTGGAATCCTTCGCTTCCCCACATGTTGGTCTACCTCTATCTAAGTATGGGTTAGGATATGAACAACTTCATTGTTTGGTTTTTCTCACTACCAAGACCAAAAATTTACCAAACTTTGGGACCTCCCTACACGTTCACATAAGTTTGTCCTTGGCTATCAACCTTCTGACCCATCATCCATTGAGGTGCAAACCATATGTCATGTCACATCTCTTCCCCTGTTGCACCCAAACTTCATTAGTGATGATGCTCCTTCCTTTTTTGACACCACCGATACTTTACCTACGATGATGTGTTATTACATCATATGGGTGTTTATGATGATCTACCTACTTACCATCATAAACAAAGTCAATCCCTTCCTCTATCAATATGATTTGTTTGGGTAACTCTATTAACTCGCCGATACTTCAAACCTACCTGACACTATTCCTACAATGCCATATATCGAGGATCATTCTGCACTTATCAATGAAGAAACCATACAACATAATTTGGTAACAATTGGTGATCCTCATATTGTCTTGTTAGTTGCTCCCTTACCCGTACAAACAAAAAAAGGATCTCAAGAAGGTCCTTCACTAATTTTTAATATCTTCACGTGGTACTATAGTGACATGTCAGGTATCAATACCTCTATTGCAATGCATAACATTGTCCTCAATCTCGGTACCAAACCCATCCAACAAAAAAATCCATAAGGTGCATCCTAAGGTTACACTATTAGTCAAAGAAGAAATCCAAAAATTTCTCAATGTTGGATTCATCCGTGTTGTTGAATGTCTCGAATGGGTTTCCAACATTTTTCTCGTAATGAAACTCTGATGGTCATGTCCATTTCTGCATTGATTTCCAAGATTTAAATAAAGCTTCCCTGAAGGATATTTTCCCCTCCCACACATTGATACTATAGTATAATCTACCGCAGGATATGACATACTCTCCTTTATGGATGGTTTCACCACTATAATAAAATTAAAATAAATCCATCTGATTAAGAAAAACCTCTTTCACTATGCCATGGGGTACATTTTTCTATATTGTCATGCCATTTGGCCTCAAGAATATCGGGGCTACCTATCAACGTGTTATGACACATATTTTTCATGATTACATCCACAAGATCATCTAAAATTAGGTCGATGTTATTCTCACTAACTCTCATTGTCGTTCTTCCCACACACGTTACCTTCGAGTACTATTTGAATAATTACATCAGTATCGTGTTCACCTTAATCCCAAAAAATGTGTCTTCGGCGTCACCACAGCAAGTTGCTAGGATATATTATCTCACGCCACGGCATCAAAATTGACCCCACTAAAATCAAGGCTATTCTCGACATGCCTCCACCAAAAAAATTGCATCAACTTCACTCCTTATAAGGTAAGATTCAAGTTATTTTTTGTTTCATTACACAACTAGCCGACAAGACTCAACCTTTTACATGTCTTATGAAGAAAGATACCTAGTTCACTTGGGATGAATAATGTCAGCAAGCATTTGATCACATCAAATATTATCTATTAAACCCTCATGTCCTAGTCCCACCCATAGAAGACTAGATCTTTCTCTTGTATATTTCCATTACCTTCCATTCCTTAGGCACACTATTGGCCCAACATGATGATACCCATCGTGAATGATCCATCTACTATATTATTCATACTCTTCTCTCTTATGAATGCAATTATAGTTACATCAAAAAAGTATGCCTTGGAATTGTCTTCATTGCTGAAAATTTGTGTCATTACATCCTTAACCATGAGGTTTAGATTATCACTAAAGTTGACCCTTTATACTACGTCTTGTCCCATACTTATCTTGTAGGGAATTTGACTCTCTGGGTCATGCTCCTTATAGAATTTGACCTTAAGTTCATCCCAGTTGCAGAAAGAAAGTAAGGGGCAGGTCATTGCTGATCAGTTGTTCATTGCCCGTCTTTTAGATGTTTCCCTTGTTTTTGATTCCTTTCACGATGATTTCACTACTTATACCATTAAATCACACATATGGACCATGTACTTTAATGGATCTCACCGCAACTCGGTGTCGATTTTGGTATTGTCTTTATTACCCCGCATGGATCCACTTCCCTTTGCATACCAATTAGGATTTTCCTACAAAAATAATATCATTGAATACGAATCCCTAATTTTAGGTTTTCTTACTGCTAAAATATCCTCATCCATAACTTGTGCATCCATAGAGACTCTCAATTAGTCATTAACCAAGTTAATGACACCTATCACACTAAGGAATAACACCTTATTCCGTATAATTCCTTTGTAAAATACCACTTACCTTTCTTTGAGTGATAATCACCATGTCGATGGCATGGCCATTTCCTCCTCCATTATCCCATAGGACCTTCACGATGATCAAGCCACTTTCATCATCATGCACTTATGAAAACCATCTATTTCCACCATACATATCATTGTCTCATTGCCTTCACAAGTAGTCATGACACCACCGAATGGTTCACACCTATCGCAGTCATGACACATAATATTCCTAATACTTTACAACCCCATGAAGCCTCGCATACTATGTCGTGAAGTCACTAGTTATGTTATCATCGTGACTAACTTGTTCAAGTATGTTCTTGATAGTCGTTTACCTCATTGTCTTTTTCCTTGTGGATATTCCCACTATTGTATCTCACATTCATGATATCCTTTGTGGTGGCCATTTCTCCGGTAAATCCATGGTGCAAAAACTATTATGTCAATTGTATTATTGTCCAATAATGGAACATGATTGCATGGAATATGCTCAACGTTGCAACAAATGTAAAAAGCATGGTAATCTCCATCATGCGCCTACCTATGACCTTCAACCTATCGCTCCCACATGGCCCTTTTCCCTTTGGGGATTTGATTTAATTGGTCTTATCAACCCAAAATCCACAAATGGCCACAAATTCATAATTACCACCATCGAATACTTCACCAAATGTGTTGAAGCCGCTCCCTTATATACAACCACCGGTACCAACATTTGTAACTTTCTTACCATGCACATTATCACCCACTTTGGTGTATCATCTGCCATTATCACCGATAATGGATCCTCCTTAAAAAATAAAGATGTCAAGAAATTTTGTGCTAAGTTTAAGATCAAACAATCATTTTCCACACCTTATTACCCACAAGGAAATGGCCAAGCCGAAGCTACCAATAAAACCATTGTCAAAATCCTACGTAAACTATCAATTGTAGTGGCACTGATTGGCATAATCAAATCCTATATGCATTATGCAAGTCTGACGGAACTAACATTAAAACCCCCACAAATGCTACCCCTTTCTCCCTAGTTTATGGTGCTTTGAGGTCGTTATTCCATTAGAACTAGAAATACTGACTCTCTCGAATCTCTCTCAAAGGAATCCTTAAAGACAACACTTACCACGAAAATCATTTACATGAGTTAGAAATGTTGGAATCACATCATGTCCAAGCATTGGAAAACCTACGTGCATACCAAACCCACATTTTGCACACTTACAACCACAAGACCCGACCTCAAGACTTCAATATCGGTGATCTTGTCTTAAAAGAAAACCAAAAAAATACCAAATCAAGTTGCACTCAAAGGGAAATTCAAGCCCAACTGGCTTTGGCCCTTACATCATCATAGATAAACTTGGGGGTGGTGTTTACCACCTCGCCACCCTTCTAGGGAAACCACTCAAAAACCCACTAAATTTCATGCACCTCAAGAAATATTACACTTAATTGACACACAACGCTCACCACCTAATGATGCACCCTAGTGCTTCAGTTCACACTAGACTATTGAGGGATTACCATTACACTAAACTCCAAAACTACACTACTAGACTCATATGTATACATCCTACATCATCCTATACATACCTCATCTACTAGTCATTTCTACCTCATCTATCTCATACATGCTCCACTAGTCATCATCATCTATGAGTCTAGTTTTCTATGTCATCCATACATCCTATACATTCTACATACTACACTAAATTTCCTTATACTTGGGTCTAGTTTTATCTTTTATCATTATGCATTCTCTTCCTATCTACACACTTATTGCATTACACTTTCCATACCCACATTCCATTCATACACCCTACTCTATATATCCTTATACTGGGTCCAGCTTTTATCTATCATCATTAGACATTCTACTTCTAGCTACCCATTTATTACATTACATTCACATTCACATACTATGGTCATCTACACTACATTGTTCTACATGTTGCACCCACCACCCTACGATAGACTCTATTTCCTCGGTCCATACTTGATTTCCAAGGGTTTACCAATCAAATGGACCTTACCTACATGCAACATGTCATCATACCACTAGTGACCAATGCTCTAGGCTATATCGTCACCCACACTCGTCATCATATCATGTAGTGGTATACACCTTAGGTTAAATCACCACTCCCTTCATCCATTCTACATTATCTTTTTACATTCAATCATCACTTATTCTATCATCCTCTTCTAATTCATTCTATTACATCATCATTTATCCTACTCATCACTTAGTGGTATATGCTTTAGGATAAATCACCACCCTTGCCTTATTCATCACATAGCGGTCTATACTTCATGCTAAAAACCACCACCTTTCATTATCCACCATATACTCATATACACTCCATCTGACTTTATCACCCATCTTGTAGTGACATATGTTATAGGTTAGATCATCACCTTCCTATTCCATTTTGTAGTGATATACGCTAGGGATAAATCATTACTTACACATTCTATGAGTCATGGTATATGTGTAGTGCCCACTTCCATTTGACATTTTAGATACTGATTTTGATACTATTGATCATATTATGGACACTATTATGTTTTGTTTTAGTATGATGGTTAGATGTTAGATCATGGATTATTATTGATCTGGATTCAGTTATTATGCATGATGGTTACTAGAGACATTTTTATATGAGGTTGATGATATACTGTTTGACATGGACATAATATGGATGTTGATTTGGACTTATGACATTGGATATTTTGGGTAGACCTAGTATGATAGATCATTGATGATGATATAGTTGATTTAATTAATTAAAAATGATAATGTTGTATTCTTGATATTGTTGTGATTCATATGATTAGATGATTTTGAAATGTTGTTTATATCATTTTGGATGTTCTGATATGGCCACAAGGCCGAAGGAGGTATTTGCATTTTGCAGGTTAAAAATCACAACAATGTCGAGGACTGGAGACTAACCATATTGAAATTCTAGGTGAAATCAACAAGGTCACCATGGCAACTATGTTGTTTGTTTGTGTGTTGAGTTATGTTAGGATTTCCCATGGGGGGATTTCCATTATTGTGACCATGGGATATATGTGTTTTATTTATGTGTTCCTTTTTAATTATTGTTGTATGTATTTTATTTGTAATGTGTTCCTTCTTTTAATTAATTTAAATGTGGTAGATTAATGTGTGAAATCCTATAGTTAAACTTTTATTAAATTTAATTGGGACATGGGATGTAATTAATAAAGTTGTTGAGTTTAAATAATAATGTTGGAAGAGTGTGTAAGTTAACATGTAAGAATGTGTAAGAAATATGTAAGAGTCTTGTAAGGCAGATTTTGGAAGGTCAAGCACTCCATCTTTTATGAAATTTGAATTTGACCTTGAAGGCCAAACAAATTTAGAGGCTTGTAGGACAAGTTTAACTTGTCCCACACCTCTTAAAATGATCCACCAACCATGTCTATGGTTTCAAGGTTAAATGTAGGAATTTATAATGCATTTTGAAGTGACAATATGTAAGTTTTAATTTTAGTTCCCTTACATGTTTTAATTTGGTCCTTTTGAAGTATGGGAATTTTTGGAGTGTGTAAGTCATTTTGTCATTTTATTTATTATGATTTGGTGAAGGATGTTGACTTTCCTCTTGGGGTTGAGGAAGAATGATGTGGCATCCCACATGGATCCACATCATCCTCTTCTCTTCCCTCTCCTATAAAATTGAAACTCCTTGCTTGTTTATGGTTGTTGAAACTTTGTCCATTTCCTCTTGGGGGCACATTTTTGGTGTTGTTTCTTTTGGAGCTTGTTTGAGGAAGAGCTTGGAGTCATTTTTTTCTTGAACCTTGCTGATTTTGGACTGTATTTGGCATCTTGGAAAGCTTGTGAGCTTGGAACAAACTTCAGTATGGAGAGGTAGGATCTTGAGCTGTGTTTTAATTGCTTTTCCTTCTCTTGCATGCATGTTTGAAGGGTGTCAGTGTTTGCATTCTTGGCTAGTTGGGTAGATTACTTAGGGCATGGTGTAGGAGAAGGCTATGGGGATTTCATATGGGGGCATAAGGGATTGTCAATGGCACTATTTTATCGACGAGGGAGTTTTGGTTTGGGATCCACCTTAGAAAATAAACTACTTGCATTTCTTACTCTTGGGAGGGGCATAAGGGATAAACTTAGGGGGGCATAAGGAGGGGTTGTGAGATATAAGGTTTATGGGGTTGATATGTTTATTAACAGTGATAAATTTTGGTGGATGCCCAAATTAAAAATTGGGAGGCATAAGGAGTTTCCCATAGTTATTTCTCTTGTTGGCTTGCTTGATCAAGCGTATGTGTTTGTGTGTGTGATTTCAAATGCATTTTGGAACTACTACCTTGTTGGACTGTGTATTTTATTGTTTGTATGCAATGTGAAGAATGCTTGTTTGTTTTAGAAGAAGCCTTGTGCCATGTTTTTATGTTCATACTTTATTTCAATATGGTTTGGCTTAGGGGCCAATGAGGAAAGGATGGCTTTTCCTTTCTCATTGGATGTCTTGGTTGGGTGGAGAGTGTTGCCTTTCGCCCCTTCCTTCTTGTTGTGATCAAGATGAAAGAAGAAGAAACAAGCATGTTGCTGTTTGGAGAAGGAATTTCATAGTATGACAGTCATTTCCCTTTGAGTAATTCAATGTAACTTCTCCCACTTCAAGTGGATGAATGTATAAATGTTGTAATGTGAAGCATTGCATTGTTAATGGAAGTTGTAGTTGTATTGAGGAATGTAAAGAAAAATTACACTTGTTTTATGTTTTTGGAAAGAAATGTAAAGGATATTATAAGCATTGTAATTTGTATTTTGTAATCGAATCGAAAGAGTGTTAAGTTGTAAAAGTGTCATTGAATTATGTGTAGAAGATTGAGGTAGTTTCAAAATTGGATTATATAATGGAATTGTTTTTCTATCCAAGAATGATATCTCTGTTTGAAAAGGAATAAGAAACAATGTTGTTATTGTATGTAATGTAGCTTGAAATCAAATAGAAAGGAAAGTAAAAATGTTATTGATGATAAATGAAGGATTGCATTCCTTTCTCAAAAGTGTTTTACCTTGTTCATATGTTATCTTCTCATTGGAAGTCTAAGTTTTACTTGTAATGAGAAACCTCTGCTTTTTACGCAATGTTGAAAGAAGAATGCATATGGAATGAAAGTCAATGTTATTTTCCTTGCAAAATGTATATTAAAAATGAAATTAGAGATATAGTTTCATTTAGAATTGGTTGATGATTTAATAAGAAAGTTATTTGACTAAGTTAGGAATCATATGCACATTTAAATGACAAAATGGAGGTTCCATTTTGAAGAAACGATTCATTGTAGAGATACTTCATCCCAGTGATTCACATTTTAATAAAATGAACAGTTCATACTTGCACTAAATAGAAAGTTATGAAACATTTAAAATTAGACTTAGTACTACCTAAGGAACTCAAATTCACTCTAACAGTCAAGAATGAATCTCCAAAACTTAATGAATTTCAATTCGGAGCTTGCACAGTCATTTTTCCGTCTATTACCTGGAAAAATGTAACCTTAAATAGATTGGATAAATTGACTTCCCTAAAACACTCTAAACCCTCCCTAGAATGATCCTCCATGTCTGTTTGACATGTTGAGTGAAGGAGGAGTTATAATTTTATCAAAATTATAAGTTAGAAATTGTCAGCTTGCCAAATAAAGGCCTGCAGATCATTTTACAAAATTGACCCTTAAAACTTCATCTAAAAGAAAATTTGATGTTCCATGTGCAATGAGGGCATTGAGAGCTTTATGAAAATTCCTCATTTTCCCAAACCCAAACTTTCTAGCTCAAGTTATGACACTTTGAAGTTTGTGTGCCTTGGTGGGAAAATTTGGGAAAATTTTCCCTAAGTCAGCGCCTTGAACCCAAAATTTCCCATCAAATTGCCTTAGAAAATTTTCAAAATTTTGGACTCCTGGGAAAATTTTCACTTTTCCATCCGCCATCCCACACCTAATCGTAGGTGCCACGTGTCCTCCAGTGGGCCGAGGTGGAGGCGCTGATAAATTTTACCCCTTAAAATTTTTGAATTTTTTTGGAAAATTTTCACTTTTGCCTCGCAATGCCTCGCATCCAATCGTGCAGGGCTGCAACGTGTCCCTCAGGGCTATGGAGGAGGCGTGACTTCTTTTAAGACTCCTTATCTTTTATAAATTTTTGGGAAAAATTCGTGTTGACTCCCATCGCCCACGGCCAATGAAAGCGTGCCATGTGGCACTCGGGGTGCGACAAGTAGGCGTAACCCTCTTGAGTTTCACATGTGTTGGGAAAAAATTACCAACTACTCCCCATTGCCTAAAACCCTCCATTCCTTTGGATTACTCCTTAGTAGAGTGCATGTACACGCGCACTTCCTTCTCCCTTTTTTCCCTTCATACGGCACAAAATGCCAAATCGGTCTGCCAACCCGCCCTTTCCTTTCCCTTTTTTATTTCCTCGCGCGGGACTCGACACGTGTCCCCAGTGGGACCCGCAGGGTACATAGTGCATTTTGTCTTTGCCTGCATTGGGAAAATTTCCCAATGTTTTCCTACGACCCATCAACCCGCCCAAGGTGCACTTCTCCTCCTCTTGCCACGTGTCCCTCTAGGAAAATTTTACCCCAAGACTCTACATGCTTACATCTTGAGTTCTACAAGGAGTTAGGAGGACTTATTTATATCACCGGAAAGGTGAGAAAATTTCCTATCCATTAGGAATGATTTAGGAAAATTTTGATAGTGTTGAATATGAGAAAAATCTAGTTGGATTTCTGATCCCATTAGAGAGCAAGTGCATGGGGTAAGATTACTCTAATCTAACTAGAACATATAACCCAAATGTTTGGAACCCCGTGAACTTGATATTATAAGTTAATAAAGGAAAACTTATGTATTAGTAAACAGTTTGTTCTTGAAAATATTAGTGAAAATCTGATGTTCTGCAATTTAGTTGTGGACACTTCAAATAAAAAAATTATCGCATAATTTTCTAGCTTAACCCTAGGTTGTTTCTTTGGTCTCAAGTGGTTGTTTAAATGTGCATTACATGCTTTGGTATCGTAGAAAGTGGGTTCAAAGGCTTGGACCATTGATCACACTAGAAAACTTTAGACATGAAAACTTAAACCTAAGTACACTTCAGAAATCTATAAAACAACTTAGCAAGAATTTGTAAGTTTTGAGTGAACATGGAAGTTGTGTAAAACTTAGCAATATGAACAAACTCTCACTTTGATCTTTACAGGAGGCCTCGGAGAGGAGTGAGAGAAACCTTCACAGAGACTCATATTCACCACACCACCACCACCACCACCGCATCGGGGGTGTAACAAACCATTCTACCTCAAATTCTACTGAGACCCTTCAGATGTTAATGTCACTTTATGTGGAGGATTAGGTGGAGGACAGACAAATAGTCATGATAGAGCTCCTTCTATCAAGGGTTAGGTGATCCAAAATAATTAGATTATTACAACTCTGATCTTGACCCTTATAGGTTTTAAATGTTTGCCGACAATTTGCTCCTTTTAAGTAATCAATTTTAAAATTAATGCAAGACAATAAAGACAATTGCACAAAGATTGATTACGGAGTTCAAAGAATTACCTAAGTCTCCGGGTTCATGATCAAACCATTCCACTAGTCAAAACTTGTAAGTTACAATAATACTTTCACAAGAAAACCTAATGGAATTTTACTTGCCTATCAATACACCAGCCCTTCAAAACTTCCAATGATCAATTGAATTTTTCTTCACCTTCCTGATGCACAATCTCCTTCGCCTTCGATCAACCTTCGCGATGCTATCAATGTGATGCTAGCACTCCAAATCGATAATCTAGGACTCAGGCAAGTAATTGGGCTAAATGGCTCAATGGGCCTATTGGGTAGTTTATAATTTACTCCCAATCACAAATATTTCATCTACTATCGCCTTCAAAAATAATAGGCCAATAAACAATATTTGTTGACACATCTCTCACAAATAAGCTTAACAAATAATAAGCCAGGGTTGTGTGTTCAAGATAATAGAATGGGTTCCCTATTTATACAAAAAATAGGGCCCTTAAAAAATGCAATATAATTTATCCTAAGGCTATTTTTAAACCTTAGTACATAGAAATTGGGATAAAATTTCCAAATTGGCGGATTGCATATGAAATGGGATTAATACCCATTTTAGCCAATTTGCATTTTTAATGGGATTACATACCCAAATAATGGTGGCATAGCATTTGATAAGGGATAAAAATCCCATATTTGGTGGGATGGAAATTGTTTAAGGTTTTAATAAGTCTTTCCCCCATGCAAATGAAGTGGTCAAAATACCACGTGAGTATAACCACTCCTCAAACACCGCTTCACTTCACCCTTCCATGTGGTCCTTGAAAATGTATGGCAGCTTTTAAGTGGTTGGTTTAATACTACCGTATAAACATTAATATGTTTAGTTTGTGGGCATAATGTGTGGTATGTCACATTTCTGGGAATAATGCGTGGCATTTGAAAGTGGACTCACCAAGTATATATAATTTTCGACCCATGTAATGTGGTATGGAAATAATTAACTTGTCAATAGCATATATTCTACTTGTTGCCTCCCTGACAGGAAAATCGATCAGATTCAATTCGCGGGTGGCTGCGTCAGGACCCACCACGCCGGGCAATAATACCATAGTCCACACCATGCACGGATGGCGAGAAATATTTACTACCATCAAGACTAGAGATCGAAACCAATAAATGACTCCTTTGCCTTTCACCACGTGTCACAAGTTGTCATTGGTCCAATATTGACCATTGACCAGAGTTGACTTTCTCATTGTCTCCTAACTTTGACCGACATATCTAGAGCTCCCGATGTCCTCTGCTTTCCGCATTCTCACAATCGCTGGAAAGCTCTTTAGATGATATTTTCACTAAAACCATTTAGGGATGTTTAGAGAACTTTAAAAATGATCCCCGATCACACCTCCCCATCGAGAAAGGCTTTTGTCCCAAAAAGCTTCCATATTGTCCTCTCGAATCTAAAAACTCGCCGCCACTAAGTGTCGCCAGTTGCAAGTATAACTCGGGGTTCTCTCCTCCAACCTTCTCACTTTGAAAACTCTACTCCCGATCCTTGGACCTATGGGTTATGGGCCCACCATGCTTCCATCAGTGTGCCACTTCTGATATCCGAAGAAGACCTCCACACCTCCGCCGTATGGTGCTAAGTTTCGTACGAAACCTCAACACTCCTACCGTGCGTGTGCTAAGCTTGATATCCGACAACAAGGATCTTTTTTACTTATAACACAACTCCTAGCCTCGGAGTTGATCTCCACAAAATCCAAATTGGTTTGCTGAAGGAATTCCATGTTATGAGAGCTTTGATTGATCCGATGTCAATGATGGATAATGACTCTGTCCTTTTTCAGCACTCAACACCCACGATGCATGATGCTCTTTCAAGACCTCAAGCCTCAAATGCATGATGCTAAGTCTATTACAGCACTTCAACGCCCGATGCATGATGTTAAGCCTCGCAAGACCTCAAGCCTCCAATGCATGATGTTAAGTCTGTTGATCAGCTACCATTCATATGTGTGGTCACAATGCCTTGACACTGAATGATGTTCTGATCTAATCCTTTTAGATATCCTCTTGTTGACATACTAATATCAGGTACCACTCTACTACATGGTCACAATGCCTCTACATAGAATGAAGTTTTGACCTGCACACAATGCCAATGGTGATTCAGCTACTCATTTTATCGGACTGGCCACAATGCCTCTACATAATGAAGGTCTGTGCTGATTTTTTTTGAGAGCTCTGGATTATATGCACAAATGGTAGATCAATCTCCGAAATTTATATGAGTCAAATCCTATATCCAAGCTATAATAGTTACTCACCACCGATAAGGAGATATGTTCGAGCATTAATCAAATTTCCTAAGTAAGAAAATCCACCGATTATCAGAAACCTTTCTCCCAAAGATTTCCTCACGTAATTTGATCTCCAAAATTAATACTAAGCATACTATTCATCAATCTGAATTATGCAATATAATAAAAAATTTGTTGACTTACCCATTTTAAAGGACTTTCCTTTCAGTATTACGCGCTCCTGGTCGACTTATCAACCGGTGGTGAGTAAACTTTTCTCTTTACAATAGGCCTACATTCCATTTCGCTCGCCATTACTCATGGCAAGATGGATGGAGTTTCCAAAGACTTTTCCACCTAGTGCCCATTCCTCTAGTAATGAGCAAAAATTCCTCTTAATATCCTTTTCCTGGGATGAGGAACTCTTTCTACCATTTCGACTGCATTTACTTGAGATTGGTCTTTCTCCGATTTGCCTTATTCCTTATGAATGGCATCAAATTCTTCATCAATTTCTTCTAAGCATCTCGGCCACCAATTATTATGTAATCCATAAAAATACATGGAAAGGAATTCCACATCTTCTAAAAATCATAACCATACTTCTTAAGCTGAAAAGTGGATCGAAGTTTTACTGTATTTACGATTATGGTAAGTAAAACCGTGTGGTGGAATTTCACTACTCTTTTCTGATTTCTCTTACCACATCCTACCCGTGAAGACGAAGCACAAGTTTCCTCGCTTAGAATATTCTCAGACTAGTGGGGTATTCACTTGGCTTTCTCAAGTTGTCTCTCGCCGTTGTTCTCGGAGTATTCTCCAATTTCCATTCCCGCACTCAGATAACCCAAACCCAGAAAATGAGGACGATCCTTCACCGTATCGGGTTAGCAATTCTCGGCCATTTTTCCCAAGGCCTCTTCCATCAAATCCCATTTTATCTAGTAACTTGATCCAATTCTCTAGTATGCTTTTCAAACAAACCAAAGACTTCATTACTTGAATCAAACCGAATGGGAGGAAGAATAAGATTCCAGTGCAGGGTGAACAACTTATAAGTGCAATCATCTCGCCATGGCCTCTACATCCCAAGTCAAGGTATTTCCTTTCTCTCGATCACCACACCAGTAATCTTACCAAGAGCTCATCCTTGGTTTGCGCTCTGATTTCAAACGAGCATACTCCTCTTCCAAGAAGTAATACATGGATCATAGGAGAGAGTTCTCTTTTCGATCTCGGTGATTATGTTTTACTTTCCCTCAAGCTTTCCCTCGCTTTAGACATCTCGCCCATAGTGCACTTGAGAATTCTATCTACACAAATTGAACCAACTTCGCACTCAATCTTGAAGCAATCACTTTGTTAATCAAATTTAATCAAAACAAATATGGAGCTAAACCAACTCGATACAAAACTTGATCCGAAAATAACGATTATTACTACCCGATCTCGACCTTTATAGGCTTTAAAATGTTTACTCAAATTTTTTCCTTTTTAAGTAATCAATTTTAAAATTAATCCAAGACAATAAATACAATTACACAAATATTGATTACAAAATTTCGAAATTGCCTATGTCTTCGTGTTCATGGTCAACCATTCCACTTAGCTCGAAACTCAGAAGTTACTGAATAAGTATTTTCACAAGAAAACCTAATGGAATTTTACTTGCTTATCAAGACACCCGCCTTTTCAAAACTTGATACCGATCATTCGAATTGCTTTTTCACCTTCCCGATGCACAATCTCCTTCAGCCTTCTGATCGCCTCTTCCCGATGCAATCAATGCGATGCTAGCACTCCTGGCCGATAATCCAGACTTAAGTAATTGTGGTGGCCAATGGGCCTATTGGGTAGTTTATAATTTACTCCTAATCACAAATATTTCATTCTACTATTGCCTAAAATAATAGGCCAATAAACAATATTTGTTTGACACATCTCACAAATAAGCTTAAAAATAATAAGCTTGGGTCAGGTTCAAGATAATAGAATGGGTTCCCTATTTATACAAAAAATAGGGCCCTTAAAAAATGCAATATAATTTATCCTAAGGCTATTTTTAAACCTTAGCCGTACATAGAAATTGGGATAAAATTTACAAATTGGTGGATTGCATATGAAATGGGATTAATACCCATTTTAGCCGATTTACATTTTTAATGGGATTACATACCCAAATAATGGCGGCATAGCATTTGATAAGGGATAAAAATCCCATATTTGGTGGGATGGAAATTATTTAAGGCTTTAATAAGCCTTTCCCCCACGCAAATGAAGTGGTCAAAAGACCACGTGAGCATAACCACCCTCAAACACCGCTTTTCACTTCACCTTCCACGTGGTCCTTGCAAAATGGCTATAAGTGGTTGGTTTAATACTAATGTATAAACATTAATATGTTTGGGCTTTGGTGGTATAATGCGTGGTATGTCAGATTCGGGAATAATGCGGCATTTGAAAGTGGAATTACCAAGTAAATATAATTTTGACCCATGTAATGTGGTATGGAAATAATTAACTTTGGGGTCAATAGCATATATTCCACTTGTCATCTCCCGATAGTAAGCAAATCGATCATAGCTCGACCCCTGGTGGTGTCAGGCAACTCACCACGTTAGCGATGTAATACCATAGTCCACACGGCTGATTGGCGACAAGGAGCAATTTACGACTGCACAAAGATTAGGGAGATTGACAACCAACAAACAAACTTTGCCTTTTTCACCACGTGCTCTCATGCAGTGTCATCGGTCCAATATTGACCCACTTGACCGTAGTTGACTTTCTGTTCGTCTCAACTTTGACTCGACATATCTAGAGCTCCTAATGTCCATTTACCGCATTCTCACAATCATACTGAAAGATATCAAGATGGTCTTCTGCACTTAACACCATTTAGGATTTTTAGGGAACTTTCAAAATGATCCCCAATCATTAGGGTACCCCTGACTTAATGAGGAGCATGGAGAGGAGATAACTCCCATGTGGAGTCAACCAGAGTGAGATTTACCACTAGAGAGACAAGGTGACGCAGTTCTCGAGCATATGAGAGAGGTCTCGCAGCCCAGGGCCTAGGATGAGGCATACAAAGAGACGTCTAGAGGTCGATGCACTCACAACAATGGATCACATCAGTGAGATACTGAAGCTTAGCCTCACATTACTTGTAGTGACATGTGGATTTTAGTGTAGAGGCTCTGTACCGGGTGAGCTTGATCTGCACGCTTTCAATCTTTTTCTGCTCTGAAGAACATGAAAGCTCATGTTATGCGAATTCATCTATCCAAGGTCGCTGAATAGAGTATGATAGGAGGACATAATGAGCAGTGTAAGCTCCATGTAGATTGGGCAAAAGATAATGACTTGGAGTTGCTCTCTGAGGAGAGATCTCGCCGCTGAAACAGTACAATCACATGCCGGTAGAGATTCATCCAAGAGAGGATTTATGAGTTTAATGACCTCCCGATAGGCTAAATTCCTTTCAATAGCATAAGATGAGAGTAGATTTCTTCATATACTTCAAGTGATGTAGAGTATATGTAGATGAGCAACAGGGATTCATGTTAGATTTATCTCGGGACCTAAATTTGGATATCAAAGGGTACAAGCTAGGGATTCACTCTCCACGTATTTAGTAAGAGGCCACGTGAGAAGGCCTATATCAGAGAGGAGACTCCGTGGGTAAAACCTAATAAAGCTAGAGATCGAGTCGATCTGCATTCAAACAGATGCAGGATGGGTAGATCGAGAGGTTTAGTACTTCTTCCTCATGGTGGTCGACCATTCACAATACTATCCTTAGGCCACAACAAAGAGCAACAACAAAGATTCTACCCACCATACAGACCTCCACAGAGAGCTGATGCACAAAGAGGTCGTGATTATGGGCCTCCTCCCTGTGGGTCCCATAAGGACATAAGATGGACCCAGAGCCTCCTGCCAACCGGAGCTCACCAGAGAGGCCATAATGGGACCACAATTAGATGATCGTGATCCACACCATAGGCTTCTGTGTGGCACCTTCCATCGGAGGTTATGTTCTTTGAGAGGATCAAGTGGTTACTTTCAAGGGATGTGGAGTAGCTTCTAGACATTTTGGAGAGATTGTCCAAGAACCCTAACAAGGGTAAGGCACTAGTTTCGAAATGATAGTCGTGCGACATGGGATGTAGTCACAGATTTATGCAAGCCGTAACGTAGAACCACCAAGTAGAGCACCAGAGTACGTACTATCCACTGAGACCATAGGTAGAATTGGTGGTATTCCTACCTCTATATTATTTGATTCTAGTTCTTCCGATTCTTTCATTTCACCATCTTTAGTGAGAGCGCGATGCGGTGCTAGTGGCACCTTAGGTAGGGTCTCACATTTGAGATGTCGAGATGGCTTCTGAGCCAAGATTCTATGTGCCCTTGGCTAAGGAGTGTGTCAGGATTTGGGACCTTTCACCACCACCTCGCATCTTCGTATTTGTCCTTTGGGCTCGTATGGAGTTATCTTAGGTATGGATCGATATATGCACATAGGGCCGTGGATGAATTGTTGTCATAAGAATATAGTCCTTGTGTAGATGATTCGGGAGTCGATTCAATGATCTCAGGGGTCAGAGACCTTATTTCTATTTACACCCATTTCCGGGCTGCAGTGTAGCTTAATCGGTGTGTGTGTGATGGGGTCAAGCGATGTATGTTGTTACAGCTTTTGCTGATAGATTAGAGGATGGGTCTAGTGGACTATCGCAAGCAGATGATCATCCCATCTTGAGAGAGAGTTTTCTCATGTTTTTCCAAAGGAGTTATCACTGGGTTACTACCCCCACATGAGATTGATTTTCATAGACCTTAGTTCCAAAAGTAGAGCCTATCTCATGGGCACCTTTTATCGATGACATCCTTGAAAGCCTCGTGGGAGCTCAAGCCGCAGCCTGAGGGCCTTTCGAGAAGGGCCTTATCCATCCTAGTGTATCCCTCGGGTGCACCTGAGATCTTCGGTGGAAGAAGAAGGATGGATCATCATGGTTGTGTATGTATTTACTGCTCGCTAAACAAAGTGACGATCAATAATCATTATCCTCTTCTCAGACGATGACTCAAAGTTTGATTAGATTTAAGGAGCCACGATTTTCCACTCCGACCTCTCGAGGTCATGCCGAGACACCGGGTGGGGGTGTAAATATGCAGAAAAGGATGACTGCTCAAGGCTCCAATCAATATCGAGCTCGGCGTGATTCGATCCCATGGGTCATGCGAATACGTGGAAAATGACCGGATTGTTTCGTGTATATCTCCGATAAGGTCATATAGTGGATGATGAATATAATCGACTTCTATGGATGATTTTCCGCCTAGTCCAAATTCCCTAGCTTCATAGCCGCTATATCTAGTAAGGACAGCTTGTTCGATGATGATAGGTGGAAGTGGAGTGGACTCGAATACCAAAGTACGTAGGCTAGCGTCTATATCGGATCGACTCCGTGGACTCGCAATGGGGTTCAGGGATCACAACCGTAGACTCTCGGTTGTCATGTCCCGTTATGGTCATACGCGAAATCAAGTTCTAATCCCTAAGTATCCAAGAATCGTATGCTTTCTCAAATTCTATGTTTAGAACCAATAGTTGTGCAATCTTCTCGTAATACCTTACGACGTTCTCGCAACCTCGGATTCTTAAGCTGGTATCTATATCTACGAGGGTGTCTCCAAATATTCGGTCATGGAACTAGAGGATCGCACCCGAATGTTTGTTCTCTTCGAGCCCTCTACAAACCATGTGGATGTTTTCTAGAGTAATCAGAAGTTTGGCCGACTTGACCAAAACGCATGTGCTTGGTCGTCTTCTATGTTTAATCCTCTTAACCGTGAACTGATCACAAATCTGGGGTTGTTCTGGAATACTTGATCCCGAGATTTTGGTCTATGTCAACTATTGCTGTGACTAGGTTTGGTTGAGGCACGATTGGCTCAAATATATATTCCCTGGGCTCTTGAGGTCCCGTGATTGTCATACGAAACAAAATGCAATCTAACTGTGATGAAACAAATTCTAACTAAGTGAAATAAATCTAACTACATATAACTTTTATTTTTCTATGAAATATTTAATAATTTTAAGGAAAGCAAACTATTTTAAACGTATCTAGAAATAATAACTAAACAGTAATTAAAACAGACAAGATAACCGAGTGTAGTTATTTGCCTGTGCGATTTGGTAGAATTCTAAATAAGTAAAATAGCTCGTCTAATCTATCTGCAAGATTCTCGATCCTACCTCAGAAGTGAGGAGTGAATCACAGTTTCTCAGAAACTATCAATCCCCACAGCTTCCCTGGCAATATCGAGAATAGAATGAAATGAAATAAAGCGATTAACTACTCTATTTGATATGATTCTGACTAGAACTTTGAAATTTAAAACCTGGATTCCGCAGAACAGTGGCGAATCCGATGGTGTGTGTGTGATCTCGTCCCCTCAGTATGGTCTCTTCGTTCTTTCGTGTTCACGTGATCCGTAAAAGTGTGATGCTAGCACCGATAGGAGTAGATTTTGGGATAAGGACAGCCTGTAATGCACACGAGAATGCGAGTAGGAGAGGGATAACGCAAGAGCACAGAGCTTGGCTTATGCGATTCCTAGCGGGATTTTACCGCAAGTCATGCAACATGAAGCTACCAACCTCGTAATTATCCTATACGAAGAGCAAAACCTCTGCAACTTTAATGGCTTCCTAAGCTATCCTGCTCCAATGGTTTGATAAAACAACAACACTGCTTGCACAAGTTGATATGTGGCTTACCAACAAATTTCAATAAAAACTAACCAGCAAATAATGAATTAAACTAAGAACTCCAAGACACAACGAAAGTAAATCTACAAAGAAAGAGAAATTCGTAGAGGCAAGCTTCTAACTGGATTGATGAAATGACAAAGATCGCCGCACAAGATGGGTCTCGTGGCTTACCAACAAATGAGCAATTTAACAAAAGATGCAAGTGAATTCAAGCTATGGCTTCTAAACAAGCTAACTAACTAAAGCACTAAAATGAGGGAATGAGAGCAAAGATCAAACTTCAAAATCCAGCCAAGCTTCGACTCAAAAACTCTGACTATTCTGCATGTGCACAAACCATGCATTTATAGAATTCAAACATCCAAGAACCAAAACCAAATCAACTCCTAAACAATAAACAAAGGAAAAACACTATTCCAGGGACCAAAACATAAATGCATGCTCAAGTCGGCAAAGAAAAGCTGGTGAAATGTGATATTTCACGCGGGTCGCCAAAAAAAGAGCGTTCTCGAAAACGCGCAGACAGACCGCCGCCCGCCCGAGCAGGGCGGCAGCAGGACCGCCGCCTGCTCAGGGGCGGCAGCATGAGACCGCCACCCCGGGCAGGCGGCGCGCACACCAAGGTTAAGAGGCCAAGGAAAGAGGGAAAAAAAGGGGAAAACAAAGGGCGCGGGGCTAAGCTGGGCATGCGGATGTTAACGCATACTCCGAAGGCTTTTCCGATCCCGAACACCTCATGAGGAGACTCAGATCATCATCAGGGGCATTTATTACACCGCTCCAAAAGACAATACCTTACAATTTTGGGTACGTACATATCGCCCTCTGAGAGAAGCGCTTAGCCATGAAGAGGCGTAAAACGGTGGGTCCGAGTATGGCCGTCCCGAAATGGGGAGTTAGAAGTTATACCTTACACGTCCGTGTGTTGAAATGACGCCATTCCAAAATTCCCGCTACCTGCAAAATGAAAAGAGAACTCAAGTGCAGATAGATACAATAATTTGGAAAACAAACACTAAAATAACAGGGAAAGAGAACGTACCATTTGTGCGGGGATAGAAACTTACCTCCAACAGCGCTCCGAACCTGCGAAAAAGCCATTTTAAAACGAAACAGAACGATATATATATGAAAGTGGGCCCATTTTCCTATTCATTTGCGCGAGTTGATTCGATTGATTTTGAGCTCTGGGACCCACGGTGACGGTTTCTTGCGTGAATAGAGTCAAAACGTCCGGAGCGAGATAGCGACCATGCCCCCACGTGCGGAACGCCACCCCGCGAGATCACAGTCCGGTTTTCTTTAATTTTGCATTTTTCCCCCTTCAAATTTGAAATGGCAAATTCTTTGTAATGGGGGGGTTATTTTTGAAAATGTTAGGTTCAAAAGGTCCACCTAGGGGGGGCGCCTACTGGGTAGGCTTTGTTTTTAGTTTAAATGGTCTATTTTTGCTCATTTTGGGCTTTTTAGGTTTAAAACCCGCGCGGTTTTCGATCACAACGACGCCGCCCCGCTGGCGCACGACCGCCGCCCCGACTGTGGCGGCACATGACCGCCGCCTTAAAGGCGGCGTGGTTACAGTAACCGCCTCCCGCTCGGTGGTGGCTTTGCATGTAAAGCAAAAGGAGCTTGCTTTAGACATCGTGACTTGTATTTTTATCATTTCTATATGTTTTTACGACTTCTCTGCATTGATTAGATACTAACTTGCTCTGCTTTTGTGTGTTTTTGGGTGTATGCAGTAGAGAGGAGTACATCGATGGAGTCGAGAGAGGGAGTGTGATTGGTTGTCCTCCTCGGGGTATTGATGCCCTCTCACCGATGAGGAGGACACATCATGCAGAGGGCCAAGATATCGCGTATATCGCGCGTGCCTCATGTCGCACCATCTAGTCACATCCTTTGTGACTTGTTTTCTTATTGGGATGCAGATCGGAACACTTTCCGACTGCCAGGGGTCCGCGGTGAGTGGACGATTACTTTGGAGGATGTTTACCGTATCCTGGGGGTCCCGATCATCGGGAGGAGACTCACACTGGAGACAGCAGGGTCCCGAGCACAGATTGCACAGTGGGCAGGTTACATGGGGGATGCAGCCATCTCCACGGGGCCGAAGAAGGGAGTGAGAGTTAGATCCATTCCTTCTTTGCCCATCCCCGTATTTCGACAGGCTATCATGGGGATCCTTGCTTCGAGGCTGATCGGGGACAAGGGAGGGGATACCTTACTATACTGCTGGGCCCCTATCATTGCACAGATAGAGGGGCATGGCCGGATATACGCCTGGGGCGCAGATATTCTGGGGACCACCTACCATGACTTATACAGGGTGGTCCGTCTACAGGGACAGTCTTTGAGTCACCCTACTCTAGTTATGAGTTGGGTGTATGAGCGCTTCATTCCCTATGGCAGAGGCGTGGAGGTGGCAGATCCTGGGGGTGTGAGGGCGGCCGATGGTCGATATGTCTCTGCTTAGAGCACCTCACCAAACCAGCTTGCCTCGCTTACTACAAAGCAGAGACATGGAGGCCACACCGCACTCACCATGGCCGGTATATGGGGAGAGGAGACTCTTACACTGATCTCTTGCTCCACCACAGGGCAGCTTATTGACCGTGTGGGACGAGTAGAGGTACATCCTTTCGGCAGGGTTCCTCAGCAGTTCGGCCTCCCATATGTGGGCATGCTTCCTCCAAAGGGCACCGGTTTATAGATCACCCGCGAGGCTGAGGGGGCCCAAGGCCGTGGTCGGACAAAGGGTCACTCCCGGTATTCCTATCAGAGCTGGGGGGATTGTTCTCAGCCGAGGGAGAGCTGGTGCGCCTCGGGCACCTTTGCTTCAGATTGCCGCGGGTCCTGCTCATAGCAGCGATGACCCTATAGATATCGACTCCGATTCTGAGGAGCTTACAGAGGGAGGGTCGGAGGAGCAGACGGATGATAGCGATCCTGAGTGGCATGACACTCAGGATATTTGCAGGCAGAGAGGGCCGAGCAGAGTGCAGAGAGAGACTCTAGCTTCAGAGGAGCCACTCTCCTAGGGCCATGGTGGAGAGGATGAGTCGGGCCATGGGCGTCATGTTGCTCCTACTACAGAGCAGCCCTCGCCTGCCAAATGCATCTCGCGCGGTGCTGGCCCCAAACCGACCCATCTTGGAGGCCCGGTGATCCGAGTAAGTTATCCTCTCATCTTTTCAATGTTTGTTTAATTTAGGATTTTTAATTGCTATCTCTCCTTATGTTTTGATATTGTATCTTTTAGTCTCTTGCCTAGCTTCTAATTCGTTTTTCTTCTTTGTTTTGCAGAGACTGTTGACGAGTGGCGGGATCTAATCCGTAGGGTATGCACTGATTCTCTGATGATCCCTATGGATAAGACCCGCGGCGAGCTATCTCAGAGATGCCGGGAGCCTTCAAGAGCCTGGTAGGCATACCGACGCTTCGCCTCCCGCTTGGCATGTGGCCGTGGATGGTGTCGACCTCCGTACAGAGTCGGGCAGCTATAGACAGCCGAGCGCCTTATGAGGAGCCATTCTCGTGGCGAGACCGCGCCGCTGCCCGAGACCCCGAGCCTCCGTGCATTCGCAGAGCGCCGGCGTAGCCGGAGTCCTAGGCGAGGGCGCGCACCCTGAGGGGTCGCGTAGGGGCCGAGAGGCGACTTGGCCCTCAGATATTTTGTATCATGGATTCTTTTGTATATCACGGCTCTTTGAGCGCTTTGACCATGCCTAATGCATGATGGCATCAGATACAAACATTGATTATTTATATATATGCATTGATTTTAGATCAAAAGCTCATTACTCACGTTTGTCCTTTCTATTTCCAACTGGTTTGTGTATACTACGATGTATGTTTTATATGCTTTCTAGAATGTATGCAATGGAGAATAGATGATGCAAATGCTTGCTTTCTTTTTGTGTTTCATGATGCTGATACATGATATCAGAGATATATTGTGATCTTAAATCTTAGCTTCTCGTGAGCAATTTGGATACCTCATGTTTGTTTTGGCAAAGTGATGAAAATAACCAGTATGATGAATAGATTAACTTGCCCCACTCCTAACTCCACGCAACTAGTAAGATGCGAGGGCTCATCACCAAGAGCCAAGAAGGGCGCAAGTTTATGAAATATGGTGAAACGATAGTGATGAAAGATGATTTAAGCTTTGGTGGAACCAAATTGAAAACTACAAGCTTACTCCACCCGAATGACTTCATAGTTTTGGGTGCAACTTGCTTGCGGTTTATCCAGACTTAGACCCGTAGATGGCCACATAGTAGACAAAATCTGGTTTTTAGGATTTTTAACTCTCTTGGAATTTTGAACATCTGATTCATTCGTTTTTGACTCAAAGTTTGAATAGTTTGTTTATGACCTTTTAATGTTTGCATTGTCTAGAGGACCCCCTACACTTTGCCCCATGCTACTAGTAAGAAGCGTGGGTTTATCACCGTGGGCAAGGCATAGGCGAGTAAGGGCATTTCCATCCTTTCCCAACCCTACGTCACTAGTAAGAGACGCAAGCTCATCACCGAAGGTTGGTAGGGCAAGGAAATGTGTAAAAATAAAATTTTCTGTTTAATCACTTTTTGACTTGTCTTTTTGAGTAAAATGTCAGTATATGCTTGTTTCCAAAGAGATGTATATATGGGATAGATGTGACACCATGAAGCTTCTGAATGCACTATAGTGCAAGACACCAATCCTAAGAAGAAATCAAAGCGAGAACAAACTTGCAGATCTTGGTATGGTTACCGTTAAGACTTCGTCATGTTTGATTTTATTTGATAAAAGATTCTGAAGTGATTGATGATATCGCGAAAATGGAGAGATATGATTAGAAAGTTTTGTGCCAACAACATCATGAGTTTGTAATGAATTACTTTGAGAATAGATTCCTTGATCACAATTTGTGTAAGAACAAGTGGACAAAATGATCTAAATCTATATGAAGATGCAATGTAGATAGTTATATAGGTAGTGCTAGCTGCTTATGCGTAGAAACGCTTGAGGTGCAGGGAATTGACTGTTTCGCCAAATTCCTCACCTTCTAGCGTGCATAAGAGGTATGCACCATTTCCATAGTCCTTCGTGACTCGGTATGGGCCCAACCATTTGGGCCGGAATTTCCTTCCTTCGCCGGTCTTCTTGTCGATCCGGCCGCCTAGTCTTAGAACTAGATCACCTTCGTATATATCGCGCTCATAAACCTTCTTGTTATACGCGCACATTCGGTCAAAGATAAGCTCTATGCCGTTGTTCAAAGATCTAACCTAATTTCATCTAGGCTTTCTAATCGGGAAAGACGTATTCTCTCAGAAGCGCCTTCATCCGTAATCCTCAGTAGTGAAATGCGGAGACTGGGTATTTCGACCTCAAGCGGAGAACCGCTTCGCCCCAAATACTAGCGAGAAAGGAGTCAGCCCCGCCCGCTGTGTTCTTATTGAGGTTCTGTGGGCCCACAAGGCCGGATATAACTTCAAATGCCAATCTCGCTTGTTTTCTTTCACCGCTTTAAGGAGAATGGCTTTCAAAGCTGCTTTGTTTGTTTGCTTCACTTTTCACCATTGGCTTGGGATAATACAAGGAAGCCGTATGATGGCTTATTTTAAATTTGTTGATAGTTCACGAACTTCTTCATTCTTGAAAGAAGTTCCATTATCTCGAGATAATGATTTGTGGGATACCGTACTCGCAAATGATTTGATTTAAAATGAACTTAGCGATTACAGTAACTGTGTACGGTAGTAGTAAGAGGCATGGCCTCCACCCATTTGGTAAAATATTCAAAGGGCCGTAATTATAAAATTGTGGCCGCCTCAGGATGAGGGAGAGAATTTCCTATTAAGTCTAGGCCCCATGTAGAAAAGGGCCATGGAGTAGCGATTGTCAGAGCTTCAGGCCGGGCATGTGGATCTCATGAGAGAATTCTTGGCACTTATGACACTGCGCAAAACTCTATCGCGTCATGTTCTAGAGTGGGCCAAAAATAGCCCATTCGATGTATTTTTCGAGCAATGGCATGGCCACCGAAGTGGCCTCCACATATACCACTGTGGGATTCATGGAGAATCCTCTTGGACTCTTCTGTGTCGACACACCTTAAGAGCATTCCATCGAATGCTTTTCGATAGAGCACCTACTCTATAATGACATATTTGGCTACGATTATGCGTAATCGCCTTCTTTGTTGCGGTGTCACTGCATCCGGGTACGTATGGTCCATGATATAATTAATGATATCAGTGTACCAAGGGCACTCAGAAATAGCAGGTCGAGTTTCGATGTAGTATACGCATTCATCTGGAAAATCCAAATCTACTAGATCGCCTCCGTCTAATGGGTTGTCAGCTAACCAATCCGTGATGATTTGTCCTTTAACTGACTTCTGATTTACAAATGTTAATTCGAACTCTCCCATTAAGGTTATAAAACGTCCAGCCTTTTTGGATAAGGAACCTTGTGTGAGAAAAGTCCGTAAATGGTCCGTCTTTACCATGACCTTTGTTTTGATTCAAAGATGTAATGTCTTAGACGCTTAGTAAAAAGACTATGGCAAGACATTCTCGCTCCGCTTGTGTATAGTGTTTCATAGTCGAGCAAAGTTCGCTAATGAAATAAATCACACGTTCTCTCTTGTCATCGCCTTCTTGGGCCAACATACAAAGCCAACAGAGATCGTAGCTCGCGAATATAGGATTAACGGCGATCCAAATTAGGTGGCATTAGCGTAGGTGGTGACAAAGAAGAAACGCTTAATCTGCGCACAAAGCTTCGTCATAGCTTCTTCGGTCCAATCAATGCTATAGTCTTTCTTGAGTAAATTGTTGATCGATGAATAATGAAGCTTAAGTCCGGATGAATCTCCTGATTGCACCTACCTTCCCGAGAAATGATCTCGATTCCGCATTCACTCAAGGTGGGACCATTTCGAGGACAGCCCAAATTTTGGTCGATCAACGCCGATCCTCGTGACGATATGATGTAACCTAGGAGCTTTCCTCCTGTTACACCAAAGACGCATTTCTCTGGGTTTAGCGTGACTCCGTATTCTATTAGGCGTGAAAGAATGATGCGGAGTACTTCGGGATGGTCACAACGCTTTTTGGCCTTAGCCAATAAGTCGTCTACGTAAGATTCCACGATTTTATGAATTAGATCGTGAAATATGTATGTCATGGCCCGCTGGTACGTAGCACCGGCGTTCTTAAGACCGAATGGCATAACAACGTAGCAATAGGTTCCCCAAGGAGTTATAAACGTGGTTTTAGCTTGATCTTGCTCGGATATTCTGATTTGATTGTATCCCGAGAATCCATCCATGAGAGACAAAAGTTCAAAACCAGCCGTCATCAACAATAACGCTATGGATGGTAATGGGAAATCGCCTTTTAGACACGCTTTGTTGATGTCTCGAAATCTATGCAAATGCGTATCTTCCCTTTCTTCTTGAGAACGGAACGATATTAGATACCCATTGGGAGTAGTCAACTGGCTTGATAAATCCTACCTGAAGGAGTTTTATTACTTCCTCTTTTACCATGAGAGCTACTTTGGGTTTCATGGGCCTTGATTTTTGTTTAATTGGCTTTGCATCCGATCTAGTGACGAGGTTGTGTACCGCAATGTGGGGCGACTCCGTCATCTCCTCAGTAATTAAATGCAAACGCCTTCGATGTTCTTTTCGAGAACCCGAGTATGTATTTCCACTTCTTCTGGTGTCAACGAAGAACCTAGTTTCAATATTCTTGGTTCATCTTCTGTCCCAATGTTGACATCGATTGTTTCTTCGATTAAAGAGGCGTTACCCTCTTCAACTCGTGTGGTGCCGGAGGTAAATCTAAATCATCCCCATTTTCTATTGCGTATATGTTAGGTTCCTTTGTGACGGAAGATCCGTACGGGATTTCCAAGTAGGAGGACGAATGTGGGATCAGGGATAAATCTAGCATGTGATAGGAGAGATGTAATGCTGCATAGGCATTTAAATAATCCAAAGTAGCCGCATCATTTCCAACATGGTCTAGGATGGTAGATTCACTTCCGCTTAAAAGAGGATTTGTCATTGTTTTTATTAATGGCTCGTCACGAATGGATACTGTGAAGTGAGTATCTTCTAGCTCATTGCTTGGAGTAAAACGTGATGCCGAGGTTGCTATTGAATCGGCGAGAAGATTTTTCTCTCACGGGATCGCTTCAATGGATATGAAGTTAAACGCCTTGCTTAAATCTAATACAGCATTTTTGTAGAGTTGTAAATGTTCGGCTTTAGTTTCATATACTTCAGAAACTTGGTTTGTTACTAATTACGAGTCTCCCAAGACTCTGATGTTATTAATACCAATTCTTCTGGCTAAGGTGAGGCCAAGGAGGAGGGCTTCGTACTCAGCGCCATTGTTTGTGCATTCAAAGTTTAACTTAAATGAGAATGGGAGGACCTTCTCCTCGGGCGAAGTAAGAATTATACCCGCCCCGCTCCATAACGACATTTAGCTCCATCGAAATGGAGAGTCCAATACTTAGCCGGAGTGTAGATGTTGGGGCATCTTGCCACGTTTGCACACTCTACTTCTATCATACAGAGATCCTCTGCCGGTAAGGAACCAACACCTAGGAAAATCCTATGCCTACTCGAATCGAATGGTAAGAACATCATGAATCTTGTTCTATCAATTCAACGATTTTCGCAGAGTCCCTAATGATACTGCTTTTTTAGTTTTACCTTTAGGGGTTGGAGTTGTTTTGGCTATGCCGGTAGTTTCAAGATCCGTCAGAGGTATCAACTTTTCCTCCGGCTTTGGGTCGAGGGTTTATTGTTGGTTTGTTGGCAGCTCAAATTCTGAGTGCACCCTCGGTCTTTTCTTTAAATCAGCTAGGTGCAAATCGAAAGGTTTTGATCGCCTTCGGCTACAAATACCTTTCCCGATGCAAGAATCTTACTTCTTGAAATAGCGTGGAAGGGATTGCCTTCATTCGATGTATCCAAGGTCACCGAGGATCATATTATAGTTAGTTTCCCGATCTATAATGTAAAACTCACCAAGATGGTTTTGGGCCCTAAGGTGACTCGGCAAGATTATAGTTCCTATCGAAGTGGCTTTAAGGCTATCATAGCCTCTCAAGGTATTTCGTAGTGGAACAGGGCTTTTGTTTCTCCATATCCAAGTTTTTGGAGGAAAGAGAAAGGGACTATGTTAACCGCAGCCCCATCACAACCATTGCCTGCTTTACATAGTTATTATAAACCCACACTTGCAAGTGTAAGGTCAATACACCTCTGGCATGATCTCAAAGATCTGTGGGCATTTTACTTATTTCGAAGATGAATTCGACATCCTTGTCCGGCTGCCCCGGAGGGTGGATATCAAAATCTACGTGATTTACTTGTGTTTCGGGAGGTGGAGTGATGTTAATTAGATGGCCTAGACCTAATGCTTCTAAAAGAGCAGCTCTGTGAGGGGGAGAGTTCTTTAGTAAGTCCAAAAATGAAATGTGTGAGAAGGTCTTTGTTAGGTCACTAATTAAATCATACGCACCGATGGGTTTTTCAACTATTTGCTGACTCTTATCTGCCTCTGGCAGATGACTTGGGCTTGGTTGAGAGAAATACTCTCGTGTTCTCGTTATAGCTTCGATAGGTAGTTCAAATGCCTAATTCTACCAAACTCGACTATCTTAGGTCTCTGGCTGAGCTCCCAACCGTGGCGCGATCGATGATTTAATGAAGTCGAGGCTTCATGGTCATTGTTTCCCGTCACTGCACCTTTGTTTGTTCCAGTTGGATTCAGCCTATTGCTGTCATGATTTGGGAGCGGATCATTAAAGATCTTGAGGGGAGCATTCTGAGGAGAAACTGCCCCTGCGAGAGTATTTGGTGATGATGAGACGGGATCTGCCAAAAACAAGTCTGTGAAGAACTGTCTTTGTTCTTCTGGCAAACGTTGCATAAATTTATTGTAGTCACGGCACGTTCTAGTGTCGTGACCATGAATTTTATGGAAACCACAATAAGAATTGGGATTATAATTCCCGTTTTGTTGGTTTGGTGTGTATTGTGGCCTAAAATTCCGATCAAACTGTTGCCTATTAGGACCAAAGTTTTGGAATTGTTGTTTTTGGTTTTGACTTTGGTTTTGGTAACCAAATGAGTTTTGGCTTGGCCCTTGTATGGGATTTCACCGTTGTTGTTGTTGTTGTTGTTGTGGATGGTTAAAATCCACTGTATTGACCGCTGGGGTAAAGTTGTTGTTTCACTGGTTGTTTGTTTGTGATGGAGTATTAACAACATTTACCCTCTTGGGCTGGTCGGTTACCCCATCCGTTGTTACCCCACGATTTTTGTTAAGGATTTTGGGTCCTTGATTGACGTTTGTGGTAGTTGTAGTATTTTGAGTGGAGGTGATTAACCTCCCGCTTGCTCCATACGCCTTACGACCACTATCTATCACGCTGCCTGGTCTATTCGTAGAGCGCTCTCAAGTACTTCATCATAAGTCCTTGGGAACTTCTGACTTCTTCCTTCACTTCACTCTCTCGCCGAGAGAATGAAGGAATAAATCACATAGTTCCATCTCGATCCATGTTCGGAGCACTTGCACGATGAATAAAGAATCGTACGCCACCTCTGGATGAAATGAGCGACAGATTCATTGTGTTCTTGTTTGATATGCAAGAATTCCCTGATTCCTGTTCTTAGTAGTTTGTTCATGTCGAAGGCTTTGATGAACTCTGACACGAGTTGTTTAAATGAATGTATGGAAGCCTCGTATTCTATAATACCAATCGAGAGCAATGCCCTCCAAAGTTGTTTTGGGGAATATTTTAAGCAACAACCCCATCCCAAGGGAGTAATTCTCGTATGGTCAGAGCGTAAGCTTTGATATGTGCGTTGATCTCCTCACCCTCGAACTTAGGCAAATCAGGGAGAGGTCTTGAAGCATGACGCTTCGTATGGTGAAATCTAAGGGTTCCTTTAGATATTCTCGAATACGTCCCTATCGCATAGCTTTCACCATCGATGGTGTTTGGTGAGGGAGTGGTGGTGGGATGGGTTGTTGATACGGCAGCAGCGCACGCGCGGGCAGGGGCATAGGGAGGTCCCCGCGTTTGAGCAAACATGCCGAGAGGAGAACATATCTCCTTGTGGTGATTTAGAGTATATGTTTAAGTAGGACGGGGTATTATCGAGGAACGGATTGCTCGACACTAGACCGGAGGAATAGTGTTAGAGATGATAGGCCTTGTTGGCGTTTCATTGTGGATATTGAGGAGGCATGCCTAACGTGCCTACCCCGTAAGGAGATCTACCCGACCGCAGTGGTATGGAGGATCGAACTTCCTGCTTGTATGAACGGAGAATTTTGACTTGCTTGAGCCGCCTCTAACCCTCTCACTCTTTCTACTAACGTTGAAATGACTTCATTTGGTGAAGTCACGGTACTTTACCCGAGCGGCGTTTGTCAGATACCTTGGTGTCAAAAGGTACATGATATCCTCGTCATAAACCGATCGCTATCTTGCCAAGTTTCTCCTGAATATTTCCCGTATGCAAAGGGCATAGAGGTATTTTCTCAAAAGAGATTTCGGGTTGTATTTGTAAACCTCCTATAGATGGGTACATTCCCCGGGAGCGTTGTTCACTCCTAGGATAACGTGTTGACTGTCCATCATCTAAGACCAGGTATGGATCTGATTGCCTACCAATTTGTGGTCTGAGTAACATTTGAGGAGATGAACCAGATTCTCCAGAAACGCTATATTGTTGGAACTCAAGGTTCTGCTTTGTTGCTCCGGTTCGAGGGGTTGATCTAACTCCTCGCCTTGAAAAAGACGAACTATATCTGATTCTTGGGGTTTGTGTTGACAACTGATTAGTTGAATAGTTGTCACCCCATACTGAGAGCGAGGGTGATGATTGCCTATTTTGTTGGGCGTAGTATGCCTCAAGACCCAGGAGGGGTCTGCCATATGCATCGAATCCCGACATATTCGGGGGGTATATGAATACCCGCAGAATAATGGGAAGAAGCGAAGGTGATTTATGAAAACTTAATGAAGCGGTTCTAAGAAGGCGTACTAAAGTGAAAGTGTAATACTATGACTCAAAGAAGAAGGTGAAAGGCGCTTTATGTCAGCTTTACTAATCTTGTTTGTTTCACGTCTGGGTTCACCAATTTTGTACGCCGGAAAAGCGACAGGCGAGCGTGAGAATCTACAAGTGACTCTTCCGCGTACCCGACCTCTCGAGGTCGTGCCGAGACAGCCGGTGGGGGTAGAATATGCAGACAAACTAGTTAGGCAGTCTAATGTCTTCGACACGCACTAGTGGAATTTGTGAATCTAAGGCAAAGAAGGCCCTTCTAACTTGGACTGGTGTGACAGATCGATCAACGAGGATGACTGCTCAAGGCTCCAATCAATATCGAGCTCGCGTGATTCGATCTATGGGTCATGCGAATACGTGGAAAATGACCTGGGATTGTTTCGTGTATATCTCCCGATAAGGTCATATAGTGGATGATGAATATAATTGACTCTATGGATGATTTTCTGGCCTAGTCCAGAATTCCCTAGCTTCGTTAGCCGCTATATCTAGTAAGGACAGTTGTTCGATGATGATAGGTGGAAGTGGAGTGGACCTGAATACCAAAGTACGTAGGCTAGCGTCTATATCGGATTGACCTGTGGACTCGTTGGGCTGTGGGGTCTGTGGATCACAACCGTAGACTCTCGGTTGTTGCGGTCCTGTTATGGTCATACGCGAAATCAAGTTCTAATCCCTAGTATCCAGTAATCGTATGCTTTCTCAGCTTCTATGTTTAGAACCAATAGTTGTGCAATCTTCTCAGAATACCTTACAGACGTTCTCGCAACCTGGATTCTTAAGCTGGTATCTATATCTACGAGGGTGTCTCCAAATAATCCGCCGTGGAACTAGAGGATCGCACCCGAATGTTTGTTCTCTTTCGAGCCCCTCTACAGTCATGTGGATGTTTTCTAGAGTAATCTGTAGTTTGGCTGACTTGACCAAAACGCATGTGCTTGGTCGTCTTCTATGTTTAATCCTCTTAACTGTGAACTGATCAGTTGTAAATCTGTGGTTGTTCGGAATACTTGTATCCTGAGATTTTGGTCTATGTCAACTATTGCTGTGACTAGGTTTGGTTGAGGCACGATTGGCTCAAATATATATTCCCTGGGCTCTTGAGGTCCCGTGATTGTCATACGAAACAAAATGCAATCTAACTGTGATGAAACAAATTCTAACTAAGTGAAATAAATCTAACTACATATAACTTTTATTTTTCTATGAAATATTTAATAATTTTAAGGAAAGCAAACTATTTTAAACGTATCTAGAAATAATAACTAAACAAGAATTAAAATGATAAGATAACCGAGTGTAGTTATTTCACGTATGCGATTTGGTAGAATTCTAAATAAGTAAAATAGCTTGTCTAATCTATTCTAAGATTCTCGATCCTACCTCGTAAGTGAGGAGTGAATCACGCTTCTAAAACTATCAATCCCCACAGCTTCCCTGGCAATATCGAGAATAGAATGAAATGAAATAAAGCGATTAACTACTCTATTTGATATGATTCTGACTAGAACTTTGAAATTTAAAACCTGGATTCCGCAGAACAGTGGCGAATCCGATGGTGTGTGTGTGATCTCGTCCCCTCAGTATGGTCTCTTCGTTCTTTCGTGTTCACGTGGATCCAGAAAAGCGTGTGATGCTAGCACCGATAGGAGTAGATTTTGGGATAAGGACAGCTCAGAATGCAGACCGAGAATGCGAGTAGGAGAGGGATAGCGCAAGAGTACAGAGCTTGGCTTATGCGATTCCTAGCGGGATTTTACTGCAAGTCATGCAACATGAAGCGACCAGAACCTGTAACTATCCTATACGAAGAGCAAAACCTGCAACTTTAATGGCTTCCTAAGCTATCCTGTTCCAATGGTTTGGATAAAACAACAACACTGTTTGCACAAGTTGGATATGTGGCTTACCAACAGCTGAATAAAAACTAACCAGGCAAATAATGAATTAAACTAAGAACTCCAAGACACAACGAAAGTAAATCTACAGCAAAGAGAAATTCAGAGGCAAGCTTCTAACTGGATTGGATGAAATGACAGCACTGCCTGCACAAGATGGGTCTGTGGCTTACCAACAGCTGAGCAATTTAACAAAAGATGCAAGTGAATTCAAGCTATGGCTTCTAAACAAGCTAACTAACTAAAGCACTAAAATGAGGGAATGAGAGCAAAGATCAAACTTCAAAATCCAGCCAAGCTTCAGACCAAAAACTCCAGACCATTTGCATGTGCACAAACCATGCATTTATAGGAATTCAAACATCCAAGAACCAAAACCAAATTGAACTCCTAAACAATAAACAAAGGAAAAACACTATTCCAGGGGACCAAAAACATAAATGCATGCTCAAGTCGGCAAAGAAAAGCTGGTGAAATGTGATATTTCACGCGGGTCGCGTCAAAAGAGCGTTCTGGAAAACGCGCACCTGCCCGCTCAGACCGCCACCAGCCACCCACAGGCGGCGGTTTCGTCACTGAAGGTTAAGAGGCCAAGGAAAGAGGGAAAAAAAGGGGAAAACAAAGGGCGCGGGGGCTAAGCGGGGCATGCGGGATGTTAACGCATACTCCGAAGGCTTTTCCGGATCCCGAACACCTTGCGAGGAGACCTGTATCATCATTGGGGCATTTATTACACCGTTCCGCAGTACAGTACCTTACAATTTTGGGTACGTACGATCAATGAAGCTCCACAAGGGTACAAATCCCCAAGTTATGAAAAAGTTCGAACCACACTCTTGGGAAAGGAAGTGGAACACATTCACAAGACTTTGCAGCCAATCAGAGACTCATGGAAGGAAACAGGGGTTTCCATCATTTCAGATGGATGGAAAGATGCTAGAAATAGACCCCTCATAAATGTTGTTGCAGTATGCCCTAAAGGGGCAATGTTCCTTAAAGCCATTGACTGTGAAGGGGAAGTCAAGGATGCACAATTTATTACCGACATTTTGATAGAGGTAATTGAGTTGGTGGGCCCCGATAATGTTGTCCAAGTCATCACGGACAACACTAAAAATTGTAAAGCAACAAGAATGATCATAGAGGGTAGATATGAGCACATTTTTTGACCCCTTGTGTTGTCCACTCCCTTAATTTGATGCTCCAAAAGATTGGGAAAATCCCATGGATTGAGCAAATTTATTCTAAGGCAAATGACATTCAAATGTTTATCACAAACCATCATATGTCACAAGCCATTTTCAGAAATTCTCAAGGTTGAAGTTGTGAAGGTTGTAGAAACTACGATTTGCCTCTCACACACTCGTTTTGAGATGGCTTGTGAAGGTGAGAGAGGCTTTAAACAGTATGGTGATCAACAATGTTTGGTCAGCAGGTGGCAACAAATACAAAGAAAGCTACAAGGGTAAAATCATGGGTCCTTGATGAGGATTGGTGGGCCAAGGTTGAGTACTTGCTGAGTTTTACAGAGCCCATTCTCTCCATGATCCGATTTGTAGATACTGATGAAGCATGCTTGGGAGAGATATATGATGGCATAGATTCTATGCTTGAGCGTATCAGAGATGTAATACAAAAAAAGAGCAAGATTCAGAAGAGACCTTCTACAGTGAGGTCAAGAGTGTGGTCATGAAGAGGTGGAATAAAATGACCACCTCATTACATCTTCTTGCTTATGCACTGAACCCAAAGTACTATAGCTCTGATGTACTTGGGCTACCAAACAGGCAACCACCATTCTCTGACTCCGAAGTTGGAAATGGAACCAGGGCAACATTCAGAAGAATTTTTCCTGATCCATCTATAGCCAGTGTGGTCAGAAGTGAAATGGGCATGTTTATTGGTTCAGAAGGCAACATGGGATCGATTGAGGCTCTTTTCGACAAGAGCAGCTTGACTCCAACCACATGGTGGCGTGTACATGGCCATGATGCCAAGTACTTACGTCCTATTGCTATAAAAGTTCTTTCACAGGTATAACATTTATAAATTTTAAAATTTATAATCATTTTGAATATTTTAAATTTTAATTTATTTTTCACACATTCTTAGTATGTTACTAATTTGTCTTTGAATTTCAATTTTCTAACTTTGTTACAATAGGTGGCTAGTAATTCTTCCGCAGAGCGGAATTGGAGTACTTATACCTTTATCCACTCAGCTAAAAGAAACAAGTTGGCATCTAAAAAAGCTGAGGATTTGGTATATGTGCACTCCAATTTGCGCCTCTTGTCACACAAGTCTGAGGACTATGCTAAAGGGCCTCACAAACTTTGGGATCTTATTCCAGAGACCACAGACTTGGATGCCTCTGCAGCCACGCTTGCCCAACTTTCATTATTTGATGGCGAAGATGACGTTCAAGGGAGTTCGCAAGGAGCGGAGAGTGGAGTTAATGAGAGTGGAGCTAGCGCAAGTGGCACACAAGAACTTGATTTTGAGGAAAATCTAGATGATATATTCTAGATTTGTTTGTATTCATGTTGACATGATATTCCTATATCATATGTATGGCAGCCACATGATCAATGAAATGTAAAATCTTAAGTATATTGTATGTTTTGAAAATTTGAACATGGATCTTAGTATATTTTTCAAATTTCAAGTTTTGTTCGTATTCATGTTGACATGATATTCGTATATCATATGTATGGCAGCCACATGATCAATAAAAATGCAAAGTCTTAAGTATATTGAATGTTTTGAAAATTTGAACATTGATTCAAGTTTTGTATTACTATTTCGGTTTTTTATGGACTAAAAAATGAGTAAAATGAGCAGATGTACATAAATATATATTTTAATTTTTTAATATATATGTACGGACGTATCCAAGACGTATCGTACCCAAGGGTTTTTAAAATTGACGTATCCGCATATTGAACCCGCCCGTGCACCGGTACTTGTACCCGTATCCTAGCAACGTATCTTTTAGAATGTGTTCATCCTGAACATTGCCCCTGTTATTTCCCTTCCTATATTTGCCTATTACTGGGTCATTATGTCTTCTTGAAAGTGTTCAACCTTTGTTTGACTTATTTGCTGTGCAATGCCGGTGCAAAATTGTGACAGTTAGCCGTGCATGGATGCTGGCTAATCTAAAACTAGACACTCCATTTTTATCCCCACAATAAATTATAGGTACAATCTATTTGTTTCCCATGACTGGCTGAAACTGTACACCCACATCTGAAACAATCAGAATAGCAAGTGAACATGGCACTGGTATTGGTTGAGAGACTTCAAGGAATCCTGGTAGAGGCTGCTGTTTAGGTATTTGTTTCTCATGCTGCCTATGCAAATAAATCTCCATACCTGCAAACGAAGGGGAGAAAGGTGTGACGAGAAATATTAACATCATGTGTATCATCAAACAAGATGCACATAACCATCTCATGAATCCATGCCAAAGTGTTTTATAATCCCGAAATAGGACAATTAACAATTTTGTGAATGACAGTAATAGACCCTGTAAATTTGTGTGCATGGGGTCCAAAGGTCAAGGGCAAGGTTTGTTGAACAATGTTATATATTCAACTGATAAACATGCTCGACGTATGTAACATTTAATCTATTCACAGAAGAAGAAATAGGTGGGGTTAGTGTGTTTCTTTTAAGGAAAAAGGTTAGATGTATTGATGGTAAGGTGGTAGCACAAAAACAGCAGACCAAGACCAGCAGGTCAGGGAGCCGGTGGATGCTCAGACAGAGATTTTAGATTAGAAGAAGAGCATTCAAAAGAAACCAAGGACTATATACCTTCATAAGACATATCTATATAACCCGAAGCAACAAGAACTTTAATCTCAGAACCATGCCTAAAATGTAAGACATATCTACTTATATACTGTGCTGCAGGGAAACGCCCGACACCCCTTTCCAGTGCAGATGTACCTGAAACGAAAACGGGTATGGAAACACCATAGAAACGGCTCTGAAACACTGCCATGTTTTGGGTTTGTAGAGAGCCATTTCTGTACCATTTCCATCCCATTCTATGCCGCTGAAAAATGAAAAAACAATAAAAAAGGTCAAAACCCTAATTTACCTATCCTAGCTTGCCAAACACATTTTAAAAAAGTTATATAAACACACCTTTGGCCCGTTACAAAACACTCTTATTCCATTGCTAATTTTTCAGTTTTCACCAACTTTTAGCAATATTAAAAAAATATTGCAACAAGTAGGAGCTAGGCGTCAGAGGAATTTAGCAGCTGTTACAAAGAGCAAGGGGAATCTAGGAGCAGCTTCAAAGAGGAATTTAAAAACAGGGAGTAGCTTCAAGGAGAAAAAATTAGGTTTTTCTTATTTCATTCAACCTCTTTTTTTACATTTTGTTGACAAGTGTCGATGAGACAAATGATTAGGAACGATGTGTGCATAATGCACACATCGTTATGCAATATACCTTTTCTATATTAGAAATGCTTAATAATATTTTTAAGTTTAGTCTAGATTACTCTCTATTTATGGGTAACTTAACAATATTACTATGTTGCCAGAAATGGAAACGGGCACGGTACGAAACACGGAAACAAATTTTTTTTGCAAAAAACCTTGGATACGAAACGTGGGGAAATGTCTTAGATAATAAATATATATATTGTACGGACATATATATATATATATATATATATATATATATGTCCGTATAAATATACCTTTTCTATATTAGAAATGCTTAATAATATTTTTAAGTTGAGCCTAGATTACTCTCTATTTATGGGTAACTTAACAATATTACTATGTTACCAAGAAACGGAAACGGGTACGGGTAATGCGAAACACGGAAACAAAATTTTTCAAAAACCTTGGATACAAAACGTATGGAAATGTCCGTACAATAAATATATATATATTATCATGGACATATATATATATATAGTACTCATTTTATAATTGTACTCCATGGACCATAAGAGATAATTGATAAAGCACTCAAAATATTTTGTATTCATTGAAATTTGAAGTTCTAAAGAGTCATCATTCAACATGGTTACAATTTCAATGATTCACATATACATGATAATAATCTAGATTCTAGAATATATCATCTAGTTTAATGAAAACTGAATTTAGCAAGAGAAAAATGAGAGTGTGATTTAGAATGGACCCAAGATGTCATTATATAGCTTTTAGGAAGTGTCTTTAGCAAGTTTAGGTAGGTAGATTAGGTTTAGGTGCAATAAATGAAGGTATTTTTAATTTTTAAAAGTTATGCTGCTTTAAAAATTAAAAACTGCTGGAAACGGTTGGGACGCTTTCTGAAACGCGTCTCGATGTTTCCACAACATTTCCCACGTTTAGTACCCGCTTTCGTGTTTTCAAACATTTCCAGTAGAAATGTGGGCCCCTTAGGCGTTTCCCGCTTCACAACAATATTATTTATGGGCCCATTCTTACTTCTCGTGGGCTTTAAGGAAGTTGCTAGGGGAGTACTTTAGCGTTATATTTTGATGTTGCTTTATTACTTTGTAATAATTTATTAAAAAAACAACTTTAAGTTATAACGTGGAATTAGGAGGGGAAATGTGTTGGTGACTTTATGTTTTAAAAGCTCACCTACCACATGGAGCGCCCCACTTGGAGAAAGGTGCCCAAAAAGTATAAAAGGATGTAGAGGGCTCATTTGTAAGGATCATTGGATCATCTATTTTCTTCTATGAGAAAGCATTTTGCTTCTTTTCAGCTGTTAAGGACGAAACCCCTTGAGAGCAAACTATTGAGGACAAAAACCCTCATTAGAATTCAGATTTGAGGATGGAAACCCTCATTTCTTTCACTTTGGAGCTTCAGAAAGACGGATATCAGCAAGGGCATCGAGTTGGAAGAGTGTTGCAGCGATTGTCAGTGGTTTGGAGGGTTTTTGGATCAGTTTTTGGCCATTTCCAGCCTGGGTGCCCCATTTTGGGAATTTGGGATGGAATTTCTATGTTCTTGCTGCTAGAAAATTCTGTAATAAATATCTATGATTGTTGTCATCCCATAGATCATTTTCAGCTATTCTGTGTGTTGTAATTCTGCATATTTCTCTAGATATGAATTTTCAAAGTTTGCAGCTGTTTAGCCTGGAAAAATAATTAAATTAAATCGGATCTGAGTTTTTATCTGATTTTAAGTGGAATTTCTGATTGCTAAAATATTTTGCAAGTATTCCCTAAGTTATTTAATTTTCTATAAGGGTTTGATAGGGAAAATCCCTTTTCTATAATTTTCTGCATAAGGGTTTCAAGAAAATCCAGATTTGCTGTGTTTTAAAAAAAAAGGAACATTACACGTTCATGATATTTATTTTCGAATTCTATGCAACGAAAATGTTCCATATCTCTTTGTATGTAGTTTTTAGCTATTTTGGTTGTTTAATAAAGTTTTTTTTTTGCAGTTTTTTAAACATCCTTTGTGTATGCTCTCACCTCACACCTTTAGAGTGATCTTGGTGATCAAAAGCAGAAAAGGAAGCTTAGGGTGTAGTGTTTTCATTTTTTTATGTATGTCTCATTCTAACTACAAGAGTTTTGAATTTATTTTCTATTTTTAGAGTTTATTTGCGGTTATATAAAAGATTAAAATCTAAACATTGTGTATGTTCTCACCTCACATTTTTATTGTGATCTTGGTGATTAGAAGCAAATAAGGATACCTAGGGTTTTGTTTCTTTGCTGTTTTAAAAGTTCATTTTGCTGTTAAAAAAATTAAACTCCGAACTTTGTGTATGCTCTCACCTTGTACCTTTATGGTGATCAAAAGTAAAAAAATCCAGGTTTAGTTTTTGTTGTTTTTAAAGGTTTTTCTCTTTCCCATTGTAGGTTTGTGATATAAAATTATAAATGACATCAAGTTCATCTTCAGGTGGAGGGCAAGGGGAATCAGATTGAGGAAAGACCCACATGAAAATTTTACGGTTCCCATAAGATATGATCTTATTTCTTCTCTTTGGAGACATGTACATGTGTTGGAGAGCATTGTTGGCGGTGGTTTTGAGTTTGGGTATGTGGCCATTGTAATGTGACATTGAAATCCTCATATACCCTACTCAAAGCTCATTTAATCGGGGTGGCAAGAACAGGGATCAAAAGGTGTTCCAAGGATAAAAGCCGTAAATTTTGGTGTACATGATAGAGTAAGAGGAAGCTGATTTGTAAGTCAGCAAGAGCTTGGTCTAGAATAGTTCCTTTGTAAATGAGGTCTTTAAAAACCACCACCCACACCTTCACATCACTCCATTCAAATTCAAATTCAGCCACTTAAAACTCCCTTGGATGAAGAGGCCACTTCACTAAAAAGACCATTAGAAAAAGCATTTAACATTGAGAATAGGGATATTGCTTTGACGAGTTGGTTGCTAAATGCGTTTATGCATGTGGGTTACCCTTCAATGTGTTGAGGTCACCATATTGACAACAAATGATGATAGACATTAATAAGGCACCATAATGGTGTAAAAGCCCTAACTATGAGAAGATTCACACATCACTCTTGAGAAAGAAGTGGAACTTATATAAACTTCTTTGTACTCCAATTAGGGATTCTTGAAGGATTCAAGGGTGTTTATTATTTCGTATGGGTGGAAGGATGCTTGAAATAGATCTCTAATCAACATTGTTGCAGATGTTGTAAAGGGACAATGTTCTTAAAAGACGTTGATTGTCGAGCCAAGTGAAAGATGCTCACTTTATTGCTAACATTTTGATTTAGGATATTGAGTCGATGGACCTAAAAATGTTGTCCAATTCATCACAGATAACACGAAAAATTGTAGAGCAATAGGATTAATTGTAGAGGAGAGATGTGAGCACATATTTTGGATGTCTTGTGCAAGATAACCCTTATTTTGATGTTGCAAAATATTGGAAAAATTCAACAGATCGAGCAAATTTATATAGAGGCAAATGACATTTAGATGTTTGTTACAAATCATCACATGTTCGAGCCCATCTTTAGGAGATTCTCGAGGTTGGAGTTGTTGAATTAAGAGAATAAATTACTAGTTTCTAAGTTCTAACTTTCTAAAATATGTATTTTAAAAATGTTATAATTCTATTTTATAGATTGTTGAGATGAGATTTGCTTCTCACAGCCCAACTTGAGATGACTTGTGAAATTAAAAGAGGCCTTAAGTAGTATGGTGATTAACGACATTTGGACCATAGTTTGTATACTCATACTCGACAAAGCCAAAAAAATTGACTCAAAAAATACTAGGCAACTTAAAAAATACCTAAAATTCATTTAAAAATTCATAAATTTTATGCAAAATGTAGTTTTAATGTATCAAATGAGTTTGTAAAACTTTGGGAAGCGTTTTCTATTAGATATGAATACAAATAGAGTACAAAATTGCATTATCATGCGAATACAACAACCAATTGATAAGTCTTATGAATTTATGATGATTGTCATTGAAAATCATCATCATAAATTGCATATCCATGCAAGTTACAAATTACAATAATTTACAATTTCCTCTTCCCTATTCTACTAAAAATTGGGGAGAGGGTCTAGTGACTCTACCAGGTCCCCACACTCGCCGCAAGTGCTCGCTTCACCTAGAAGGCTACAACCGTGGCTCCACCCTAGTACTAGATGGCAATAATTCCTCTCGCCACATGTTTACCATTATCTACAAAGGTGTTGTCCATTCCAATCTCTCTTGTTTCCTTTTCTGCTTCACTTTTCATAGCTTCCCTCTTGAAAGCAACAATCTCATTGTAATATCCCTTATAGGAATATATGTATTAATAAATATATACTCTCACCGTTTGGCTGAAATAGATTTGAAAATTGATCTAATGGATAAAATCAAACCCTACAAAAACAGTTAGGAAGAGTTAACTATTCATTTTTAGAGTGTTATATTAGTGTGTAGGGTGTCAAATTGTTGTTTAGGTGTTGGATTCTTGTTTAGAGTGTCACATTGATGTTCGGTGTGTTGATTTTTTTTTAGATTGCTGCGTTTGTGTTTTTTTGTATTATTGGTAAATGGTTTTGAAGGGGACCATACCCCGGAGTACAAAAAGGCTAAAAACCAGGATATACAAAGTAAACACAAGTGGTTTTTTTGATAAGTGGGGCCACACCCCAACAACAAAAGCCTAAGATAGCTAGATATAACAATAGAGATCAAGGCAGGGGCAAACTGCCTACAAGAATCCCAACAATAGTAAAAAAACAACATAACAACAGCCGTGAAACTGCAAAATAACAACATCGAAACCAAAAATTTAAAGGACACCAAAAACTATTTGAGAAACTTGTTAAAAACCTTCTAAGCATCCATCAAGGCCTTATAGAGATTGAGGGTTGTTTGCTGGGCAGGGTCTTGGCTGCTTGTCAATGCTACGGCCTTCTTCTTGAGTTTTCCTTCAAATCATCCTCAGGTATGCCGCTGATGTCATAGATCTGTTTTACTTGGATTTGGATGAAATCAAGCAATGCTTTGTGCATGGAGAGTTGATTGATTTGCTTGTTTACAACTTTCTGCATTCTCTCCTCCAAGGCACGCTGCTGCTTAGTAAGAGTATCAATCTTCTCCTCAAGTTTAGAAAGAATTGTAGAGCCCAAGTCCTCCTTGCTACCTTCATTGAGAAGAAAATCAACATTGTCTTCAATGCCCTTGATCGTATCTTCCTGTTGTTTCAATTGGGCTTTTAAGTCAATGTTTTCTTGGGGATCAAGGGTAGACTGGCTAATATGAAGCGGCAGAGTGGAAAAACGTCCCTCTAAGGTAATATACCTTACAACCATCTTAACAACATCTCCATATGGAGGAGGGATAAAAGAACAGAACAGACCAGATTTCCCAATCTTCAGGGCTTCATCCCCTTCACAAATCTTCTCTTCAGCTGTCCTTATCAAATTTGTTTCTATAAAACTTAATACCTTCCATCCCTAACCTGGTAATGAAAGAAATCAAGCTTTCGGTAATGGTAAACTCCTTACCTTTAAATGTAATTACTCATCCTTCCATTTGCGGGCAAAGGTGAGAGAAATGTGTCTATCGTGCCCTTTAATCCTCTACATGAAGTCCGTGAAGCCATCCACATCAAGGGCCTTCCATAATTCTACATTTTGTTTCCATGAAGGGTCACAGATTGGCTCCACTTGTAAGGGGGTCCACCCATTGGGGAGAGAATAGTCGCACACAAGGCTTTTGTAGATCGGGCGCAGCTAAAAACCGACTTTCCAACAGCTCAACCGCCGGAGCACAAACACAAATAAAGAATGACAGAGGGCCCGCAGAGCTTCCAAAGACTAAAAACAACTTATAGCAAGATTCCCAAGATAGCATGATTGTTAAGTAGAAATACAAAAAGCAAAGAAAAAGGAACTGTTTGAGAGAGATGACTCTCAAATGTGTGGGGTACACATCATCTTTGCTCCACACGTGACAAATCCACTCGGCATGAAATATTGTAATGGACATGTGGCCTTGGCTTCCTTAGAAATGATAGTCTTTGTGGTGTGTGAGATTTCCCTATAATCATTCCAAATTTTAAACTGATTAATGATGACGCCATCATTGGCTAGTGCGTTAGCAACACTATTCCCTTCCCTATATGTGTGGCAAAGATCAATGCCGTTGAACTCTTTGCATAATGTCTTGGCCTCATCGATGAAATATTTAATGGTCTAGTTGGGGGTTGGGTGCTAGTGAGATTTTTATAATGTTAAGAGAGTCACCCTCAACAATTAAATTACTTACCTTGAGATCCCTAACAGTTCTGATCCCCAGAGAGCAGCGAGGGCCTCAACATAATGATTTGATTGTTTGCCCATGGGACCAACATAGGCAACAAGGGGATGAGCAAGATGGTTTTGATTAAGCCACCACCACCCGCTGCCTTGGGTTGCCCTTAGAGGTACAATAAAAATTCAATTTATGCCAACCTTCCTTCAGGTGGAGGAATCTATCAACAATAGACTCACAATGTTGGGGTTTGAACTTGAATCTTTTGAATATCAATATTCCAAGCAATCAAGAACCTCTCCTCTTCCTTGGGATACTTGAGTTCTTGGGGGCTTAAATTTCATAATGTTTTCCTTGGCTTCAACAATAATTTCATTTAAAAGCCTTTTGCTGGATTTCATGGTATTCCTAAAAATGATGGAGTTGTAAGCCTTCCAGATTCTCCAGATGGTATGGGGAAATATGAGCCTCCATAGCTTCCTGAGCATGTTATGTTTGAAAGGAGGTTTCCATTGTTCCTAGGCTTGCACAATATCATCCGGGAATGACCAATCAATGCCAAATCTGCTAAAAATGAGTTTCCACAGAGCAACAACAACAAGAAAATGTAAGAAAAGGTGTCTCTCAAAATCCTTTTTGAATGGCAACACCCTAAGTCACAAGGTTCGTGTTTGTATTCGTGTTCGACAAGGATAAAATTCGGATTAAGTTCGGCGAGGATAAAATTCGCCAAAAAAAATTGTGATTAAATTCGACTAGTATAAATTAACAAATATAATTAATTAATTTAATTATATTTAATTTAATTTAATTTTTGATATTTGATATTTAAAAATATATATCATTTATTAAATTAATTTAAAATACTTTGAACTTTGTAAAAGTTAAAGCTAATGTTCTAAATACATAACATTTAAATAAAGCAATGAAAACATAAAAAATTAAAAAAGAAAGAACCAAAATAAATAAATAAAAGACTTTAAAAAAACTAAACGTAAACCTAAAAACTTAACCTATGCTCGACTTGACCCAATAATGGCGGTGACTGCATAGAATGCCCTCCTATGGTGGCAACTGCATAGACTACGTATCATTCTCCGCATTTCCAAAGAAGGCAACGGTTTCAGATAGGGAACTAAACTTAAACTCTAACTGCGGCAAGGCAAGAGTTTAAGTTTAGGTTTTAACCTACTTCAATGGCTGCTGAGTGAGGATTGAAACGTGGAGATTTGCTGGCTCGGGACGCACAGTGGAGGGCAAATGGAGGGAGCATTGAATGCAAAAGGAGTCTTCCACCGCCGAGTAAAAGCTTTCAAACACGATTTTTTTGACGATTTTATGCGCCACAGTCACAATTTTTGGGGGGTTTTAAATTAAATCACATTACTTATTAGAATATTCGAATTTCATGCCGAATTTTAACGAATTTTTGCTATTTTATCAGAGTTCGCCGAATTTCGAATTTTTAGGTTCAAATTCGGCGAATCCTGTGACTTAGGCAACACCTATTAGGCATAGTAGATACCCTCTTAATGAGGTTGTCAATGGTAAGAATGCTCTTGTTCAAAACCAACCAGAGGAAATGGTTGATTTTGGGAGTGAGTTCTTTATACCATATCTTGCTCCATTCAAAGCCACAAGGAGTTTCATCTACATATAATTAATATCCTGTTTTCACCGAGTATTCTCCATCAAAAGAGTGGATCCAGATAAACTCATCTTTAGATTGAATTTGACTTATTGGGATATGGCTGAGAATTCTTTGTATGTCCTCTATAAGATCTCTATGACAAGAGAGATTAGTATTTAGATTCTTCCATTGAAGCCTTCCATCAACACAACATATGTAGTCACTAACCTTTTGTCCAACTGCTGTTGTAAGGCTGTTTTAAGTTGCTCCCAGGAGTTGTTGTTCTTAAGGCTTTGGAAATCAGCCTAGCTGTCTTCCCAGAAGAGTATCTCTTCCCCATTTCCCAGGTTCCATTTGCAGCCTGCCTCTAGGGCCCTTCTAGTCTTTACCAAATTATTCCAAAAGATGGAACCATAGGGGAGAGTTTTAAACTTTAGATTCGAGCTTTACCTTGATCGAGATATTTGGCTCTGATAAGGTCAGTCTAGGGATGATCTTCTTTGAGGAGCCTCCAACTCATTTTGGAGATGAGGGCAGCGTTCATTGTCCTGATTTTTTTAATCCCTAAGCCACCCACTCTTTTGTTAGTGCATGCCTTGTCCCAAGCCACTAAATGGAACCTATTTTTCCTTAGTACCAGTCCATAGGAAGTGCTTTTGGATTCTCTCTATCCTTTCAATAACATCAACATGAATGAAGAATAGAGACATGATGTAGATGGGGAGGTTTTGCAGCGTGCTCTTGATAAGAAGACATTTTCTACATTGGAGAGCATGAATCCCTTCCATCTAGCCAATTTCTTTTGGAACCTGTCAAGCAGAGAATTCCAAACATTCATAGAAACTTTGTTAGTACCCAAGGAAGACCAAGATAGGTAGTGGGGAGAGAGTTTATCTCACAACCCAAGATGTGAGCAATTTTTCTTTTCCTGCTAGGGAGGGTATTGAAGAAATAAAGAGAGCTTTTATCAAAATTAATTTGTTGACCCGAAGCCTCCTCATAAGTTTTAAGAATGGTCTTCATCATTTTGGCTTCAAAAGAGAAGCAAAGAAGAAGAAGAATAGTATCATCAACAAATTGTTGATGAGAGACAATGATCTCCAAAGAAGTGGGTTTGCAGCCTTTGAGGTAACCCAAGGAAATAGCTCTAGATATGGTACGGCTAAGACTATCTGCCATAATGATGAAGAGGAGGGGAGAAATAGGATCTCCTTGCCTTATACCTCTATTACTGGAGAAGAAGCCCACCGGAGTACCATTGATGATAACCAAGAATCAGGGTGGAAATGCAAGATCTAATAATCTTTACTGAAGTGAGCATTGAACCCAAATTTTTCTAGCACTTTGTCAAGAAAAAGCCAAGAGACTCTGTCAAAGGCTTTATTCATGTCCAACTTTAAGACCATTCCAACTTTTTTGCTTTTTCCATAGAATGGATGGTTTCATGAACCATCACAATACCATCCTAGATAAGCCTACCCTTGACGAAACCCCATGTTGTTGGAAATAATAATAGGGAGGAGCGGCTGAATTCTAATAGTCAAATTTTTGTAAAGATCTTGTATAAAACATTTGCAAGGCTAATTGGCTTGAAATGTTTGAAATCCTTAGCCCCTAGTTTCTTAGGAACCAAAACAATGAAAGTATTATTGATTTCTTTGAGAAGTCTCCCTGTTCTAAAAATTCATTGGCCGCTTTTAGAAGATCCTCCGAGAAGATATCCCAATTTTTTTGATAAAAATTAGTAGAAAATCCATCAAGTCCCGGGATTTATCCCCTTCTAAAGAGAAGACCACCTTTTCAATTCATCTAGGTGGCAGGTTTGATGAGAATGTTGAAGTCTTCTGGATCCACTAGATTATTAGGAATAGAATCTAGTAGAATACCGACACCTTCCTCTGGACAAGGAAGAGTTTTCATTTAAGATATTTTTATAGAAGCTAATAGCTTCATCCTTACTGATGTTCTGATCTGAAGTAACAATGCATGTCATTCGAGGAGACTTCCAAAATCTTATTGTGTGCCCTATGCTTGAGAGTTTTCATATGAAAAAACTTAGTGTTTCTGTCACCTTCCTTAAGCCATAAAGCCCTAGATTTCGCCTCCAGAAAGACTCTTCTCTAGCACAAAGATTATGAAATTCGATGAGAGATTTTTCACGAATATAATCTTCATGTGACATGCCAACAGCTGAAACCCTTTTTCCAACATAGTTAGCTCCTCCTTGACTTGTTTCTTTTGGATGAAAACATTACCAAATACTTTCCTATTCTAGATCCTCACTTTCTTTTTGACATTTTTGAGCTTCTGGACAAACTTGAATTGTGTTGTACCTTCCACTTCTAAACCCCACCATTCCTTGATTCTTTCCTTAATGTCCGGTGGTCAAACCACATTTTTTCAAACTTGAAAGAGGAGTGGGAAGGCTTATCGTGTTAAGCATGCTCAACAAAATCAGCATAAATAATTATAGGCACAAGAAAGGTGGAAACCGCAAAATAAAATCAATATAAATGTGTGCTCATCCCTTAATCTCTTATTAGACCAAGTATAAGGATTTCCATGAAGCTCCAGGTCAAAGAGGTTAGAAGAAGAAATAAAATCAGCTAAATCATCCATCCTAGTAGTATGATCAGAAGAACCCCCTTTTTTCAGTAGGAGAAAGAGGAGTGTTAAAATCCCCCATGACCATCCAATGCAAGTGATCACAGTTAGCTCAAAACTTTTTAGATCTTTCCAAAGTTTCCTTCTACCATGGAGAGTATTAGGAGCATATATAATGAGAGGATCCAAAAATTGAGCTATCAGGAGTTTGAAATGCAACAACAAGGTGATAAGAAGAGGAGAATACCACTTTACTAGAAATTAAGGTAGGGTCCCAAAGGACAACAATGCCTCTAGATGCCCCTCTAGAATCGACAGAAGTCCATTCAAATTTTTTCCAAATATTTCTGCTACAAGTATTCATTGCTTTAGAGTTCATCTTGGTTTCTTGGATCGCCATAATGGTAGGTCTGCAAGTTTTTCTTAATTCCTTAAGAGTGCGTTGTTTTCCACTCCCATTAAGGCCTCTGATGTTCCAAGATACAACTTTCATTAAAACAAGTGGGGAAGGTGTTTTTCAGATGGTCCAAAGTGGATTGGGTTCCATCTGCAAGAGCTTTATCTGTTTCCTTTTTCCTTTGATCATTGTTCATTGGTCTTCCCTTTGTGGTATTGGCCCCTGTATTAGCTTGTCTCTTGAAGATCTAGTGATCCAAGAACAAGAAGCAATCCAATTGCCGGTTACTTTTTTTCAAAAACAAGGCATCTGAATGCCTTCAAAGCCTTTAGATTTCTGGGTTTTGGCTTTGACAAGAGTAAATATTGTGACTAAATATTGGTGTTATCAGCCAACACGCTGTTTTTCATTGGAGTGAGCTCTCCTTCCTCTCTTTCTTTCTCCTCAAGGATAGGAGTCTTCAACAAGCCTCCATTATTTATCTTCAACATAGGCGTGGGAGAAGCTTCAGTCTTGCGATTTATTTGCTGGTCTGGGGCTGATGTAAGGATGCTTTCTCCTACACATCCATTCAGCTCCAAGTGTGGGATAATCTCCTGCAACTTAATAGGTTCTACTAGATTATGGTCTGAGGATGAAGGCAACATAGTGTCCTCAGTCATTGGATTGACATCCCCTCCACTATTTGGCTGATCAGACGTTGTTGAAGGACTACTAACATTTACTAGATTTTCTTGCAGGTCCTTTGACAGAGCATCCTCTTTCAATGGATCGACATCCCCTCTACTATTTGGCTGATCAAACGTTGTTGTGGGACTGCTAACATTTACTAGCTTTTCTTGTAGATCCTTTGATAGAGCATCCTCTTTTACATTGACTAAGTCTTCAAAAATGGCTTCAGATGAAGGTTTCTGAGAAGAATCTTCGCCCATAGGAGGGAATAAGATAGTTGAGTCTTGCATGCATGCTCCTATGGTCTCTGTTCTTGGGTTTAGATGGATCTCAACCATTTGGATTTCTTCATCAATCTTGAGACTGAGATCCACTAAATTTTCCTCTTTGGCTTCTTCCTTGTTGTTAAGCACAACATTTTTGTCCGGCTTTTTGAAGTGGGGTTTTTGTTCTCCAGAGTGTCTTGTGAATAGGAGGTTTTTAGCCGGAGTTTTAAAGTTTCCCCCATGAACTTTCTTTTGATTAGGGCGAAGATTTTAGGTAACTCGTTCGTGACCTCCCTTGGAACTTTTATTTCCCTTATCAGACTCCTTAGGGTCAGGTCTCTTAACTTGCTGTGATTCCAGAGCAGAGCCCACCTTTTCCTTCCTTTCCTTAATGTTATTGGATCCGGGGAATTTTCTTGTGAAGTGGTCAGCTTGTGGCATTTGGAGCATCTCATTTGAAAATATTCATAAAAATCGGTTGTTTCCAAGTTCCCAACCTTGTTTGTAACATAACATGATCTGGTAACTTTTGCTCCATGTCCATAGAGACACAGAGCTGGCAAAAGCCAACCTAGATCTGTTTCTAGTAGAGTTGTTTGGTCCTATTGGAGATCCAATAGATTTGGCAATATTAACCAAGATCTTATCATCCCAGAATTGCAACCACAAGCTTCCTGGAAGTCTACACCATAAGGGGATGGTATTGATGTTTTCACTATTAGGATCAAATCTAGGGTACCATCTTTTAATGAAAAGCCCCACGTTCCCCAAATACCACGGTCCTCCCAGTAACACTTTGCATCTATGTCTTCTTGAAGATTAAACTTGATAAAAAAGAAACCATTAGCCATAGATGAAATAATCATGTCACCTAGAGGATTCCACTCTCTTATTGCCCATTTCCTGACAATATCTATATTAGGTCGAGGACCCAGGAACTTACCCACTAGCGCCATCTGTTTTTTTTTTTATGAATCGCTCTATTGAGATCCTCATGTTATTCTTAAAGAAATCAGAGTTTTGATTATATGCTGCAATTTTCCTTGAAGTTTCCACCTATGATGTGTGTCTTTATATTGTATTCAGACACTGTCATTGAAATCAAACCCTAAATAACCAGACCTGTAAAACATTTTCTTGACTGCTCAAGTTTATACATATATAACAAGATTGTGCACAATTTTACTAATACCTTATGTTTTCATTCGTTCCTTCTTTCAAGAGTAGTACCCAAGTGTTGCCATTCCCGGATTTTAGACTAGAACATACCCTCTCTCTCGACGAGGTGACTCAAAAAAATCGCTCCAAATGGTTTTTCATCGTGCGGACTCGCTGCCCTTTTTGTGCTTGTGGTCATGTCGTGGTCTTGTTTTCGTGAGTTTCTTTGACTCGCTTTTGGTGCTGCGCTTTAATATGGTTTGTTTTTGATCATACATCTGTGATTATAGCTCCATTTCCGCAAGTTTCTGCTGTGTTTCGTCCCCCACGATTATCTCTTCTTTTCGTGCCCCTGTCAAGGGTTACAACTTGCTTTTTTGCTAGTTGTTCTAGTCGGGCTTTTGTTCTGTGTGTGAGAGGGAGGCTTCGATCTCTCGTTATCGAAGCTCAACAGAAAAATCGTGGCACAGAGAAAACAATCGTGGCACAAAAATAAAATATAATCGTGGCATAGGAAAATCGTGGGCACTTTGAAAAAATCGTGGTTCCCGTGAGATTCGAGGGCACAGGGAAATCATGGGCACAAGGAAACGTGGCTCGTTGAGATTCGAGGGCACAGAAAGCAGACACCGTAGAATCGATTTCCTCACCGTGATATAGGCAAAAGGGGGGGCAAAAAAGGCGAATTTCAAAGAACTTAGTAGTTTGAACCAGAATCAACTAGGCCAAGGATTTTCGATTTTTGATTTTCGGCAATAACTTTGAGATCGTATACTAAAAGGGAAATTCGAAGAGGCCATTGGAGACCTTACACGACGACAAGATTGCTGATGGATTTATCTCCCGGATACTGATTCTGCTGTTTTGATATGCTCTCTAGTTCGCCTCTCAGCCTCTCCCCTCTTTAGGTGATTTATCCTAGTGATTTGGCTACAATCATGGCCCTAGAAACTCCTATTGGCAGCGGTATGATTTGGAATCCCTTAGGTAACACCTCTAGCAGCACAACATACATTTTATTGGAACTACTCAACCAAATCTAGAAAGTTGAAAATGCTAATCAACAAACTCCGAATCTGAGGTATGCTCACTTATTAGCAAGGTCGCGGATGTTGAATCTGAGAATGTCATCTTGAGAGAAAAACTAGCCAACAACATGGATAATACCAATCCCCTAATGATACCTTACATGCAGAAATCAGTAGACCTCCTGGTCTCAACAGAGGCAATCGAAATAACCAAAGCTTCCTTAAAACTAGAAAAGGAATCATGGACCAAGGTCATGTTAAGCGGGATAGACAATGTTCCCTCACCTTTGGTTGTGGTAGTGCGAGCCAAATTAATTGAGGAACATACTAGGCGTGACATGGAACTAAACCTCAAGGTGAGGGGTCTCCCACCCCCACACCGACATAGGACCCATTGACGGTTGGTAACTCCTTTATCACAGATACTTTGGGGATCCCTGACATTACACTAGAGAGAGCTTGGGTTGGTTATGATTCCGCACTTTTCATCCGTTTCAGGACAACTTTTGACAGGTTGCGAGCTCTCAGGGCTAAGAGGGTTCTGTTTTAATGCCTAGACAAGGTCTTCCTTGATGAACATCTTTTACTAGGACACGTGTTGGGAGCTCAAACACTTTAGGGAGCAAGTTATGGCTACGAGGAAAGCAGTAAATGGGTGTTTATCGGAATCTTCGGGCTGTTATTATGGACTCACCTCTTGGTTGGGAGCCCCACCAAGGGGCTCCCAAATGACGGGCTAAGTGGGAGAGGTATCAAGTCAAGGGCTTATCTATCGATTCTTTAGAATGGGAATGGTTCCCTTTGGTTTTCACCCGACCTTATGTTAGATGCTCTTGGGTTGCAGCGATATCCTCTTCATCACGAGACACACGAGCCCGGTTCCTCCTCTACCGGGTATTGGCTTTCTTTGGCTATCAGCTTGTAGACAGGAGACTCGGGATTCGGGTGGTGTCAGGGGCTTTGGTGGGGTTTCCTGTCTTTATATGGACTCCCTCCAGAATAGGATCTCGGTGGTCGGTACCGATGAGTCTGCCAGGTACATGTGGATTCGTATTAGTGGGGTTGCTCAATTCTCTAGGTATTTCTATATAACAATACTTTGCTACTTTCCTTCGACATCTTCTCCTTATGCCATTCACAATGGCTTAGATGGCGATCCTTTCTTTGACTTATACGACAATATTAGTCGGACTCACCGTAGGGGAGGTCATCATTTTGGGTGATTTTAATGCCCGTACTAGGCACTTACAGGTTCCTCTCCATGACAGATTAGAGGATACGTTCTGCACACAGAGGATCGACCCAGAGTCAATTGGTCTGCATAGGATTTCTGAGGATACAGATGGCCCTTTCACAACTTATGGATGGTTCCTCCTCCAATGCGGGAATCACAGGGATGGTGATCCTTAATGGGATTGAGCGCTTCCCGGATTCACGTTTCTTCACTTGTCCCCATGGTGGTGGCACCAGTGTGGTAGACTATGTCCTTGTCAGCCCGATATCTCACCTCTTTTCTGCTCCTCCGTTTCCCCCATTCCCCTTGCCGACCATGCAGTCCTATCTTTCTCTCGGTCACCCGGTCCTCTTGCCACCACCCCTCCCCACAACCCCCCTTGCATTTCCTTCCAGTTTGATAATGGGGATTACGAAACTTACTCATCTCACATCTGCGACCTTTTCCCCTCTGAGCCTCACTTCTCCAACCTGCCTAGTGTGGAGGCCAAGTATACATGCCTATCCTTTGCCATGTGGGAGGCCGCCCTGAGATCCTTTCCCAGCTCCACCACCCATCCCTTGGCCACTAGTACTACTAAATCTTGCCCTATGAACCAATGGTATGATGTAGAGTGCAAATCCCTCCATTGTTGCCTCTGTCATGCCTTTACCCATGCCCTCCCTCCTTCCCCACTCTTAAGGCAACCTATCTGTGCCTTCTTCGCCGTAAGAAGCGATCCCTCATTTCCCACTCGCAGATATATTCTTTCCACCTCCCTCGGACTAATCTTCGGTCCTTTTGCGTCATTGTCTTTCCCCACCACTCCCCTCCTTCGTGGTGATCGATGCTATCTCCATTTTTTCTCACACCTCTACCCTTTACGATATTCCGGGGCAGCGAGCTATCAGATTGGCATTCCGCCAACCGGTAATCCCTTCACTTACAAAGAATATCAAAGAGACAATAAGGTTCTTGAACAAGAGCAGGACAACCGATGTGGAAGGTTTCTAGGCCGAGTTCTTCAAGCAGGGTTTTGAGGCCTTTTACAAATCTTTTCAATAAGGTGGTTCACGTGGGTTTTCCTCCTACTAGGTTTCATCATATCATTCACACGATCCACAAAGTCAGGGTCCATTTCTCGATCCGAACAATTACAGGGACTATCATGGTGGGCCACTCTTTCTCCAAACTCTATGCTACGGTTCTCCACAGGTTGTTGTCCGATGTTTTGGAGCAGCGACAACTCAGAGCCAGAGGTTAGGTTGGTTTTCGCCCTGGTTACTACACCATCGACCACATCTTCACCCTTCGGGCTATTATTGAGGAGGCCCATCATCGCTCTTTGAAAGTTTATTGTTGTTTTGTAGACTTTTGAAAACCTTTTGACTCCGTACTTCGCATGGCCCTCTTTCAGAGACTCAGAGTCATCGATATTTCTGAGATTCTTATTATTGCCATCATGCGTCTTTATGAGTCCGTCCTTGGTCGTCTTCGTACTGCACATGGAATGTTTGATTTCATCAAAAACACCATTGGGGTCAAACAAGGCTGCCCCATGTCTCCTACTCTCTTTGGCATTTACATTGATGAGCTGGAATCTTTTCTTCGGGATCACATTCAAGAAGGGGATAGGTGCCTTCTTCACCACGTCTTGATTTCTATTACGGTTGGCCACTTCGACCCGAACAACTACAGGATGATCATGGTTGGCCACACGTTCTCCAAGCTCTATGCCACGGTCCTCCACATGTGGCTTTCGAGTTCTTGGAGCAACACCATCAGAGAGCCAAGGGGCGGGTGGGGTTCTAGCCGCCCACTAGACCATAAATCACATCTTCACCCTTTGAGCCATCATTGAGAAGGCTCGTCACAAATCCTCTAAGGTCTTCTGCTGCTTCGTCGACTTTCAGAAAGCCTTTGATTCTGTGCCACGGGAAGCCCTTTTCCGTAGACTCAAAGACATCAATATTTCCGAAACCCTTCTTACTGCCATTATGCACCTGTACGAGGATGTTCTTGCCGCCTTCACATTCTTTGCTGGTTTTTCCGATTTCATTACGAGTACCATCGGGGTTAAGCAGGGTTGCCCCCTCTCACCCACATTGTTTGGTATCTACATTGATGAGTTGGAGGATTTTCTCAGAGACCATATCCAGGAATGGGATGGTTGTCTTCTTCACCGGGCATTAATTTACATCCTCTTTTTAATGGCGACGTAGTTCTCCTAGCTTCCGCCAAGGAGGGACTATAAAGACAGTTGGACGCTTTAGCCCTTTTTTTACGACCATAGACAGTTGATGGTTAACCTTGTAAAACCAAGGTCATGATTTTCAATGGGTTGAAGACTTCAGACTTCCATTTCTTCTACAAAGGAGAGGAGATTGAGATCACCAGCTCCTACACTTACCTAGGAGTTTTATTTACTGGGCCCCACTTCAGCCTTCGGCCTGCCCTTCAGCCCCACGTCAACAAGGGTTATGGCTCTTTGGTGATCTTGGAGAGAGTGTTTCCGCCACCATTTCCAGGACATCTTGTCGAAGATGTCTCTCTTGGATTCTCTTGTGCGCCCCACGGTCCTTTATGGTTATGAGGTTTGGGGACCATCTTTGCTTGACTCTGATTGGGCTACAGTTGAGCGGGTCCAGATCCTCATGCTCGACGCCTCATCCGGTGTAGGGAGACGGTTCCACATAATATCATTTTGGTCGAGTTCGGAGCCCATCCCTTTAGATTGGAGACTATATTTGGCCTAGTTTCGCTTTTGCATCGCATTCGGGGCTTTCAGACTCTTCCGCAGGCAGGGATAGATATCTCTACCTCGCCTATCATTCCTCTGAGGCTATTGCTCTTTTTGACCATAGCGGCCGCTCCCGCTTCGGTATGTAGGAGTCTCTCGTCTTCTCGGCTCTCTCGGGATTTAGATGGACCGTCTCCCACCTTACAGATACTCCCTAGATGCCCCTGCCCACCTCCTTCAGGTAGCAGGATCTGCACAAAATTATCAAGAGAAGACATTTATAGGCAGTTCATCCAGCATACTTGGATCAGTCCCTCGGAGGGGCTTCGTCCTAAGATGGCCTTCTATGCTGCACATTTTCTTGAGATCACGATCAGCCGACCTACGTATATCTCCCGACACTGGTTACAGGCACTCTGCATTTCTCTAGGCCAATTTAGAGTGGGCTCTCATAGGCTTCGTGTGGAGGATCACCAGTTGGACCGTTCCGAGAGGATTTGCCAGCTCTGTTCTCTCCAGGAGATCGAAACGGAAGATCACTTCATTTTCAGGTGTCCTATCTACTACGAGATCAGAGGGAGATTCCATTGTTTATTCCGGGAGCATCCGTCTCTTGCAGCTTTCTTCAAGTACCGTGATCAGCGGTGTCTTGCTCTCTACCTTCAGGAGGCACTCAGGCTCCGAATGAGACCCTTCAGCCTCCTCCCAAAGGGCTTCTACTCTACAAATCACTTCTTTTTGGTGCTCTCCTTGGTGAGGGCACTAAATGATTCCTTGATACCATCAGGATTTTCGACCATATTTGTCCGGACTGGGGTTGCCTCTCCTAGCCTAGAGATATTCGTGATCGCACTCGGCTTGGTGCCCTCTCTCGAGGTTGCGTTTGACAGAGAACGCAAAGGGCTCATCTTGTTCGTGCTTGTTCCATATATTGATATTCCGGTCTCCTCATGGCTTCAAATCAACTACTTCTAATGGGTCTCAAAGGCTTGTTGATAGGACGAGTGGTGGGTTTCTCCCGCCCTCCTCTCCGGCTCCATTCATCTACACTCTTTTGGTCACGATGGCCTTTGCTTCTCCTTCTTCTTTCCTCTCTCTTTTATCTTCTCTTCTTCTTTTGTTCGGGTGACCCTTTCGGGTCTTCCCTACTGCACCTTTTGTATTGTCTTGCATGCATGATCCCCATTGACCTCCTTTTGTGGTTATTCCTTGGACATTAATAAAATTATCTTATCTTATCTTATCTCTTATTTCTTGATGATATTGTTTTACTCGCATCTTTTCTTGAGGGGCTTCGAGAGACAACTTGATGCACTTGCTTTATTTTGTGATCTTCGCACAAGATCGCCAATCTGGTAAGACCAAGGTCATGGTCTTCAATGGGTCAAGACATCACACCTCCATTTATTTTCGGGGGTAGGAGGTTGAAATCACTAATACATACACCTATTTGGGAGTCTAGTTCTCAGGGCCTAGATTTAGTATAAGGCATGCTCTTCAGCCGAGGGTGAATAAAGGGTATGGGTCTCTAGCCATTCTCGAGAGAATGCTTTCGGCACCACTTTCGGGCATCTCCTCCAAGATGTCTCTTATGAACTCCTCATTCGGCCCACTGTTCTCTATGGGTCGGGTTGTCTGGGGACCCTCCCTCTTATATACAGATTGGGCTTCTATCGAGAGGATTCAGACTCTCCTCCTTCGCCGCTTCATCATATGTAAGTAGACGGTTTCCTAACATATTATTTTGGCGAGTTCGGGTCCGACCTTTTTGTTTGGAGACCATATTTGACATATCGGCCTTTCTTCACCGTATCAAGAGGTTTGGTGATTTCTCCGATGAGCGTGACAGGTACCCGTATCTTGCTTATTGTTCCTTTGTGAGTATTGCCTAGGCTATGGGCTACTGTTGGTTTTCCGAGACTTCTGCTTTATTGGATTTGGTTGGTATCCAAATTGATTGTCTCCCCCTTTTCAGTATTCCCTGAATGCTCCCAGTCATCTCTTGCCCACCAAGCAAGTGTTGAACAAGTCCATCCGAGAGGATATCTATAGGTGCTTTATTCAAACTACTTGGGTGAATCCTCATGGGGGTTTGTGCCCTAAGATGTCCTTTTATGCAGAGCATTTTCTTGAGATCAGAGATGGACTCATCATCCGCCCTCAATACACCTTTCGTCACTGGATGCATGCCCTCCGCATACCTCTGGGTCAGTTTCGGGTTGGCTCCCACAAACTTCGGTGCGAGACTGATCACCACATTGACCGGGATGACAAACTTTGTAGGCTTTGTAGCCTTCAGGAGGTGGAGACCGAGACTCATTTCATCTTCCGTTGCCCCATATACTATGAGATCAGAGGACGATTTCATTGCCTCTTCAGAGGGGTTCAGACCCTCTCGGTTTTCTTTAGATATATTGACCAACGGTGTCTTGCCCTCTACATCCGTGAGTCTCTGCTGCTCCGGGACCAGATTCTTCATCCCCCTCTCGAGAGTCATTTCCATGAGACGGATTACAACCTTCTTTCCGGTTCTACCCGCAATTGGAGGAACTAAACGACAGAGCCATTCTGACCTAGTTACAATGCATAGATCAGTTCGTCCCCGGTTGGACCTTCACATCCCCCTAGTCACCACTAGCAGGCTCAGCCGCACACTTGTACCAAAGGCAGCCCAACTCCACCCGTCTCCCTGGCCGTTGTTTTAGTCTCAAATCTTAGCAGAGAGGGGCCCTCACCCCCTCTTCGGATTGCCATTCCATCAGGAGATTCTTTTCATCGGCCTCGAATGTTAGGAGGGATGTGGCTACCATTTATGAGTAGACTACTAGTCCTTGTTTGCCCCCTCCTTCATTCCCTTCTCTGCTTCTCCCTTCTTTCTCCCCCGTTTGTTTCATTGCCCCCGCCTGTGGGGGTTTGGCTTCGGGTTCTTGTTTGTTTTGGTTCTTTCCTTTCTTCTTTTTTTGGGAGCTCGTTTTGAGTTTTCCCCGCTCGCACTTTGTATATTGTTTGGGCTGCAGTCCCATTGACCTACTTTTGTGGTCATTCGTTGGACATTAATATATTTATCTTATCTTATCTATGGAGACAAGCCTCGGTATTTGAATATGAAAGATTCCTTGTTCGTCGTTAGAGCTGGAAACGCAGAGAAGACGTGGGGTTCCACAGAGCTAATGGGGTCCACCTTTTTGCTGGCGGTCTCTTGAAAATCCTCGCCACGTGCTCCGGCTTTGCGCCCCGCCTCGCGCTCTGCCCTTTGTTCGATGAAAGGGTTGACAAATTTCCGATTATCAACAACTATGTCGCTTGTGGTGTTGACCCCGATAGCTCGAAGGGAGCCCGTAGGCTTGTCCACCGCACCCAAGCAGCTCGAGTTCACAACCAATACAGCCGTTAATCCCGTCAACCACGTAAAGACCCACAAGCGCGACAATCGCTTGAGAGCAGCTTGCAGATGCAACTACAATGCCATTGCAGCAAAAATTCAAATTTTCAGCGGTTAGCAGAAAGCGTAGACAACGCTCTCCATCCCATCCAAAATTACAAGTTTCTATATTGCCACGTTTGTGTTATTTAGGGTGCCACATTGGTGTTTAGGGTGTCACATTAGTTTTTAGGGTGTTGCATTGGTGTTTAGGGTGTCCCACTTTTGTTATTTAGGTCAAATTATGTCAAATTAGATCTCTTTTAAAATTATCAGACCTCAAATTATATTTTATAGCAAATGAAATAAACTTAGTAATATTATAGTTTAAATTTTTATATAAATTTGAAATTAAAAAAAAAAAAAAGTCTAATTGAGCAATGAGAATGATGTATTATAAATATTTAAATTTAAAATTATCGATTCCATATATATGAATTATGATTATATTATTTAGAAATTTCAACTAATGCAACTCCTAAATACTTAAGAATGATTGCATAATGATTTAGTCAACTCCAAAAACGCGTTGCGCCTTGTTTTGAAGAGTTGTTTTGAAGAGTTGTGATTTTAAATTTCAAGAACTTTGTGATCGCTTTGAAAATGTGCCTTGTTTGTTGATTGTTACGTTTATGTTGTTTAGGTGTCACATTGGTGTTTAAGCTGTCTCACTTTTGTTATGTAGGTCAAATTAGGTCAATTGCGAAGATTACGTAAATTTAAATGTTTTAAAAAATTATTAGACTTTAATTTATAATCTATAGAATATAAAATAAACTTAGTAATGCTATAGTTTAAATTTATAAATAAATTTGACATTTAAAAAAGCAAAAAATCTTATTGAGCAATGAAAATGATGTACTTAAATATTTAAATTTCATATTATAGATTCCATGTATAAAAATTATGATTGTATCATGTAGAAATTTCAACTAAGGCAACTCCCGAATACTTTAGAATGGCTCCAAATGATTCATTCAACTCGAAAATAGTGTAGCCTTGTTTCAAGAGTTGAGATTTTATACAATTTATTTTTTTGTGTTTGAAGCTTTGGAAATGTGCCGTGTTTGTGCTTCACTACTGTTAATGTGTATGAGCATATGACCTTATGCATATGCCAACATATGCACAAGATCATATGTGCCTACATGTATATATAAATATATATTCTTAGTAGTTGGATAAAATAGATTTGAAATTGATCTAATGGATAAAATTAAAACCCTACAAAAACACTTAGGAAGAGTTGACTAAATTAGTTTTTAGGGTATTACATTAAGGTGTCGAATTGGTGTTTAGGTGTTGAATTGTTTTTTAGATTATCGCGTTTGTGTCGTTTAGGTGTCACATTGGTGTTTAGGGTGTCACATTAATTTTTTAAGTCGTCATATTAATGTTTAGGTGTCGCATTGGTGTTCGTGGTGTCTCACTTTTGTTATTTAGGTCAATTGCGTGCGATTATGACAAATTAGATCTCTTTTAGAAATTATTAGACCTCAATTGATGATTTATAGAAAATAAATTAAAGTTAATAATTTTATAGTTTAAATTTGTAAATAAATATGAAATTTAAAAAAGAGAAAAAATCTAATTGAGCAATAAGAATGATGTACTTTAAACATTTAAATTTAATCAATTCCATACATAAGAATTATGATTCTATTAGTTAGAAATTTCAACTAAGGAAGCTCTAGAGAATCCTAAGCCAAATACTTCAGCTCTGGAATACTTCAGAACGTCTCGAAATGATTCAGTCAACTCCAATAAATACTGCAGACTTGTTTCAAGAGTTGTGATTTTATACAACTTCATGAACTTTGTGATTGAAGCTTTGGAAATGTACTTTGTTTGTACTCTATTGTTAATGTGCATGAACATATGACCTTGTGCATATGCCAACATATGCACAAGATCATATGCGCCTGCATGTATATATATATATTCTCTCACCAGTTGGCTGAAATATATTTGAAAATTGATTTAATGAATAAAATTAAACCCTACAAAAACACTTAGGAAGAGTTGACTTTATTAGTTTATAGGGTGTTACATTAGTGTTTAGGGTGTTGAATTGGTGTCTAAGGTGTCACATTCTTGTTTAGAGTGTTGCATTTGATGTTTAAGTGGTTGAATTGTTTTTTAGATTTTTGTGTTTGTGTTGTTTAGGTGTCACGTTGGTGTTTACGGTGTCACATTCATGTTTATGGTGTTACATTGGTGTTTAGGTATCCCATGTTTTTATTTAGGTCAAATTAGGTCAATTGCGTTAATTATGTCAAATTAGATCTTTTTATAAAAAAATTAGACCTCAATTTATAGTTTATAGAAAATAAAATAAACTTAGTAATATTATAGTCTAAGTTTATAAATAAATTTGACCTTTAAAAAGAGAAAAAGTCTAATCGAGCAATGAGAATGATGTACAATAAGTATTTAAATTTAAAATTATTGATTCCATATATCAGAATTTTGATTGTATTATTCAGAAATTTCAACTACGGCAACTCTAGGATAATCCTAAGACCAAGACTTAAGCTCTGAAATACTCCAAAACGACTCCGAATGATTCAATTAACTCTGAAAATTACTGCAACTTGTTTTGAAGAGTTGTGATTTTATACAACTTCAAGAACTTTGTGATTGAAGCTTTGGAAATGTGCCTTGTTCATACATCACTACCATTAATGTGCATGAGCATATATACTCTTACCAATTGGTTGAATTATGTTGGTTGGAAAGTGGTGAATAATTAGTTCTAAAACCCTTTTCCAGAAAGGAAAACCAGAAACAACGGCTCCTTTCAATACGTGCAACTAATTCCTTTATTGTGTGAAGATTTTTGTTTACCTTGCAGCCAAGTGTCGCTCTTCAACCAATCCACGATGGACACATGGACGCTCATAACAAATCTAGGGATTTATTCTAATATTTTATTATTTTGTCGACTAAAAGTTTTTAATTATAGTAAGTCTACTTTCCAGAATGGATTCCCAAAATAGAGGGGACAAAAGGTAAATTTCATCATCATTCAAAAAGGAAGATGTGACATTAAGTTTTATGATTTCAAAAACATGCAATTATGTCAGCTGGCATAGACAATACTTGGTAATCTAGTTGACATTCAATGGATTGATTACATGTGACACTCTAGGAAATCTAGTTATAGAATGCCAATGGATGGATGGCAGTGTGAACAAAATGCCCAAGCATGCTAACATGATGGTGATGTGACCGCCGTCTTTAAGTTCTCCGAAGTTGTCCAAGCATCATCAGCATCCCCTTTTCTAATTGAAATAGATTTCTTATTACATGTTATCTCTCTCCAAACTGATATTGTTCTGTTACGGTCCAAAATTGTTGCAAAAACTTGAGTATTGGAAGGTGTGAAAGATCCCCAATAGATCTTTTTGCCCAAAATGAATTTTTCTCACTTTATAAAATAATAAAATATACTTTTGACAGCTATGGGAAATAAACTAGGGCAGTTGGGATTAATTTATGCAAAAAGCGACTAGGGTTTTATATGCAAACACACCCAAAATCAACATACAATAATTATTTTTACTCCCAAACCCTTGGAACAATCCTGGAGAATTTATGGCGAAAATCAGATTTTACAACAGCTGGAAAATAATTTAAATTTGAAACCCTAACTGTTGCAATCTTCAAGATAGCATAACTTTCTCTACACAACTCCGATCTAGGCAAATGACATATGCCCGAACTTGGAAAAATACAAGGAACAAGATGATGTAAACCAAATTATAACTACCAAACATGCAGATTTGACCCTCCTACTATTTCGGCCCACACATTTAGGGCATCAAATGAGCTCCAAAAATTATTTTCTCTATCCCAGATGCTTGCCTATATTTTTAGGAACTCATTCATATAAGAATCAGAATTTTTGGATGCCAAATCAACTCAGAAATCAGATCTGAAATCTGATTATAAAATTGGTAAAAACCCTCTAAAAACCCTTTGAAAAATTATGAAACTAATTGGCTTATTTCCCAAAAATATGTAGATGATTTAGCAATTAAAAATCAGATCTAAATACCTCCAAAAACAAAGCCAAATCTGCCCCAACTGGGTCGATCCAATAGAAGATGAACTGCTGTAATTTTATTCCTCAAATGCCTTCAAATACACTAAAAATCTGATTACAATCAGTGGGAATTTCTAAGTGAAAAACCCTCTCAAACTCTTGGGGTTTTCGTCCACAAGAGGTAGAATTCACAAGGGGTTTCGTCCTTGGAATTTTTGCAAAAGTTGAGAGCTCAATGCAAGATAAAAATATCATATAAAATTTCTGGATGATGGAAGAGGCAAGTCGACTTCCCTTTTAAAGGAAAAGGGCCAACAACCAACCTCCAAACCAGCCAATGAGCTCACATGATTTTCCCTATGCAAACATTTAATATTTTCCCATATTAAATGTTTTTCCCAAAAGCATTTCCCTCCTAGTGCAAGTCGCATTTCTCTAGGGGAAATACATAAATTAATTATGTTTTTATCTTTCCTAGGCTTCATTACTCCCCTTTGGCCCCAGTCGCCATTATCCTTTTTAGGAGGAATAAAATATAATAAATCCCTTTACAATGACTTTTGCCCCTTAAGGCAAATCGTATTTTCCATGGGGATTACAATTTATTTTTATCAAGCTAAATAAATTAATATAAGTGCTTTAATAATTTTATTTTATTTTGTATAGCACTTTATAATAATTTATTATAACTTAAGTCACCCTTATATTTTTCCTTTGGCCGTCGGGTTGACAAAACGGGCCAAAGGTCTTCCATTGGAAAAGGGGACATTACAAGGTGAGTGTCGGAAAATGGGTGTGAAGAAAAATCTGAACCCACCTTTGCTTAACAAATATTAGAGAGTAAAACAGTTGCCTAGATTTTTAGGGATGCAGGGTGGCTGGATTTTATCCAGAAATCTGAAGAATATAACGAACATATTACTCGAGGAATTTTCTCAACATTTGGAGGAAAATCAATTTAAGGTACGCGGGGTGAAGATTGCAATGAGCTTTGCTATCATTAGCAAATTCTCAGGCATTCTTGAGGAGAGGGAAGACTTTGTAAATACTAAAGTCTTTTATAACGAAATCATCAAAATCTTCACCTAAGAAGGAAGGCCTACCCCACAATTCCTCCAAGGTTAGAAAGGTAAAACAAAAGGAATTCTGAGGGAATCCCTGCCAAAGCCATGAAGAGCAGTCATCCTATGGGAGATGTAGTACTTTCCTTGTGGCGAACAATATGGGACAATGTTGGGACTGGGCATGAAAATGCTAAACCATTTGAGGTATGAAAGAGCGAGTGAAGAATACAAAGTGAATTTATCGAGTTTCCATTACTCCTCTCTGTAGACCATGGCGAACAAGGTCAAACAAGGGTCAAGGCCTTTGAAGTATCATGGGATTAATCAATTAATTTGAAAACACCCCTTCCAGAAGAAGGAAGAGGGAGAGAAGAAGTGGAGAAAGTTTTTAACTAAATCACATAAAAAGAGGAAGCGCCTTGCAGAACCCCCCATTTCCATTCAAGATGCCTCTCTAGCTAGGAAGTCTAGCAGAAGGATAGGAAAGAAGACAACGCCCGAAAGCAGAACCACTGAAGAATCTAAGTCTGCACCTAGAGCCACTAGTATATAGAGAAAAGGGTGAGTCCTCTGCTCCTGAGATGGTTAAATAGTGGAAAGTTGTAATTATTTTCTATGACAGCTCCGAAGAGGAGTAAACTATTTCTGAAATCATAAGTGGATTACGCCAGACCTTTGTTACCCCCGAGGAACCCTTTGCATCACCTGCTCCAGAACAGAGGAGTCATTAAGAAGCTGCTGTGTCATTTGCCAAACTATTTGCCATGGTTTTGAACATGGATATGTTAGAGTACTTGGGAAGGAATAACATCAGAGCTAGGAGGCAGGCTGACTTGAGGAGGGACTATTAGACTATTCACCAAATCTTTACACTCCGAGCTATTATTGAGGAAGCTTGTCAAACAGTCTTTTGCTGTTTTGCTAAGGCCTATGACTCCATTTTGAGACACCTGCTTTCCTAGAGATATCGGCATCTGAAATTCTCTGATTATCGCCGCTTGGAGGCTTTATGAGATAGTTATTGGACAGTTTTGTACTTCTCACAATTTCTCTTTCTTTGTGAAGAATACCATTAAGGTCAAGCAAGGGCTTTCTCTCTCTCAAACCCTGTTCAACATTTACAATGATGAGTTGGAGGAGTTTCTTTGACAGTATATCCATTTAAATGGTTGTTTTTTGCAAGAGGTGGTTATAGCTATCCTTCTTTTTGTCGATGATATCCTCCTCTCACACTTTGCCGAGGTCTTATAACGACAACTTGATGCCTTTGCTCGTTTTTGTGATCTTCAACAACTTGTGGTCAACCTTAGTAAAACTAAGGTCATGATTTTCTTTATCTCCAAGCTCTCTCTCAAATGGTCTATCGGCAAGCAATGAGATGATCGGGCTTGTATTAATGTAGAGACCCAAGTTCAAACCCAACGTGGGTATGAATGTAAATAAATCTTGTTTATATATAAGGCACCTTTCCAAAAACATAAAAATAAAAATTCCAAATTGTTTTCGAAGGGAAAATTCTAGAGATCACATTGGCCTACACATACTGGGGGTCCAATTTTCTAGTCCATCCTTTAGCAGAAGTTTTCCTCTCACTCATACCTTTCGAAGGGGTATGCTTCTCTTTATGTCTTGGAGCATTAGTGTTTCTAGATCCACTTCGAGGACATCCATTCCAAGTTACGCCTTTTTGATAAAATCTTCAAGCCTATAATTGTAAATGGTTTAGAGGTTTGGGGATCTAGTTTGGGAGCTATTGACTAGCTCTATATTGAGAGGGTTAGACATTCATGCTACGGTGCATGGGACAATTCCTCACTACATCATTTAAGCACAATTTTCTGTCTAGTTTCTATGCCTTGAAACTATCTTCAGGCTTACTTCCTACATTCACAAGACCGGATCCTTCAAGACCTCACCTTGGGTCGTGAGAGATATCCATACTCATCACTTTTCTCTTCAAAGATAATTGCTTCATTGGTCCTCACCGACGCTGACACTTGTTGGTACTTTGAGACTAGGTTGCTCCTCCTTTCTATTGGCATCTTGGTGTCCCCAAAAATTTCACTTGGAAATGGTGGGATACCCCTTAAAAAAAATGTTCTGCTCAAGGTGACGGGTCTATTTTGTGTTTGTTTTGCTCGCAGCTTGTCTTCATTGCTTTAGAATATTTCCAGGGAGTCATAACATTCAAACTCGACAAATACCCACATGCTAAAACTCACTTTATCCCTTCGTCAGGTTTTGTCTGAGAGAATTTTATTTTATTTATTAAATAAATAAAGTTCTGTTTAAAAATAAATTGTGCTACGGTTGAACCCTATTGAAGATTTTCACGCCAGTATTGCTTCCGCCTCTCAATGGAGTGTTCACTAGGGAAGAGTTTTTACTGACCAGCTAATCGGCAGTGACCAGAGCTCAAGATTCCTTCAGGAGATTGCAAGAGGTTGCTTGGTCCAAAAAGGTGCAATAATAGATTTTATGAAAATAAGAAAAATACCGCCACCAATGTGTAGAGTTCGAGAAAATATGCACTTTTAGAAAAAAACGACACCTAAAACGGAGCCACGGAGTGAAAGTTATGACACTTGCAAGTTTTTGCTTTGCTACATCTTACGAGAGCATTTCCAAAATGGAAAATTTATTATGTACTTTTTCTTCTCCGGAAATCTAAAAATGGAAATAAAATGCTGCTGATGAGTTTTCATGCAATTTTAAAAGTAGAAGTCATGGAAGTCGCACTTTTTGGGAAGAACAATTTCATAATACAAGTCACATTTTTCAAAGCTGCCCTTCCTCTTGAATTTCCACGCAAAACATGAAAGTCAAATCACTTAAGTGAAAGTGGGAATTTTGGCGCTACCTGGAAGGTGGGAATTTGGAGGCTTCCTGGAAGGTTGTTTTTTCCCATTATGAAAGTCAAATCACTTAAGTGCAAATGGGAATTTTGGAGCTGCCTGGAAGGTGGGAATTTGGAGGCTTCCTGGAAGGTTGTTTTTTCCCATTATGAAAGTCAAATCACTTAAGTGCAAATGAGAATTTTGGGGCTGCCTGGAAGGGTAAAAATTCCCACTTCCTTGCCCTCTTAATTTTCACATAAAAGAGGTTTTATTCACCCATGCAAGTCGCATTTTTTTAAAGTTGTCGGGAAGGTTAGAAATTCACCCAAATCACTTAAGTGGAAAGTGGGAATTTTGGAGCTGCCTGGAAGGTGGGAATTTTGGGGCTGCCTGGAAGGTGAAAAATTCCCACTTCCCCTTCCACATATTTTTCACACTATTCCTAGCCCAAAAATGGCGACCCACTTTGGCAAAGTTGCATGCCTTAAAAGATATTTATTTTTATTATTTCCGGGAAAGGTTGGCGCCAAAGGGAGAAGTTGTTAGCATTAAAAAATATTTTTAATTACCAGAAGCATCCAATTTTGGCGCCTAGGGTTGGAAAGACTTTCTTTTTATTATTATGGCTATCTGCATGTTGATGTGAGTGCACAGTGAATAAAATAATATTTTTAGCTTGCTTGGCATGCAAGCAAAGTCTAAAAATATAGGGCAGCAGGCTTTATAATCAGATTTTGGTGAAGAAATTGGGCATTCATGCCATGGATTCTGTTGGACCACGATTGCCGTTAGACCAAAACCCATAGGTATTAGTCTCCGCTACAATCGTCAGAGTTAGGATCTACGAGAGGCGGTTAGTCCATGTCACGAAACTCACGGGGAGCGCTGGACACACATGCCAACAAATTCTATGTTGGTCTGAATTATTTGCAGGAATACTTCACTGGTGCTCATATTGGTGAAAAGAAGGCAAAGTCAATGTCTGATACATTGAATATATCTTCAGAATCAGAGGAAGCAATTGTAGCTTCTGCACAGAGAGATCCAAATTTCACAACTGCAAAAGCTTCACGCAAAGGTGGAAAAGGGAAGTCTTAGACAGAAGTAGATTCAGACAGAATGAAGGGTGATGACAAGGGTAATCCAGCAGAACCATGCATAGTGTCCAGGCATGCTTTGAAGTTAATGATACAGACATGGGGCACGTGTCTATCATCGGATTAATGGACAGATCAAGGGCAAGAATGAAGTGTTGCAGCTGGAATAATTTCTTCTCCTCTTTCTTCTTCTTTCTCTTATTTTCTCCGAAAAAGTGATTGAGTGATCAATTAAATTGTAAAACTTAGGTAATTGGTTTAAAAGCCATTACTTCAAGTTACTAGAAAAAGTCAATTACTTGGGAATATGTGGCAGACATGCAGGGCATTGATTTAGTCTTCAGATGCATGTCATGCAAAGAGGAACTCCAGGGGAAATGTTAGTTGTTTCCTTTATACCTTCCGCATGTGTGAGTTCAATTAAAATCTTCCTATTTGTAATTGCCCTCTATGCACTATAAATAGAGGAAGAGCCTACGGGTTTAATGATCATAACTTGTTGATCACAATTTTGCTAGAGCATTCTCGAGTTTTCGACTTTGTGTTGTAAACCCTTGATGTCATTTCAAGAAAGTTTGGGGAATTGAGTAAAAGACATTTACGGAGAACTTTGTGTCTACGGTGCTTTGCTTCTTGCTTCTATTTGAATTTTTAGATAAACTTTGTGTTATCTGAGATTTAGGTTAGAAGCTATTCTTTTCCTTTACTTTTGAATATTGTGAGATCTATTTGTTTATTTAATCTATGTGTATGAGACCAACTCTGAGAACTATTGGTTGAATCACACATCTTCCTTCCTTCTTTCCCAAATTCCATTATTTCCCCTTTCTGCAAATACTTCATAACAACTGCTTACTTGTTGCAGAATTGCTAAGCTATGGTTCATGAGCTTTGTAATTAAAGTAAAACCCCATAAATAGTTATTAGGATTCATACCCACTACATTGATAAACATCTTACATGGGAGCCTCACCGTTAAATGAGGGAGATTTATCTCATGACTGCCTAGGTTTTTAGCTATGCATAAAATCTAGCCAACAACTTTTGGTGACTCCGTTGGGAACGAATAAATAGCGCTGATCTCTCTGCCTATCCCGTGAGTCTTTTATATAAAAAACAAATATTGGCGACTCCTATCTCGCTTTGTCCTAATGTTTCTTTCTAGGATCTAGCTAGCAAAAATGGTGTACACTCAAGTGTAATTCTTTCGCAAACAATCTTCATGGCTTTGCAACAACCGCGAGAATTGGCCCTCTTGCATTGGTTTAAAAGTCGTTATTTCAAGTTACTTAGAAAAGTCAATTACTTGGGAATATGTGGCGGACATGCATGGCATTGATTTAGTCTTCGATGCATGTCATGCGAGAGAGGAACTCCAGGGAAATGTTGTCGATTGTTTCCTTTATACCTTCCGCATGTGTGAGTTCAATTAAATTGATTGAGTGATCAATTAAATTATAAAACTTAGGTAATTGGTTTAAAAGCCGTTACTTCAAGTTACTAGAAAAAGTCAATTACTTGGGAATATGTGGCAGACATGCAGGGCATTGATTTAGTCTTCAGATGCATGTCATGCAAAGAGGAACTCCAGGGGAAAGGTTGTTAGTTGTTTCCTTTATACCTTCCGCATGTGTGAGTTCAATTAAAAGCTTCCTATTTGTAATTGCCCTCTATGCACTATAAATAGAGGAAGAGCCTACGGGTTTAATGATTATAACTTGTTGATCACAATTTTGCTAGAGCATTCTCGAGTTTTCAGACTTTGTGTCGTAACCCTTGATGTTATTTCTGTGAAAGTTGGGGAATTGAATAAAAGACAGATTTACGGAGAACTTTGTGTCTACGGTGCTTTGCTTCTTGCTTCTATTTGAATTTTTAGATAAACTGTGTTATCTGAGATTTAGGTTAGAAGCTATTCTTTTCCTTTACTTTTGAATATTGTGAGATCTATTTGTTTATTTAATTTGTGTCTGAGACCAACTCTAAGAACTATTGGTTGAATCACACATCTTCCTTCCTTCTTTCCCAAATTCCATATTTCCCCCTTCTGCAAATACTTCATAACAACTGCTTACTTGCTGCAGAATTGCTAAGCTATGGTTCATGAGCTTTGTAATTAAAGTAAAACCCCATAAATAGTTATTAGGATTCATACCCACTACATTGATAAACATCTTACATGGGAGCCTCACCGTTAAATGAGGGAGATTTATCTCATGACTGCCTAGGTTTTTTAGCAGTGAATAAAATCTAACCAACAACTTTTGGTGACTCCGTTGGGGAACGAATAAATAGCGCTGATCTCTGCCTATCCCGTGAGTCTTTTATATAAAAAACAAATATTAGCGACTCCGTATCTGCTTTGTCCTAATGTTTCTTTCTAGGATCTAGCTAGCAAAAATGGTGTACACCCAAGTGTAATTCTCTGCAAACAATCTTCATGGCTTTGCAACAACTGCGAGAATTGGCCCTCTTGCATTGGTTTAAAAGCCGTTATTTCAAGTTACTAGAAAAAGTCAATTACTTGGGAATATGTGGCAGACATGCAGGGCATTGATGTAGTCTTCAGATGCATGTCATGCAAAGAGGAACTCCAGGGGAAATGTTGTCAGTTGTTTCCTTTATACCTTCCGCATGTGTGAGTTCAATTAAAGTAATTGAGTGATCAATTAAATTATAAAACTTAGGTAATTGGTTTAAAAGCCGTTACTTCAAGTTACTAGAAAAAGTCAATTACTTGGGAATATGTGGCAGACATGCAGGGCATTGATTTAGTCTTCAGATGCATGTCATGCAAAGAGGAACTCCAGGGGAAATGTTGTTAGTCGTTTCCTTTATACCTTCCGCATGTGTGAGTTGAATTAAAATTTTTCTATTTGTAATTGCCTTCTATGCACTATAAATAGAGGAAGAGCCTACGGGTTTAATGATCAGAACTTGTTGATCACAATTTTGCTAGAGCATTCTCGAGTTTTCAGACTTTGTGTTGTAACCCTTGATGTTATTTCTGTGAAAGTTGGGGAATTGAATAAAAGAGCAGATTTACGGAGAACTTTGTGTCTACGGTGCTTTGCTTCGCTTTCTATTTGAATTTTTAGATAAACTGTGTTATCTGAGATTTAGGTTAGAAGCTATTCTTTTCCTTTACTTTTGAATATTGTGAGATCTATTTGTTTATTTAATCTGTGTATGAGACCAACTCTGAGAACTATTGGTTGAATCACACATCTTCCTTCCTTCTTTCCCAAATTCCATATTTCCCCTTTCGCAAATACTTCATAACAACTGCTTACTTGCTGCAGAATTGCTAAGCTATGGTTCATGAGCTTTGTAATTAAAGTAAAACCCCATAAATAGTTATTAGGATTCATACCCACTACATTGATAAACATCTTACATGGGAGCCTCACCGTTAAATGAGGGAGATTTATCTCATGATTGCCTAGGTTTTTAGCAGTGCATAAAATCTAGCCAACAATTTTTGGTGACTCCATTGGGGAACAAATAAATAGCGCTGATCTCTGCTATCCCATGAGTCTTTTATATAAAAACAAATATTGGCGACTCCGTGATCTCGCTTTGTCCTAATGTTTCTTTCTAGGATCTAGCTAGCAAAAATGGTGTACACTCAAGTGTAATTCTTTGCAAACAATCTTCATGGCTTTGTAACAACCGCGAGAATTGGCCCTCTTGCATTGGTTTAAAAGCCGTTATTTCAAGTTACTAGAAAAAGTCAATTACTTGGGAATATGTGGCGGACATGCATATGCGCATTGATGTAGTCTTCGATGCATGTCATGCAAAGAGGAACTCCGGGGAAATGTTGTCGAGTTGTTTCCTTTATACCTTCCGCATGTGTGAGTTCAATTAAAGTAATTGAGTGATCAATTAAATTATAAAATCTAGGTAATTGGTTTAAAAGCCGTTACTTCAAGTTACTAGAAAAAGTCAATTACTTGGGAATATGTGGCGGATACGCGGGGCATTGATTTAGTCTTGGATGCATGTCATGCAAAGAGGAACTCCAGGGAAATGTTGTTAGTCGCTTTCCTTTATACCTTCCGCATGTGTGAGTTCAATTAAAAATTTTCTATTTGTAATTGCCCTCTATGCACTATAAATAGAGGAAGAGCCTACGGGTTTAATGATCATAACTTGTTGATCACAATTTTGCTAGAGCATTCTCGAGTTTTCAGACTTTGTGTTGTAACCCTTGATGTTATTTCTGTGAAATATGGGGAATTGAATAAAAGATGATTTACGGAGAACTTTGTGTCTACGGTGCTTTGCTTCTTGCTTCTATTTGAATTTTTAGATAAACTGTGTTATCTGAGATTTAGGTTAGAAGCTATTCTTTTCCTTTACTTTTGAATATTGTGAGATCTATTTGTTTATTTAATTTGTGTGTAGAGACCAACTCTGAGAACTATTGGTTGAATCACACATCTTCCTTCCTTCTTTCCCAAATTCCATTATTTCTCCCTTCTGAAAATACTTCATAACAACTTACTTGCTGCAGAATTGCTAAGCTATGGTTCATGAGCTTTGTAATTAAAGTAAAACCCCATAAATAGTTATTAGGATTCATACCCACTAGATTGATAAACATCTTACATGGGAGCCTCACCGTTAAATGAGGGAGATTTATCTCATGACTGCCTAGGTTTTTAGCTGTGCATAAAATCTAGCCAACAATTTTTGGTGACTCCGTTGGGGAACGAATAAATAGCGCTGATCTCTGCCTATCCCGTGAGTCTTTTATATAAAAAAACAAATATTGGCGACTCCGTATCTGCTTTGTCCTAATGTTTCTTTCTAGGATCTAGCTGGCAAGAATGGCGTACACTCAAGAGTAATTCTCTGCAAACAATCTTCATGGCTTTCAACAACTGCAGTATTGGCCCTCTTGCATTGATTCAGCCACTGCATGAATTGCCGCGTGGATCACGAAAGAATTTTCCAAAATTCAATGGCGACGGAAGCAACACCCGAGATGATCATATAGCTGCATTTTCCATAGCTTGTGGATTTCTGGAGTGCCTCATGAGGATGTATCTGTTCGATTGTTCGTTGAGACGCTTTAGGGCGTTGCTGCAGAATGGTTTTAGCATCTTCCGCCTACATGCATCACCAACTGAGCTACTATGAGAACATGGTTTGAAGCTAGATTCAAACCCGTAGAAGATTCACATGCTCTGTTAGCACAACTCATCCAAATGAAAAAGAACCATATGAACAAATGAGGGATTTCATTGCGATTTCAGAAAATTCTATACAAAATTCCTCCTATTGCTGCATTGAGTGATGAAAATCAGAAGGTATTTTTCATTAATGCTTTATCACCTGAAGTTGGTTATCAGCTGCGTAGAGAATGTCCTGCTAACTTGTTGGCAGCTCAAAACATTGCTATCGAAGTAGAGGATGATCTCATCATGGCAGGTAAAATCAAGCTTTCAACTCCTAAGGTTGCAGGTTCTACTTCAGCTAGTATTGCTGATCTGTTGCTGCAAAAGTTGGCCAATGATATGTTGCAGATAAAGAAGCAACTGTGCAAGATTATGATTTTGTAGATCTTGTTGGTGACTCCAACATTGGCTACTTAGATTATGAATCAAGAAAATGAGGCTGATTTCTTATCAGATTTGGAAGATTGCATAGAAGAAGAAGAAGCCACTAGAATTCACTACTTATGCATTTTCATCATCTATCTTCCAATACCAAAAGCCTCTTGCTGCAGAGAACTCCCACAAACTAGTCATGGAGGAAATAGTCAAAGAAGAGCCTCTGCTCAAATCAGTCTGCATGAGGAGAGCCATGATGAAACAATTGCAGAACCAAAAGTCATGTTGGAAAAGGCGAGTCTTTTGCAGATTTGTTTGTGGAAGCGGAACAAGGATCAGATCGACTTGTAGGCAACTTTATTCATGGAAAGGAAAGTCTGCGAATGTCCTCATTCACGAGGATGAGCTTCAAAGGAACGAGCAAATCATGAGTAGGCCTTGCCCAATAAGATATCTGGCTAATTTAGAGCCACCTGAGAAGTTGAAACCAGGTCGTGCTTATTTCAGAGCATGAGGATGAGCCACAACACACCAAAGATCAACCATAATACCTCTTAAATCCAAATACAAAACAACTAAAGGAGGTATTTATTTTATTTGTTGATACTTTAGTAAGAAGGGTGGAAAACCGACTTGAATAGTTTTTCAATCTTGCTTATGGACCATGTTCACTGCAAAATCAACTACATGGTCTAAGTTTGTAAGGAAAGGCAACTATTTCTCCCTGCTTGTTGCGGGATTCGTTTGAGCTTCCTTTTCCTCTGGCTAAAGTAGAGTAGGTAGTTTTATTTTCAGCAAAATAAGTGCTTGCGCACACTCTGCATGTTTTCGCTTGGGACATGTATGATTTTACATGTTTGTATATAGTTTTGTTGCCGTGTTCGGTTCTTTTAGATCAGATCAGATAGTTGGAGCAATTTCTGAGCTTTGTTAAGAGCTCCACAGATCAATTTCCAGCTAGCAGTCATTAGGCAGATTCGTCACAGATTCGGGAGGTAGATTCTCACAGGGAAAGATCAAGGTTAAACTCGACTCCATAGCCCAATGGACAAGGCACGAAACCAGAGATGCTGGGATCTCATCTTCATTTCTTCCATTCTGGTAGAAACAAAGATGTCCACAGACGGAGCCAACTGGTGTCCCCAAAAATTTCACTTGGAAATGGTGGGATACCCCTTTAAAAAAATTGTTTTGTTCAAGGTGACGGGTTTGTTTTGTGTTTGTTTCGCCTGCAGTTGTCTTCATTGCTTTAGAATATTTCCAAGGAGTCATAAAATTCAAACTCGACAAATACCCACATGCTAAAACTCACTCTATCCCTTCGTTAGGTTTTGTCTGAGAGAATTTTATTTATTTATTTATTAAATAAATAAAGTTCTGTTTAAAAATAAATTGTCTTGGCAGTTGAACCCTATTGAGGATTTTCACGCCAGTATTGCTTCCGCCTCTCAATGGAGTGTTCACCAAGGAAGAGTTTTTACTGACCAGCTAATCGGCAAGTGACCAGAGCTCAGGATTCCTTCAGGAGATTGCAAGAGGTTGCTTGGTCCAAAAAGGTGCAATAATGGATTTTATGAAAATAAGAAAAATACTGCCACCAATGTGTAGAGCTTGAGAAAATATGCACTTTTAGAAAAAACGACACCTAAAATGGAGCCACGGAGTGAAAGTTATGGCACTTGCAAGTTTTTGCTGCTACATCTTCCGGACATTCTTGTGCTTACACTTGCGCGCAACACTTCAAGCTGCGGGATACTAAATCTGCACAATAGTGCATGCCTTGTGCAAACTATTGATGCTTACCTAATGCCATGATATATTGCGAAAGTTGCCAAACACTCCATACCATGAAATGGTACCATTTGTTTCATTGATGAAATTTGTGTCAAATAGAATTGCATGTCAACATCAATACAATTAACAAAGGTTACACGTGGTTTTGGATTTGTCTATTTCAGCCAGGGACCAACAAAATGACCTGATTGAGCTCGATCCAATGGAGGGGAACTTCTGGAGTTGATCAATGGCCTTGATAGGTAGCTTGAGGAATATTCTACAGGGGAGCCTTTACTTGCTGAAGGTGTCTTGTTCTCCCACCAAAGCTTTTTGAATTCTATAAATAGAAGGGAGTTGTAAATATGTAAGACAATCCAAACCACCAAAAGAGAGGCGAATTCCAAATTTTGGAATTGAGCGACTATCCTTTGAGAGTGCGAACTAGGTGTGGTTTCAGTGCGGAAGCTTTCGTAGAGTTTGCGAAGCTTAGGATAGGTCTAGGACTATAATTCTTGTAGAGTTTTGTTGTAAAGGTCAGTAGTTTGTAATGTCCCCTTTTTTGGGACATTCCTAAGAGTTATCTTTTGGTCCACTTTGCATTGTGACCCCTTGGCATGCCTTGCGTTACAAGGGGGAGTTGTCTCTTGGTTTTAAAAGTGTACATATGTTAATTAATTTCCTAATATTAAATTAGGAAAAATAAATAAAGTGCATATAGTCTTAGTATTAAATATTTTTTTAATTATGTTTTAATGTGAGTTTATGTTTTCCCTCCAAAAGGGATAGGTCGGTCATTGAATGTTGCACCCCTTAATTCTATAAAAGGAGGTTGCGTGATTTTTAGTGGGTTATGTTGATGGATTATTTGAATTTACTCCATGCTTGGAGAAAATGGATGTATGCCCTATGATTGCTGATTGCTCTCTCCTCCATTGTTGAAGTTCACATTTGCAATTCTAATTGAAGCTGGTTTGGAATCTATTTGTGCAAATTCAAGTGTGATCTATGCTCCTTGCCCTAGCGAATTCCTTGTTCCAATTGTGGGTGATCATTGCTAATTCATAAACTAGTCTGTAGCGAATTGTTTTTAGCGAGGTATTTTATTATATGATCCACTCTAACCCTAATGAATGCATGCTATTTTCTTTGGCAACTGGTTTGAAGGTAAATCTAAAGAACACAATATTGCAGATAAATGATCTCAATATGCAATTAAAATAGCTTCGCCACTTTGAGGGGGCAACCTCCAAACCATACAATAAGACTCAAATGCTCGAATGATGATAAACTACTACCTACAATCCCCTATATATACTATTCCTATGTTATGGCCATCACCAAGGCCGACCTACTAAGCATGAGAAAGTATAAATGACATAATAAAATGATATGGTAAGCCACAAGTCGGCTACTCATATCCTAATACAAGCAATAGGTTAAGGGCGTAGCATGCCCTTCCCCTTCAAACCAACATTGTCCTCAACGTTGAATAATCCTGGATGTTGTTGCAGAAAACCTTCATCCTCCCAGGTCGCATCCTCTATGCTCGATTCTTCCACTTGATCAAGATATTCCTTAATGTCTTTGGTTCTCAGCCTCTTAGTACGTGTTTTGCAGAATCTTCTCTGGATCCAAAATGATTCTTCCTTCCTCATCAAGTTCTGGTAGCTCTATCTAGGGCTGTAAATTTCTGTCCAATAACCTTCTTCAGGCAGGAAACATGGAATATTGGGTGTATGCGTGAAGATTGAGGCAACTCTAGTTTATAAGCAACACTTCCAATTTTCTGTAGAACCTGATAAGGACCATAATATTTAGGAGCAAGTTTGTTGTCCTTTTTTGTTGCTTCAGGACATCTTCTTGTAAGGTGCTAGACGCACAAAAACCCAGTCACCAATTTCAAAATGTCTTTCACTACGGTGTTGATCTACTTGTTGTTTCATCCTGTTTTGTGCCAATGCCAAATTCTCCTTCAAACCAGCCAAAACTTGTTGTTGATGTTGAATGTGTTCCTCAACATCTCTTGACCTTAGTTTGCACCCTCAAGGAAGAAGTGATAGATGGTGGATGGTAACCATATAATGCTAAAAATGGGGTCATTTGAGAAGAGGTATGAAAAGATGTGTTATACCACCATTACAAGTGGTAGCCATTTAACCCAACGTTCTTACTTATCTGATACAAAACAATAGATACCCCTCTAAGCATTTGTTAACCACTTCCGTTTGCCCATCAGTTTGAGGATGGTAAGATGAACTATGAGCTAGTTGAGTACCCAAACATGCAAATAATTTTGTCCAAAAATTACTCGTGAAAATAGGATCACGATCACTTACAATTATCTTTGGGGTTCCATGTAGCTTTTGAATTGTCTCCAAAAAAATAGTTGCAATTGTACTGGCTGCAAATGGGTGTGACATGGCACAAAAATGGGCATATTTTGTGAGCCTATCCACAACCACCAAAATAACATTCTTACCCTTTGAACAAGGCAATCCTGTGATGAAATCCATGGAGACCTCCTCCCATCTCTGGCTAGGAATTGGTAATGGTTGCAATAGACTTGGTGTCTTAATGGTTTCACCTTTGTTCTATTGGCACACCAAACACTCTAATACAAACTTTTGTACATCACCCTTGAGTCCTTCCCAAAATAATTCTCTTTTTATTCTATGATATGTCTTCAAAAACCAGTGTCCTCCAACAGGTGATGCATGTAGCTCTGCAAGAATCTTATGCTTCAACTCAGAATCTTTGCACAAGTATAACTTGTCCTTGTACCATAGGGTATTAGCTTTCCACTCAAATTTATTAGATGTTATAGAGCCTTGCTTGATATTTTGTATTAGAGATTGTGTATCCTTGTCCTGCTCCCATTCCAATCTTGCTTCATCTACCCAATCGGCCTTCAACATGGACATTACACATAGTAATGCGTTTGCGGATGTATCCCTTCTAGACAATGCATCGACTACTACATTTTCTTTACCCTTTTTGTATATGATTTCAAAATCATAACCCAACATTTTGTTACCCACTTTTGTTGTTCCTCAGATGATAACCTTTGCTCCAAAAAGTATTTGAGACTATCATGATCAATTTTCACCTTGAAATGTCTACCCATTAGATAGGGCCTCCATTGCTTGACCGCATGAAGAATAGCCATCATTTCTTTCTCATAGACAGGTTTGAGCAGATCTTTTCCTTTGAATTGGCGACTCTCAAATGCAATTGGTCTTCCTTCTTGCATTAGAACTACTCCCAATCCTGATCCTGAAGCGTCACACTCAACAATGAAGGTTTTTGAGAAGTCGGGAGTAGCCAAAACTGGGGTGGTGCACATGGCTTCCTTCAACTGCTCAAAGGATTTAGTGGTTGCGTCTGTCCAATGGAAGGCATCCTTCTTTAGCAATGCAGTGAGTGGAGATGCGATTCTACCATATCCCCTCACAAATCTTCTGTAGTACCACTGTTAGTCCAAGGAACCCTCGGAGATTTTTTAGAGTTTTGGGCCTTGGCCATTCCACCATAGCTTTGATCTTCTGAGGATCAACTTTGACACCTTCATGGGATACAATGTGACCCAAGTACTCTACCTCTTGTACACCAAAAGAACATTTGGATGGCTTTGCATAAAGCTTATGTTTCTCGAAAACTTCCAACACTTTATCTACATGTTGCAAGTGTTCTTCCCATGTCTTATTGTAAATCAATATGTCATCAAAGAAAACTAATACAAATTTCCTTAAAAATGGCCTAAAAATAGTGTTCATCAAGCTTTGAAATGTTGAGGGAGCATTTGTAAGACCAAAGGGCATTACCAAGAACTCATAATGGCCCTCATGAGTCCTGAAAGCCGTTTTATGAACATCTTCCTCTCTTATTCTAATTTGATGGTACCCCAACAAAGATCTAATTTTGTGAAATAAATAGCACCATGCAATTCATCAAGTAAATCATCAATTACTTGGAATAGGAAACTTATCTTTGATAGTGTACTTGTTGAGTTCTCGGTAATCTGGACACATCCTCCATGTTTCATCCTTCTTACGTACCATGACCATTGGTGAAGAATATGCGCTCTGGCTATGCCTGATGATACTGCCTTCAACATTTCTTGCACCATTTTCTCAATCTCACTTTTCTAGGAATATGGGTATTTGTATGGTCTGATGTTAGGTGGTTGGCTCCTTGGAATCAACCGAATGGCATGATCATGATCCCTAACTGGTGGTAGTCCCTTTGGAATTGCATAAAAAATAGACGAGTGAGCATCAACAATCTTCTGAAGATCGGGTGGCATTGAAGACTTGTATTTTGTACCTCTATGGAAAATAACTTTTCTACAAATCCATCTACTCCTTTTTTGAGAACCTTCTACATTTGATGAGAGCTAATAATTTGTGGAGACTTAGCTACCATCCCTTTCAATTGTATTGTCCTTCCTTCTGAATGAAATCGCATGAACAATTCTTGGAAATTCATCTCTATAGTACCCAAGGTTGTGAGCCATTGGACACCCAAAACAATATCTGCCCCTCCCATAGAAATAGCAAACATAGGTGAGTCTAACATGTAGTCTCCCATGGAGAGCTTGATACTATGACACTTTCTGTGCAATTGATTGTCCCACCATCCGCAATCATAACTTGCATTTATGGAGTTGGGTAAATAAAACAATTGAGGTGGGCAAACTAACTTACTATTTATGAAGTTATGAGTACTCCTTGAGTCAATCAACACCGTCACCTTCTATTTTTTGAGATAGCCAATAACCTTGAGTGTTTGAGGAGTACTAATACCTGACAATGCATGGCAAGAAATTGTAGGTTGGTGATCCTCTACTTCATCTTCTATTGGTTCCTTAGCTTCTCCTATAATTTCAGCTTCATCTTCATCCTCATTTCCTCCTTCAATATAGAACAACTTCTTCTCAGCACATTTGTGTCCCGGTCCATATTTGTTGTCACAGTTAAAACATAATCCTTTTGCTCTTTTTTCTTCCATTTGTTGAGGAGTCAGTCTAATTGGCCGAGTGAATGATGGGGAAGGGGTACTACGGTCTCTAGTGTTAGTGAAAGGTTGCCTCCTACTACAAAGAAATTTTTCCTCTACTCTACGTGCCATGATAATAGAATCAGAAAGCTTGAGTGGATTAAACATACATACCTCATGCTCAATGTGGTCCTTAAGACCCCAAAAACAAATAGTCATTCAGTTCTCTTTTGTAATATTCTCCACCCTTAAGGATAGGTTCTAGGAATTGATGCACATAATCTTTGATGATCTTGTTTGTCTTAACTTTGCCAATTGACTAAAGTAGTTATTTGAAACACTGGAACTATAGTGCAATTGCAACTCCTCGGTAAAAATTGTCCAAGTGACACTGAGACCACTCTTCTGCCTCTGAGCACATAACCATCGATACTAGACGAATTGGTTTGGTTCAAGATACAGGGATGCCAAGGTCACCTTTTGTCCGATGGGGTTTGATGTAACTCAAAGAAGTTCTCCATTTGATTTATCCAATTTAGTGGATCCTTCCCATCAAATTTGTGCATCTCCACTTTCGGCATCATGTTTCGTGGTTGCGAATAAGTTGGATTCTGATTGGGCTGGAAAAGTGATCCAACATGGTTATTTTTCCCATTATTTTGAACTGAAGATCCTCCTTGGTTGAGTTGGGGCTGATTTGGGACAAATTGTTTTTACCCTTTATATGTTGCATGATATCATCCAACCGTTGATTGATTTGGTCTATGTCTCCTTTACAGGCCATCTCAGATTGTAGATTTCACAGTTCATACTCGAGTTGGCTCACCTTATGATCAACTGAGGTAAACCCTAGTGTTGAGGAATTTGTATTTACCCCTTTTGACTCCAACTCTTCAATCACTACCCCATCTTTATTTGGGGTTTTACCCAGAGTGACAATATTCTTTTTGGCTCTTGTGGAAGGCCCCACCATGATGTCAAACTCTAGGGTTTAGGGTTTCGATACAAATTCACCAAATAGGAAAAAACACAAAGAAGATACTACCAATATTTTTTGAGAGCTTTCCGAAAATGTAAAGAACTTGGAAAAATTCCACAAATTGCAGCCTAGGGAGTGATTTTATGAAAAACCCTAAATTTGCAATAACTTTTGCAAAATAAAGCAAAAAAAGTCTTGAAATTTTCAGGAATCTTACTTGAAATGATTCACAACTTTGGTAAAAAAATCTCGGACCAAATCACTCTGGTTCACAAGATATAGTGGAAACAAAAAATTAGGGTTTTGCCCTAATTTTGGCTCGGATCGCAGCTCTGATACCACTTGTAATGAAATTACTTGTATAATTCAGATTATGAGCAGCAATAGAACACCAAAGAACACAATATTTCATATAAATGATCTCAATATGCAATTAAAATAGCTTCAGCCACTTCGAGGGGCAACCTCCAAACCATACAATAAGACTCAAATGCTCGAATGATGATAAACTACTACCTACAATCCCCTATATATACTATTCCTATGTTATGGCCATCACCAAGGCTGACCTACTAAGCATGAGAAAGTATAAATGACATAATAAAATGCAAATAGGTTAAGCCATTATATCATGTTTATTGTTCTGTTGAGTTTAAATGTAATCTCCTTAACCATGGATGGAAGTGCATTTTATTGCAGCAAAGATCTGTATTTGTAATCTAAATTTGAGTTTGAGGTGCATCCATTGCAAGCGACTTGCCTTTAGTTTTTTTTGGCAATTTTGTGGTTACTAACTTGACCCAACGATCTTTGTTTTGTGTGTAGATTGGTGGCATATTTGTGCAGCACACAGGTAACCCTCTTGGTTTGCATCTTTTTGAGAAGTGTCGGGAATATTGTGTGCCCTACTTGCAATATTATTCCTCCCTAACCCTAAAACTATAGATCTGCACTTGAATTTTAGGATATTTCCTTAATGATGTTAAACTACAACGACTTGGTCTTTAAAGATTTAGGGCGCTGTTTTGGTAAAGTTCTAGTGCTTAGAAATTCTTTTAGTGCATTTTAAAGTTTAAATTCAAATTTATCATGCCCTTTATTTCATTACAAAAGATGGTGTATTGAGCAAGTTATGAATTTTCCAAGTTTTAGTTGTTTGGGTGTCAATTTTGTTTAATAATTTGTCATAAAGGGATATTACATAATTCGGGTCCATTGTGCTTGAGTTTGTAAGTTTGTCCTTATTGATAGAGAAACGATGTTGTTTTCTTGTTAAGATACGTGCCTAAGATCTTGCTTTGTGAGATTTAAGTCTCCAAATGGTTGCATGGTGTAAGGCGTCCCTTCATTTTTTGAACCTTGATTTCAATACTACACCCTTTTTTTTGTATTAGAGCAATGATTTTGAAGTCCTGCTAAAGAGATTGGTATAAACATCAATCTGGATTGTGTGAGTGATCTTGAGATTTGCTACTTTCCATACTAGGGGTGTGGGTAGAAAGTAGTTGCAGACATCTCCAACATTTTGGGTGGTTGGGTAAAGGTGCAAGGTTTGAAAGTCTTATTGATTAAGAATTGTGAGGAAAAAGATGGCACGTAGGGTAGAGATCTTACTTGTAGAGAAAACAAAGCACCAAGAGTTGCGGACTTGGCTGATGTGATTAGAGGAATGCAAGCCCGTTTGGAGGCCATGGAAACCACACCACATAGAGGAGTTATCGTTGATGCGGATGAAAGTGAAGATGAATGTTAAGTAAGAGCACTTGTAGATCAGGGGCTGAAAGCGAAAGCATGTAGATGAGTCTCGTGAGATTCGTCTTGCATGCAAATCAAAAGGATTGGAAGCAAGCTGCAAATAGAAGTTCCATGCTTCATTTTGGGAACTTAGATCCAGTTCTTATTGATCTGGATCGTAGAAATCAAATACACAAGTATTTGTAGATAAGATAAGATAAGATAAGATAAGATAATTATATTAAATGTCCAATGAATGACCACAAAGATAGGTCAAAGGGATTTTCTGACCAAGCAAAGCGAAACAACGGGGAAAACCTAAGAGGGTCTCCGAAAACAACAAAAGAAGAAGAAGAAGAAGAAGAAGAAGAGAGCCTGAGGATGAGAGGAAGGTGGAGGGCTAAAGGCCTCGACACTGAACCTCACATGATTGCTTTTGAACCCTGAAAAGAAATTGGTGATGTGCTTTGATAGAATTATCGTGTTGTAATCTTTTGCTGAGACGCCCATGTTTTGTGGAATGTTGAGTTCTCTGGAGTGTGGACACCGGTGGTCTATCGTCTAAAAGAGGGCTAGTTCAGAAATCTCTAGTCAAGGAAGAAGCTCCTCGATCAGCTGTGAATCTAGCAGGGAGGTCCCCAGGGTCATGCCCCGCTTAGTGCCCCTCACACCCGACAACAAATCAAAAAAATTGTGATTTGTCGAGTAGTAGCTTCCTTGGAAGGAGGATAGGGCCTTGTCACGGAGCTTAATGGCTTCACTGTAAATAAGAGCGAGACACCTCAGATCATAATACCTAAAGAAGGTCATAAGGAAGTAGGATGTTCACTCAAGAGACAATGAAACCTCCCTCGATCTCATAATAGATGGAGCATCGAAAGATGAAATGTTCCTTTGTCTCCCACCTCCTGGAGAGAAAAGTCGAATCCTCTCGAGCGAACTAAATGGTGATCATTCTCGACTCAAAGCTGTGGAATCCATTAAAGATATGCGAAGAGCATGCATCCATACATGACGAGACATCTACATATAGGTGGGCCGAATGATGAGTCCATTCTTGACTTCCAGGAAGTGGTTGGCGTAGAAGGCCACTTTCGGGTGTAGCTCCTCTCGTGATTGGTCCATGTAACCTAGGTGAATAGTCTGTATATGTCAAATATTGATAATTCTATGCAAATATGTGCTCGGAAGGAGGTGAGCAGGGGCAGCATCCATGGAGTACCGGGGGAGACGGTCCATGTTGATCCGAAGAACCCAAGAAGACGAGAGGTCTCGGCATACCAATACCGAACACGACCACTCTATTTGGAGAGAGTAATGGCCTCGGAAGAGCTCTTTGATAAGCGAAGATGTATCTATCCTTAGCCCAAGGTTGTAAGTCCGAGAAAGTCCTTGGATGCGGTGCAAGAGTGAGATGAGACCAAAGATTCTAATCAGAAAGGGCGAGCCCTAAACTCGCAAGGATGATATGATGGAAACAGTCTCTTTGCATCGATGATCCGTCTGAGGCAAAGAAGGAAAGGATCTCAACCCGCTCGATAGAGGCCCAATCCGACTCGAGCGAGGGGGCCCAACCTCATAACCATACTGGCAAGTGGGCCTCACAAGAGAGTCGAGAGAGACATCTTGGACAACATGTCCTAGAAAGTGATGGTGGAAAATATTCTTTAGATCTCTAAGATGGCGAGGAACCATACCCTTGATGCGGGGGTTGAATAAGCAAAATTGAACAGAGGTCTAGAAGAGAACTCCCGATAGGTGTAGCGGTTGGTGATCGTGAAAAGGGTCTCAACTCCTCCCCCTGTAGAAGAAATGGAAATCGAGGGTCTTTAACACATTGAAGACCATAACCTTGGTTTTACCCATGTTGGTCAGAAGATGCCTATGATCGCAAAGAGGGCTAAAGCATCAAAGTCTTTGAACCCTCCGCCGAAGAAGCCAAAGGACCACATATCTGAAGAGAAGAATGTAGATCGGGGGCAACACGGTGGAAAGGCGGCCGTCGCTTGTTTCTTCGCTTGAAAGAAGGTCGTGGTCTCTAAGAAAATCCTCTAGCTCATCAATATAGATACCAAACAAAATAGAGAGAGAGCGCAGCCTTGTTTGACCCCCGATGGTGCTCCTAATGAAATCGGAAAGCTCTTTTATTAAGGGGCAAATATTTTACCCAAACCTCCTCATACAAGTTATATTGTTATGGTGAAGGGTTTCAAAATACCATGTCTCGAAAAAGTATCATTAAGTGTGGGGCCCTATAATAGAATCAAAGGCTTTCCGAAATCCACAAAGCGGAAAAGACCATGCACGACGGTGAATTGCTTCCTCGATGATACACGAAGGGTAAGAATCATAGTTACATAGAGACTGGGACGGGGGACGGCGGGATCGGGGACGGGGTTTAGGGACAGCAAAAAAATTCTAAATTTTGGGGACGGCGGGGGGATGGCTAATTAAAAATATATAAATATTTAAAATATAAAGATATAGTGACTAAATTATATAAATAAGCTGAAATAAAACCATTTGAGATTTAAATAAGGTGAAACTTGAACTCATAAACATCAAATACATTCCTTAATACTCATGATTCTTTCAGAAGATTGCAAGAAGTTGCTTGGTCCAAAAAGGTGCAAAAATTGATTTTATGAAAATAAGAAAAATATTGCCATCAATGCATAGAGCTCGAGAAAATATGCACTTTTAGAGAAAACGACACCTGAAATGGAGCCACAAAATGAAAGTTATGGCACATGCAAGTTTTCTTCTACATCTTCCTGACCCTTTCCAAAATGGCAAATTTTTTTCTTTCTTTGTGATTTTTTCACCAAAAAGGAAAAAAATGCCAAAAAGGAAATAAAATCATGGGGACGCCCTGGGCGTCCCTACGCTTCCCACGTCCCCCCACTTCCCCCACGTCCCCTCCACGCCCCCACGCTTCCCACGTCCCCCACGTTCCACGCCCCTAGACGTTTCAACGCGTCTTTAGACGCCCCCGGGGGCGCTTCTAGGAAAAAAGGAAAAGAAGCGTGGGAACGTTTCACGCCCGCTGTCCCGGGGCGTCCGGGGCCCCGAGGCGTGTCAAAGCAGGGGGACGCGTCCCCGTGTAACACTGGTAAGAATGTGATCGTAGTCGAGTAGTCTACGTCTTTGGCCACCTGGCCCTCGGCTTAAGCATTGACTCATCAAGAAATGCCGAAAACCGCAAATGAAGAATAGTGGCGTACACTTAGAGGTGTGACCAACCATAATTGTTCGTAATCATTAGGATCGAAGTAGGATCATGTTGGCTAGATTTTCTAGCATCAAACCTAGGCGATCATGAGATAAATCTCCTCATTTAACCTGGTGAGGCTCCCGTGTCGATTTGTCAATATAAATGTGTTTTTATCTATCGGGGTTTTACTTTAACAACTTAGTTCATGAACCATAATCGAGAAGTTCTGCAAATAAAGAAAGGAAAACTATAAGAAGGAAGTAGAGGAATTACAGAGAAGAAATAAGGAAGATGTGCATCCCAATTAGTAGATAGCAGAGCTAATTGCATGCACATAGAAGAAACTTAAATAGATTTGAACACACAGAATTATAAAGCAAAGGCAGCTCTAGATCCAGATCTAAAATAACACAAAGTCTATTAAGAGATCTAAGATTTAGAAGCAAGAAACAAAATACACCGTGACACAAAGTTCTCCGGAAACCTGCTTCTTTGTATTCCTCTGCAACAAGTGGCTCTCAGGGGTTCAGCACAAAGTCTAGAACACAAGATTGCTTCTTACAAATTCTGATCGATGATTAACCCGTAGGTTCTTCTCCTACTTATAGAATGTAGGAGGGAAAGTACAAATAGAAGACTCAAACTGAACTAAAGTATGAACAACAAGTAAAGATGACATTTGGCAATCATCCTCTACTAACTTCTTCTTAAGTGACACATGTATCACTTAACTAATAGAAAGGTTCCACATGACTTCAAGTAATGGTTGCAAAACCAATAACTTAGAAGTTTACAATTTCATCCGGGAACATAGAAAGTAGAAGAAGAAAGAAATAGAAGAAGTCATGCCAGCTGTAACATCTACATCTTCTTCTTGTTCTGATATCTGATATACTTGTCGAACATATAATTCAGCATCTTTCCATCTGTTTTAGCTACTGCTTCCTTTTCTGTCCTGAATTGCAGCAATCCTTCATTCAACACTTTGCTGCATGCTTCCACTTCTTCCAAACTTGGCCCAAATCTCGCAATGTCTGCCTGCAGTGTCACCAGCCTACTGATAGAGTTCATCGTGAAAGGCTTGGTGGCTTTATCAATCCTCTTTTGCACCATCAGAAGAGAACCCTCCAGGAATCATGCACCTCGTTAGAAACAATCCGCACGTATGAAGTAATACCTCCATCCACTCTTTCCTCAGTGAAAGAAATAATACTGTCCGGCAAATCTGATGTTCTACTCTCAAGCGCCTGCATCCTCTTCAGCAAAACTCTGCAGATCTCCAAACGGAAAGATACTGCAAACTCTAACTGCTTCCCCTTCTCAACTGATCCATCCGGCACAATTTTCTCTGCAACCAATACATCTCTCAGCCTTGTTGATCTCGCCAAAACACTCAAAGTTACTCTCTCGCAATCGTATTTATTCCTTTTATGCTTTATCGATTGCTTTAGTTGATTTTCTGCATCGCTCATAACCTTTAAAGCAATGGCACTTCCCAAGTTGTGCGTCTTGACGAATAATCGAGATCCTTCCATTCACAATAGCCTTTACTTGATTGCTTGCATCTTCCATTTCTGCATAAGATGATCACTCACCGCTTGAAATGGGCCGAACGGAAGATTTAGCAACCTTGGCTATGATCTCACATAATTGAGATATTTGCTTCGTAGCTCTTCTTTCTCCGCTTTTCACCGCTGCCTAAGGAATAAAGTATCCAAAGAATGTCTGCGTGTCCCGCTTCAATCCTTCAAAGTGGTAGCTTGACCGAGTGGTATTTTGGTCACACACATCTTTTGCCGTGAGTTCCTCTTCTACCTTTCCTTCCACGGGATTAATATCTCAAAGAAACTTCTCTCCCGAATCCTCGATGATCAACCTAGAAGTTGCTTTAGCAACTTTAGGCCTTCTGTCTCTTCTGCTCAGTTCCTGAAGTAGCTGCAAGTCATGTTCCTCTAAGTTCATCTCTATTCTTGCTTCCGAACCAACCTGCAAAGCTAACCATTCCGAGAAATTACTTCTCGGAGAATGAGAAGTTGCTGAGTGCGCTACTATTTCCCGCTCTGCATCCTCTCCATCAGAAAGTGCTACAGTATCATGGCTGCCATCCTCTGAAACATCCAAGGACAAAGCTCTTTCGAACTCCGTCATCTGCAGCTTCAACATCTCCTCTGGAACGGGTGCTGAACGAAGTGGCTGCGGAGAGAAGATGAACGTTGCTGGTTTTAATGAAGGCATGGAAACATCCTGCTGCTGTGGTGCAATAGTTGGTGATCCACTAGGTACTGGAGAAGTCGGAGTCAAAGCTATGGTCGTAGAAGTGGTCTTCTCTTTCTCTTGAGATCTTCTGCGTACTTTCAACTTCTCGGACCTTCTGCTGCTCTCTCCTTCATGCTTTCGCTTGAGGGAATCTTCTGCACCGAAGTTGCCCGTGATTTGATTCATCAATACTTCATCAAGGCGCAAGATCCTTCGTTGCGACCATTTCAAGTACTCACCAACACAGCTCCGGATATTTCCTCTATTGTGCTGCAGGCGCCATTGCTATCCTGTTGTAGAGCTTTATCTCCTCCCATTTGATGGTAAGTGTCAAGTACCACGTTCCCATCATCTTTAAGATCCGCAGGTATCCGCGCTAGTCCAAAGTCAAATACTTGCTTTGCCGACAGCCTGCTGAAATCTTTCTTTCTGACCTCGTACTCACTTCTGCACTTCATCCAGAAATCTTCTAACGAAGGCACATGTGCGTACTCCTGGGAGATTGTCTTCCTGGCTATTCCAAATGGATCGAAATTAAGCCGTGCAGGGAAGAACTCTTGCTCATACTCGGACAACATTTGTGCTTCCATCCTCGAGCTCTGTGAATGCTGATGCAACTGTAATATCCCACAGTGAGTGGGAAGTAGCCCGTAGACTTGTGCCGCTTCGACTGAAGGTCGTGTAACTCCACAAGTTGCCTGCTTAGCTCCATGGCAATCAATCTGTCACTCGGGTACCTTGGCATCTTTGTTGGTTCACCTGAAAAGCTCGTAACCCTGAGGTATGTGAAATCTGCAAACTGGATGAATACACTGCCAATCTTGGACACTGCTTCCCATGCTTCCTTGCTTACCCTGTGAGTCTTCAAGTCTTTATCTAACCTGCAGATGAAATCGTAGAAGAAACCATCGTTGATCACTTTGAAGTCCTTCTCGCACGCAGGTGCAGTAAGCTGTGGGTAGCACTCGAAAATGGGATCCTTGGAAAGAATACCACATCTATCCAGCTTGGAAAAGACACCCTGTGAAGCTGCAGCATATACCAAGTATGAAGTCATCTTGAAGCTGAAGGTACGCTTTACGTTCCGCAGTTGCTCACCGATGTTGCTGCTAATAATTTCTGACCAACTGATTATAGAATCAACCTTGTTGATTTCAATGGTCCTGATGAAAGCATACATCCATGTCCGGAAAGTGTAGGCATTCGCTTCACCATTCAACCTGCATAGCAATTTGACAATATCATCCGCCTCCTGCACCAAATTGGATCGTGGAAGAGTTCTCGGGAACCTGGAAGGGGATCTAGGCTTCTTCATGAACCGGCTATTCATGATGCTCACACAGTCAGCTCTATGCTTTTCCCACCTACTTTATCCGGATCCCGAATGCTAATAAAGTCACCACCTTTCGCATGGAATATTCAAACAATAATCGAAGAATTCGCATCCAAACGAATTATTGTCTTTCCCGCAACATCACGCACCGATCCGGATGAAGGATGATAAGATCTAGCACACTCCATCACAAACTCGGCAATTGGGTCATGCATACGGAAAGCCGCAATAATATTCCACTACTTTTGACCGCACGCATGAGTGAAGTCTTTCCACTGGATCTCACAATCAAATCGAAAGAGGTTCTGGGCCTAGATCCGTGTCTCCTATGTCTGTAAGCTTAGAAGCAATGCATGAATCCATCGTGCTCTCTTTTTCATCTCCTTTTGCCATGGCTTTATCAATCTTTGTCTGAATAATTCTTTTTCTTCTAATTTGGCCTGCTTTCTTCAATACTGGTGCAGATCTGGACAATTCTTCAGATTCGGAGGATATTTGCAATGTATTGGACATTGATAAATACTCCTTTTCTTTTATAAAGCACCTGTAATGAGTTCCTGCAATTTATTCAGACAAAAATGGCCACCGGAGCATGAATAGTGAATTTAAATTATAAAAATCTGCACTTTTCAAGCCTGCTGCCCCAAAAATTGGTGTTTAATTTGCACATAAAGAGAGCATGAATCCTTTCAATCAACACCTGAGCTCCTTTAACACCTGTGAAAACAATTGTGCAGACGAAGATGAACCTTTTCCAAAGCATGCGCCAAATCTGGAAGCTTTTAGCCTTTGTTAGCAATTTGTCTGTGCAAAATCCTTCCTCTAAAGGGGGCGCACTTTTTCTCCTTGCTGCAATTCTTTACCTGTGTGTTGAATAATAAATCCATATGGCTGCCCATGCTTATATAACCTTCACAATTCTATAATTAATAATTGCCCTAACAATTAAAGGCAATTAATTAATTAAAAATCATGCTTTTCTCTTTTAAAAATTGCATGTTTAAGGACAGCCATCCAATAAATTAAATTAATCCAATTTAATCCTTCACACAGCACTTAACTTTAGCCTCACAGTGTGCTTTGACCATAGCCACTGAAAATAGAAATTAATTTAATGATTTAATGTATTTAAAATCATTAAATAACTCCTAAATGGGGCGCACTTTTCCAAGGAGAGGGGCAGCCACTAAAATAAATTAAATTTAATTAATTTAATCCCTTTCTTTTATTTCTCCTTTGACTTTTTGACCTCCTCTAGCTTGGGCGCACTTTTTCCAAGGAGAAAGATTATTAAAAATAATCAATTTAATCACTTTAATCCTTCACCAAAGGGGGCGCACTTTTTTGCACATGTAATTCTATTTTTAAGAATTTTCACCATAATGGGATTCTTTACCCTGCAAGGTAGGCACCACAATCCCATGATCCACTTAAGTGATTTGACTTTGACAATGGGATTCTTTACCCTGCAAGGTAGGCACTAAAATCCCATGATTTCACTTAAGTCACTTTCCTTTTATTATATCATGGGAATTTTCACCCTGCAAGGTAGGCAATAAATTCCCACCTGCCTGCGGCCTCTATTTTTCCCACTGCAGCTTAAGTGACTTTTATAACACGGGAAAAAGTACCCTGCCAGGCAGGTATACAATTCCCATCCTGCCTGCGGCTTATGTTTTTCCCATCGCAGCTTAAATCCTTTGTTTTCCAAAAATGCGCCCATCCCCGCAGGGGCTTTCCTGTGCACGACTTCGCTTTTTCCCAGTGATCCAGACCTCCGATGATGACTTCCTCCGGGCAAAATGTGCGTGTATGTTTTCCACTGCTCCAGGCCAAAAATCGGGCTTACCCGGCGAAGGAGTTGTTCCAGAGAAATTTCACAGAAAACAGAACGGGACACCACAAAAACACGAAAAATTGCCAAAAGTTACAAATAAAGCCCAAAACTTAAAATAAGTTAAAATCCTTCTGGTATATAGGAATAATAACATATTCGCTCATAACGGAGTTAAAACGGAGCGCAAATAGCCTCATACGGGGCTCAAAATAATTAAATACAAATTTCCCGCAGACAAATCCCGACGACAGAATAAAACAATTTTGGGCATCTGGGTATTTGGCGAAAAGGGCTAATATGGCTCTTTAGGATTATCTTGACGCAATACAGGAACTTTTAGGCAATAAAAACAACAAATGACCCACTATTTTAAAAGTACGAAATTTTTTCGAATTGGGTAGTCACAGATTTCGGGGTGAAATCTGAGTGACACCAGATCAATTTGTGAATAGGATGGATAATGTGGTGGGACCAAGATTGGGGGAAGCCAGTACACACCACCTGATTGAAGAGTTCTACCAAATAACTAATGATGGTGTTGATCCCATGCTTGAAAAATTCTGCCTGGAAGCCTTCCTCATCTGCTGCTTTGCTGCAATTCATCACCGATATGGCCTTCTTGACATTTGAGTGGGTGAAAATGTGGCAGGTGGGGGGGAATATAACTTGGGTCTTGGGATGACCGGGACGTTATAAAGGGTGGATGTGTGAGTGAACATAGTATGGGGGTCAAGGTCTAGGGGTAAGGGAGAGTGTTGGGGAATGATGGTGCGCCAAAAGTGTTTGGGGGAATGCGAAAGTGAGGTGCGGAGATCCCTTCTTTTGTGGGCAATAAAGGTGTGTTTCTTGTGGCGGAGAAGATTACGATAGGCAATTTTAAGGGGGGGAAGGATGGGAGGTCATGGGTAAAGGCCATGCGGAGCTGACGGTGGAGGTTTTTGCAGTCGTCATCATACCATTGGTTCATGGGGCATGTCCGTGTACTACGGGGCTTGGAAGTGGAATGGGGGTAAAAGATAACAAGAAGGTGAAATTTGCGAGTACTAACTTGAAAGGACATCAATCCTTACATGGGATCATGTGCGGATCGAGAGAGTTTAGAGAGTCAATGTGGATCTATTGCTTCTCGGCCTCCCTCTAGACCATAGGGAAAAATCATACTATGAGTTTCTTTTCTACTATGGGAGTTACACCGCCATGTATGTCGGGGGAGATTCTAGAAGAAATGCTTTGCTTCCTCCCGTGATCTCCCAGCGTGGTCCCTTTGACCACTGGATACTCCCCAACCAACATTATTAGATCTTCCACAACAATCGTGATGGCTCGAGGATTCCACTCTAGGTGTTGACAGAGATAGTTCGTAAGATTTTCTTCCGGTCTTTGTTGGCACATGCTTTACGGGCTTTTGTTTGTCCTTCGTTGCTTTTTGTATCGATTTCATTACAACTTGTTTTAGTGGCACACTACTTTATTTGTCTTATGTACTTTGTTATTTTGCTTTTAGGATTCTCTCTTCTTAGAACTTTCAATTGTTAATTTTTGTATCCTCGAGTCCCACATTAACCTACTTATGGTCATCTCAGTGGACATCAATGTAATTCCTTTCTTTCTTTCTTTCTCGATGAAAGTTTTAAGAAAGGTACATTTAGAAGCATACAATGATGTGGCTCAGGTCAAACAAGGAAGGAGATACATCTCTATATACACTTTGTATTATCCTTTTATTTTATGGGAATGCTATTTAGTAATCATTGTTACAAAGATGTGGCTCAGGTCCAACAAGGAAGGAGATACATCTCTATATACACTTTGTATTATCCTTTTATTTTATGGGAATGCTATTTAGTAATCATTGTTGACACAAAATATAATTTCTACAAAGCAATATTTTAACCTCTTTTTATGAGGGATGGGACAATAGATTTTTATTTAACTGGTTTTTTCTTGTCTCAACCATGTAGCATGTTTGTATTGCTGAATCCTAGTTGAAGCTATTGGAGGATGATTACTCAATTCTTGGTAGTAGTGTTGTTAATGTCCCAATGCTCTGAATTGCGGTACTTAAACCTTTTTGTGGGTGTAGTTAGCACTGATCGAGGTTTATCCGTCGAAATTAATTTCCTCAGCAAGCACATGCTATCTCTAATTTGATGAGAGTTATCCAAAAGTGTTACAAACTGGCAGAAAGATACATGACAGGGACTTCTTATGGACACACACTAACAAAAATACTCATCTTGAAGCACTAGGAAACATCCTAGCTAGAATGGCTTCGTGATTGCCAAGTCTTCAATCATTTTCTTATTCTCAGCTATTCCACAGATATCCTGTTGAGATGTCTCATTGAAATGTATTTTCCTTGTAGGAGCTACCTTGAGAAATAGAATTTACAGAGCATGGTTTTCCCATCTATCCTATTGTACGTAGAGTGAAAGTGGAAAAGAAAAAGTTCTATCTTTCCCCATTTATTGACCGGGACAACACTTCCTGTATGATATTTGGTTTTACTGTATTGATAAATTGTAAGTTTTTTTTTCTGAATGAGTCTTATATCATTTATATGTAGATTTTGAAATGAATATTCGTAATTTACAGAATGTTCTACCATTTACTGTTTAATTTAAGTCATTAAGAAGAACGTGGAAGGTAAAAATTCAAACCCTTGAATGTTTCTGCTTAACAGGTTGGTTATGACGAATGTTTCACAGAATTTACAACAGTCCAAATGTAACCGTCCACTTCAACACGGAAGTTGTTGATGTCATAAGCAATGAGAAAGGCCAGATGTCTAGTCTTTTATTGAAAAATGCAAATACGGGTGAACAGAGGACACTGGATGTTAGGGACTTTTTATGGGATTGGTCACACACCTAACAACCAGCTACTGCAAGGGCAAGTTGAACTGGATGCTGCTGGTTATGTGCTTGTGAAAAGTGGTGGAGCTAATACTTCAGTGGAAGGTGTCTTTGCAGCTGGTGATTTGCAGGTAAGATTATATTGAGTGTATCCCATTTTTAATAGTGTGAACTGCTTTCCTGCCATTTTCATGGGCAGAAACCTGAAACATGTTCCTGGTTTCGTTATTAGTATGCTCTTTGGGAAATGTAAAGTCTTAAAGATGAAGTGAAATATCAAGAAGCAGAAATAAAAAAGCATAACTCTGTAGAAAGATGAGGACATATATATATATATATTGTTGAATGACAGTACACGTTTTAGGTGTAGATTAATTCAGATATCTGCCAAAGTTATTTTTCTTGGGCTTTGTTACTTTCTAATTGCTACAGTGGAAACTATCATCAATTTTTTTCCTTTCCTTGACATATGTTTTGAAATATAGTTTGTTGTTTTCTGATATTATTTCTCCTCTGTTAGTTAGCATCTCAAGCCTTCTATCAAGCATTCATACTTGGGAAATGTAAAGTCTTAAAGATGAAGTGAAATATCAAGAATCAGAAATATAGAAGCTTAATTCTGTAGAAAGATGAGAACATTCATTATTTATATATTGTTGAGTGACACTACAGGGTTTAGGCATAGATTATTTCAGATATCTGCCAAATTTATTTTACTTGGACTTTGCTACTTCCCAATTGTTACAGTGGAAAATATTATGATTTGTTTTTTCCTTTCCTCGACACAAGTTCTGAAATATAGTTGGTTGTTTTCTGGTATTATTTTATCCTCTGTTAGTTAACATCTCAAGCCTTCTATCAAGCTATCATAACTTAATGTCAACTAACATTTTGTTTCCTCATCCGAGTGAGCAAGTTGGATGTTACACTTGTATGTTGCTAAGTTTTTGTACAACGAATACCAAAATGTTTAAATCTAATTAGCTAAACGACAGTAAGTTATTCTTGAACTCGAGATTACTTCTGCACTATAACTGCATTACTTGATTCTATTAGTATTTAGAAAAATTCTTGACGTGAAAAAGCTCACACATGCAACTTGGAGAAAGTTTCCATAATAGGAACTATTTTGTAATAGATTGGAATTAGTTATCTCACCACAATGATTATTATTTGTTCTTGTGGTTAATGGCCCTCTTAAGAGAATGTAACGACTACTTACAGGCTAGAAAGTTTGAGAGTATGGATGATAATGGTAGAGCTTGAAACGATGAACATTCAACGGCAACCTACCAACCATTAAGTCATCATTTAGCTTCTTTAAATCAATGGAATTATTTTGAATCTTGATGCTTGTGGTAAATGATATAGGGATGAAGCCAACTAAACTTAAATCTACATGGATTATATTTATGATGAGATTGTGAGTTGAATGACAATTCCCAATCTCATTCTTGCAGACGGTATCATATGTGGATTTCAATGGTAGTTAGAATGCAATTAAAACTATCACGATGACAAAAAGATGGCTCACATTTGCAGGACAAGTTCAATTCACCCAAACTGTCCTTCAGGCAATGCCTATCTATCTTCTCTCTATTTTGCCAATACCTTCGCAAAATTGAAGACAATTATTTCTTTGTTAAGGAACTTCCTTTGGAATGTAACTGATGCTCATGGAAAAATCCCTTCATATCTTGGTGGGCCACTGGGCATAAAGAATATCAGATTAATTAATAAGTTTCCGGCTATGCGAATAGCTTGGAAGTTTGGACTTGTTCCTGGAAAAACATCATTATAGAAAAATATTAAACTGAAAAGCCTGATTTGGGCATTGCTGATAGATGGCGAAACCCACTTACCAGCTCTTCAAAGTAAATCAGGATGGGAATGGAAATAATAAATGAGTATGTGACTGTTCAACTAGGAGAGGTGATAAAATAAGATTTTGGAAAAATAGATAGTAAGGTTATCCAATTCTCTCCCAGCCTATATACACAGAACCACATGAAGAACTGCAAAATAAAGGATATGTTTTTGTTACTGATTATTGCTGCTCAAATCACTTTGGACTCTTAACTTGGATTATCGCAATCCTAGATAATCTCAGCTCAAACTGGCACAGCCAAGGAAAATTGCTTGAAAAGGAACTCTGAAATTGGCATGTCGATGTCAATCATTTCTGTATAGAAGGGTTTGGCCATACACATAAAGGGGATGATCTACAGTAGCGCTAGCCTTTCGAGCTCAAAATAAGATTCCTTCAGAGAAAAACAATTGGAATAAAATTTAAATTTTTAGCATTGGCTTCAAATTAATTTTTCCCTTTGGATGGCAACCCACAAGAAAAATTTGACTGCTGAAAATCTTCGAAAAGGGGAATCATTGGCCCCATCCCATGTCCAAACTGCAAATACAACCCTGAGAACATTCAACATTTGTTCTTCCAGTGTCCTTTGGTGTTAGTCATATGTGAAGAGGTGCCTGGGCTGTTTGGATCTGCTGTTAAACAACGAAGATCAAGCCAATAGGTGCTGACAAATTAGGCAAAAAAATCAACAGAGATGCCAATGCTCAAAACATGGTTCATTTAGCCCCAAGTTTTGTTATATGGCAGTTATTGAAGGGAAGAAATGCTAGAATACTCACCAACAAATTCAGAACAAAGGTCAGCTGATCCAAATGATCAAAAACAATATTAGAACCACAGATCTGGCCCATATTTTTCAACGTAAATGTATTTTTGACTCCTTGAATATGAGAGACTGCCACATGGCTACGAGTTCAAACATCCCATACCACTACGAAATGCAGCGGATCAACGTAAAGCCAAAAGCTTATTGAGTTCCATCCCTCGACAACTGATATAAAATAATTTTTGATGTAGCATCCAAAAAAACCCAGGTGATGTAGGGCTTGGAGGAATAATATTGAGGATTCCTATAAGAGGGACATTGTTTTATCACATGATCAATATGGCAGAATTGATGGCATGTCGCTACGGTGTTATGAATCTATGATTGCAAAGACGGTATTAATAAGATAACAGTTGAAGGAGATTCTAAACCCTCTAAAAAAGTTTGCATAATGAGAAACAAGAAGACAATCTAAACTGGTGAATGACAAATTTCATTCAGCAAGTTGTCAGTTTGATATCTGGATCGGATGATTTAGACTGGAACTCAAGCTCGTAAAATTCAACTATTTGGCAGATTTTCTCGCCATTGGTGCCATCTCAAATCCCATAAATAAGGAATTGCAGTTGCATCACAGTCAAGGAGCTTTTGGGCTCAGCTAAAGCAAGGGTCGAGTTGTAATTTTGTCCAGCCAATATCAATGATTCTGATATATAATCCCATAAGAAATGTTGTTCAATGACTTCTATTGTCTATAATTTTTTTGTTAGTTGTATTTGTGTTCTCTTTTCATTAATATCTTTCACTAAGATTCCACATCCATCAAAGTAAACAAAAATAAAGTCTGTTACTTACATATGAAGTAACGAAAAATTGCCATATTATATTTGCAACCCATTTCTGCTCCAACACACGCTTCCTATCACATGGTTCTGGAACACCAAGACTTTACTCCCATGCAGGGATATACAGATGGAGGGCATTCAATCTTGCAATCTCACACGAAACATTCCCTCTTATTTTATACTTGGCTCTCAGATGCTTGGATCTCAATCCCCTCTTTCAACAGTGTGGATTCTTTGCATATTCACTTTATATTCCACTTACAAAGTTAAAAAGGAAAATAACTAATGGGGAAGTTGATGGAAACCGTTAGAGAAAGTAAGAGCCTTTACTATACATGGGTTTGAGTCTTTGAAATTCTCTCCGACGTTCTTTACATTCTCAAAGAGGTTGGTGGAAATAAGTGAGCAGGAAACATGTACTCAAAATACAACCAATATCTATTAGACTTCCAACTACCGCAATGCATGATAATGCAAAACTACCACTCCTGAAATCAATTTTGGCTGCTGCCGCGATCCACAACTGCATGTCTCTTCATTTCATGGTGAGTTAATTTCTAGATTGTGTTCTGAAGCACTATCTACTGCACAACTTGATATTGATTTCATCCCAGTTCATCACAAAGGAGAAGGACTCGTCTAAAAGAAATGGCTATAAATAAGTGCAGACAGGGAAGATGTACTCACATCATAACAAAAGTATACAAAAGAGAGAAAACAAAAGCAAATAATTTGTAGGAAATGTCTCAGATATGAAGCAAGAAATGAATGAGCAGACTATCAACATTTATGAAGAAGAAATAATTCAAGCTATTGTAGCTAAAAATGAACTACAGAAGTTTTCCTGACTGAGCTCAATCTCGTGATCATCATCATAAAGCCTGAGGTCAAGTCTCAATTCCCATGTTTTTACCCCAAGCCATAAGAAGTTCTCTCCGTCTATGATTTGGTTCAGATAAACGCAAGAACTAGGGTTGCCCTTGTGCCTACTCAATAGATTTAATCCTCCTCTCAGTGTGTTTATCGATCAATATGCCCCTATGGCCATGACTGAAATTGTCACTATTTTGAAAAGTCTAAGTAAGAACATTGAAGACAAGGGTGTGCATAATCCATACATTGAGGGCACTCTTACCAGGATACTCCATCTGTTGCAAAAACAGAAAGAGAGGATTGATACTATGAATACTTGCATTGAGCATATGAGTATCATAATATAGCAGCATGAGCACACTGTGCAAGCCATCAATTGGCTGGCGTTAACAAAGAATACAAAAAAAAGACTTGTAGACCTAATTCAGGAGCAGTGTACATGGCCCACCTCTCAAGAGGCAAGCAACACAAGGAGAAAGTTCCACTGCAGCAACAACACGAGGACACGCTTGGAAATCTTCCTCACCAACAACCCTACTAAATGCTACACACCTTGGATGGCACACAATGGAAAAGAGGAAAGTACTCAACCTCTTTTTAATCATGGTTATCCTCACTCTTCAGATTAATGGCTGGAAAATTTCAGTTACAGTTTTTGAATTAGCATCTTTGTTTTCTCTCTGATCATATCAATAGTAAAGATGCAGTGAATAGTTATATCACTGTAAATATTTCGTGTTGCATGTATAAGTTTATAACTCTGATGTGAATATTCTCAATAGAAATTCCGATAATAGTTATAAGAATCATAAGTATCTTTGATGTAGGAGATTTAGTGACTAATTTTACTGAGAAGAATCTTAAGTTCAGCTCTGTAAAATATCTTTCTACCTCATGGTATTCTCTCCTTGCCTTCATTTTGTCCTTCCAGGCAAAGGTTAATTGTAACCGCTTTTCAATTATCACTATATCTTCCTCTTTTGCAATAAAAAGAGGGGTTAATAGTTTGGTCAGCTGAAAATTGAGAATTTCATGCTTTGGAGGATTCTATTCTGAGATTTGATCTGCAAGCTCTACACTTGTTAAGAAACAAACTTCCAAAGACGTTGCTCTGCAAATTTAGAGCCAAACGAGTTTGAGTCTTGAGGTTTCTTTATGATTTTCTCTTACCAAGCAAAAGAGTGGGCTTATAGAAATCTGGGTAAGGTGTGGATACAAGGATTTGAGATATATAAATGAGGACATAAATTTGCTACCAAATCACCATATTAAAAGGACTACAAGGACATAAATAGCAAACACTGAAAATCTATCATCTCTATTACAAGTATGGTGTAATTTCATAGTAGATAGTCCAAAGGAAAAGACAACTAGAAAATGCCAAGGAGTAGAATTAATTAATTGTGTGGAATACTATTTAGCTGCATAATTGGTTGATCACTAGTGATAAATAGAGACTTCCTTGTGTACCTAGTGAGCATATCATCAAATTTTTCCATGTGGAGGGCAAGGTCTAATTTACATCGAAATAGAGGAGATGAACTTTCTTAACTGTTAGAACATCCTTAACTAGGGGTGAAAAAATATCTGTAGGGAGAATCTTTAAGTGAATATGATTAGCTGGAATATTAGAATTTGTAGAGTTAGATGCATTAGTGACCCAGTTCATTGGCAATTCAATGATAGTGTGGATATCTCTGGTGTATAACTCATGTGGACTTTCTTCCCAATATTTGACAGTTTTTTTGGTGCCAACTGAATTGACATACACAATCATGGTCTTCTTGATATGAAAATGCCATTAGAACCATTTGTTTCTTCTTTATTTATTGGCAATTTGGTGATAATGTGGACATCTCTGTGTATAACTTATGTAGACTTTCTTCCTGATCCTTGACAATTTTTCTGGTCCCGACTGAGTCTGCATACTCGATGATGGCCTTTTTGTTCTTACTAACTAAGAATGCCATTGGAATCATGTGCTTCTTTTTCTAAGATTTGTTGGATCAAGGTCATCGTTGGATTCAAAATCTATGAAATCACATGTTGCTTAAAAATATGCTTGTCAGGGATCAAGCTGAAACAAACTTTGTGCATTCTTCCTTAAACTTGAGGTGCAACCTTTCAAAGTTGATACCTGCTCTAATAACCTTCAAGCAAGGTTGGGTGAGTAAGACATGATATGACCACTCACCAGTGCTTCAATTAACTAGTAGCAAATAAAATTTTGTTTTGGGCTTGAAGTTACTGACTTACACAACACTTCTAAGCACATAGAAATGCTGACTAAAGTAATTATTCCCCAAGCGGAAAAGACGAGCAGAGGGTATAAAGGAAGCCTTTCTCAACTCTTCCCAAAAATATCAGCAATAACATTTGCATTGCTGCCTTGATCTGTGTTGGAAAACAATCCAAACTATGGACTGTAAAGGGGTGGTAGCTCAGAGGTAGAGCAGCCCAGCAGAAAATGGGAGGTTCTATGTTTTAGTACTAGCTGATCCATGAAATTTTAACATGCTATCAGAGCCAGGCTAGGATCCCTGAGCACCAAAGTGTGGCTTGAGGGGAGTGTTGGAAAAAGTTAAAACAATTCATTCTCTGGTTGTAAAGGGCTGGTGGCCTAGTGGTAGAGCAGATCAGCAGTGAATGGGAGGTTCGAGACCTAGCCGGTCCATAGAAATTTAACAATCTGCCATAGCATCTTTGATCATGGTACTAGTGAATTGTACTAGCAGGCACATCTAATGTCAATGGATATTGCTGTTAAGGGGGCAAATGGACTTCATACATGGCTGTGAGAAGAAGAAAGTTAAAAAATAATATTAATGGTCATGAATGACTTATGTCAACGAGGCTGAAAAGTAGAGCAAGTTACTATAACAGAACAAGACTACTAAAAGGAACTCCAACAAATAAAATAAAGTATTTAAAACTATGTCATCTCATGGAGGGCTGTCTTATTGATGGATATTGTTTTTAGGGCTTCAACAAGCTAACAGAAATGGTCCTATGCTATTGCATTGTTATGCATTGTTTCGTGTTCTAGCAAAAACTGCTTGCATGGAAGTTTTCCTTCATGCCCATATTGTTTTTTGAGAAGGCTGTAAATTGGGCTCATGTCGTGGTGAAGGTGGATGTATGCGGGGACTAGCACTTTGTTTTTAACCACTTCTTGTAGAATTTGTGAAGTAGAGCATTGATTAATAGAGGAGGATTGTGAATCAGGTTACTCTAGGTTTTTCTAATCCTCTGAAGTTCTCTTGTCTTGCGGGATAAAATTGTTGGATCAAAGCGGAAGGTTTCTATAGTATTTCAGGGATTGTAGATCTAGTAGGGTCGCTGTTCATTAAAGCTATGAGGCTGGACCCTAGTATTGAAAAAGATGTTACCAACTAAAGGTTCATTGGGGAAAAGGACTCAAACATGACAAAGAGTAGAGGAGTCGAAAGAATGGACTTTTCAAATCAAATTACCATTTCACTCATTGCACTCCGATTCTAGAAGTGCACAACTGAAAATGTGTTGGCTAGATTTTCTGCATAGCTGAAAACCTAGGCAGTCATGAGATAAATCTCCCTCATTTACCGGTGAGGCTCCCGTGTAAGATTTTGTCAATTGTATTTCCTAATATCTATCTGTTGGTTTTACTTTAACTATGTAGCTCATGAACCATAGCTAGATAGTTTTGCAACAAGTAAGCAATTGTAAGCAATATGTGCAGGAAAGGGAAATAATTAAATGCGAGAAGAAAGGAAAGGAGATGTGCAACCTAACCAATAGTTGACAGAGTTGATCACATGCACATAGACGAAACAAATAGATCTTAAAATGCAAAATTTGAAGCAAGGAAAAGTTTCAGATCTAGATCTAAGACAACACAAAGTTTATGCATAGATCTAAAAAGAAATAAGAGACAAATGCACCGTTGACACGCTTCTTTGGAAATCTCTTCTCTATTCTTCTCGCTTCTGAGAAAGCTATTAGGGTTTCACTCACAATTTGGAACACAAGAATGCTGATTACAAATTCCGATTCCCTAACCCGTAGGTTCTTCCTCTACTTATAGTGTAGAAGGGTAACTACAAATGAGAAACTCGCAATCCGAACTAGAACATGAAGTAGTAAAGGGAACATTTGGCAATCATCTTCCTAGAATTCCTCTCATAGTGACATTCATCGGGGTTTAAGCCAAAATTGTGCACATCTGTCACCTATCTTAAAGAATCTTTCCAAATAACTTAAAGTAATGGTTTTTAAACCAATAACTTTAATCTTACATTTTCATTCGGGAACATAGAAAATAAGAGAAGAAAGAAGATCTGCCAACTGTAACACCTATACTTTCTTTTTGTTTTGATATTGAATATACTTGTCAAACATGTAATTCAACATCTTCCCATCTGTTTTAACAATAGCCTCTCTCTCGGTTCTGAACTACAACAACCCTCTGGACAAAGCAACAATATTAGTCTTTACCTTCTCTAAACCAAACCCATGTTCCTCAACATCTGCTTGAAGCTTTATGAGTCTGCCAATTGAATCCATCGCGAAAGGCATGGTGGCTTCATCAACTTATTTCCGCACAACCAGAATAAATTCCTCATGGGAAGTAGGTAATTCATCTGGGATGCTCTCCGACACTTCTCTCATCTTACTTTCCAAAGAATCGCATCCTTTTCAAAGATGAGCTTGAGGATCTTTACGCGGAAGGAAACTGAAATTTCTAACTCGCTTCCCCATTTCCACCAATCCACTAGGTACAATTTGCTCTGCAATTAGCACATCCTCTAACAAAGAGTATATCTTAGCTAAAGTATCCAGATGGCTTTCAACAACTATGTTCTCATCTTCTATCTGTGTCATCCGTTCCCTTAGCTGAGATATCGCCTGTGCATATTCTCCAATTTAGTTGGTATTCTTTTGAACCGCTTTGAAGCTTGGTGAATGATTTGCTCTTTCCACCGAGAGCAATAGCTTTAACCTCGGTCCCCCGCATCATCCACCTCCCCGCATCGGTGATTACTCACCTACTCATGTGCTGAATGGGGTGAGAGGAAGGTTTGACAACCTTAGCAATGATCTCACATACTGGGACACTCGCTTTTGAAGTTTGGCTCTCTCACCTTCTCTTTATCAAGCTTAAGGAATAAAGCGTTCATTAGTGTCTGCGTATCCTGCTTTAATCCTTCACTGTTGTAGTTTGACCTATCGACACTTTGGTCACCGCTATATAAGCCGTCGTGAGCTCTCCTTGTGCTTTCCTTCTGCTAGAACCGACAACTCAAATAAATTCTGTCCCGATTCTTCAATAATCAACCTAGAAGTTATTTTGGCAACTTTAGGTCTTCTATCTCTTTCGCCCAAACGCAGAGCAACTCAAAGTCGTGTTCCTCCATGTTGATCTCCCCTGCGCTTCTGGATTGTTTGCAAAGCCAACCATGATGAAAAGTTGCTTCTCAGGGAATGAGAAGTCACTGAGTGCACCACCATCTCATGCTCGATTCTTCTCTATCTCGAATTTGCCACCATGTTGTGATTGCCACCCTCTGAATTGTCTAAAGACAATGCTTTTTCAAACTCCGCCATCTGTGCTTTACACTTCTCTGCATGGAGAGGTGAGGATCTGAGTGGTTGAGGAAACAATACAAATGACGTTGGATTCAAAGGAGGAACAACAAGATCTCTTTGGGGTTCTAGGGGGATCAGAAGTGCCAGTGCCATGAGTTGATGTTGGAGAAGTTGGAACTAGCACGATAGCTGTAGATTTGGCCTTCTCCTACGCGTGAGACTTCTTGTGAACTTTAAGCTTCTCGGCCTTTTCTGCTTTCACCTTCGTGCTTTCTTTTGTTGGAGTCTCCTGCGATAAAGTTACCTATGATCTGATTCACCAAAGCTTCATCCAGGCAATACCCCTTTGTCAACAACCAATTCAAGTGTTAACCGGAACTACGGAAGATCTTTCCTCAATCGTCTGGCAGCCACCGATGTTTTCTTGAAGAGCAGCTCTATCCCCTCCCATCTGATGATATGAGTCAAGTATCACATGCCCATCATCTGCAAGATTTGCAGGTATCCGTGCCAAACCATAATCAGACACTTGTTGTGCCGATAACTCTTTGAAGTCTTTTTTTCTAACTTCATACTCGCTTCTCGCACTTCATCCAAAAGTCTTCAAACGAAGGTACATGTGAGTATTGCTGGAAGATTTTTTTTTTCGCTACCCCATATGGGTCAAAGTTCCTGGGAAGAACTCATGCTCATACTCGTAAAACATTTCATCTTCGACTCCTCTAGCTTTGTGGATGCTCGACAACCGTAATAACCCACTTTGTGATCGAAAGAAACCTGTAGACTTGTGCCGCTTTGATTGTAAGTCATGCATCTCCACGAGTTGTTTGCACAACTCCATGATGACCCACTTGTCACTTGGATACCTCGGCAACTTCACCGGCTTCTCCTGAAAATCCGGTTACCCGAGATAGGTGAAGTCTCGCAAACTGGATGAAAATATAGCCATGCTGGGATACAACTTCCCAAGCTTCTTTGCCTACCCTACCGGGTCTTCAGATCACTATTTAATTTGCAGATGAATTCATAGAAGAACCCATCGTTGACCGCCTTGTAATCTTTTTGGCATTCATGAATCATCAACCGTGTGGAAGCACTCAAAAATAGGATCTTTCGCAAGACGCCCGTCTATCCAGCAAATTTGCAAGGCCGCTGCATATACTGTATGAAGTCATTTTGAAGTCAGACGTCCGCCTCACACTCCGGAGTTACTCACCGATGTTGTCATTGATGATCTCCGCCCCGATTATTGAATTAGCTCGTGATCTCAATGGTCCTTACGAAAGCATACATTCATGAGCGAAAGTTGTGAGTATTGGCTTCTCCACTTAACTTGCAAAGCAATTTAGTAATATCATCCACCTCCCGCACCAAATTGGATCGCGGAAGAGTCCTCGGGAACTTTGACGGAGACTTGGGCTTCTTCATATATCTGCTATTCATTATGCCCACGCAATGATACGCTTTCTATTTCTCCCATCTCATTTCCCGGATCTAGCATGCTAATTGCAATCACCACCACCGTGTCGTAATCTTCGAGATAATAATTAATAAACCGTGCATCTAGCTTGATTATTGTCTTTCCCGCAACATCCTAGATTGTTCGGAAAAAGGATGATATGACATTGCACACTCCATAACATATTTGGGCAATCGAGCCGTGATTGGAAATGTTGATGTGAATGATTCCACTTGCTTTCATTGCCCGCATGAGAAATGTCTTTCCGGCCCTGGATCTCACAATTATTTTGGAGATAGGTTCTGGGCTGTCCGTGTCATTGATATCAGCAAATCTAGAAGCTATGCATGATTCTAGCTGATCCTTCTCTTTCATCACGCTTCATCATGGCTAGAGCAATCTTTGTTTGTGTTTTTTTTTTTAATCCTGCTGAATTCTTTACAACTAGATCAATTTGTGCAGATCTAGCAATTTCTTCAGATTCGAAGATATATTCAATGTACTTGACATTGATTTGAACTCCCTTTCACCTGTATGAACACCTGTAATGAATGCCTGCAATTATTTCAGACAAAAATGGAGTCCAGAGCATGAATACTTGATTTGTCACCAAAAATCTGCATATGAAGCTTGCTGCCCTAAAATTTGAGGCTTTGCTTGCATGCAAAACAAGCATAAATATTTTTAAATTCACCTAGGCACTTATAGTAACATGCAGATAATTATCATAGCATAAATCAAGCTATTCTAACCCTAGGCGCCAAACTTTCAAGCTTCCTAGGCAATGAAAAACACCTTTTGATGCACAAAACCTCCTTTCCTTGGCGCCAAAACTATCTGGGCTGTAATCCTTAGCAAAAATAATTAATTGCTTCTTTATTATGGCAGCCCATGCTTATATAACCCTCAACATACTAATTTTAATAATTGCCCTTCCTATTCCTGGCAATTTAATTAATAAACAATCATGTTTATTCACCCAAATTGGGCGCCCAATTATGCATGTTGCTGGTTTCTTTTAAATAAATTTATTTTATTTATTTTTAGCATGCATACATGACCTATTTTCAGCTCACCCTCTTGCATTGACTTTCATCCCATTCTTGGTGCCAAAATTAGGCAGAGAAGCTATTAATAAATATCATTAAAAGCATTATTTAATGCCCAGATGGGTTGGACTTTTTGGCAACAATGTGATTTTTAAAAATAAGAAGTCAACTTTGATGGGAATTTTTACCCTGCACTGCAGCTCCAAAAATCCCCTCTTCAAGTTAAGTTATTTGACTTCCATAATGAGAATTTTTACCCTGTAAGGCAGGTAAGAAATTCCCGCTTGTATCCTTTGCCAAAATTCCCATCGGCGCTTTAAGTGATTTTTCTTTATTTTATAATGAGAATTTTTACCTTGCAAGACAGGTAAGAAATTCCCGCTTGCCTGCCGCCTCTAATATTCCCATTGCAGCTTAAGTGACTTTGACTTCACGGGAAAAAGTACCTTGCAAGGCAGGTAAGAAATTCCCGCCTGCCTGTCCTTACCAAAAATCCCATTGCAACTTAAACCCATTCATTCCAAAAAGTGCGACTTGCCTGGGAGAGGCTTTTTGTGCATGAATTCATCTTTTTTGATCAGAAGTTTGCTTTCTGAGGCTGATTCGTTCCTGCAGTCGAGGCCGTAAATGATCTCCAGATGCTTCAGGCAATTAAACAGACTATACAGAACAAAGAATGGACCCAAGGGTATTTCACAGATAAACCATGCGGAGAAAAACGTAAAAGAAATAAATAAAAGCAAAAACGTTGCGAGGAAGTTGCGCATAATGCTTTGAATTCATTCCCGGTGAAATCCTATTGAGATGTGTGAACACCGGCATGGAAAACTTCAACAGTGGTCAACCAGAGCACAATTTACTTGAACGGGCTTTATTTATTTAATAAATAATTAAATAAAAATTTCCTGCAGACAAAACTTGGCGGAGGGATAAAATGAGTTTCAGCATCTGGGTATTTATTGAAATTGGCTCAAATGATTCACTGGGAATATCTTAACGTAATTCAAACATCTTCCGCAATAAAAACACGAAAAGACCCGCTATTTTAAAAAGAACGCGTTTTAAAAAAATAGGTAGTCCCGCATTTCGGGTGAAATCTGGGGACACCAAAATGTTATGTCTCTAGGAAGATAGACAACACATACCAAGATAGTAGTTTTGAAATGAGGACAAAAGTCAGATGTATGGCTCTGCTGACCACATTTCTAGCACTGAAGGAGGCATCCCAATGGCAACTATTGAGGATTATGTTGAGTCGTTGCAATTCTTGTAATTGTTGTGGTGATTACCGTGCTGCGACACAAAGCTTATGATTGCAAAGATAAGGGAAGTTCAAGTAGAAACAAACATAACCATTATTCAAGGCATGATCATTGAAGCAATAGTTGCATGGAGTATTTTCGTGCTCAACATAGAGAGGAGAAAATCAGTATATTATGTTGTTCATGTGCTTTAAGGTACTCTCAAATAAGGGCATTTTGCAAAAAAGATGGCTTCGGGGCAGGTGGAGAGGGTTGCAGAAATTGATAGATCTCGTGTAGTAATTGATTGTGTGAAGAAGGTATTGGTGGTGGAATCATCCGCATTTCGCAGAAAAAGGTGGTTGCAGGATATGGATGGCGAGGCTTGCAAAAAATTGAGAGTTTTATGTAGTAATTGATTGTGTGAAGAAGGTATTGGTGATGGCAAAGATCCGAAGGGCATTCATTTTACATGTAATTCTCGCTTGCGTTTGTGGTGGCAGATATTTCGAATTGTGGGCTTATTAATCATTCCATGCATTAATCCCGACTTTTCAAATCAGGGGTCTCATTTTCTTGCATGTGGGTTGATCATTTGCCATCACCATTTGGGACATGAATTTTAATGCAGAGTATTCGGTGCACAAGCAATCCACATCACCAAAAAAGGTTGAGAAGGGATAAGTGTAAAGAAAGTGTAGTTCAATTAAAGGTTTGTAGTCTCGGCGCAGAAGTAGAACTTGTGCAAAGGTTGGAATTGCGCTTTAGGCGCGAAGTCTTGGTCCTACGTAGAGGTAGAGCTTGCGCAAAAGTGCGAAGTTATTGCACTAGGCATAGATGTGTAGAGGCAAAGCACAAAGGAAAGATTGCGCAATGGAATGAAAGGACGAAATGGAAATATTTCGCACATGCAAAACTTTGTGCAGCTTCGTGCAATGGTTTTGTGGCTTTCAGGGATGGTGCTTGTCCACACTTGTGTAGATAGAGGAGGAAGTGTTAGACATGTGTCAAAGCATTGTTGACTTTGAGATGCCACGTGTCAACGCATGGGGAATTTGGAATGATCACGGTGATTAGAACACAACCGAATGGAACTAAAGAGTCAGAGGCGGATGGTTAGCTAAGAAGGTCATTTGTTTGAACTTCTGTAACTACTTTCCTTACCAGTATATATGATGGTCAAAGACATTGAAGTTGTTGGCAGAAAGAATAAGAATAAGATTATACAAAGTTGACTCTAAGAGAAGACTGTGAGTTGCTAAGACCCGAGTGTGAAGAAGGAATTAATGTTGGTTCAAGTAGAGCCTCGCAAAGCCTACAAATCTAGGGCAGATGCATTTTAGTTGAGAAGGTCAACTATTTCAACTTCCGTAACTACTTTTCATATCTCAGATATATGATGGTCAAAGACATTGAAGTTGTTGGCAGCGAGAAGAAGAATATACAAAGTTGAGTCTAAGAGAAGACTATGAGTCTGCTAAGACCCGAGGGTGAAGAAGGAACCGACGTTGGTTCAAGCAGCCTTGAAAAGTCTACAACTCTAGGGTAGAAGCATTTTCTTTGAATATCCCATTTAGGATGATTGTAATCTTTGAACTTCAAGACTATAATAAGCAAACCACATTCTTCGCTAATAATTAAATCTACTCCATTGAATAAAACAATCTTTGTTCTTTGTGTTTAGCGTTGTGTACTATCTCTTGTTTTACCATTCTAGGTAGTGGTGCATAAGTATTGTGGGCTGCATGGTCTAAGGCATCCCTTCACATATGATATTTGTAATATCCCCTTCTAGGACAAGTTAGGAATTAACACAAATCTGATCACACAACTGAAAACAATTAATATTCAAACCCTGAACTGCTGCAATTTTCAAAAATTAATTCCCGCTTAACCGTTTAAGCAAAAATCTTCAAACTTTGGATCTTGGGCCACAAAAATATGAAGAACAATGTCCCAAAACCAGTTTTTGCACAGCCAACATGAAACCCTAATTTTGACCTAAAAAGTAGGTCGCCCAACACATTTAGGGCATCAAATCTACTCCAAAAATTATGAATTTTTTTCTCCTTATTTCTCCTAATTTCTACAACCAAAACCAATATTAAATCTGACCCCAAAACTGCAGATCTGAAATAAATACTAATTTATGACAACCAGAAGCTTGCAAACTAGTGAAATCTTCTATAACTCATAACTCCTTCAATACTCCATATTTTCCCTTCAAGTAAAATGCAGATAATTCTATAAATTAATATCTTTCCAAGGAACTAAAGATCTGAATTTTATGATAACTGAAACCCCTCCAAAACAGCCCCCAAAATCTCCAAACCAGTTGCTAGGGTTAGAATAAATTGCATAAATGATTTCCGACACTTAATAACCCTTCAATACACTCAAAATAGCTGCCCAAACTTAGCAAAAATAAGCCAACACAGATCAGATCTTGAATATAGATGATTTACCCTTAAAACATGCCAAAATAAGACCCATATCAAGTCGCCATAGTTGGAATAATTACAGCATTAAAGTCCAACCATAAAGACATAAAAATCACCACTAATCATTCAAATATCCTCATCAAACAAGTCGCCAATGTTAGCAAGTATGAATCATGCAAAGAACATACTTCAACACAAGAGAACTCAACAAATGGAACAAGAGAGAATACTTCAATTGATCAAAACCAGCTCACTAACTTCCCACACGAGAGAGAGAGAGAGAGAGAGAGAGAGAGAGAGAGAGAGAGAGAGAGAGAGACATTAATGGGCATACATCCCAACTCCAAGCATGGAGTATCAAATAAATATCATCATAACATAAGTCTAACAATGATCCTAGCACTCTTTTATAAGCAAGGAGGCACAAAATTTGAAATCCCTAGGAGAGGGAAATTATTAAATAAAAACAGTTTATTTTCCCTATGTGTGGCGTCCCCTTTTAAAAAGGGTGATTTTAATATTTAAAAGCCACCTAAATATTATTTAATTAATTCCCCTTTTTAATTTGCATTTTGAGAATTTAATTAAATAATTAAATAAATATTGCTTTGTAATGTCAAATGATTAAAAATCACTCTCCGTGCAATATTATCTAATTATTTAATATAATTTTCCTCAGAACATCCCTAAATCCCACGGGAATGATAGGCTAAGGGTCTTCAAAAATGGGGACATTACAATATCGAGAGCAGTTGTATCTTACATGAGAATTCTAATTTCCACATTTGTGAAATGTGGGTAGAAAGTAGTGAAGACATATCTTCCAACGTAGAGGGTGTTAGGTAGAAGGTGTAGAGATTGCAATAGTTGTTTGAGGCAAATAAATGGTGAATAGAGGGCTTCCCGTTAGAGGAAAAGGAAATAGACCATTGAGGATGGCAGATTTGGTGGATGTGATGAGAGACATGCAAGCAAGATTGGAAGTCATGGACATGGATAAACAAAGAGGAATGGATTCAGATTCCATCAAGATGAGTTCCTTGAAGTAAAACCTAGATGAGTTTGCGGAAGAGCTGAAAGATAGATTGATAAAGGCTATAGCCGAAAAAAAAGGGTGGCAAGCAAACATATGGACATTTCAAATCATTACGAAGCTTATGCATAGAGGATTTGATAGATTGGATGGCAGATTTGGATAAGTACTTTGAGTACGAATCTATAGAAGATACCAAGAAGGTTCGGTTTGCGTGCACAAAATTGAAAGGGCATGTATCCTTGTGGTGGGATCATGTGTAGGCTGAAAGATGAAGGGGTAAGGATAAAATCAAGGTTTGGATCCAGATGGTTTCCATGTTGAGGGCAAAGTTTATTTTTGCAAACTAAAATTTGAATGTTTTCAAGAAGTTGCAAAACATGAGACAAAAAGAGATGAGCGTCAAAGACTACATGGAAGAATTCTATAGATTGACCATTTGCCCATTTTATATAGAATATATGAATTTGGCATGGTGAGTCTAAAGACATTTGAAGAATCCCATTATTGCGCCTATCAATGTGCGAAGGCTGAAAAGTTGTCTAGAAGACAAGAAGGGTCCGTGTGAGGAAAGGGAAAGTTTGAGTGCGGGAGTGGAAGTTCATCTCGCAAGGGTAGAATAGAGCATGGACACAAAGGAGAAGCAATTCTTCTCAAAGTTATGATCATGCAAAAAGAGGTAGAGGATCTTTTAGAGTAAGATACAAAGGGAAGAGGATGAGGTAGAGGATTCACCGGTACATGTCTTAGATGTGGAGATGAAGGACATAGAGCTCTTGATTGCTCACATGTTCAGAAAAATAGTGTTGTGAGCAATAACTGAGGCTAACAACCATGTTGTGCAAACTGTTGAGAGAGTATTGCACCACTTAATCGCAAAAAGAACCAAAGTGTAGAGAGGCTTTCATGATGAAAAGAGCACTTTAAAAGCCAACAAAAGGAGAATGCACCTGCGTAAAGAGAATCTTTTTAGGACTGTTTGTGAATTTGGGGTAAGAGCTGCAAGATAATCATTGATAGCGATAATAATGATTATCTAGTTTCAAATGAAATGATTGAGAAACTTGGCTTGAAGAAGATTGCACACCCAAATCCATACAAGGTGTCCTGGTTGTTGAAGGGACATTAGTTGCTAGTGAATGAACAAAGTTTGGTTAGTTTTCAGATCGGCACATATGAAGATGAAGTTCTGCATGGCATAATGCCCATGGATGTTTGCCATGTGTTGTTGGGTAGGCCTTGACAGTTTGATTGAAAAGCTCTGCATGATGGAAGAACAAATACCTATACCTTGTGGAAGGATGGTAAGCAATACACTTTGAATCCTTTGAAGGATAGAGGTGTAGAGGTAGACAATGTCAGGTTTGAAAGCAATTTCTGAGGGATACAAAAGAGCGTGTATGTTTCACGCTCATACCTAAGCCTAAACCTAAGCAAGAGGAGGGCAAAAAAAAAGGACAAGCACTTCTATGCAAAGTGAAGGAGATATTGTGCGAGTTCGAGGAGATAATTTCTAATGATCTTTCTGATGGGTTGCTGCCCATGTACAATATAAGCCACATAATGGACTTAATACCAGGTTTGAATTTTTGTACAAAGCTGCGTACAAAATGAAGCCACAAGAGAATTGAGGAAGCGAAGAGGCAAGTTCAAGAGCTTTTGAAAAGGGGCTGATTCCGGAAAGTTTGAGCCCGTGCTCGTACTTCCATTCTAGTGCCAAAGAAAGGAGGAGAATGGAGGATGTACATTGATTGAAGAGCCATCAATAAGATCACCATCAAGTATTTTTTTCCATTGCCACGCATGGATGATTTGATGGATTGCTTGAGTGGAGCGCAATACTCCATTAAAATTGATTCAAAGAGTGGATACCATTAGATCCAGATCATAGAGAGAGATGAATGGAAGATTGCATTCAAAATGTAGGATGGTTTGTGAGTGGTGGTTGGTATGCCTTTTGGTTAGATTAACACACCAAGCACATTCATGAGACTCATGAACGAGGTATTGAAGCCTTTCCTTGGTAAGTTTGTCATTGTTTATTTGGATGACATTTTGATTTTTAGTAGGACCAAGGAGGAGCATCTTGTGCACTTGAGACAAGCTGCAACATTTGTGCGAGGAGAAGTTACTTGTAAATTTGAAGAAACGCAACTTTGAAGAAATGCAACTTCATGAAGGAAGAATTGGTGTACTTGGGATTTGTGATATCTCAAGAAGGGCTGAAGATGGACCCGGAGAAGGTGAGAGCTATTGTTGAATGACCATCACCGAAGAGCACATTTGAAGCAATAAGTTTCCATGGATTGGTGAGTTTCTGTAGGAAGTTCATAAGAGACTTTAGTGGAATTTGCGCACCTGTCTCGAAGGCAATGAAAAGTGATAGGATGGAATTTTTCTTGATCAGATGCAAAATATAGCTTCTAGAAATTGAAGAAGGTGACGAAATAACTAAAGTTGGCACAACCTAATTTCCTCAAAGTGTTTCGTAGATTATGATGCAAGTGGTGGAAAATGGAGTTGTGACAAGTCAGGAGGGTAAGCCTATTGTGTACATCAGTGAAAAATTTAATGGTGCAAGGAAAAAGTATTTAGTTCATGATTAGGAATTCTATGCTATTGTGCAAGCATAGAAAAAGTGGAGGCACTATCTCATTGTTGAAGGAGTTTGTGTTGTACATGGATCACCAAGCTCTACAATTTATAAATAGTCAAGGTAAGCTGAACCAAAGACATGAAATGGTTATATTTTTGCAAAGTTACTCATTTTTCCTAAAACATAGGAGTAGAAAGTCTAACAGAGTTGCAAATGCTCTAAGTAGATGTGTCTTGTTGACCAAGAGGCATGTGAAGGTCATGGGATTTGATTCCATTAAAGAGTTATATGCGAAGGATGAGGATATCAAGGACACGTCGAAGGCATTCGTAGAACTAGTGAGTGCAATTGCCCTATGTAGATTATTTTCAGCAAAAAGGGTTGGTTTTCAAAGGAGTGCAATTGTGCACACCCATATAATCTATGCGTGACAATATGGTCAAAAGGAAGTATAGTGAAGGATTGGTTGGACGCTTTGGTGTTGATAAAAAGGTGGTGTAATTACGTGAAGGATATTTTTGGTCAGAATGACTGTGGATGTGCACAAATGTGTAGAGATGTAGAGTTTTCCAATTGGAAAAGGAAGGTGCCATACCTTAGGTTGTATTATCCATTGCTAATAACTTAGAAACCTTGGGAGCATTTGAGCATGGATTTTGTTCTTGAACTACCGAGAACACAAAAAGATTACGATTCTATCTTTATGGTGGTAGATAGATTTTAAAAAATGGCTCATTTCATTAAATGTAAAAATAGTAATGATGTTATGTATGTATATAATCTTATTTCTAGGGAAGTCGTGAGGTCAAAGCATGGTTTTCCGTGCAACATTGTGTTTGCATGAGGATATGAAGTTTGTGGGATGCTTTTGGAGAACCTTGTGGAAGAAGTTTGAACACCTAGTAGATGTTCTGATTGGCATATCATCCTTAGACAAATGGGAAAAAAAAAGTGGTGAACAAAAGCTTGGGAAATCAAGCTTAAGATGTCTAAAGTGGGAGAAAATATTGGACTTTGGGACTCAGTCTTGGTGCAAACTGAATTTGCATATAATAATTTAGCAAATAGAAGTATTAGAAAGACCCCATTCTAGATTGCTTATGGGAAAAATGTTAGGAAAATTAATATTTACATGGTTATGGGTTATTTACCGTATGGTAAATGGTTAATAGTTGTTTGGGAGGTTAGTCGAAACAACAATATATCACGAATAGTTGGTTAGTATTTGGTTAAGTGTAATATTGTTATTAACAATATTTCGTAAATAGGATTATGGAGTGGTTGTTGGGAAAGTAGTTTCCTAAACTATAGGGATGTAAATACCTATTTATATGGAGTTTGGTGTCCCCAGATTTCACCCTGAAATCTGGGACTACCCATTTGAAAAAAATTCATTCTTTTAAAATAACGGGTCTTTTTGTGTTTTTATTGCCAGAAGATGTTTGTATTATGTTAGGATATTCCCAGTGAATCATATGAGCCAATTTCGACAAATACCCAGATGCCCAAACTCATTTTATCCCTCCGCCAAGTTTTGTCTCGGAAATTTTTTATTTAATTATTTATTGAATAAATAATGCCCCGTTTGAAGTAAATTGTGCTCCGGTTGAATCCTGTTGAAGTTTTGCATGCTAGTATTCACTCATCTCAATAGGGTTTTCACTAGGAATGAATTCAAGGCATTGTCTGCAACTTCTGACAACATTTTTCGCTTTTATTTTATTTCTTTTGTGTGTTTCTCCGGTTTTCTCCGCAGCTTTCTCGTGAAACTCCCTAGGTCAATTCCTTCGCAAGATAGTCCGTTTAATTACCCAAGCATCCGGAGATCATCTACCGACACATCACCAGAAGGAATCAACCTCAAAATGCAAGCTTCTGACCAAAAAGATGAAGTCATGCACAAAAAGCCTCTCCCAGGCAAGTCACATTTTCTAGAATTAATGAGTATAAGCTACGATGGGATTTTGGTAGTGGTAGGCAGTGGGAATTTCGTAGTCGCCTTACAGGTACTTTTCCCATGAAGTCAAAGTCACTTAAGTTGCGATGGGAAAATTAGAGGCGACAGGTGGCAGAATTTCTTACATGCCTCATAGGTAAAAATTCCCATGATGAAGTCAAAGTCACTTAAGCTACAATGGGAATATTAGAGGTGGCAGGCAGGTGGGAATTTCTTATCTGCCTTACAGGGTAAAAATTCCCATTATAAAAGAAAAATCACTTAAAGCACCGGCGGGAATTTCTTACCTGCCTTGTAGGGTAAAAATTCCCATTATGAAAGTCAAATCACTTAAGTGGAAGAGGGGATTTTTGGAGCTGCAGTGCAGGTGGAAATTCCCATCAAGTTGACTTCTTATTTTTAGCAATTCCTCTTGCCAAAAAGTGCGACCCACCTTGGGTGAATAACAATGCATTTAATAATATTTATTAATGGTTTATTCACCCAATTTTGGCACCATAAATAGAAGGAAAGTCAATGCAAGTGGAAGAGCTAAAGAGAAGTCAAGGATGCATGCTAAAAATAAATTATTTAAAAAAACAACCAGCAACATGCATAATTGGGCGCCCAATTTGGGTGAATAAACATGATTGTTTATTAATTAAATTGCCAGAAATAGGAAGGGAAATTATTAAAAATAGTATGCTGAGGGTTATATAAGCATGGGTTGCCATAATAAAGAAGCAATTAATTCTTTTTGCAAAGGATTGCAGCCCGGACAGGTTTTGGCGCCAAAGGAAGGAGGTTTTTGCATTAAAGAGTGTTTTTCATTGCCAGGGAGCTTCAAGGTTTGGTGCCTAGGGTTGGAATGGCTTGATTCTTGCTATGATAATTATCTGCATGTTGGTATAAGTGCTCTGGTGAATTAAATAATATTTTTGCTTGCTTTGCATGCAAACAAAATCTCAAATTTTAGGCGTAAGGCTTCATATGCAGATTTTTGGTGATAGAAATCAAGTATTCATGCTCTGGACTTCATCTTTGTCTGAATAAATTGCAGTATTCATCATAGGTGCTCAAATCAATGTCAGGTACATTGAATATATCTTCCAAATCAGAAGAAATTGTCAGATCTGCACAAATTGATCCAATTGCAAGGGATTCCGACAGAATTAAAAGAAAAAGAGCTCAGACAAAGATTGTTCCAGCCATGATAAAGCATGATGAAAGAAAAGGATCAGCAGAATCATGCATAGCTTCCAGATTTGTTGAAGTCAATGATACAGACATAGGCCCTAAACTTATCACCAATTTGATTGACAGATCCAACTCTCATAATTGCAAAGGCTTCTGGCAAAAATTCATCCTCTTGTTTCTAAAGCAGCCCAAATGGAAGTCATTGCATGGATAATTCATTTTAGAAGCTTGTACATGTGCTCCCAATCTTCCAGTTAAAGCCTTCATTGACTTTACTTGTGTTTTCTTTCACCTAGAGTGCTTTCCAGAATTTAAAATTGCTCATATGCAATTTTAAATAAAACATGACGAGTTTTGTCTGAATTATTTATGGAAAACATTGCACTAGTGCATGTACTAAAGAAGAATTGCAAAAGCTTCAAGGATAAAAGGGAAGACAGATCAAAGGCAAACTAGTCAACCGCATGCAGAATATGGAAGAACAAGACTGGGAGGGTTGCAACTTTCTTCTTATTTCTTTTCCTCTTTCTTTTATTTTCTCCAACAAAATAATTGAGCAATCAATTAAATTATAAAACTTAAGTGATTGGTTTAAAATTCATTACTTGAAGAAGTCAATTACTTGGAAATAGGTGGAAGACATGCAAAATAGAAGGTTCTATTTTTCAGTTATAAATTATGCATGTCATGCAAAGAGGAATTCCAGGAGGAAGATTACCAACTGTTTCCCTTTTCATAGCTTCCACATGCGAGAATTCATTTAAAAGTTTCCTATTTGTAATTTCCCTTTATACACTATAAATAGAGGAAGAACCTACGGGTTAAAGGATCGGAATTTGTAATCAGCATTCTTGTGTTCCAAACTTTGAGCTGAAACCCCTGATTTCTGCAAGCAGAGGAATAGACAAGAGATTTCCGGAGAACTTTGTGTCAACGGTGCATTTTTTTCTTTCTTTCTAGATCTATTCATAAACTGTGTTCTTGTAGATCTAGATTAGAAAGTTTCCTTTGCTTTGAATTCTGTGTTTAATGATCTGTTTGTTTTAATCTATGTGCATGCGGTCAACTCTGTAAACTATTGATTGGGTTGCACATCCTCTCTCTTTTCCCCGTTTCCTATTATTTTCCTCTTTTGCAGATTTTTTCCTTTCTTTTACAACTGCTTACTTGTTGCAAAACTGTCTAGCTATGGTTCATGAGCTACATAGTTAAAGTAATACCAACAAATAGATATTAGGACATATAACTGACAAAATCTTACACGGGAGCCTCACCGGTAAATGAGGGAGATTTATCTCATGATTGCCTAGGTTTTCAGCTATGCAGAAAATCTAGCCAACAGAGTGGTCTATGTCTTTGTATAAACATCCGTAATGAATTGAATGGAAGATTATTATTTTGTGAATAATATTGTGTTTTCTTGTGTAAAACTGATTCAAAATAATTATTTGGTATCAGAGCTATTGAAATTCCTATGCCTGTACGATGAGAGTCATTCATTGTTTAATGTAGAAGATTTCAATTTCACGTGAGTAGACTCGTTGGTGAGTACTCAAGATTATGTAGTCGAGTATTCATAGTCAAGTATATTTGCATATCAGTTCTTACATCCCTAGAGGAAGCTTTGGAAAGTTTTAGAATTTTATTCTTACTTGCAGATCCAAAGATAACCTTTGGAAAAGTGTGAACAATCAACCGATCTACAATTGTGGACATCATAATTTACAATTTCTTTTCTGCGGGTTTGTCCTTATTGACTGGGATTGGTGGTATTACGCTTTCAAGGATAGTGTGCAAGTGTATAAGACATGAGGTCCAAGTGAAGCATGGGGATTCTCAGCCATTTGAGGGAATATAAATTCTTACACCCAAGTCAGCATCAAATCATTCACCTCTCAGACATGTCCAAAGTCTTTACTACAAATCAGACATGGTGTGTTAGCATGATTGGGAAACTATCCGTATTGTTGGATGTATGGTGTTTCAAATCTGACAAATTATAGTCTTCATCAACTGCGTACTACCTTCTTTGGGAGTAGCTGAGTGGCTACTTGAACTCCTTTTGACATGTTACGATTTAGTTAATTATAAATCATGTCTAGACAACATACCTAGCATGACTGTAGTGTCTTTGATTTTATTCCACGTCGGCAGAAATAGTGTGTTTAAATTTTATAGTTCGAGTTTATATTTAAAGCCAATTTGTGGTATTAGTACTAAGTAAGAGAGGGTTCACTATAGACAAAGCAAGGGTCAAGATTGTGTCGAATGTAGAGTTTAATTATTATAGAGTGCTTAGAAATGTCGGTCGAGGTATCTTATTATGTGAGTCCAATAAATGGTCATTAAAAAGTCAAATTTATAGTTGAGTGTGTTTATTTTGTCATGTATAGTCAAAGTCATTTTCATATAAAAAGTAATCTCATTTTATTACTTTTTAAATTTTTAGTCGAGTCCTCTTGTCCAAGTCAAAAGTGTTGTTTTCAAATTTGTGAATTGTTGTCAAAAGTCGTATCATTGTAAAAAGTACGATTTTTTTTTTTTTTGCCTTACGAATGCATTTTCGGTGTTACTCGACGTCCAACAAAATAAAATGTTTCACATTGTAGGAGGGAAGAAAAGAATAAGCTCAATGTGGAAACAAATGTGCTTCATGTTCGCATCTTGTTGAGTTAGTAGCACATACACTGGAGGATGGAGGCACAGGAGGTTGGAGGTCAATCAACGACCTCTTGTCAGTCACCAACGACGGGGCCGCTTCACTGATTTGGTGGCACGTGTGTGCTTTTGCTTTAGAGTGGTGTGCCTTATTTTAGCGTGCAATGTGTTTGATTTCAGCATTTTAGTTTGGTGTGGATTTCAGCGTGGTGTGAAAAATAAGAACAAATGTGGTATGTTCTGTTCACTTGTGTATGTGAGTATTCCTACATAATTCCCCAATGTAATAACATAGTGAAGAATAGATAGCACAGTGAAATGCAACATCATGAGTCTTGAAGAGGTTGAATAGTCAGATGTGTTCTTGTTCATACCTAGGTTTGTGGTTAGCCTTTGGAAAACCATTGAAGGTTGTTCAGATGTGTTCCTGCTTGAGTTCCCACACTATCTAGGTCGATGTGCTCCCAGTGACCGGTTGATAATAAGACGATTCTTGAGTGATTTCCCATCCTCACGGTCGATGTGTTTCGACAAAGGCATGGTTGATAAGAAGTTGATGTGTTCCTTCATCTACCTTCGCCCGAGTTATCACCAAGATCATGAGCAAGTATGGGCGGCAAGATGCAAAAGATGTGTGACAGCTTTGCTACCATGTAAACATTAAGGGGGGAATGTTAGGAAAATTAATATTTACATGGTTATGGGTTATTTACCGTATGGTAAATGGTTAATAGTTGTTTGGGTGGTTAGTCAAAACAACAATATATCACGAATAGTTAGTTGGTTAGTATTTGGTTAAGCGTAATATTGTTATTAACAATATTTCGTAAATAGGATTATGGAGAGATTGTTGGGAAAGTAGTTTCCTAAACTATAGGGATGTAAATACCTATTTATATGGAGTGCTGTATGCTGTATAAACATCCGGAATGAATTGAATGGAAGATTATTATTCCGTGAATAATATTGTGTTTTCTTGTGTAAAACAGATTCAAAATCATTAAAAAATCGGAGAGTTGTTACATAATTATGCGATATCAAGGAGGAAAAAGGGCAGAGCATAGAAGCAAACATATTTCAGAAGATATATCCGATGTGCACAAAAAAATGCACATATAGCTCGAAAAGAGTAATGTGGAAAGGAGAGAAGTGGAGTTCCACGGGAGACAAGGTCGCGGTTGGGAAAGGTTTTTGCAACCAATGCATATGAGATAGAGTTACCTAAAAGGATAGATATATCACCTATCTTCAATTATGCAGATTTGTACCATTACATTGAGGGGCAAACAAGAACAAAGAATGACATTGCAGATTCTGGAAGTTGGACAGGAGGAAACAATTCCCTGAGGAAGTGTGAGGAAATTGAAAGGTAATTGATGCTGCAGTCAAGAATATGTGCAGAAATGAATACAAAGAATATCTGGTCAAAGCGGAAGGCTTGAGAAGTTGTTGCCACTGGTTGACTGCATCTGAAATTGCCAAGCATGGAAAATTTTTCAAATACCTCATGGAATGTGCATGAGCAGGACCTCATGGTTCATTTCTCTTACTAGGATTGTATGATGCAGGAGCAATCAGGTGCACAAGCAATCTGCATCACCCAACAAGACTCAGCAGGGATAAGTGCAGTAGAGTGTAGTTGAAATAAAGGCTTGTAGTCTTGATGCAAAAGTGGAATGTGCTCAAAGGCTGGAATTGCGCTTTAGGCACACAAGTATTAGTCCTCCCCAAAGGTAGAGTTTGTGTAGAGGCAGAGCACCAACAAAAGATCATGCAATGGAATGAAAGGGCGCAAACAAAAGTCCTGCGCACATGTGGAACTTTGAGTTTGTGCTGCTTTGCGCAATGGTTTTTTGGCTTGTAGGATGGTGCTTGTGCACACTTGAATAGATAGAAGTGTTGAATTTGAGATGCCATGTGTCAACACATGGGGGATTTGGAATGACCATGGTGGTTGGAAGGTATAACATAATGGAACTACAGTGTGGGGTTGCTTGGCAACAGTGCGCACTGTTATATACAATAAAATGGATCTCAAATCTGGTCTGTAGAGATTATTTTGTAGTGCACCATAGGGGGTGAACTTTTAGGCTTGTACTTGTGCCACAGGTTTTTTTGCCGATATACTGATTTTCTGCAGATAAGTTTAGAGAAATCGGCCATCTACCTCGGTACAAACTCTCTTCTTTGGTATTAGAGTTAATAGGATGTGATCAGTAGTTGATGGCCGACTACCAAGATTGAATGAAGTTTATGTGAAATGTAGCATATCCATAGGCTCCGCATGAGTTACGACTTTTGAACCTTGCAAAGAAAAATGCTACGACATCTCTCCTCTACCACTTGTCTGGCCCTCCAATGACATCAGTTACTCTAGAGGCAAGTGGCTACCCATGCTTTTGTATCATCTCCCATTCACTTCCAGCCGCTTTTACTAAAGTTATTATTATATTTACCACTCCAGAACAATCCCTTTTTATCAAAGGATGGATGACTTGAAGCCTCTCTGGAAGAAGGATGGAAGTGATCACCAACGGTTCATATAGGCTCTATTTTATGATTGCATTAGTAATAACGATGATGGGACAAACTTGGATTTTGATTGTAATGAGGAATTCACACTCAACAAGCATTGTTCTTCTCATTCAATCAAACAAAGTTGTGGTTTGGTTGCACAGAAACCTTATCATCGCTTGCGACATCGACCTGTATAGCTGCTTGCCCTCTCTTGGGGCCTCTATCTTTGTTTGATCCTAACCAGATCTAAGTAACTGGGTTCAACCCACTTGCTGTCATCAAGGAGGTTCAACCATCTCATTTTAATGTGCATTCAATCAATAAGTGGGAGAATTATTCCAGCAGATCTTGTACTGATAATTTGATGCTTTGTCACTACAGCAAAATGACTTCCTGTAGAAGTAGCCACCTCTTGGCCCTGGCTATACAAGTTCAGTTCTCCTATAGAAAGTGTGAATGTTTGAATTCATCTTTAAAAAATAAAAAGGTCAAAACAAAAATAAGGAGAGATGAAAGTGCACAAGTATTTGGTTTAATCAGACAATGAAGGAGGCTAAAATTGCAGAATAGCAGTAGAAGAACAAGCAGCCAATCCTAGTTGAGCATGATGACAATGCAATAGCTCACTCAGGCAGAGATTCTCCCAATGCTATGTGTGCTTCTATGGAAGGTCTTTATCAGGCAAGGGGTTTCCCCTTGGGCTTCCATGGATAAATGCTCTTATAAAGAAGTGAATGTATTTTTTTTGTTTCTCGGCCAACTGACCTTCACTCTGTCCAAAGGATCGCTTCCTCCTTTGATGCTCATGCCATTGTTCACTCAACTTCAGTACAAACCCATATCTCTTCTTGGCCTATAAATGCTCAGCCTGCTCATCCTAACACCCCTCATGGCCTAATTAGCATTTCTAATGCGTCTCAGGGCAGGGTTTGTCTTTCACCTCATAATACCCGAGGTGTTTATAACATGGACACTCAATCTGAATATACGCTTCAATTTGTTGGACAGCCCTCAGGAGAGGAATATGCTGTCTTTCGGAGGGCTTGGACGCAATATTTCAGCAAGACCATGGTCACGATTAAAGCTCTGAATGCTGTTGAAGGTAGTCTCAAGATTTAAGTGATAATATTGGTATCCCTGGGATTAAGAAGTTAGAACCCTTTGTGTATCATGACCATTGCCAATATGGATAAATGCATTGTTTATCTTGCTAATATTTTCCAACAGCACAAGAGAATTGATACAATTAAAAAATTGTTGCTTGGGGAGCTGACTCATCAGAAAATGGAAGAGAAAGGATCCAAAGGGAGTTATTCCAACCTTCTCTCAAGTGTCAAGCTACTAGTGCTAATTTTGTTGACTGTAATGCTGGGCCTTCCTCAGATTTAGGAAATCATCTTCACAATCCTCAGGCCAGGCACCCAGCACAAGAGAATTGATACAATTGAAAATTTGTTACTTGGGCAGGTGGCTCATCGAAAATGGAAGAGGAAAGGATCCAAAGGGAGTTATTCCAACCTCCTCTCAAGTGTCAAGCTACTAGTGCTAATTTTGTTGACTGTAATTGTGGACCTTCCTCAGATAGAGGAAATTGCCCTCACGATTCTCTGGCCAGGCGAGCAGAAGCTCCTAGCACTGGAATGGATGCAGTGGCTGCTGGCTCTTCAGGCTAATCCCTGATGTATAGAGATTTTTGATAGTAGAATTGAAGCTTCATAGACACCATCCTACTTAAAGCTGCTATCTGTTGCTAATTTTCCCTCTTTCTTACAGTTTTTTTGACAATTTTATGCAACAGCAGCTCTTCAATTTTATGTCCTGCACCTAAAGATATTCTGCCTTACATGATTAAATATCTTGTATCGGTAGTACATGAATCTTTCAGTCAAGAGCTAGGTATCTTTGAAAGTTAGATGATAGTTAGATTTGATACGTAGGAGTTGACTTGTTTTTCCTTGTGTTTTGGGATATTTTTACTGCCTCCAGATGCTATTCATGTTGTCAACTCCTCCAAATTTTTAATGCAAATATGGTTCTTTACAGTTTTAATTCAAAAACAAAAGTATATGCATACACTTCAATCTTGCAAAATTGAATGCACAATCTTCCACCATAGACTCAGAGATTTTTGATTGTAGAATTAAAGCTTCATAAACATCATCCTACTCAAAGTTGCTATCTGTTACTAATTTTCCCTCTTTCTTGCAGTTTTTTGACAATTTTATGCAATGGCAGTGCTCTGATTTTACGTCCTGTGCCTAAAGATATTCTGCTTTATATGATTAAATATCTTATATCAGTATTACATGAATCTCTCTTTGAAAAACTAGGTAGCTTTGAAAGCTAGATGATAGTTAGATTTGATACTTACGACTTGGCATTTTTTCCTCATGTTTTGGGGTATTTTCACTGGCTCTGTTTTTGGCCCTGCCCAGATGCTGTCGATGTTGTAAATTCTTCCATTTTTATAATACAAATATGGCTCTTTACAATTTAATTCAGAAACGAAAGTATATACATACGCTCCAATCGTGCAAAATTGAATGCAAAATCTTCCACCATAGACTCTTAACTCAAACACGGGCATTATCACCTTTCTTCGATCTTATAAATAGTGAAAAGTTGTCTTAAAATTTTTGTGTTAATAAGCAGAAACATTTCTGGCTTTGTTGGGCTCTTGTCTTGTCACTATATCCTGCCCATAGAATGCTATGAAGTTTATCAGCTATTCAGAAACAATTTGAAAATCTCACCACAGAAATCTAGTCTCATGGATATCGGCGCTTGAAATGTAAAATTGCAATCCTGTAAAAGCCCTAGTAATTTAATGTCTGATAGGTTATTTTGGCTAAGGGGATGGTAAATTTTTGTATCAATTCTGGATGGCCAGTTCATGCATTTATTCATATTTGATCTTTTGTATTTAATCTGCTTTTGTAGTGAACACACTGACATGTCATACTCTTAAATGTCCCTTAGGATCCTGAATGGAGACAAGCGGTAACAGCAGCTGGATCCGGATGTATGGCAGCACTGTCTGCTGAGCGTTATCTTGTGAAGAACAATCTTCTTGTTGAGTTCCATCAGGTACTATTTGTGCTTCCATAAATGAACCTAAAAAGATGAATATATTATTTTTATAAATGAAGATAGATGGATTTTTTCTTTAACTACATCCGTGTCATGTTCAATCTCTATTCATTTTTCCGTTTTGCTCTTAAAAAGTATGACCTTAAGATAATACTGCTTGATTGGATATTGAATTTGGTTTTCTTTTAATTTCCGATACTATTCAAAGTGTGTTCCAGCCAGTATTACGCGGGGACACGTACCCCCTTTTCCAGCCGTCTTGAACGTCCGGGATGTCCCAGGACTTGGGGATGGCATCCCGAAATTCCAAAAAAGGGGGATGACCCGGGGCGTACCCTAAGGTTAGGGGGCGCACTCAGACGCGTCCGGGTGCAACAACTATTAGGGGACAACATAGAGGATGCCGTGACGTCCCGTGACTTATGAGCGACGTCCCGGGATGTCACGGCGTCCCCCTATGCCGTGCAACATTAAAACATAAAAAAAAAAAAAAACTAAAAAACTTAATTTTAATACTTTCTTTTATTCTTTTTATTTAGTTTTTAGTTTTTTATTCTTTGCGATGTTTTTTCAGAGGGCTTTGATAGTGATTATTGAGTTGTCATTTTGGTTATGTAATATCATATAATGATATATGTACTTTTGAGTTATATGACTATGAGTCTATGACATAATATTTGATAACATATGTAGGTGTACTCTTCTCATGTTGATTATTGAAGACTTGTTTTTAATTTTCAACTTTCATTGTCATATTGAAGTTTTGAACATTGAATATATAGCATTTTGGGACTTGGCTTATGTGATGGATAGTCGGATTAAGCATTAATGGTTTCAATCTTCAAACTTTCAATTTTAAGTCTTAGTTTATGGAATTATTCATGTTATATTTGTAAAATTAATAAATTATATATAATTTTTTATCAGCCATCCCTTGCCATCCTTGCCATCCCCAAATTTTGAAAAAAATTTGCCGTCCCAGAAACCCCATCCCTACGTCCTGACGTCCGAGTCTTAGGTAACTATGGTTCCAACAAGTACCATAGAGGATTTTCTGACAATTGAGACCTCACCTCTACGGAAAAGCTTGCTTGAATGAATTTTTATGCTTCGGTTTTTGTTTTGTAACCAAGCTCATTTTTAGGCAATGGGGCTTGTATGAGCCAATGGATCCATTATTACGAAATCAAGCATCATGACATGTCAAGTCAAGATGAGTTAGAGAGGTCTTAGAGGCGTTCTAGGAAAAGGGGTTTACACGAGTCAATGAATCCATTATTACAAGGTCAAATACCATGGGGTGTCAAGGCAAGGAGAGAAAGCTTAGAGACATTTCTTTTTGAATACTTTATAAGGTTTGCAATATTCATATTTGGGAAAGTGTTTATCTGTTCATCTTGTTATCTATTTCTTTGTGCTATATAGACTACAGACATAGTTTTCTTGTCTTCAAATCTTGTTGAACATGTCTTGTGTTGCACATATATACAGTTACTGTCAAACAAATATTTATTTTAATATGTATTTTTACATGTTTGCTTATTGCCATTAGGACTATCATGTTATAAAATAGTCCTTAGGTGTCATACCCGAGTTATTTATTTCTTGTCTCTATAAATGAATTCTCTGCATTTGCGACATCTTATATTATAAGAAATCCCTAGTGTACAGGAACTTAAAAATCTTTACATATCTATGATAACCTTCTAATATTGTTATTGGTCTAGTCTATAAACATTTGAGAAAAGAACAAGTCATGGTCCTATGTGACGCCTATTAAAGTTCATATCAATAAAACATGTTAGATTTGACTGTTGAATATCTATAATAAACTTCTAATATTGTTATTAGTCTAGTCTATAAACATTTGAGAAAAGGAAAAGTCAGGGTCTTATGTGACACCTATCAAAGTTCATATCAATAAAACACGTTATTTGACCGTTTCTTGTGGAGGTAAGGGAACAGATTTTTATATGATATTCTAGATATTCCACACACAAATAAATTAAATGATGCACATGTGTCTTCTATATCAGTTAACTCTAAAAACCATCATCAGTATTAAATCCTAACAACATAGGCTTTATAGTTGATACCTAGTATGAAATACACATTACAAAGTAGAGGAAAAGACACGTGCCAGAGGATTTGAGCAATATGTGTAGTGTTCGAGCAATTGCTTCATTTCATCTTCATGCTGATGCATGCCATACATTGCTATCAGGGGCCTCCTACAGTCTTCATTTAGAAGAAGGCTTGTACACATTGACTTTCATTTAAGCTACTGCCTTCAACACCTCTCCCTCTTTCTTCATTTTGTTTAGGCTGTAAAGAGACATTTTGGCTAGAAAACATGGCCTTAGAATCAACTTCCATTTACAATATGAGAAATTTAAATTTTGGTTGAGAGTTGCGTTCTTGCTCATGCTTTATCCATGTGTAGAAATGCCCAATAACTCCTCTTCTAATGTTGGGAACAAATGTTATTCGTCAATTGACATGGTGCAACCTATTCCGGTTATTGAAGAAGGGATTTGTGAGGGTTATAATGGCCTTTTTCAAATTCAGCCAAAATCGTAGAAAGGCATATGTAATTCATGCTGTCCCACTTCATTCTGCTCCATTTCGTGACTCTCCCATATGATTATCCTTGATTTTTCACCACCACTATTGCTTGATTGAATCATGTAATGTCCCCAATGGACACTTTTAACCCCCAAATGGATTTTCGGCAAAACCCCAATCCAAAGAACAATTTCTAAATAATTTATAAAATATTACAATGCAGATCTGAATTTTATACATGCATGGCAACTTGCATAGGAGATGAAAACCCACAAAATGAAAGGCAAAACCACTGAATCTTTAAGGGAATCAACTCAGCTAATTTTATAAAGATGGAATCAAGAGATAAATACCATATTTGACCTCAAAACAGGCTGAAATTATTTTATATAAATCTGCAGACAACTGTCCTTAGACACAGCTGAAAAGTACAAAACCCTTGAGCCAAAAATTATGCAAGTTGGCTGATTTGACCTCTAAAAATATGACAAAGATGTTGGTGATGAGATCCGGGACAGCCGTGCCCTAGAATGTATCAAACTCTATCAACCAGGGTGTAGATAACCCTAGATATGGCTGCAAATGGAGGTAAAAATCTGCAACAAGCTTCCACCTTCAAACCCTTGTACAAATCTGCACTTTTACAACCTTCTATACCGCTGGAAAATACTAAAAACACCACTAACTCCGTGATCTGCAATGGAAACCCCTGTGTGGAGAATCCTCTCAACTAGGAGAAGGGTTTTCGTCCTTCTACTAGATCTCTTAGAGGGTTTTCGTCCTCAAGAGTGAATCTCTAAGGGTTTTCGTCCTTAGAAGATTATTGATGCAAGCTCAAAGCTCAACATACAAATCAGATTTCATAAAATAGACAAGGGATGATCTCTACAAGCAAGTCCACTTGCTTTTATAGAAGTAATGGGCCAAATGGCCACCCTCAACTCCCAATCAGATTTTTCCTCCTTCATTTAATGTTTTTCCCACTTTATTCCATCTCCTAAGGAGGTTACATTTTCCATAGGATAAATAAACATTATCAAATGCCTTTTTTTCCCTTTCTAATTTTATTTTATCATTAAGTCTATAATAACTTACTATAAGTGCCTTTATAATATTTTTTTTTCTTTTATATGCACTTTATAATAACTTATTATGACTTAAGTTCCCCTTGTGTTCATCCCTTAGCCATTGGGGAGACAAAATGGGCTAGGGGTCTTTGACATGGATTATCTTAGGAAGTGGGACATTTCAATCCTCCCTTCCCAAAATTGCTTGCCCTCAAGCAATTCCAAACTCGTTTGTCCAAGTGCCATGCACAAGAGACAAAACATGCTAAAGTGCTCTAAAATTCGAGCTCTTATACCTGTTAAGTGAGATAAATCTTGCCACCATCTACCATTCTTATGATGATCATATACACAAATTTGTATCAAAGGTAGCACATACTTTAAATTGCAGATTTCATCCTCTAATTCCTCATTTTTCTCAAGAGGAAAACAAATCTGAATATGTTGCAAAAGATATGACATTATCTCACTCATTCCATACCTTGTGATGTCACCACGATCTACAATGGGCTGAATTCCTTCACGAGTCAACTGCTGCAATGACATGCTCCTTTCTTTTCCATCCTCATCCTGTGCAATTTTCCCTTCCATGCTCTTGGCTGCCACAACTTGAGGAACAACTTCTTCTAGAACAACATTATTTTCTTCTTCTTCATTATTTGAAACTACCTCAATGTAGTGGATAGATCCCTTACCTTTGCAACGATGGTTGGGTGTCCATGGGTCCTTACAATCAAAGCATAATTTTTTTCTCCTTAACTCATTCCTTGTTTCTATTTCGGAGTTGTTTCTTTCCCATTCCTTTGCCTTACCTTGCTGCCCCTGCTTATCATGTTGAGCTTTTATTGGTTCTTCAAATGAGTTCTTTTGCTGCCCCAAACTCCTTTGTAATTTAGGTATCGACATATGATGGTCTCTCTTGGGCTTGCTTTTGTTGGCTAGATTTTCTGCATAGCTGAAAACCTAGGCAGTCATGAGATAAATCTCCCTCATTTACCGGTGAGGCTCCCGTGTAAGATTTGTCAATAAAATATGCTAGTATCTATATGGGGTTTTACTTTAACCATGCAACTCATGAACCATAGCTGTATAGCTTTGCAACAAGTAAGCAATTCGTTTAAAGAAAGGAAATATCTAAAGAAGAAGGAAATAATAAAACACGAAAGAAAGAGGGAAGATGTGCAACCCAATCAATAGATAACAGAGTTGATTGCATGCACATAGACGGGACCAATAGATATTAACACTCAAAATTTTAAGCAAAGACAACTTTCAAATCTAGATCTAAGATAACACAAAGTTTATAAGTAGATCTAAGACAAAAGCTAGAAACAAAATGCATCGTGACACAAAGTTCTCTAGAAATCTGCTCCTTTGTATTCCTTTGCTTGAAATAGCTATCAGGGGTTTCAGCACAAAGTCTGGAACACAAGAATGCTGCTTACAAATTATGATTCTCTAACCCGTAGGTTCTTCCTCTACTTATAGCATGTAGAGGGGAAATTACAAATATGAGCCCTTAGTGAACTGACGCATGTGGAAGTTGTAAAGGAAACAACTGGTAATCTCCCTCTTGGAATTCTTCTTTGCATGACATGCATGATTTGCAATGAAGATAGAACCTTCTATTTTGCATGTTTGCCACTTATCTCCAAGTAGTTGACTTCTTCAAGCAATGGCTTTTAAACCAATCACTTAGGTTTTATAATTTAATTGATCGCTCAATTACTTTGTCGGAGGAAATAAGAAAAAGAAGAAGAAAGAGGAAATCTGCAGTCTTGTCCTTTTTCATATTCTGCATGCAGTTGATTCTTTTGCCCTTGATTCTCACCATACTAGATCTGGAAATAGCTAGATCTGGAAGCGGTTGGATCTGGAATTTTTCTTACGGGTGTTGCCTTTGCCTTGTCTTCCCTCTTATCATTGAAGCTTTTGCAGTTCTTCTCCAGTACATGCATCAGTGCAATGTTTGCTGTAAATAACTCATCATTTTTATTTTTAATTGCATATGAGCAATTAAAAATTCTGGAAAGCACTCCGGTGAATGCAAATTCAATGAAGGCTTCAACTGGAAGATTGGGAGAACATGCACAAGGTCCTGGAAGGAATTCTCCATGCATTGACTTCTTCACGGGCTGCATTCGAAACAAGAGGATGAAGCCTTTGCAATTATGAATCTGGATCTGGATGTTATGCATGATTCTGCTGATCCTTTTCTTTCATCATGCTTTGCCATGGCCGGAGCAATCTTTGTCTGAGCAATTCTTTTTCTTTTAATTATGCCGTAATTCTTTGCAATTGGTGTAGATTTGGGATGTAACATCCTCATTTTATACTTTAGAACAAGTGAAATTTTTTTTTGATAATTGCATCCTGGTTCTAAATACATAATTTAGAACTCACAATTCAAATAACCATTCATATAACAGACAACCATATGCAGCTGTAATGACTCGGAGTACCTCCGATCTATTCATTCCATGACTCGGTAATCTACCAATCTATTCATGAGTAATAAGAGTCGGTGTTTTTATTTAACACAATACTCTTGCGGTTCTCTTCCCTAATCTGGGATTCAATGCTCTGTCCCAGGAATCTAATCTGAATAATTGTTACTATTATTCATCGGCATCTCATCCCTTAGACTAGGTGAATTAGGACAACGAATCAAGAAATTGCGATACTTTGGCCAAAGATTTGAAACATATCTTGTTCATGTCTCGTATTCCTTAACGGCATACTCGTCCAATCTGAATACGTCCTTCACCCCATTCATATGTTATATAGAATGTCTTACATCGACTCTTCGGTCCTTCCTTTCACAAGCTTGAATCACTTGGAGGCGATTAACAAGGTGATAATGTTATATGGATGCCCACGAAGATTAGGGATATGATGACATACTGGTTCAACCTTGTAGTTCAACCAGTGTGTCATGATACCCCGAATCTCCTAGGCAGCCTTATAACATGACCACGTTCTTAATCGGTCCCTGGGTAACTCGTGCGAAATCAAGTGTAAATCTTAGCGATCAATGCAAAGGGTGTCGCCATAAGTCATCTGCATTGTTGTAACTTCGAGAAGATCCTAATCTTCTCGGAGGTACAACCCTGCAGTTGACTTATGTCGTCAACCTTTAAATCCGCCTCGAAAAGATCTACTCAGTAACAAGCGTTACGCACTTGAGTTTAAATTACTTTAAAGACTTTTCCCTAAGGTTAGCCTTTCCGATCCCTGGATTCTTCGCCTTAAGACGACCCTCCTCTATAAAACCCATTACTTGGTAGAGATATTAAGGTCAAGTTCTTCATCAAGGAGTCATTAGAATACACCTGATTCTAAAGCAACAGAATCGGACAATACCTCATAACCTTTGCTTGAGATTGCCATCTGAACTCCATTTGATTGTATATCAGTTCTCTTAACTGAATTTATATCATACTTTTTAGTATAAAGATATAAATGATTAAGAATCCAATTTAATATTGTCCTGTTATACTTAGGACTAGGGATTAGTAATTTAATCCAGCTTGTTTAGCGTTCTCTTTAGGCTCATTTTTAACCTATCTTCTAGAAAGACAATTATTTAAATCCAATATTGCTTTTGCTAGAACAAATTAGAACTACTAAACACTCATAAGAATTCAATCTCATTTTCTTATGCAAGCTTTCATTGTCAATCACAAAAGCATCCATATTATACAATGATAACAATGCCCCTTCGTTACATAAACCGAAGAAGGTCAACTATCAGAAATAGAATACAACACATAAGTGTCAAACACTTATTTCCATTCCTTTCAAAACTATACAATTACATTTTATGCAAACAGCATACTTGATACAATGCTAACGGAAAAGAAACATCTTTTCACATATAGTACATCTATAAAATCAAGCTGTAATTCATTACAAATCAAATAAACAATCTGATCAGCCTGTCAGATCTGCATTGCTTTTACCTCTTACGGCAACCATCTGCAAAAATAGTCAACATGAGTCAGTTCAATGAACTGAGCATGATAAGCACTAACTTTTAAAACAATTGCAATCCATCAATTGTTTTCATTAAACACCCTGTTTAAATGAGATCAGATATTCACATAAGTAAACATACTCAGACTATGCCCTTGTAATACAAAATGATTACAAATATGTAACTCTGTCATTGTTACAAAATAGTCTTAATCACTTTCTAATATTTCATCAAATATTAAGAAACAAGGAACGAATGTACACAAACAATCATTGAATCCAAAATCACAACATTGGTCAGATTGTTTCATTCTTCCAAAAGGAAATAACATAACAATTCGGGATTCCACCAATATGTTACAAAACAATTTCCCACTGTTAGACAAATATCAACAAATATTAAATAAAGGAAGAGAAAGAACCAAACCATTCATACTTCCTTTCACATAAGTTCATTACTGAACCGTCTTCACATATGAAAACATTCAACCAGTATATAAATGAACAAGTTAGACAAGCCGCAAGCAAGATTGCTGTTTTACAACAAACTTCATTGCATCAAGCAATCTGAGGTTTCCTAAAGACTATGCCATGACGTCCACACAGTATTTCCGAAACATGCTCAGTCAAAAACGGACTGAATAAACGGAAAGGAACATAGCATATCTATTCTTGCTCAGTCTAAATCGGACTGATTAAATGGAAAGGGAAAAATAATCATTCTATTCTTACCTTGGCGCATGCAAGTCTAAGGTGTGGTACTCGCGACTCACCCCAACAGGGCCAGAACACGAAATATTCAACCATACTCAAGGAACAGTGACAAAACGACAGTGTCCCGTAAATCAGATTCAATAAGGTTCAAGCAATACAAGATACCTTCCAAAAGTTCATATGAATCCGAACAACAATAAAACAAATAATTGCATACGATTACATCCGAGCCCAACAATGGAGCTTATTTAAACATCAGGCAAGCAAATCCGATTACCGAATTCAAAACAAGAAAACCGGCTGTACCTTGCCCATCTTTTACACAAATTTGCACAGATTGAAGACCTAAATATTCTCCTAAAGAATCTGTACCACAAAATCAATGCAACACAAAAGTAATTCCAGAAAATAACAGAGGTCTTAGTACATGTCATTCCTTCCAACCACTGGTTTATCATTCACCAACTATTTAAACATATTCAACTTGAACAGCGGCCCAAATAGAAATATAAATCATTGAATCGTCTCCTCAGAGTCGTTCAGAATACAACCATTATAAATCTATAAATACACATTACATACTGTTAACGGGTTTACGCCCATAATCGCAGAACCCAACAACAGTATAAGATGGAATTAGTTGATAAATCCTTCTATACCATCCATGGCAAACATTCAGAATGAAACAAGTGTAAGCAAATCAAATACCCATTTCAAGCAAGGAAATCAACTGAGCCGCTTCGAAACTTTCGAACAGCTTTCACAAAGAAATGCAAATGCATACCCAGGAAGTCTATATCCTTTATTTATTACAAATAACAGTGGCCAAAAGACCTGTTTCCTCTACCAGGCTTCCACGAAAATCAAATAACAAAACTCAAGGATGAATCCATATTCTCAACGGTGGGTAGCAATATACGATTCAATCAAGGACTCCTTTGAGTCGTTCAAATAAATTATAGATGTATCAATAATGTATACAGTCAACAAATAATCCCGTTACTACAATAACAAGGAAGAACAACTTCCACTGGGTCGTATAGACTACGGTAATACAACAGTTTACCTGTTCCCAGCAAAAATTAGAAGACAAATGAAACCCAAAAAGTACCATTAGTCACTGTCAACAAAAACCACGACAGAGTTTCCAAAGGAGCAGTAGAACTGATCAAACATACAGTATCTAACAGAATCCTTCCATACAGTTTCCACAACAAGAAACAGCGACCACAAATCAACAACATACAGTGGTCTATAAACAACACAGGTATATCCTATGGGCTCACGCCAAACAGGCCGAGCTTTCATGCTCTTTACATATAAATATCTCACATATTTAAACCAGAAAGAATACACAAAGGAATAGAGCCACAATTCGATTTTAATAAACACCCATCAAGAGGAAAATTGAAAAATCGAACCAGAAGAGATACAGTACCAAAAATCAAACAAGATCTCCATAGAAAATCATCTATTTTCTCAAAACATTTGAACAGAGTTGTTCTAATGAAATCACTTGAAAGACAACAAGCTATTTAAAGGTTAGGGCCTAACATGCCTGGATTTTTGATCAAATTTCCGAAGCAGACCACAGGAAGAGCTCAAACTTCCTTTTCTTTTTCCAAGATAAAGCGACCAACAAAATTTCGCTATCTCCATCACATATATATCCTCCATGACAGAGAAAAGAGCTAGAGCAGTTCATACTTGCCATGCAACTCAAAGAGAATCAAAAGAACCAAAGATAAACAGAGAGAGAGAGAGAAGACCGAAAATCGCGACAAGCCAAACAAACCCACAAATTTCCCGTTTGCATGCCTTCTCGCGAGTTCCGAGCTCGACTTCCGAGAATATTGAATGCCATTAAACCAACTTTCCCGCTTAAACTCATCTTCCACCGACCGCCAGAATTGGCGACAGTCCAATGAAAATTCAAGCCCATTTCCAAACTTAGCGAATTGCCACGTCAGAACAGGTTAGCCGTCGCTTAAGCCTCCGCCATGACCTGTCCCTCATCCTTATCCCAAGCATTAATTGCCATAGAAAACGCCGCCCATGGTTCGCACCCCTCCATAGGCCCCTTCATAATCTCCTCATTAGTTAGGTTAGTATCTTAGGTTAGAATTTAGGGTAATACCCATACTAACCAATTTACACATAGATACTAACTTAGGATATTAACACATAGCCTAGGTCTAGGTTAGATTAACACTAATCTAACCCCTAGGTTAGGTTTTAGTTTTAGGTTACTAACCGTTAATAATTCCAGTTAGGTATAACATTTTATATGCCAAGAAAAGATCTAAAATCATGCATCTCCGAACAGGATTCACTCCTATACAGCCGTTAGGCTACAGGAATATACATGGCAGAATTATTACTTGGTCCACGTCCGAGACCTTCCAGATATACTTCGATATCGGGAACCGATTCATTTACCAAGATCAGCCTGAGTCATACTCCTGACCAGCTTAATCAATGCTTCCATACCTTACGGCTGACTGTTCAAGGTCTCGTGATCTAATTAAATCACAAACAAACTTAAAGCATTACTTGGATCAATTCCATGATCCAAGACTAGATATTATAGATGAATATCTCTATAATTCATTCCGTGATCGATTAATATTCGGACACAAAATGAAATAAATAAAAGAGTCTAATCATATTCGACTACCAAGATCTCGCAATCTGCAAGGAAATTACCATACATATCAAGCATGATTTCTAAATCGAGAACACATCCTTATACAAGAAATCACATATCAACACTTGTATGTCCAGGAGAAAGTAACAACAGATTCGGGTGTTACATGGGAATTTCTTCGATTCGGAAGATATATTCAATGTATTGGACATTGATTTAAGCTCCCTTTCAATTATATAAGCACTTGTAATGAGTACCTGCAATTAATTGAGACAGATGGCGGAATCCGAGCATGAACACTTGATTTTTATCATAAAAATCTGTATATATCAAGCTTGCTGCCCCAAAATTTGATGTTTTGTTTGCATGCAAAGCAAACATGAATTTTGTCAACTTCACTGAGCACTGTACCACTATGCGACAATTAATCAGACTTAATTCAAGCTTCTTCAAACCTAGGTGCCAAACTTTGAAGCCTTCCATGAAAAAAAACACCTTCATGCAAAATTCCTCCTTAATTGGGCGCCAAAATTGTCTCAGGCTGCACTTCTTTGTTGAAAAATTAATTAATTCATCATTATGGCAGCCCATTCTTATATAACTTTCACCATTCTATAATTAATAATTGCCTCTCCTATTCCCGACAATTAATTAATTAATTAACATTATTTTCTCTTCAATTTGGGCTTTATTTTGTGCATGCTCATGGCTGCCATTAAATAAATTAAATTTCTTTAATTTTAACTTTCTACTTCCAGTCCACGTTGACTTCACAAAGGTGCTTTGACCCTATGCACCAAAAATAGTAATTAATTCCATTAATTAATACTTTAAAAAGTATTATTTCTCCACTAGGTGGGTCACACTTTTTTGCATGATAGAGGGCTGCATTAAATAAATTAAATTTATTTAATTTTAGAATTCCATTTCCAATTTCCTTTATCCTCTCATCCTGCATTGACTTTTCCTCATGCTTGGGCACCAAAATTGGGTGAAATAAATATTATTAAATGCATTCTTATTCATCCAAGGTGGGTCGCACTTTTTAAAGGGTGAATTCTATTTCTAAAAGTCAATTTCCAATGGGATTATTTACCCTGCACCGCAGCTCCAAAAATCCCATGATCCACTTAAGCTATTTGACTTTCATAATGGGATTTTTTACCTTGCAAGGCAGGGAAGAAATTCCCATCAATGCTTTAAGTGATTTTTTTAATTTCACAATGGGAATTTTCACCTGCGCAAGGTAGGTAAGAAATTCTGTCCACTCTTTAGATCTAATTTTCCCATTATGACTTAAGTGACTTTGCGTTCATGGGAAAAAGTACCCTGCTAGGTAGGTACAAAATTTTCACCTGCTTGCTACCACTAAAAATCCCATTGTAGCTTAAAACCTTCTTTTTCCAAAAATGCGACTTGCCCAGAAGAGGCCTTTTCTGTGCACGACTTCGTCTTTCTAGAGAGAACCAGACCTCCTGTGGAAAATTCCTTCTGGCATGATGTCCATAGATGATCTCCGGATGCTCCGTAAGAAAACAAACTAAACCAAAGAAAGGAATTGACCCAGAGAAATTTCACAGAAAATAAAACGAAAAACACCAATAACGCAAAACGCGTTGCGGAAGTCATGATATAAAGCCCAGATTCATTACTCCTGGTGGAAACCCTACTTGGTAAATGGGAATACGACATGTAAGATCACAACAGGTTAAACCGGTGCACAATTTACCTCAAACAATGCTCAAAATAATTAAATACAAATTTTCCCGCACGCAAAGCCCTTGGCAACACGAGAATATAACGATTTCAAATCCGGGTATTTGGCAAAATTGGCTAATATAACTCTCTGGGAATATCTTGACACAATACAAACACTTTTTGGCAATAAAAACACAAAACAACCCATTATTTTAAAAGTATGAAATTTTTTTACATTGAGTAGTCTCGATTTCGGGGTGAAATGGGACACCACTACCAATCTTAATCATGCAATAACTGAAATGACATATTATCTCTGAAACCTTTTCTCAAAGATTGGTATTTCCTCCAACAAGAATCCTCATCATTCACCTCTGTTGGTTGCCCTACATGTGATGCTTCAGAATCTTTCAAGAAAGAGGGCTCATGAAGACTAAAAGACTTGTTAGATGAATGGGGAGATCCCCTGAATTACTGCCTTCACACTTTTCCTTGTTATCCCCATATTTACTTTGATTCAAATTTTGAGTGAGTTGACTCAAATAAAGGTTAGTGGTTTCCTGTTGTTTCACCATGTTGATGAACATTTTCTTCATAAAACCCACATTAAGATCTTCTTGATCGCTTGCCATTTTCGACATTCTTTTTGAGGTGTATTCCTCTTGGAATAAAACCTTCATTCGCTACCAACAGGATGGAAGAAAGCCGACTCGATACCAATCGTAATGTTCCCAATGGACACTTTTTACCCCCAAATAGATTTTTGGCAAAACCCTTATCCAAAGAACAATTTTTAAATAATTTATAAAATATTACAATGCAGATATGAATTTTATACATGCATGACGACTTGCATAGGAGATGAAAACCCACAAAATGAAAGGCAAAACCACTTGAATCTTTAAGGGAATCAACTCAACTAATTTTATAAAGATGGAATCAAGAGATAAATCCCATATTTGATGTCAAAATAGGTTATAATTATTTTATATAAATTGCAGACAACTATCCTCGGACATAGTTGAAAAGTACAAAACCCTTGAGCCAAAAATTATGCAAGTTGGCTAATTTGACCTCTAAAAATATGACAAAGATGTTGGTGATGAGATCCGGGACAACTGTGCCCTAGAATGTATCAAACTCTATCAACCAGGGTGTAGATAACCCTACATATGGCTGAAAATGGATGTAAAAATATGCAACAAGCTTCCAACTTCAATCCTCAGACAAGTCTGCACTTTTATAGCCTTCTATGCTGCTGAAAAATATTGAAAAACACCACTAAGTCCATGATTTGGGCTAGATTTTCTGCATAGCATCAAACCTAGGCAGTCATGAGATAAATCTCCCTCATTTAACCGGTGAGGCTCCCGTGTCAGATTTGTCAATATAAATGTGTTATTATCTATCAGGGGGTTTTACTTTAACCACTTAGTTCATGAACCATAACTAAGAAGTTTTGCAGCAAGTAAGCAGCTGTTTAAGAAAGGAAAATTATAGAAGAAAGAAGTAAAGGAAATACAGAGAAGAAATGGGGAAGATGTGCATCCCAATTAGTAGATAGCAGAGCTAATTGCATGCACATAGAAGAAACTTAATAGATTTGAACACACAGAATTATAAAGCAAAGGCAGCTCTAGATCCAGATCTAAAATAACACAAAGTTTACTTAAAAGATCTAAGATTTAAAAGCAAGAAACACAGTACGCCGTGACACAAAGTTCTCCGAAAACCTGCTTCTTTGTATTCCTCTGCTACAAGTTGCTCTCAGGGGTTCAGCACAAAGTCTAAAACACAAGATTGCTTCTTCAAAGTCGATTGATCATTAACCCAGAGGTTCTTCTCCTACTTATAGAATGTAGGAGGAAAGTACAAATAGAAGACTCAAACCGAACTAAAGTATGAACACAAGTAAAGATGACATTTGGATCATCCTCAACTAACTTCTTCTTAAGTGACACATGTATCACTTAACTAATAGAATGGTTCCACATGACTTCAAGTAATGGTTGCAAAACCAATAACTTAGAAGTTTTACAATTTCATCAGGAACATAGAAAATAGAAGAAGAAAGAATAGAAGAAGTCATGCCAACTGTAATGTTTACATCTTCTTCTTGTTCTGATATCTGATATACTTGTCGAACATATAATTCAGCATCCTTCCATCTGTTTTAGCCACTGCTTCCTTCTTTGTCTGAATGCACGTGACCCTTCATTGACACTTTCTTTGCATGCTTCCACCTCTTCCAAACTCGGCCCAAACCTCGCATATGATATGCTGCGCGCCACCAATCTATTGATAGAATTCATCGTGAAAGGCTTGGTAGCTTTATCAATTCTCTTTTGCACCATCAGAAGAGAACCTTCCAGGGAATCATGCACCTCGTTAGAAACAATCCGCACGTATGAAGTAACACCTCCATCCACTCTTTCCTCAGTGAAAGAAATGATCTGTCTGGTAAAATCGATGTTACTCTCAGCGCTGCATCCTTTTCAAAAACTCTGCGAGATCTCCAAGCGGAAAGATCTGCAAACTCTAGTTGCTTCCCCTTCTCGGCCGATCCATCCAAGTGCAATTTGTTCTGCTGACGATACATCTCCGGCTGACTTGTTGATCTCGGCCAAAATACTCGGGTTACTCTCTGCTGTTTGTATTCATGCCTTCATGCTTTCCATCGATTGCTTTAGTTGATTTCTTTGCATCGTTCATAACCTTTAGGCGGTGGCACTTCCCAAGTTGCACGAGAAGCTTGACGAATAATCGAGATCCTTCCATTAAATCAATAGCCTTTACTTGATTGCTTGCATCTTCCATTTCTGCATAAGATGATCACTCACCTCTTTCTGAAATGGCTGAATGGAATGGAAGGTTTAGCAACCTTGGCTATGATCTCACATAATTGAGATATTTGCTTCTGCAGACTCTTCTTTCTCCGCCTTTTCACTTTATCGAGCCTAAGGAACAAGCATCCATCGATGTCTGCGTGTCTGCTTGATCCTTCGGTGGTAGCTTGGCCAGTGGTGGTATTTTGGTCACCGTCACATCTTACGCCGTGAGCTCCTCTTCTATCTTTCCTTCCGTCGGAATTGATATCTCGGCAAACTTCTCTCCCAAATCCTTGATGATCAACCTAGAAGTTGCTTTAGCAACTTTAGGCCTTACTGTCTCTTACGCTCGGATCACGAAGTAGGCTGCAAGTCATGCTCCTCTAAGTTCATCTCTACTCTTGCTTCGGAACCAAGCTGCAAGCTAACCATTCCGAGAAGTTACTTCTCGGGAGTAAGTCGGCCCGAGTGCACTACCATCTCCGCTCTGCATCCTCTCCGTCGAAAGTGCCACGGTGTTATGGCTGCCATCTTCTGAAACATCCAAGGACAAAGCTCTTTCGAACTCCGTCATCTGCAGCTTCAACATCTCCTCTGGAACGGGTGATGAACGAAGTGGCTGCGGAGAGAAAACGAACGTCGCCGGTTGCAATGAAGGCATGGAAGCATCCTGCTGCTGCGGTGCAATAGTTGGTGATCTTAGTCTTTGGAGAAGTCGAGTCAAAGCTATGGTCGTAGAAGTGGTCTTCTCTTTCTCTTGAGATCTTACGTGTACTTTGACTTCTCGGACCTTCTGCTTTGCTTTCTCCTTCATGCTTTCGCTTTGAGGGAATCTCCTGCGCCGAAGTTGCCCGTGATTTGATTCATCAATACTTCATCAAGCGATATCCCTTAAATCGTGACCGATTCGAAGTATTCACCAACACGACTCGAGATCTTTCTTGATTGAATGGCGGCCTCCATGTTATCTGCGGTATAGCTTTATCTCCTCCCATTTGATGGTAAGTGTCAAGTACCACGTTCCCATCATCTTTAAGATCCATGGTATCCGCGCTAGTCAAAGTCGAACACTTGCTTTCTTGATAGCTTTGCTGAAATCTTTCTTTCTAACCTCGTACTCACTTTTGCGCACTTCATCGAAAATCTTCTAACGAAGGCACATGTGCGTACTCTGGGAGATTGTCTTCTGGCTACTCCCGAATGGATCGAAGTTAAGCCGTGCAGGGAAGAACTCTTGCTCATACTCGGATAACATTTGCGCTTCCATCCCTCGAGCTCTGTGAATGCTGATGCAACTGTAATATCCCACAGTGATTGGGAAGAAGCCCGTAGACTTGTGCCGTTTCAACTGAAGGTCGTGTAACTCCACAAGTTGCCTGCTCAGCTCCATGGCGATCAATCTATCACTCGGATACCTGGGCATCTTTATTGGTTCTCCAGAAAAGCCCGTAACCACGAGGTATGTGAAATCTGCAAAGCTGGATGAATAAAGCGCCAATCTTGGACCTTTGCTTCCCACGCTTCCTTGCTTACCACCTGTGAGTCTTCAAGTCTTTGTCTAGCACTGCGAGATGAAATCGTAGAAGAAGTCATCGTTGATCACTTTGAAGTCCTTCTCGCACTAGGTACGATAAGTATGGGTAGCACTCGAAAATGGGGTCCTTGGAAAGAACACCACATCTATCCGACTTGGAAAAGACACCTGTGAAGGCTGCGGCATACACCAAGTATGAAGTCATCTTGAAGGTGAAAGTCGCTTCACGTTTCGAAGTTGCTCACCGATGTTCTTCTTAATAATTTCCGACCAATTGATTATAGAATCAACCTTGTTGATTTGATGGTCTGATGAAAGCATACATCCATGTACGGAAAGTGTAGGCATTAGCTTCGCCATTCACTGCATGCATGATTTGACGACATCATCTCGCCTCCTGCACCAAATTGGACCGTGGAAGAGTTCTCGGGAACTTTGAAGGGGATCTAGGCTTCTTCATGAACCGGTTGTTCATTATGCTCACACTGATCGGCTCTATGTTTCTCCCATCTCTTGTCGGCATCACGAATGCTAATAGAAGTCACCACCTTTCGCACTTTGGAATCTTGAGACAATAATTGATGAACTCCGCATCCAAACGAATTATTGTCTTTCCCATGACATCACGCGATGATGGATGAAGGATGATAAGATCTAGCACACTCCATCACGAACTCTGGCAATTGGGCTGTACATGGGAAAGCTGCAGCTCGGATAATTCCGCTACTTTTGACCGCACGCATGAGTGAAGTCTTTCCCGCTCTGGATCTATCAATCAAATCAGAAAGAGGTTCTGGGCCTAGATCCGTGTCTCCTATGTCTGCAAGTTTGGAAGCGATGCATGAATCCATCGTGCTCTCTTTTTCATCTCCTTTCGCCATGGCTTTGTCTATCTTTGTCTGAATAATTCTTTTTCTTCTAACTTGGCCGGATTTCTTCAATACTGGTGCAGATCTGGACAATTCTTCAGATTCGGAGGATATTTGCAATGTATTGGACATTGATAAAAACTCCTTTTCTTTTGTAAAGCACCTGTAATGAATTCCTGCAATTTATTCAGACAAAAATGGCCACCGGAGCATGAATAGTGAATTTAAATTATAAAAATCTGCACTTTTCAAACTGCTGCCCCAAAAATTGGTGTTTAATTTGCACATAAAGAGAGCATGAATCCTTTGATCAACACTGAGCTCTGTAACACCCAGTGAAAACAACTATGCAGACAAAGATCAACCTCCTCCAAAGCATGCGCCAAATCTGGAAGCTTTTAGCCTTGTTAGCACTTTGTCTGAACAAAATCCTTCCTCTAATGGGGGCGCACTTTTCCTCCTGGCTGCAATTCTTTACCTGTGAATTAAATTATTCACCCATATGGCTGCCCATGCTTATATAACCTTCACAATTCTATAATTAATAATTGCCCTAACAATTAAAGGCAATTAATTAATTAAAAATCATGTTTTTCTCTTTTAAAAATAGCATGTTTAAGGACAGCCATCCAATAAATTAAATTAATCCAATTTAATCCTTCACACAGCACTTCACTCAAGCTCCACAGTGTGCTTTGACCATAGCCACTGAAAATAGAAATTAATTTAATGTTTTAATGCCTTAAAAAACATTAAATAATACCCAAATGGGGCGCACTTTTTGAGAGGAAGAGGGCAGCCATTAAATAAATTAAATTTAATGCATTTAATCCCTTTCTTTTATTCCATCTTTGACTTTTTGACCTCCTCCAAGCTTGGGCGCACTTTTTGAGAGGAAAGATTAATTAAAATAATCAAATTTAATCCTTTTATTCTCTCACCAAAGGGGGCGCACTTTTTTGCACATGTAATTCTATTTTTAAGAATTTTTTCATAATGGGATTCTTTACCCTGCCAGGCAGGCACCAAAATCCCGTGATCCACTTAAGTGATTTGACTTTGACAATGGGATTATTTACCCTGCAAGGCAGGCACTAAAATCCCATGATTTCACTTAAGTCACTTTCCTTTTATTATATCATGGGAATTTTTACCTGCAGGCGGGACAATAAATTCCCACCTGCTGCGACCTCTATTTTTCCCACTGCAGCTTAAGTGACTTTTATAACACGGGAAAAAGTACCCTGCTGGCGGGTATAAAATTCCCACCACTGCGGCTTATATTTTTCCCATCGCGACTTAAATCCTTTGTTTTCCAAAAATGCGCCCATCCCCGCGAGGGGCACTTTACGTGCGCGACTTCGCTTTTTCCCGGTGATCCGGACCTCCGATGGCGACTTCCTCCGGCATAATGTGCGTGTATGTTTTCCAGTGCTCCCGGGCCAAAATCGGGCTTACCGTGAGGAATTGCTCAGAGAGAAATTTCACAAAAACAAAGCGGGACACCACAAAAACACGAAAAATTGCCAAAAGTTACAAATAAAGCCCAAAACTTAAAATAAGTTAAAATCCTTACGGCACATAGGAATAATAACATATTCGCTCATAATAGAGTTAAAACAGCAGTGAAATAGCCTCATACGGGGCTCAAAATAATTAAATACAAATTTCCCATGACAAATCCCGGCAATGAAATAAAACAATTTTGGGCATCTAGGTATTTGGCGAAAAGGGCTAATATGGCTCTTTGGGATTATCTTGGCCTTAATCAAGAACTTTCGAGGCAATAAAAACAACAAGCGACCCGTTATTTTATAATATTTTCCTTTCTTTTTTTTTCTTAAGTCTATAATAACTTACTATAAGTGCCTTTATAATATTTTCTTCTTTTTTTCTTTTATATGCACTTTATAATAATTTATTATGACTTAAGTTCCCTTTGTGTTCATCCCTTAGCCGTCGGGGAGACAAAATGGGCTAGGGGTCTTTGACATGGATTATCTTAGGAAGTGGGACATTTCAAATTCATTCTTTTATTCTCGGCTTGGTTTTTGATATTTTTAACTTAAATTATTTGAAAATTTGAAAAACAACTCAAAACTTAAGAGAAATAGAGATAACAAATATTTAATTACTTACAAGCCAAGAATTTGAAAACCACTCATTTAATTGCTCCAAGAAAATGCTAGGGCTAAAAAAATGGTTTCTTAGGTGCTAGGCTTCGTATTGTTTGTGAAAATGGGGCTGCTCTATTGCAAAATAGGGCTGGTACTAGGCTTGTCTATTATAAAATTGCAAAACATGGCTACCCCTGTTACTCGCTCTCTCAAGTTCAAAATGGATAAAACTAAAACGAGTCTATGAAAATGGAATGATGGATTTGTAGTGTTAGGATCACATTAGGCATGGTCGGTGGGGTCATCCTTTGGAAGTAAAAAGAGGGAACACTTTGTTTTTCCTTTCCTTTTAATGCTTGTAGTTATGGGGAGGTCCATATGTCTCCTTGGCGGGAACGCCGGTAGGATTTCTCTAGGATGTCATTGAATGGGGATGCAAGTCCTTGATCTGTCCTTCACATCTTGGGGATGTTTTGTGTGCATCTTCCCATCCTCTAAACATTAGAGATGAATGGAACTCATCCCTTACCTCTAGGGACATATACCGATGTTCACTAGTTTCTATATATTAGAGCCATTGAGCTCACTTGGGATATCTTAGGTTTTTCCTTTGGGATGGGATGCTGGTTCTTAGAAAATTAGGATGCTTTAGGAAACAATGTAGTTATGTTGAACAAATTTAAGCTTTGGAGTGCAAGGATGGACAAGGAAGTGTGGATTGCAAAGTCAAGCAAGTAGAGATGTCGCATACAACAAGAGATGATGTAAAGGCCGGTGGTAGAAAGATTTAGATTTTGCAATTTTAATTATTTTAGTATAGTATGGTGTCATCAACTATCTTTTAAGCACAATATGTTTGAATATTTGCTTATATGTTAAGTTTGTATACACATTATTTTCACTTTACTAATACTTTTCTTGTCTAGGGATTCACAACACATCTCTCCACGTGTATGTTCACGCATATGCTGGGATTGGGGTGGGCCAGCTCATAGCTCTTTGTGAGAGATGTTCATGCATTATCCTTCCTACTACCACCTCCATGTCACCATTGCATCAGTTTCTTTGTCCTCCTTGGCCTCGGCACCCTTTTTTTCTCCACATGGCCAATAATGCGTTGATTTCACTGAAATTCTTTGTATTTCATCAGTGAGGCCAATGATATGTCGACAAAAATTGAGTTTTGACTTTTAGGGGTTAGATATGTATTTATAAGGTTCCCTTTTGTCATATCTCAATGATAGAACAGCGATCTGCTTTGCTTGTGTACACAAATCCACCTTAGAAAGAAGAAGAGGATTTAGGACTAAAGGAACTTACACTAAGGAAGACAAGATTAACATAAATGCCTTGAACATATCACAAATAGGAGCTGCACCTGTGAGGTTTACCAAGTCTTTGGAGCCCAACTCTGGTCGACTTAGGGATTCACATATCCAACTTGACTTCACGTACAACCATCTCTGAAAAAGTTCTACAAGCCAAGGGGGAGATTAATGCGACATTAAGTCAACCAAAGGTAAGTATCCCTAACCATAATCTCTCTTTCTTTTGTACTTTGGTCAATATTGTGGATGTTTTATGCTATATGTATTATATGGTATATTTTAGTGCATGCTTGTTACTTTATTAGTATATTTTAGGACATGCTTGTTACATTGTTGTCATTCAGAGCTCTTGTTTATCGCCTAGTGGCATCCTTAGATTACATAGCTCTTGCTTACTGTCTAATGAAGCCTTGGCAGTAGCAAGGTCTCCCACCCTCATCTCTTTGGAGATTGTATTTGTAGGTTCCCCTAATAGATTCATTACAAACTCCTTTGCTCATGACTCTTGTCTACAAACCTGGACTTCTTTGTGAACCGGCTTCTTGTATGTGTTAGGAGGGTCTTCTACCTTTTTCTTATGTAGAGGATCCTCACATTAGAGACCTATTTTAGGCCTAACAACAGAGTTTGTCTCCTCCATAATCTGGAAATGGTGGCATATATATGTGCATCTTCGCCTTTGTGTATGTGTTTATGTTTAATTAGGAATTGAAGGTTATTTAATGAGATGCTGGCTGTTTTTTTAAAGCTTATGGGCATAATCTCGTTTCGATCAGCAAAATGCCAATTTGGCTTATATGAAGGTATATTTATCTGAGGTGTTTTTACCTGTAATAGTATAACTACTCTACATATAAGAAGTTAATAAACTATATTGAATATTGTTAATGGTCTTTAACTAAGTTATAAATTATTGAAGTAGTCAATACGCTCTATTGAATATTATTAATGGCTTCCACTAGGTTAATAGTTAATACAGTTTTTAAGTAGTTAATATTCTCTCCTAAAATTTTTAATTGTTATTAGAGTATTCAAAGCATTAAATTCAGTAATTAGTATTCGATATGTATTTGACACTTTAGACATTGGAGTGTTTAGAATGCGTATTAGTTGAAACTCTAGTATTTTGCAGTAACTATTTAAGATTCAGTTATATGATTCTTCATATAAATTCTAAATTCTGTTATAAACTAATGAGTAGATAGTTATTAATTGTTCAACTTTTCATGCTGCTATAATAAGTTGCACTCACCCCAACACGATTCTTTCCCGTGCCGTTTTAAGTTGTATATCCTTTTAAAGATTGATTGTTGCTCTCTGGTTGATTTTTTTGTTGAATACATGATGGAATTTTAATATCTTTTGTGCAATGTTATATGTTAGAGATTTTGAAATTAATAATGAATATGCAAATGTTAGCTTTTACATTCTTGCTTCACAAAGAAGAATTTACAACTTTGTAATGTGATTATATTTGTAGCCTAAGATTGAAGAGGCCAAGAAAGATATCACAGAAAGGGATGCACAAATGGGTTTTGATATCACATTAACGAAGCACAAGGGTCAGGTATTGGAATTAGTCTTTTGATGCATTGCAAAAGTTGTGTTTTTTCTTTATTAAACAATTTTTATGGACATAAGTCTCAAGATTTGGAGGCTAAATAAACTAGATTTGGTACTCGTAATCTTCTTGTTTTATCCTTGATTTTATCTTATGTACTATTCTGTATAATGTTAGCTGGGTTACATTGTAACTGATTTTTGTTTTTGCAGTATGCTCTCCGAAAACTATATCATGAAAGTGCACGCTTGATATGCGTGCTTTACACTGCTCCAACATGTGGACCTTGTAGAAGTCTCAAGCCCTTTCTCAACAAAGTAAGGAAAATTACACGTGTTTTACATTTCCTGACTTATTTACAAATCTTTGGCTACAATTGTTGGAACCTCTTTCTAATTGCATTTGTTAATGATTTATTAATTTGGTGCACATTTTTATGTCATCACACATGCATAAATACATAAAGTAGACATTTTATTGTTCTTTCATATATAATGATTTCAAAGCAAGGATCATAATTAGTGTTGTCTATGGAAGTATAACTTTGTAATAGCTACAATGTAGAGCTTATGGGTCATGAATGGGAGCTTTCAGGTGATGGATGGGAAATTTAAGAAATATGACATTTAATGTATAAAATGATTTTTTGTGCTTGTAATTTTCTTAACTATTTACTAGGGTCATGTTATAGTGCTGATAGGTAATACTTCAAAGCTTATAAATAAAAGAATTAACTTCCAACTCTTCTTTGATATCAAATGTAATGCGTCAACAATTGTGAACAAAATTTGATAATAATGATTATGGAGTGCCTCTCCAGACAACAATGCAAAGAATAACTTCCTGACAAATAAAATGTGATAAGAACTTTGCTTGTACGAGTTTGTTGAGACCTTTCCTTAGTTCTCAGTGGCTGGCATGCTTAAACATCAATAAGCAAATCTCATCGATGTTGGTATTTAATACCGTGTTGACAAATGGCTGTTTTGCTTTGACTTAAGGATCTTTGGTGATTTAACCCTGAAAATTAGATAAAAGGGGATAAACTGTAATTTTCTAATAATAGGATTGAAATCCGTAAGCGATGCGCATTCAGATTATTAAATTAACATTTAACATTCAGATCTGAAAGTACACTAAATGATTTAGAAATTGGATTAATTAGGCCACATAACATAGAAAATTGACAAGAGGATAGTACATTGAATTTTTTTTTGTACTTTTGGGTTGATCTTGGTGTGAACTAGAGTGGAACAAGTTGGAAATCCTCTGTATATGCTTTGTTTCTGAAATTGGGGGTGAATCTGCCCTCTAGACAAAATCGACCTGCACAACTTGGCTCGAGTTGCACAGACTCGTCCCGCTAAGAAAAATGGATCTGTGATTGTACGACCACTTGAGAGTTGAGACTGCTAAATGTACTCCTCTATGTGCGATCTGGAATCCAACATACATGCACAAGTTGCAGAAATCAGTCTTCTCCTGCAACCCTAGCTTCCTTGAAAATCCTATAAAAAAGGGGGTCAGCAGTCTGGGTCAAGCCACCTCTATACCACCTATATAACACTACTCCGAAGAGGCTTCAAACCCACATAGTTCTTCGCCAATTGAAACTGCAGTTGTGATAATGCAACTACATGTGGGCAACTATAATTTAGCCCTTCAACACTTGATAATGTGTACTTTGACTTGGCTTGGAATGGTCTTGGCTTAATTTAGAGTGCATCAAACTTGCTTAGAGGCTGCTCCTAGTGTAAGACCCTGCAATAGGGAAAAATAAGGCAACTTTGCTTGCTTTTGGAGAGAGAGACCAAATGTTGTTTAGTTGATGTTATGGAATCGTCTGCACAAGAGATAAGATGTGTTTTCTTAGGTGTTTGAGCAGCATAATGAGGGATTGCAAGCCTTAGGACAGCATAGTATAGTGTGTTTGAGCTCTGTTTGTGTGTGGAAGTCATGTGTAAGGGATATAAGCCAAAAACCAACATTATCAAATACCAAATGCCAAATCTAGGTGTCTACACATTGTAGCTTTCCTAATTTGCTTTCCATGCTCTCCTCAATCATAGGTTACACAAAATATTCTTTCAATGCCTTGTATTTTCATTGTTATTATTTTGACAAAATTCATCTTCTATCACATAAATGAATTGAGAGGATTACATGGAAAATATCTCCCTATAAATGTAAGGAAGGAAAGCACCCGAGCTTGAGCTCCAATTAGTAGAGCCAATATCTTTATGGAACCACTCAAACTTAGCTTCAAGTTTTCTAAGCTAATTAGGGAATCGGTCTCTTGAATTCTTGCTTTACACCGTGTTGCCTACAAAGAGCCAATGGTGTAAAATCGAACCTTGCCCCATAAATTTTCCATAAATTTGTATTACTTTAACTATGTAGCTCATGAACCATAGCTAGACAATTTTCTCCATTTACAAGTAAGCAATATATAAAAGAAAGGAAAAATCTGCGAAGAAAAGAAAGGAAAATAATAGGAAACGGGAAGAAAGGAGAGAGATGTGCAACCCAATCAATAGTTTACAGAGTTGATCACATGCACATAGATTAAAACAAATAGATCATTAAATACAAAATTCAAAGCAAAGGAAACTTTCAGATCTAGATCTATAATAACACAAAGTTTATGAATAGATCTAGAAATAAATAAGAAGAAAAATGCACCGTTGACACAAAGTTCTCCGGAAATCTCTTCTCTATTCCTCTGCTTGCAGAAAAGCTATCAAGGGTTTCAACTCAAAGTCTGGAACACAAGAATGTTGATTACAAATTCCGATCCTTTAACCCGTAGGTTCTTCCTCTACTTATAGTGTGTAGAGGGGAAATTACAAATGGGAAACTGCAACTGAACTAGAACATGAAGAAGTAGTAAAGGGAACATTTGGCAGTCATCTTCCTAAATTCCTCTCTTAGTGACATGCATCAGGAGTTTAAGTCAAAATTGTGCACATCTGTCACCTATCTTAAAGAATCTTTCCAAATAACTTAAAGTAATGGTTTTTAAACCAATAACTTTAATTTACATTTTCATCAGGAATATAAGAAATAAGAGAAGAAAGAAGAGAAGAATGAAGATCTGCCTAGTTGTAACACTTATACTTTCTTTTTGTTCTGATATTGAATATACTTGTCAAACATGTAATTCAACATCTTCCCATCTGTTTTAACAATAGCATCTCTCTCTGTTCTAAACTATAACAACCCTCTGGACAAAGCAACAAGTGTTAGCCTTCACTTTCTCTAAACCAGGCCCATATCCCTCAACATCTGCCTGAAGCTTTATGAGTCTACCAATTGAATCCATCGTGAAAGGTATGGTGGCTTCATCAACTTCTTTCCACACAACCAACATAAATTCCTCATGGGAAGCAGGTAATTCATCTGGGATGCTCTCCGACACTTCTCCCATCTTACTCTCCAGCAACTGCATCCTCTTCAGCATGAGTTTGAGGATCTCTACGGAAAGGAAACTGAAATTTCTAACTGCTTCCCCTTTTCTACCAATCCACCAGGCACGATCTGCTCTGCAATCAACACATCCTTTGGCAACGAGTGTATCTTAGCCAAAGTATCCAGATGACTTTCAGCAACTATGTTCTCATCTTCTATCTGTGTCATCAAATCCTTTAGCTGAGATATTTCCCTGTGCATGTTCTCCAATTCAGCGGTATTGGTTCGAATTGTTCTGAAGCTTGGTGAATGATTTGTTCCTTCCAGTGGGCAATAGCTTTGACTTGGTCCCCTGCATCTTCTACCTCCTGCATCAGATGATCACTCACCTGCTCATGTGCTAGAATGGGTTGAGAGGAAGGTTTGACAACCTTAGCAATGATCTCGCATAGCTGGAACACCTTTTTTTGAAGCTTGGATCTCTCAGCCTTCTCTTTGTCAAGCTTAAGGAATAAAGCATTCATTAGTGTCTGCGTATCCTGCTTTAATCCTTCTGTGGTAGTTTGACCTATTGGCACTTTGGTCACTGCTATATCAGTTGTCGTGAGCTCTCCCTTGTGCTTTCCTTCTGCTGGAACAGATAACTCAGCGAAACTTCTGTCCCGATTCCTCAATAATCAACCTAGAAGTCATTTTGGCAACTTTAGGTCTTCTATCTCTTCCACCCAAACTCAGGAGCAGCTGAAAGTCGTGTTCTTCTAGGTTGATCTCCTCTCTTGGCTTTTGGGATTGTCTGCAAAGCTAACCATGATGAAAAGTTGCTTCTTGGGGAATGAGAAGTCGCCGAGTGCACCACCATCTCATGCTCTGACTCCGCTCTATCAATTTGCCACCGTGTTATGACTGCCACCCTCTGAATTGTCCAAAGATAATGCTTTTTCAAACTCCGCCATCTGTGCTTTCAACTTCTCCGCATGGATAGGTGAAGACCTGAGTGGTCGAGGAGAAAATACAAATGATGTTGGATTCAAAGGAGGAACAACAAGATCTCTTTGAGGTTCTCGGGGCTTCTTGAAGTGTTATGAGTTGATGTTGGAGAAGTTGGAACTAGCACGATAGTGTAGATTTGGCCTTCTCCTGTATGTGAGACTTCTTGTGAACTTTAAGCTTTTCGGCCTTCTGCTGCTTTCACCTTCGTGCTTCTCTTGCTGGAGTCTCCTGTGGTAAAGTTGCTTGTGATCTGATTCATCAAAGCTTCATCCAGGCAATACCCCTTTGTCAGCAACTAGTTCGAAGTGTTAACCAGAACTGCGGAAGATCTTTCTTCAATCGTCTGGCAGCCACCAATGTTTTCTTGAAGAGCAGCTCTATCTCCTCCCATCTGATGATACGAGTCAAGTATCACATGCCCATCATCTGCGAGATCTGCAGGTATCCGTGCCAAACCATAATCAGACACTTGTTGCGCGATAACCTGCTTGAAGTCTTTCTTTCTGACTTCATACTCGTTCCTGCACTTCATCCAGAAGTCCTCCAACGAAGGCACATGTGAGTATTCCTGGGAGATTGTCTTCCTCGCTACTCCATATGGGTCAAAGTTCAGCCGTCTGGGAAGAACTCAGGCTCATACTCAAAAAACATTTCAGCTTCGACTCCTCTAGCTTTGTGGATGCTCTGGTAGCTGTAGTAACCCACTGTGACTGGAAAGAAACTTGTAGACTTGTGCCGCTTTGATTGTAAGTCATGCATCTCCACGAGTTGTCTACACAACTCCATGATGACCCACTTGTCGTTTGGATACCTCGGCAACTTTACTGGTTCTCCCGAAAAGCCAGTTACCTTGAGATAGGTGAAGTCTGCAAATTGGATGAAAATGCAGCCATGCTGAGATACAACTTCCCAAGCTTCTTTGCTCACCTGTTGGTCTTTAGATCACTATTTAGTTTGCAGATGAATTCATAGAAGAACCCATCGTTGACCGCTTTGTAATCTTTGTGGCATTCGGAACTATCAACTGTGGATAGCACTCAAAGATAGGATCTTTCGCCAGTATGCCTCGTCTATCCAGCTTGGAAAATATGCCCTGCGAGGCTGCTGCATATACCAGGTATGAAGTCATTTTGAAGCTGTAAGTCCGCCTCACACTCCGAAGTTGCTCACCGATGTTGTCACTGATGATCTCTGCCCAATTGATTATCGAATCAGCTCTGTTGATCTCGATAGTCCTCACGAAAGCATACATCCATGAGCGAAAGTTGTGAGTATTGGCTTCTCCACTTATCCTGCAAAGCAATTTAGTGATATCATCCACCTCCTGCACCAAGTTGGATCGCGGAAGAGTTCTCGGGAACTTTGATGGAGACCTAGGCTTCTTCATATATTTCGGTTGTTCATTATGCCCACGCAATCTGCTTTGTGTTTCTCCCATCTGTTACCTGCATCCAACATGCTGATTGCAATCACCACCGTTCGTGTCGGAATCTTCAGACAATAATTGATAAACTATGCATCCAGCCTAATAATTGTCTTTCCCACAACATCCCAGATTGTTCTGGAAAGAGGATGATATGATCTCGCACACTCCATGACAAATTCGGGCAAGTTGTGACTGGGAATGCTGATGCTTGAATAATTCCACTATGCTTTTTCATTGCCCGCATGAGAAATGTCTTTCCGGCCCTGGATCATCAATTATTTCGGAGATGGGTTCTGGGCCTGTCTGTGTCATTGATATCAGCAAATCTGGAAGCTATGCATGATTCTGCTGACCCTCTCTCTTTCATCTCGCTTCATCATGGCTGGAGCAATCTTTGTTTGGCAATCTTTGTCTGTGTTCTTTTTCTTTTAATCCTGCGAAATTCTTTATAATTGGATCAATTATGCAGATCTAGCAATTTCTTCAGATTCGGAAGATATATTCAATGTACCTGACATTGATTTGAACTCCCTTTCACCTGTATGAACACTTGTAATGAATACCTGCAATTATTTAAGACAAAGATGAAGTCTAGAGCATGAATACTTGATTTCTGTCACCAAAAATCTGCATATGAAGCCCGCTGCCCTAAAATTTGAGGCTTTGCTTGCATGCAAAGCAAGCATAAATATTTTTAAATTCACCTGGGCACTTATAACAACATGCAAATAATTATCATAGCATAAATCAAGCTATTCCAACCCTAGGCGCCAAACCTTGAAGCTTCCCGGCAATGAAAAACACCTCCAGATGCAAAATCCTCCTTTCTTTGGCGCCAAAACTGTCCGGGCTGCAATCCTTAGCAAAAAGAATTAATTGCTTCTTCATTATGGCAGCCCATGCTTATATAACCCTCAACATTCTATTTCTAATAATTGTCCATCCTATTCCTGGCAATTAATTAATAAACAAACATGTTTATTCACCCAAATTGGGCGCCTAATTTTGCATGTTGCTGGCTGCCATTAAATAAATTTATTTTATTTATTTTTAGCATGCTTCCTTCAGTTCTCTTTGGCTTATCTTCATGCATTGACTTTTCCTCCATCCTTGGCGCCAAAATTAGGCAAAGCAACTATTAATAAATATCATTAAAAGCATTGTTTAATGCCTAAATGGGTCGCACTTTTTGGCAAGGGTGAATTCTAAAATAAGAAGTCAACTTCTGATGGGAATTTTCACCCTGCACTGCAGCTCTAAAAATCCCTTCTTCCACTTAAGTTATTTGACTTTTATAATGGGAATTTTACCTGCAAGGCAGGTAATAAATTCCCACCTGCCTGCCACCTCTAATTTTCCCACTGCAGCTTAAGTGACTTCCCAAAAAGTGTGACTTGTATTGAAAATAGCTTCTTTTGAAAAAGTGCGACTTGTATGGGTGAATAAAACCTTCTGATGGGAAAAGTTAGCCTGCTAGGCGAAAAAAAATTCCATCGGTGCTTTAAGTGATTTTTCTTTATTTTATAATGGGAATTTTCACCCTGCAAGGCAGGTAAGAAATTCCCTTTGCTGCTTGCCTCTAATTTTCCCATCATAACTTAAGTGACTTTGACTTCATGGGAAAAAGTACCTGCAAGGCAGGTAAGAAATTCCCTTTGCTGCCTACTGCCACTACTAAAAATCCCATTGCAGCTTACACTCATTAATTCCAGAAAATGCGACTTGCCTGGGAGAGGCTTTTTGTGCATGACTTCATCTTTTTTGGTCAGAAGCTTGCATTTTGAGGCTGATTCCTTCTGGTGTTGTGTCGGTAGATGATCTCCAGATGCTTTAGGCAATTAAACAGACTATACTGGTGAAGGAATTGACCTAGGGGAATTTCACAGAGAAAACGGAGAAAACCGGAGAAAAACGCAAAAGAAATAAATAAAAGCGAAAAACGTTGCCAGAAGTTGCAGATAATGCCTTGAATTCATTCCTGGTGAAAACCCTAATGAGATGAGTGAATACTGGCATGCAAAACTTCAACAGGATTCAACCGGAGCACAATTTACTTCAAATGGGGCATTATTTATTCAATAAATAATTAAATAAAAATTTCCCATAGACAAAACTTGGCGGAGGGATAAAATGAGTTTGGGCATCTGGGTATTTGTCGAAATTGGCTCATATGATTCACTGGGAATATCCTAACATATACAGACATCTTACAATAAAAACACGAAAAGACCAATAAAAACACAAAAAGACCCGCTTTTAAAAAGAATGATTTTTTTTTTAGTGCATTAATCAAATGGGTTCAAGCCAAGTCACGATTTCTAGGGTTTAAGTCTATATATATAGGGTTCTATTTATCATTTCTCAATATGTCATCAAAAACTTCGCTCTACTTGAGCCCTAAGTGTCACCATAGGAAGGAGAAGAAGACTTGGGGTTTATAGGAGCTTACATTGAGGAAGATGAGGCCATTAGAGATACCAAGAGTACGAGCTGAACCAACAAGATCTAGTTTTGTCTTTGGAGTCCCCAATTTAAATTTACTTAGGTTTTCTACCTATCTCTGTCTTGGTTTTACCGACAATCTCTCACAAGGTGCTAGAAGCCAAAGATGGAGATTAATGTGTCAACAAGTCAACCCCAAGTAAGTATCCCTTATCATAAATTTTTGTTGTTTACTTTGGTTGATGATTGTTCTTTATATGACGTGGTAGATAGGATAGTGTAACATATCTTTATCTTTTACATTACAGTCATTTACATTTACAACTCTTAATTTTGCCTAAAGGGACACCTTATACAACCAACTTAAGGTTTACTTAGATTTTCTACCTATCCATCTTGGCCTCACCCTCAACAATCTCTTACAAGGTGCTTTAGAAGCCAAGGATAGAGATTAATGTGGCAATAAGTTGACACTAAGTAAGTATCCCTAAACTCATTCATTTACTTTAATTGATGATTGTTCTTCGTATTATGTATGAGATAGGATAGTGTAACATATTTGTATTTTGAGAGTTTGTAAGTTTTGATGATGTCGAATGTTTGAAGTAGAGATTATTAGATTCATCGTGTTATGTAAATTTAAATCCGATGTTGGGTTATGTTTTGTTTTGCCTAGTGGTACCCCTAGATCTAGTAAGGTCTTGCACTTCATATCCTTAGTGATTGTCCATAATTTCTCATTTTAGATTCATTACAACCTCCTATGCACACAACTCTTGTTTTATAACCCGAGATCATTGTGTAGAATGACAATTTTTGTGTATGTTGAACCAAGAATGTTCTTCTATGTTATCTTATTTTAGAGGATAATTCATAGATCATTTTTGGCTTACATACATTCTCAGTGAACTGATGTGAATCTTACCCCACCATTGATTGGGTTTTATTCACATTTTCTTTTTCTAGCTTCTTAGTGTCAACAATTTGTCAAGATTACCTTGCTTTCTACATTACTTTCTCCCTTTAGAAACCCTAAATGTTACTCTTTAATCCCTTCAATGGAACATCTATATAACACTCAAGCTGGAGGCCACTAAATAGGCCCCTTCTTTCAAAATCAACCTTACTCCAACATGGATTATATCTTGGCTTCTTCTAACACTAAGAAAGCCATCCCTACCTTTTATAAGGCTGCCTCTAGAGCTCAAACTAGTCAACCTTTTCCACCTCTAGAGGATTTAGGGTATTAAGGTGAACACGAAGACTATGATGAAATCACGCTCAAAATGCAAAAATTCCTTGCAAAACCCCTCAATTTCAAGGAGAAACTTTACAATTTCTTGAAGTTGGCATGGATTCCTTTACAACAACCTTTATATTCCCTCTAGAGTAGACATATTTCACAACCCTTAGAACACATCATTCCCCATCTTCTCCTCATTTGCGAGTTCATCCATAAACACAACCCTAGTGGGTGTTACTCTTGATAATGCACCACCCCAATTCAACACTACTCAAGCATATCAAAATCCTCCAACGGATTCAATGCAAATGATTATGAAAGTTCTGGATTGCATGGCAAACATGCAAACCTTTAGTGCTTAACCAATTCATGCAAATGCGAGTTCAATTGGTCCAAATGACTAATTGACTTCAACACATCTAGTTGGGATTGCCAAATTACTCCCCCTCCCCCCACCCCTTGTGGATAAATGTGGGAATCCAATCCAACAACCACCCATTTGTAATAAAGGTACTTCAAAACCCCCAAAATGAGTCTTTAGCACTTTATATCGACACTATTGCCATTGGGGGAATAACCCCATCCATCATCTATGATGGGTTAATTGATCCTAGACCACATCTCAAAGCTTTTAGAAATCTCTACAAAGGTTGGCTTAAAACAAATTCTTATGCCACTACCAAACAGGTTGGCAAAAACCCTTATGAGTGATGCTTTGGAATGGTATATTCAACTTAAACCCATCTCAATTGTCAAACTAAAAGTTTAGTCACTACTTTAGTTCAAGAGTTTCAATGCCATTATTTACTTGAGGATAACTTGGGTAACTTCATCAACTACAAACAATCGAAACATGAGATGGCCCAATATTTCATCAAAATATGGAAGTCCATGACACATCGCGTTGATCATAACATGACTAAAGAGAGCTTATTCAAACTCTTCACAACTCCACTAGAACCTCATCTCCAATACAAAGTTAGGTCTTTCTCTAAAAAACTTGGAAGAAGCCTTTTATCAAGCCAAAAGACAAGACCATCTCATGCAACAATTTGAGATGCCTCAACCCAAGCAACCAACTAGGACACTAGTTAGACCAAATAAGAACCACCATGCTACTGATGACAACGGCTTTGACACCTAGGATCATGGCTTCATGTCCATGGGAACCATTCATGCAATCAAGCCGAACACCTCTCAATATGTGGCACCTTTTTAACCAACGGAAGGACCATTTCAACTACATCCACAACTAGGGGATTGCGAATCATAAACCTCTAACCAAAGAAGAACTTAAAAGGCGCCTACCTAGACTTCAACCAAAAAGAGTTAGACCCTACCAAACCAACCCTTAATGATATGACAACCAAAAATTTTGTTGCTTCCCCACCAATTGGTGCTATTTGCACAAAACTTACGGATCCTTTAGCGACCTTGCTTACTTCTTCCTCGTTGGCTCAAAATTCTATCATTATGCAATGGCAAGGGAAAGGTATCAAGACTTCTTCAATGCTTCCAAAATTAATGAAAATTGCAACAAACATGAAGCCATCCATCAAGCCAATGCCCACTTGTGTATCTACAAAAATCCTTGCCGGATCACTCCAAGAATACAAATCAAGATCCTCAATGTGATGCTAACAATCAAAAATATCAAAATGCTGCTCCAACAAGAAAACTATCGAAACGCTGACAAACCTTAATGCTTTAAACAATGAAGAAAATATAGTCCACATGCTTTGGTGTCCCCAAGATTTCACCTTGAAATCTGGGACTACCCTGTTTAAATTTTTCGTTCTTTTTAAGTAACGGGTCATGTTTTTGTGTTTTGTTTTGCTGCGGTTGCTCTAAGGTATCCCCAAAGAGTCATAAAGCCATGTTTGTCAAATACCCACATGAAAAAGCTCACTCAATTCCTTTGCCAGACTTTGTTTGAAAGCGTTTTATTTATTTTTATATTAAATAAATAAAGTTCTTTTAAAAATAGGTTGAGCTAAAACTAAGAAATTTGGGTTATATAAAGCACTTCACCCCATCATTATTACCGTAGAACATTCACCCGGGGAAGAGTTTTTGCAGACTAGCTAATTGGAGAAATTTTTTGAGCAATTGCCCGCAACTTCTTTCGGGTTTTGTTTTTATTTTATTTCTTTTGTGTTTTGGTTTTGGTCTTTCTTTGTTTTCCGTCTGGCAATCCCGTAGCCTATTCTTTCTTCCTGCTAGACCTTTTCCCGGGCCTAGGGTTTTGAAAAGCTATCCAGTATTTTTAATTGCCAATTAATTTGTTTGCCAAAGCTTGTTTTTGAAGGTGACCAGAGCTCAGGATTTTTGCCTTGTCTGAGGTTAAATTCAAGATAAATGATCGAGCAGATCATGGATTTGGAAAAGATTGTCTTCCGTTTGCAGAGTAGCCATGGTCGGGAAGAAAAAGCAACATTCCGGAAGATCATTCAAGGGGCAAAATCACTCAGGCAATTGCGTCAAGGATCAAAGCAGAGTCTTCTAGTGCAAATCGTGTTTCTTCAATGATGAGTCTTTTAGTTTGCAAGCAGCTGCCAATTCTTCCAATTTCAACGCAAATTCTGTGTATTAGAAATACAAGGCAAAGATACTCAAGCAAATCGTGGATTTTGGGCAGACTTCCTTCCAAAAATCAGCGCAATTTTAATAAAGGGGCAATCACTTAAGTTGTTGTGAATTTCAGGCAGCCAGATCTTTCAAGTTTAATGCAATTTCAAGAGAAAGAAATGTCACTTAAGTTGTCGTGGAAATTGGCAGCTGAGTCTTCTAAAATTCACACAATCCATTCACTTCAAAATTCACACAAGTCACTTAAGTTGTGTCGTGAAAAATTAGAAGCTTGTCTTCTATCTTTCAACGCAGCCTTTAAAGCAAAAGCATAAGTCACTTAAGTGATTGTCGTGGATTTCCCTTGGCTTGTCTTCTATTTCAACAATCCTCCTCCCTTGGAATTCACACAATTCTTTTAAAGAAAAAGTCACTTAAGTTGTCGTGAATTAGAGGAGTCATGTCTTCTAAAAGCAACCTGCCTTCCAATTGCTAAATCCACGCAGCCTCCCAAGTGAAATCGTGGATTTTAAAGTGCTTGTCCACTCAAATTTCAACGCAATTCCTTTGAGTTAAATCATGAAAATCCAGCTGCCTTGGCATACCAAAATCCACACAATTTTAAAGAGAAGAATTAACTTAAAGTTTTGTCGTGAATTTTCACAGCCCAATCTTCTCTTTTCAATGCAATTCTTGGTATTAAAAACACAAGGCAAAGCTCTTAAGTTATCGTGGATTTCAGGCAGCTCCTCTTCTTGAATTCCACGCAATTTCAAAGGAAAGTCTTTCAAGTTTCCATGCAGCTTTTAGAAGAGAGAAATCACTAAGAGGAAATCATGGATTTTAATGCTCTTGTCTTCCAATTCAAAGCCACTTAATGCAAAACGTGAATATTAGCAGCCTCATCTTCCAATTTTAACGCAATTTCCTAAGGTTGTCTTCTTATTTTCAATGATGCCTGGTATAAGGAATTGAAAGTCATTCAAGGGGAAATCGTGGTTTTTCATAGTCTGGTCTGCCTTTTGCAAAGAATCCTCCTCACTCAAGATCCACGCAACTTTTTCCTCCTTGTTGCAAATTCACACAATCCATGCCTTGTAAAATCCACGCAATTTCTTGAGAGTGAATTGTGTGAATTTTAAGAAGCTCATCTTCTTGTTTCTAACGCAGCCCATATGGAAGTTATTCATACATTGCATGCAAATTTCCTTTCAAAAACTTGTGCATGTGCTCCCAATCTTCCAGTTGAAGCCCACATTGAGTCTACTTATATTTGCCTTCACCTAAGTGCTTTCCAGAATTCAAAATTGCTCATATGCAATTAAAAATAAAAGGGTGATGAGTTTTGTTTGAATTGTTTACGGCAAACATTTCACTGGTGCACATACTTGAGAAGAACTACAAAAGCTTCAAGGACAAGAGGGGAAGACAGTCAAAGGCAACACCCACAAGCAAATCACAGTCGGGAAATAGATGGAATTATTACTCCTCTCACGGGTAATCTAGTTGAAGAAGTTGGTAAAAATCTACAATGATGCCAGATCTAGTTTGGTGAGAATCAAAGGAAAAGAGTCAACAACATGTGGGAGAAAGAGCTTCTCAGGTTCAGATAGAGATATCATTCATTGCTAAAGTGGATGAGGTAGAGGTACAATACATATTGGATCAACATGCAGAGTATGGAAGAAGAACAAGACTGAGAGTGTTGCAACTGGAATAACTTCTTTTCTTCTTTTCTTTTTCCTTTTTCTTTCTCTTATTTTATCCGACAAAGCAATTGAGTAATCAATTAAATTGTAAAACTTAAGTAACGGGTTTAAAAGCTGTCCCTTAAAGTTACTAGAAAAAGTCAATTACTTGGGAATAGGTGGCAGACATATGCAGGGCATTGATTTAGTCTTCAGTTGTAAATCATGCATGTCATGCAAAGAGGAATTCTAGGAGGAAGATTGCCAATTGTTTCCTTTCTTATAGCTTCCACATGTAGGAATTCATTGAAAGTTACCTATTTGTATTTGCCCTCTATGCACTATAAATAGAGGAAGAACCTACGGGTTAAAGAATCACAACTTGTTCATCAGAACTTGTTTAGCAGAGGTTTTTGTAGCTAGAGCATTCTTGAGTTTTCAGACTTTGTGTTGGATCCTTTGATGTAATTTCTGTGAAAGCTAGGGATTGAATAAAAGGTGGATTTCCGGAGAACTTTGTGTCTACGGTGCTTTGCTGATCACTTCTATTTAAGGTTTTAGATAAACTTTGTGTTATCTTAGATCTAGGTTAGAAGCTATTTCTTTCCCTTATTGCTGAATGTTGTGATTTTTCTCTATTTATTTAATTTGTGTGGATGAGACCAACTCTGATAGCTATTGGTTAATTCAACACATCTTCCTTTCTTCTTTCCTTCCGTTTTTTCCACTTCTGCAAATATTCCCAACACAGCTGCTTACTTGCTGCCAAATTACTCAGTGTGGTTCACGAGCTGAAGTAATTAAAGTAAAACCCTTGAAAGTAGTTATTAGGATTCACCCTTACAAAATAGATAAACATCTTACATGGGAGCCTCACTATTAAATGAGGGAGATTTATCTCATGACTTGCCTAGGTTTTATGCTTTGCATAAAATCTAGCCAACACATGCAAGGCATGAAATGTGCGAAACATGCATAGATTCAGGTTATAACACCCAACCTCATCCTAAAGTTAAGATCCAGAGGACTATCTAGGCCTATCGTATAGGTTAGACATACACCTTAAAATTCTTCAAAGAAAAAAATTTGAGAATCTTTAATCAAAATTGACATCGGAATATTAGATTGTTTCTCCCAACCGTCATCGGCCTCCAATGACTTTGAACAACCAGAATAACCTAGCTTGGAAGAATGGGATCCCATCACGTAACTTTTTAACCTTCCAAGTAAAATCCCCTTCCTAGAACTCATGTGTATGCCATAAAACATTGTAACCATCTAATGAACATACTCTTTGACATGAATATTTAACAACCACTCGCTTTGGGACAAGAAGCTCCATCACATGGTTTAGACGAGAGCATTATGCAACAATGCGAAGGGTTGCCCATTCAAATAGACCAAACAACTGGCCAAACTTAATCACTTCAATTTCCAATTCAATCCATGATCTCAAACAAATTTCTATTTCGTGCCGACAATCCCCCACTCTTCATCCATGTCAAGATTGTTGATGTGTAAGTCAAGAGGACTCTCTCAGTAAGGTTCCTTTCCAGACGAAACTCAAAGGAGAGAAAATGGAACCAACCCAAATCAAAGTAAACTGAAATTTATAACAAGTAACCTACATCACTGATTTCTTATGACAACGAAAGAAATTGTAATTATTCACTTCTAACACCACCTTTACACCATCCAAAGCATGTAGGGAACAATAATAGTTATTTAGAGCAAGTACAAACCAAGAAATGAATTTTTAGAGCCCTAGCTGAAGTAGAATAATTGATTTTATAACAGCAGTGAATCTACTTACAAAAATGGCCAAAAATGGTAATTCCAAGGATCAAAGTTCAATCCAAGAAATGAAATCAGCCTTATAAATTAGGAACATTCCAAATATCAACAAAGGAGTGCTGTGCCCTAGACGCCACAAAACCCTCCACCATGCAAGTCGCCACCCTAGGAGAGGGTCTGAATTTGGCCAAACAGCTGGTCCAAAACACTTGGCAAGCTCAAGCACGGACTTGTGTGGCTGTCCTACACTCAAAACCATGCACATATGATCTTCACTTGCTGCGAATGATGCCCTAGCACTTATAAATCTGCCTTGAACCTTTGTAAATTTGATTGTAACGCCAGTGTGACCTCTGTATGAGATCACCAATGAAGATGTGAGGTTTTCCGTCCTCAAATCTAAGTGCTATTGAGGGATTTCGTCCTCAATAGACCTCCATGGAGGGTTTTCGTCCTCAATGGATGAGAGAGAAAGCAAAGCGTGCTCCAACTCTTAGAGAATAAATTCCAAAGCATGCATAAACATCTTCCAAGCCAAGCGACCCCTTTAAATAGCTAGAGGTGGCGCCAAAAACCAAATAGAATCCTCCTAAAGAGGACCGACCTCCTTGGGGACATAATAGTTCCTTTTTCTTTTATTTTTCAATTGGCTTTTCACCTTTTTCCCAATCCACCTGACTATACTTAAAAATAACGCAAAGCTCACAAAAGCAACTAAAAATCACGACATTAACTTCCCTTTTTCAATTCCTTTTAGCCCATAGGAAGTGGAATGGGCCCAACGTCTTCAAAATGACTAGCTTGGAGAAGAGAACGTTACAATCCTCCCCTCCCAAAATTGCTTTCCCTCAAGAAATTGCAAGCTCACATGCCCAAGTACCATCATACTATAATAACCAAAACATCTAAATCCCTTAGATGTCAAGTGAAACAACCTCTATCAACAATTATCATGGAGTCTACCCCATCCATCATCCACATCTCTATTCTCTCCCTCAATGAAGCTTTCTACCCAAAACATGAGAACATCTTTCATACACTCCCTTAATGCCAAAGGCTGCCCGAAGTGCTCACTCTTTGTGTTCTGAGATACCCATTTTCTCTACTCTCGTGGTGAAGAATCGCAAACAATTGCTTCATGCCTATAGCCTTGAGCTCCAATGGGTCCCACAATGTTATTGTGGGCTGATCCCTCTAAAGTATGGCACAACACAACTTGCGTGTACACTGAAACAAGTCATAACAACCATAAGTCACTTGGAATTCCATCCAAATCAGTACTAGGATGGTTGGGAGGATTGTATACAAGGACTGAAAACTCTCCATTAGTCGTCACCAACTGGAAAATACTCTTTCCCATGACTGGAAACCCCTGCAAAATCACTTGTGTGAGTGCCCATGAAGTGGTGCGATGGCTGATAATTATGATGACAACAACATTAGTACTGGAAATTAGGTCCATAGCTGTCTTGGGTATGCTTCTGCTGTCATATGATGATATCATCTCATCATTGTTTCCATATTTGTCACCATGGGCTTCTAATGCTTGGAGAAGCACCTCTTCCATCCCATCATCACCAGCTGCAACCTCATACTCTTCCTCATTTACTTGAGCCGATAACAAACTCAGCTGCTCTATCACATCCTTGTCTTCTTTCTCCTTCATACTCTCTATCTCCCTTCTAGGCTGTTTACACTTTTCTTTTTCTCCATTCCTGGACCTGCACATAGAACAAACACATTAAAGAAAACAAGAGTTCCCATTATCACTTCATCATGCCTTATAGACATGATGGCCAACTCTCTCTCATTGCTTGCAACCATCTCATAACCTCCCTTCAAGTTATGGATGTCCAAAAACTCAATCACGTTGTCCCAAACACAGCTGTAACCTTGCATTTCCTTCTCCAAAATCAGAGTGATAGTGGCTGGAAACTCTTCTACGGCTGTCAACAAAGTGAGAAGGGGGCTGGAAATGTTGTGTGCAATAGGTGAAAGGAGGGTACAACAATTGTCCCACTGAAAACCATTCATGAAATTCCACAATGACAATGTTATGGGGGCTGGAAACATCCCATTATTGATTGAAAATTCTCCCAACGACTGAAAATTATTCCATTTCATGACTGTCCCCATTTGTGTGGCAGCAAACAAAGTGTTGGGCAAACTGAAAATGTTGATAACAACAGTACAATTTTTATGACAGCGTGTCTTAAAACCCAATAAACATGACTTCTACTACTTACAATCATATCACCAATTTCCAGCTGGCTTATAGCATCCATCTTGCTCACTTCCAAATATAAAATTCATGAACTCAACATCCACTTTTATTGGAAGACTTCTTCTAAGAGCATGTGCATGGATTAGGAGCTGAAAACCTCTATGATATAATTGCTGTTCTAAAAATGAAAATGTGGGATTTACCTTGTGTCCACCCCAAGCATTGAAAAGTTGTTGTCTCCATGGTGTAAGGAATGATGAAGCCCCTTTGTAGTGACTCATCCTTCATCATGTTGTTAGAATACACAAGAAAATTTACACGACTCTTCCCAATTCTTCTTACATGCCAAGTGGAGAACTCAATAGTGACATTTACCTTGATCCTCACAAAACCATCCAGATCCCATAGGCACAAACAATTTTGAATTTGAGCAAAAGGATCTATGTGCTCTATATTGCAAGTTGTCCCCTTTATCTTATCATCCTTTTTAGCATGTTGTTCATGATGACAAAAATATTGCAGCGACCTAGGAGGAAGCAACAAATCTGAAATACTGTCATACCTTGGGCTGTCAACAAGGAGCTTACCCTCCTTTGCTGACTTGGGATTTGTGGAGACACCTCCAACCCTTCTATCCTTGTGACTCCCAATATTTTCTTCAAACACATGTCCCTTCACAAGGCTGTTCTGAAAATCAGTCAATGGCTCATCCTTAGGAAGTTCGAAGGATGGTGCATGTGCCTCCATCTTGAGCTTTTCGCACTCAACTAGTAATGCCCTCTTTGTTTGATTTCTTCACTATTTTGCACAAAGAGAGAGTTCTTTTCTTCTTGGGTTGGAACATTTTTTTCCACTTTCGCTTGGCATGGTAGATTCCTCCATGGGCTGTTCTCTCTCCATTACTTGGAGCTTGGATTTTCTTCATACTCCACCATTGCAATTTGAAAATTCTTTTCCTCTTCCTTTCTCAAGGCATGTTGAAGATCCTTCTGTGGTGCTTGAGACCTAGGCTCGGGCCTTGATCTACCCTTGCTCACTCCTATGAACTCTGCAAGTGATATGGCATCATGAATCTCATCTGGAAGTGCCCTATACTCCTCATAGCTGGCAGCAATGTTGTGGCCCACCGAATGCCATGTTTCAACCTCTGGAATGGCTTCTTCCCTAGGGAGGAAGGTAGGCTGAAAAGGCCTAGCAGCAGATTTGAAAATTGACCTTTGGGGCTGCCTATTGTTATGAACCCTTGAAGAGCTGCCCTCACCATTGGGTTGTCTTGACCCCTGAAGTTTCTGTAAAGTTAGGGCTAGTGAATCCATAGTGTCTGCCAATCTCTTTTGCCCTTCAACAAGTCGATTCAACTTGGCTTCTTCTGAATTTCTGTTAGCCATTTTGGAACCCTCTGATTGCTGTCCTGAAATCTTCTTCTCCCTTCTCTGATAAAAGAGGAATTCCTTATCACCGCCTTGCATGTTTACCCAACAAGCTGGGAGGATTATGCTTTGATACCACTGTAATGTTCTTTTCCAGGCCGAAATTGAAAAGGAGGGAAAATGGCACCAACCCAAATCAAAGTAAACTGAAATTTATAACAACCTACAACAGTCTGATTTCTTATGACAAAAAACAAGAAATTGTAATTATTCACTTCCAACACCACTTTTACACCATTCAAAGCATGCAGGGAACAATAATAATTATTAAGAGCAAGTACAAACCAAGAAATGAATTTTTAGAGCTGTGGTTGAAGAAGAATAATTAATTTTATGATAGAAGTGAACCTACTTACAAAAATGGCCCGAAATAATGATTCCAAGGCCCAAAGTTCAATTCAGGAAATGAAATCAGCCTTATAAATTAGGAACAATCCAAATATCAACAAAGGTGTGTCGTGCCCTAGACACCACCAAAAACCTCCAACATGCAAGTTGCCACCCTAGGAGAGGGTTTGAAATTGCTCAAACCACTCTAGGAGAAGGGGACATTGCACCCTCATAGATGAAGGTTCCAACATGTATCACATCTTTTGATTTCATTGAATCCCTAGGCTACTCTAACTATGACCTCTAATCAATTCGTAACACGTGTCAAGAGTATGACTAAAGAAATGTCCCCCACAAGATGTATTTGATTTCCCGTCATGCTGCCTCCTCAAGTGGTTGCGATATAAGTTATGAATTCTAACTTTGCTCTTTCCTAAAACACCCTCCTTGAGTGGCCATGGACTAAGCGAATGACGACCATCGCTTCTTCCATGGGCCAATGTAGGTAATATCTACGAGGTCCAGGTGCATGAACCCTTGGAACTTTGAACAATCTTAAGAAAGAGATGTCTATAAGTTCCCTTCCCTCGAAGAACCCCAAAGAAGCCCCTTTTGAGAGGATCAAATTTTTAATTACTCAGTTGATTCGCTCTAAGGTTATAGTGGTCATGCCGTCTAGTTGGGAGAATCTTGCCAAGCCTCCCGACTCACATGATGATGAGTTGGATGAGATAAACTTTAAGATTAAAACATCCAATCTTCCATGAGTCATAATCAATCAATTAACCCCAACTTGTGACCACGATCTCACAAGAAGGTAGTTAATGAAGCTCCCATACAAGCCACCTTCATGAAGATTCCCCTAAGGAAACCTCTTCTCCTAGTGAAATGATCATTGAATCTAAAAATATCAATTTCACTACCCCGGATATGAATGATGGATACACATATGATTACACCTACTTGTTTGGCTACGGTCAAGCAAAGAATACGAAGATTCTATATTATCAAGAACCCCTTCAACTTCAAACTACTTTTAACTCAAGTATTAACTTAATAAACCTCTCTCCTTGTTTCGACATAAATGAGGATGATTTACTTTCTATTCTTAGCATTTGTGGTGGCGAACAACTTGAACCTAATACTGCTTGGGTTTATTTCATTAGGTCCCCTACCAATGGAGTCAACTTCTTCCAATGCTCACACCAACAACAGGTCAACAACTAACATCTTCAGTTCCCTCAAAGGGCAGCGCACCCTTTGAGAAACACACTCAATGTTACATATGGCATAATGCTCATGGACATCTCATCGAGCATTGTCGATCATATCAAAGACATGTAGAATGCCTAGAAGTATTGAATATAATAAATATATTTATAGGCACACATTTTAGTTGGTAGTTTTCAGTTATGAATTGTCACATAACTATTCCAACTACATTATAACTACTCCCAATCATTATAAAATGAAGGACACATTCATTTGATGTGCAGTCCATTTCCTCTTCATTCTATCTTTGTCTACATTTGCTAACATTGGTATCAGAGCCTCTAGTGCTTGAAAACATATGAAATTTGAGGAAACTTGCAAGGAAGTACAAATTTTGAAAATAATAGTTTGAGGAAGCCTTGTGCTAGGGTACGAATTGCAGAATACCAATACCAGTCCGCTATAGCACAATGAAGGAAAACATGCTCTTGGAGATTCCGCTTGGGCACGGAATGAACACTGAGATTCCGCTTAGGCACAAAATGTTTTAATAACACGTTTTTGAGGAAAGGAATATTTTGGTTGTCTTGTGTTCACACAAAGTTGTGGTCTTGTTTTTCACAAAAATCTGGTTGTGATTCAAGGAAAAGGCACGATTTTTATACATTTTCATGGGTGCAGTGCTTAGAGGCAAAACGTCTCTAGGGCACGAAATTTTGCAAGCATTATCATTTCATTTCCTGGGTGCCAGGGCACAAAAAATCGTGCACAATAGTTCTGCCAAAAAAAGTGCCAGCAGTTCTGACATCAGTGCCTCTAGTGCTTGGAAACATATGAAATTTGAGGAAACTTGCAAGGAAGTACAAATTTTGAAAATAATAGTTTGAGGAAGCCTTGTGCTAGGGTGCAATTGCAGAATACCAATACCAGTCCGCTATAGCACAATGAAGGAAAACATGCTCTTGGAGATTCCGCTTGGGCACGGAATGAACACTGAGATTCCGCTTAGGCACAAAATGTTTTAATAACACGTTTTTTGAGGAAAGGAATATTTTGGTTGTCTTGTGTTCACACAAAGTTGTGGTCTCGTTTTTCACAAAAATCTGGTTGTGATTAAAGGAAAAGGCACGATTTTTATACATTTTCATGGGTGCATTGCTTAGAGGCAAAACGTCTCTAGGGCACGAAATTTTGCAAGCATTATCATTTCATTTCGTGGGTGCTAGGGCACAAAAATCGTGCACAATAGTTCTGCCAAAAAAATGCCAGCAGTTCTGAATAGAATAATCATAATTTCAATCAAAGTATGTTGTTATATCTATTTCCGCTCATTGCTGCTGTTATATTTATTTCCGCTTCATTTTTTATTCTGCATTAATTTGTGGGTCAAAAATTCAAATTGGTGTGAATGGCAAATATACAAAATCTTGTTTTGCCGAAGGCACAAAAGTTAACCGGACAAAATTATAACATTTGGAGCCATAAAATTTTGACCATCGCGAAATTTCACGATTGTGATAAAATAATATGTTGCAAAGAAAGTAGGTCCATTACTAATTTTGCAGATTATGACAAACGTCATAAGGAAGCCCTATTACTTGCTGAAGTTGTCGATATCTGATGAATTGATACCAAAAGTCCGCAATGCCACTTTGGTGGGTGATCTATGGATCAGTTTGAAGGACAAATATATGACTTCAAAGAAGAGTCGAGTGTTATACCTAAAGAATTTGCTGTTTTCAACAAGGTTGCAAGAGGGTGGGTTGTTGTCAAAGCACCTACTTCGGATGAAAGACCTCCGAGATCAGCTTGCCTCCATTAACAAAACAGTAGATGATGATGATATGGTGGCATTGGTGCTAAATAGTTTGCCATCATCATTTGAGTCATTTGTTGAAGCCCTCCATTTGATGGCTGAAAGTTAGACTTTGACTTTTGATAAAGTCAGTTCCTATTTATTACAAAAGGAATGAAGACAAATTCAGACACTTGAGTCCAATTTTGGACAATCAAGAGTGCTTTTGTTGTTCAATCCAAAGGGAAATGGAAACGACAACCTGAAAAATCATCTCCTAAATATCAAGTCAAGTGTTACTATTGTCATAAACTTGGTCATGTGAAGAAGGATTGTCGAAAAAGACAATATGATCTTGCCAACAAAATGCAGAAGGGACAAGCGAATGTGGTAGCAATTGAACAAAAACTAAAGAAGAGTATGCCCTCATGGCATCATGCTCGGATGACAGCCCTACAAAGTGTTGGTTCTTTGATTTGGAGCATCAAGACACTTCACGTGTCAAAAGATTGGTATGTAATTTTTACATAAATTTTAGTTCTGATTTAGTTTCATTAGGGGATGGAAGATCTCATGTAGTAGAAGGGATAGGGGATATCCGAATCATATTGAATGATAATGTCAAATTAAATATTAGAAATATATATATGTACCTAGGTAGCTGGTACGACTACAAATGCTATGGGGATCCGATATGACAATTGTTTTTGGGGTCTGGTATGGCATTTGGGTACGGTCCTACAATAAATATTAAATATTAAAACATTTAAAAAAATAACCAAATAAGCAAAATTCCAGCCTTACACATGCATAGAGTAAACAAATTATTAAATAAGTGAAATATCCACAAAACATAAGTGAAATAGCCACAAAACGTATTGATAATTCAATGCATTTTGTCATGATATTCATTGTTCGAACTTACAAGCAGTACATTGTTCAAATGTTACAATGTAAACACAAAAATGAAGATACATCAACATTCTAATAGTCTAATTATAATCATAATCAAATGGCTCTGCCTCTTCTCCAATGTCTTCAACAAGAGCATCACCACCATCACGTGGTTCATTATAACCACAAGCATCAAGAGTAGAACTAGAACCATCAGCACAATGCCATTTGCAGCTTACTATCTGAGTCACACAAAGTATGCTCTAGGTCCGGGTCTAGCAATGAAAGTTGGGCAATGGAAGCATCCAAGTTTGGAGTCTCTGGTCTATATCCTAACACTTTGTTGGCCCTTGCTTGTACTCATCCTTCTTGTGTGATAGAAGACGCAAGTTAGAATGCACGAAGACCAAATCCTCTGCCTATTTTGCTCCCAACTTGTTGCGGTTAATTGAGTGGATAAATGAGTATGTACCCCAATTCCTCCTAGTTGAAGAAGAACTCGCAACCTATTCAGGCAAGCCACAAAGTCGATGCAAAATTAAAATTTTAAATTTATTAAAGTAAAAAAGAAAGAGTTAAGAAATAAAAAACTAAAATCTTACTTGTGATAAAACTTTTATTGCAAGTGGCATGAGGTAGGTGTATGCTTGTCCATGGAGGTACCACAACGAATAAGCATCCATCTTGTATTTGTCATGAAGAGCGCTAATGGAGTGATTCATGGAGGATATGAAATTCACAAACTTTGCTTTAACCATTTCTTCTACTTCTAGATTTGGGAAGAGTCTAGCAAATTTCGCCTTATACCCCTCACTAACTTCAACATCCCTATATGGTGGGATCCTCCTAGGCAAAGAAAGGATCTCTGTGCTATAGTATTTTGGAGTCAAGGAAAAAGCAAGAAGATGCAATGATGAGTGGTTATTTTGTTCTACCTTTCAATGAGATGTGACTGCACTTCCTTGAAGAATGTCTCTGTAGGATCTTGCTCTTTGGCATTTATGATGGTCTTAATTGACTTAATCATTGAGTCATTCCATCATAAATCTCACCCATACATGGATGATCCATATCAACAAATCTCAATATACTCACGATGGGCTCAGTAAAATTGAGCAAGTAGTCCACACGATCCCACCATGTATCATCGAGGATCAACATTTCACATTTCTGGCCCTCTCACTTTTGCTTGCCTCCATACACTCCAAAGGTCGCTGATAACCATGCAACTCAATGCTGCTTGCACCTTCACAAGTCGTCTCAAGACGAGTGTGTGCGAGGCAAATCAAGTCTCAACAATTTAATAAGAAATTAAAACAAATAAATTTAAGACAAGTAAATTTAAAACATTTAAAAATCAAAATTCTATGAATTACAAACTTATAACTTCAAAAATAATAATGTTTTAAAAAAAAGAGTGCTACGGGTTACCTTTAATAGCTGCTGATGTTGAAAATCTCCGGAAGATGGCTTGGGACATGTGTTGGTTGTTGATGAACATTTGAATCTCACTTGCCTCCTCATAGACTTGTTTGATCCAAGCAATTTTTGTGCCCAAATTTTGTAGCATCAAGTTGAGGGAATGAACTACGCAAGGTGTTCAAAATGTGTTCGTACCTTGCATCAACCAACAACCCTGCAGCTCTACAGTTTTTTGCATTATGCATTACAACTTAGACAATGTTTTGTGGCCCCATCGCCTCAATAGATTCTATCGGGATGTCGGCAATGAATTGGGCATCCTTCACCTGCCCCTCACAATCAATAGCCCTAAAAACACCGCCCTTTCGGACCCACTATGACCACATTGATTAATGGCCTATTTGTTGTAGCTTTCCATCCGTAAAAAATAATGGAAACCCCTATTTCAAGCCATTAATTCTTGATGAGCAACAATGCCTCTTGACTTTTTTTTTTCTTTCTTTTGACAAAAAGGTGGTGCACACCTTTTCATACCCTAGGTTAATGTACCCACTAGGGGATTCATTAATACATCTCACCATATCTTGTCGGTATGGTGATCTAACAAGATTAAATGTGACACCACATGCGTAAATAAAGCGCCCAATACCTTGGTTGGCTATGTCCCTGCTTTCATTCTGAATGCCCTTTCCAATGGGCTGTATCTTTTGTTCTTTTGTGAGAAAGAGGTGAACCCTCTTCCCCTCCGGTTGCAACGGGTGTAGGAAAAAATGGGTGATTTGGGGCCACAACATCAACAGAAGGAGAAATAGGTGGCTTGCTATTTGATCTTCCTTTTTTTGCCATAGGATGCTTGGATTTTAGGGTAGTTGCTACATCCGCTTCCTCTTGCTCTTTGATGTATGCAAGGGTCTTTGCACGTGGCAACCCCTTTCCATCCAACACTCCACATGTTCTAACTCTGTGGCCAATAACCCCACACAAATGGGCTTTCACCTGATTGTAGGAGCTCTTAAATTGCATATTACATTGTGAGCAAATCCAAATAACGCCCCCTCCACCTGGTATTTGTTCTATCTATGTGACATGCCTCCAAAGGGGGAAGTATGGATCAAATTTGTAAGGGAGACCTTTAATACCTTGACCCACAGAACTAGAACTCAGCCATTTTAATTGCTTAGTGCTTTTGAAAACAATTGAAAACAATTTAGTGTTGAGAGAATGTTTAAAATCAAAAGTTGAAAAATGAAGCTTAAAACAATATTACAATAACAAAAAAACAATTACAAAATATTAAATACAAACTAAAATACTTTAAAAAAACCACAAAATACTTACTTGAAATGACCAAACACCTTTTTGCAAGCTCCTTGAACTCCTTGGCACTTATTGCAAGCTCCTTGAACTACATGGCACTTGTAATCAACCCTAAGCAATTGAAATTAGAGAAAATATGAAGGTGAGAGTCAAGTATGCAATGTAAGGTTAATGTGTTATACAATTTGGGAGCACATTTTAGGGTTTAGGATACTTTTTTAATATTTTAAAAGTCGGTTTGACCTTTGTTTGACTCAAAAAAAAGAAATTGTTGCTTTTTGTAGTGGGTATATCTACATATGGCCAGGGTACCTCTTGCAGTCTTTGGGTACGTCCCAATACGTACCCATGTATACCCTGGGCATTACGAAGGTACCTTGGCCGTACCTCTGTGTATCGTACTCGTATTGTGCGTCGGGTATGATACGTGCATGCATACCCATACCTGCAAGGCATATATCGGCTACGTAGATATGTACCTAACATGAATAAGAATCTTTTATCTATAAGTCAACTAACGGAAAACCTTGATATTTTTGTAAATTTTTTTGCGAAGAAATGCATTGTCTAATATAAAACTAAACAAAGTTGTTGCTTGTGATGTCCCCTTTTTATACAAATGGGGATTTCAACAAACTTCAACACAAATCAAATCAAGAAGGATTAGATCCTTTTGATTCAACCTCAAATAACCCAATGTCAGCTAATTACAACCCAAAATGGGGTTGGAAGTAGCCAAGGTGATGGGTGAGATGGGAGAATCAATTGAAATTCAAATCTTTTCTATTTCTAATTTTTATGATAGCAGATATTAAATTAAAACTTCAAAAATCCGTAACTTAATCAATACTTCATCTTTTCACTTGAAACAAAGTGCATCATAAACTAGATTTTTAGACATTTCCGATGCACTAACAATCATATTTTTCTGATCATGAAAACCCTTCCAAAACAGGCCCAGAAATTCCAGATCTAGTCGTGTAGGGTTAGGGAAAAATGATTTAAATTATTCCAACCCTTTTCTAGCTTCCAAACACACCAAATAAACTCCTCTTGCTCAGAAATAAATGCTAACATGAATCAGATTTCAGATCTGGCTCATTTACCATCAAAACATACCAAAATAACCTCCAAATCAAGTCACCATAGCTAGGAAAAACACAACAAGTGAACAACAGTAGAAAAATAGCTCAAACCCTTCAAAGATCACTTCTAAAATAAGCAAGAAACATGCAGATTTGTCCTCTAAATAAATGTGCCAACCTCTAGATCAATTCGCCAAGCTTTAAGAGGATTTATCATGCATAAAAACACTCAACTACCATGCGCTAGGGTTAGAAATGGACATAACCAACAATAACACTTCCACAATGACACAAGAAGGCTTCACACTCTCCAAAATATGGTGGTGTTGATCAAACACCTTTGTTATGAGAACTCATGGGCATACATCCCTCTTCAAGAATGAAGATAAATTGAATATAATCAACAACATGTCTTCAAGAGGTTGCCCTCATCTTCTTTTATATCTTCACTTTTAAAACCTCCAAGTTTCCCTCCTCTTTTTGGTGCAAATCTTCATGTAGGAGAGTTACTTTTAAAAATAGTCTTCTTTCTTGAAAAGTCAAACTCTAAATAGAACATTAATTTCCCCTTTTTATTATTTAAAATAAAAATATAAGAGGATTAATATTTAATTTAAAAATAAAGGAGTTATGACATTTTCCCAATTTTATCCTTTAATCCATGGGAAAGGTGGATTAAAGGTCTTCAATATTTTATTTAATTAATGTCCCGGAAAAGGGGACATTACAATCCTCCCTTCCCAAGATTGCTTGTCCTCAAGCAATTGAATACATGGCTGATCCATTTCTTTTCCCAAATCATGTGGCCTTCTAGAAAGAGCATCCGCTACCATATTATTCTTTCCCTTCACATATTCAATGTCAAAGTCAAAGGCTTGTACCTTGCTTACCCATTTCTGTTGCTTGTCATTCAATTCCCTTTGATTAAGAAAGAATCTCAAACTGTTATGATCAGATTTAACAATGAATTTGCCACATACCAAATATTGTCTAAACTTGCTCAAAGCATGCATGATTGCTAACATTTCCTTGTCATACACACTATACCCCCTCTCATGATTTTTCAATTTTCTACTTTCAAAAGCAATGGGGTGTTTGTTTTGCATTAGAACAACCCTTATACCTTCTCCGGAAGCATCACATTCAACCACAAATGGCATAGAGAAATCTGGAACAACAAGTACCAGGCAAGAACACATTACCTCTTTCATCTTTTCAAAAGCTTCTTGGGTTGTGGAGCAGCAAATTGTGAGAAATCCTTGACAAATCTTCTATAATAGCTACAAAGACCACAAAATCCTCTCAATTGTGTGAGAGAAGTGGGAGTAGGCCAATCCATGATCGCTGCAATTTTTGTTTATCCACTTGCACACCATTAGCACCAATAACATGTCCCAAATACCAAATCTCCTTAAGACCAAATTCACATTTAGACCTCTTGGCAAAGAAAGAATGCTGTCCCAAAGTAGTCAAAACCAAATCCAAATGCATCAAATGCTCTTCCCAAGTTTTGCTATACACAAGAATGTCATCAAAGAATACTAGCACAAACTTCCTTAGATACTTGCTAAACACATGATTCATGCATGATTGGAAAGTAGCCGGTGCATTAGTTAATCCAAAGGGCATAACTAAGAATTCAAAATGCCCAAAATGACACCTAAAAGTTGTCTTGTGCACATCTTCTTCCCTTACCTTGATTTGATGATACCCGGATTTGAGATCTATCTTGGAAAAATATGTAGCACCATGCAACTCATCAATTAATTCATCAATCCTAGGTATTGGGTACCTATTTTTTATGGTCTTCTTGTTCAACATATAGTAATCAATACACATTCTCATAGTTCCATCTTTTTCTTAACTAAAACCACAAAAGATGCAAATGGACTAGAACTAGGCCTTATGTGTCCCATATCAAGTAATTCCTTAATGGTCTTTTCAATTTCTTCCTTGTAGACTCTTGGGTGGCGGTATGGAGTAATCATAATGGGCTTAGTACCCTTTTCTAACTCAATAATATGCTCAAAACCCTATTTGGAGGTAACCCATGTGGCAAATCATTAAAAACATGAGAGTGCTTGTCCAAAATACCTTGTAACTCACCTTGTAAAGACTGCTGTTCTGATTTTTCTGATTTTACTGTGATATAACAGCTAGCTGCCCACTCAATTTGCCCTCTCCTAAAATCCCTTTCCATCCTCTTCATGGACACCTCTTGTGGTGCACCATTTGCCATGCCTTTTAGGATGATTTCCTTGCCATCTTTAGTGAATTTTAGCTCCATGGTTTTGTAGTTTTGTGTGAAATCACCTAAAGAATGCAACCATTGTACACCCAACACAAGATCAATCTCACCAATATCAACAACATAGAAATCATCAATTACCTTGTGTTTCCCAAGAGTGAGGGAAGTTGTGAGATTTTTGTGGAACATGGAATAGAGGATCCATCTGCAATAGTCACCTTGAAAGCTTTACAATTTGTGGTTTCCAAACCCATCTTTCTTACCAAGCCTCCATCAATGAAGTTATGGGTGGCCCCACTATCAACCAAAGTAATGACCCTTTGCCCTTGGATGGTACCCTTCACCCGGAATGCATGGTATTTGGGGATGCCGGAAAGAGTGGCAAGTGTGCTCTCCATTTCTTTTTCTTATGCCGGAAAGAGTGGCAAGTGTGCTCTCCATTTCTTTTTCTTCCTTCTCTTGCACATGCTCAACCAAAACCTCATTAGTCCCATTGTTAGCATCATCCAAATCAGAATTAAATTCAAAATTTGAATCAATAACCTCAATAAAATGAATTTGACCTTTACCCTTACAATTGTGGCCTCTTGTCCAAGGAGTCTTACAATCAAAACACAAACCTTTTCTTCTCAACTCATCCCTTATGTCTTTTTGCATGTTGTTTTGGGGCTGATTCCTATGTGGCGGCACATAGGGCTGATTTGGCCTTTTGGGGCCTCTTTTGATGACCCAAGGGGCTGTCCCCTTGTGCTTGCATGGGTTTTTGCAAATCAGACCTTGGCTGTCCTTGAATTCCACTTTTGGACAGCGAATGAGTGGCATTAGTACGCTGTCCTCTTGGTCCCAAATCATCTCTATAAGCTGCACATTCCAAATCTAAAGCCTTAGTAATAGCATCTTGCAAAGAAAGAGGATTAAATGCTCTTACCAAGCCCTTCAAAGGCTCAACCAAGCCTTCCGTGAAGAGGACTACCAATCTCTTCTCACTAACATCCATTACCATGACTGCAACTCTTTGGAAATCTGCCACATACTCCTCAACATCATGAACTTGCTTGAGTTGTGCTAATTCACGGAAGTGTATCTCCGGATCTTTCCGGTCAAACCTTTCCATGATCCTTTTGCTAAACTCCTCCATGGTGTGGATCAAATCATGCCCTTGTGTGTGCATGCCATGGAACCACCATTCATGTGCCATACCCTCCAAGTGAAGAGTAACAAACTTAAGGGCCTCTTCTTCATGCATGGGGTTAAGGGAGAAATAGGTCTCCATCTTTTGCAACCATGCTCTAACCGGAATCTTGCTAGATCCATCAAAGCTTGGGAGTGAAACTTTTCCCAACCTTTGTTGAAGGTCCTTATGGGGTTGCTTATTTGCCTTCTTGGGCTTGTTGCCCAACTTAAGAGCACAAAATTCATCAAACCCCAACATATCCCTTGTAGCTTGACTCAAAGAACCATACTCAAGTCTTTGAGCATCAATCAACTCAACCAACGTGGGTTCTTCTTCTCCACTATTGGTCTCCTTGGGTAAGAAGATACCTTTGAAGAACTTGGGAGGGGGTTGTGTAGAGCCCCTTTCCCCACTATGTGAGCTCTCTTCTCCATTGGAATTTGGAGACTTGCCCGTACCCAATGCATCCTTGATAAGCTTGGACATTTGCTCACTCATAGTCTTTTGGAGCTCCTTGCCACAATTCTGCATCAACTCTTGAAGGAATTTCACTTGATCCGAAGTGAAAGCCCCGTCCTCCATTGATTCCTTATTTCTCCTTTTATAGTACAATGGCTCTTTATCTCCTTGCATCCCAAAACACCCCCACAAGAGTAGAGGAAAGATGCTCTGATACCACTGTGATGTCCCCTTTTATACAAATGGGGATTTCAACAAACTTCAACACAAATCAAATCAAGAAGGATTAGATCCTTTTGATTCAACCTCAAATAACCCAATGTTAGCTAATTACAACCCAAAATGGGGTTGGAAGTAGCCAAGGTGATGGGTGAGATGGGAGAATCAATTGGATTTCAAATCTTTTCTATTTCTGATTTTTATGACAACAGATATTAAATTAAAGGAGCTTGTAGACGCATAAACTAGATTTTTAGACCTTTCCAATGCACTAATAATCAAATTTTTCTGATCATGAAAACCCTTCCAAAACAGGCCGAAAAATTCCAAATCTAGTCGCTAGGGTTAGGGAAAAATGATTTAAATTATTCCAATCCTTTTAGCTTCCAAACACACCAAAAAACTCATCTTTCTCAGAAATAAATGCTAACATGAATCAAATTTCAGATCTGACTCATTCACCATCAAAACATACCAAAATAACCTCCAAATCAACTCGCCATAGCTAGGAAAAACACAATAGTGAACAACAGTAGCAAAATAGTTCAAACCCTTCAAAGATCACTTCTAAAATAAGCAAGAAACATGCAGATTTGCCCTCTAAATAAATGCGCCAACCTCTAGATCAATTCGCCAAGCTTTAGGAGGATTTATCATGCATAAAAACACTCAACTATCATACGCTAGGGTTAGAAATGAGCATAACCAACAATAACACTTCCACAATGACACAAGAAGGCTTCACACTCTCCAAAATATGGTGGTGTTGATCAAACACCTTTGTTATGAGAACTCATGGGCATACATCCCTCTTCAAGCATGAAGATAAATTGAATATAATCAACAACATGTCTTCAAGAGGTTGCCCTCATCTTCTTTTATATCTTCATTTTTAAAACCTCCAAGTTTCCCTCCTCTTTTTGGCACAAATCTTCATGTAGGAGAGTTACTTTTAAAAAATAGTCTTCTTTCTGAAAAGTCAAACTCTAAATAGAACATTAATTTCCCCTTTTTATTATTTGAAATAAAAATATAAGAGGAGAATTAATATTTAATTTAAAAATAAAGGAGTCATGACATTTTCCCAGTTTTTATCCTTTAATCCATGAGAAAGGTATATATTCTCAATTGGAGTCCTTGTAAAGCTTTACAGGACATGACACCTGAAGAAGCTTGGTCTAAAACCAAACCCAAGGTATCAACTTTTTGTATTTTTGGTTCAATTGCATATACTTTGGTTCCTAATAAAAAGAGGAGTAAATTAGACTCTAAAACTACAAGATATTTCTTTGCTGGTTATAGTGATCAATCTAAGGCTTATAGGCTGATTGATATTTCCACTAACAAAGTAATTGTTAGTCGTGATGTTGATGTGAAAGAAACAAAGTCATTCTTTGCATGTGATCAACAAACAATTGGTTGTAATCAGCAAGTAGTTGGGTGTGATCAGCAAGCCACATTTGAAAATATTGTGATTCCTTTACCCAATGAAAAGTCTAGTTTATCTCATACTCCTCCATGGACTCCACCACAATAATTTGTGACACCCACTTGTGATACTCCAGTATATAGAAGACGTGAACTTGAATTGGTTCCTCATCCAGTAGAGCCTCATCCGGAACAAACTTCTATAGTCCAACGAAGGCCTAAGTGGTTTTACTCCACTTTGCAAGATGTGTGGGAGGATGAAATGCCTCAATCAAATGCACAACCTTGGTGGACTGGTAAGAAAATTGCTGATTTAGAGCATGTTCATTTTGCTCTTTCTTCTGATCTTCACAAAATCGTTGAGCCACAAAGATACTCTGAAGCAAAAGGCATACTTGAATGGGAAATTGCCATGCAAACAAAGTATGATGCCTTGATGAAGAATAATACTTGGACATTGGTGGAGTTGCCTCCAATAAAAAACAACCCATTGGCTGCAAATGGGTATACAAAGTCAAGTGCAAAGCTGATGGTACTTTGGATAAGTACAAAGCACGTCTTGTTGTGAAAGGCTTCTTGCAATAGGAGGGAATAGATTATGAGGAGACTTTTGCTCCTATTGCAAAGATGGTCACTTTTTGGTTGCTTCTTTCAATTGTTGCTCAATTTGGATGGAAGGTTTTTCGATGGATGTAAAAGTGCCTTCTTGAATGGAGATTTGGCGGAGGAAGTCTATATGGTGCAGCTTGAAGGGTTTCAAGCATGTGGTTGTGAACATTTGGTGTGCAGCCAATTAAGTCCTTGTACAGGCTTAAGCAGGCTCCTCGAGCCTGGTATATTAAAATAGATCAACACCTACAAGATTTTGAATTCAAAAGAAGTCCTTCTACACCTATGGAGGTCGGGCTGAAGTTATCAACTCATGATGATTCACTCTATAGATAGTTGGTGGGCAACCTGATATATCTTACATCCACCCGACCGGACATATGATTTGCTATTAGCTATCTTTCTTTGTTTTTGTCTAAACCGAATCTCACACACTGAGGAGCAAAAAAATGAGTTCATAGATATGTCAAAGGTACTCTTGACTTTGGCATTCTCTATCACAGAGTCACAAATTTCAGACTCTTTGGCTATACAAACTCTAATTGGGGAGGTTCAATGGATGCCCAAAGATCTACCACTAGTTACATCATCTCTTTCGGTTCAGGAGTTGTTTCATGGTAGAGTAAGCTTCAACCCACTGTGACTACCTCTTCCACTGAAGTAGAGTACAAGGCAATGTCAGTGCTAGTTGTGAAGCAATTTGGCTTCGTCGATTCTCCTTGATCTTCAACTTCCTTAGACTGCACCTACTCCACTTTCCATTTTTTGTGACAATCAAGGTGTCAAAGATGGTCAAGAATCCTGTATATCATGCTCACACCAAGCATATTGAGATTCATCATCATTATATTCAAGAATTAGTTGATTCTGGTGATATCTCTCTTCACTTCTATCCTTCTAAGGAGCAGTCTGCTGATCTAATGACTAAACCTCTTGTTTGTAAAATTTTGGGACAAACTTGTCGTTGTTTCTCAAGTTAGTCATTAAGGTGGGGTATTGAATATATTTATAGGCACACATGTTAATTGGTAGTTTCTAGTTATGAACTGTCACATAACTGTTCCAACTACATTGTAACTACTCTCAATCACTATAAAATGAAGGGCACACATTCATTTAATTTGTAGTCCATTTTCTCTTCATTCTATCTTTGTCTACATTTGCTAACAAGAAGCTTGTATCCCCTCTCCCCCATGACGGTTTTGTACTTTGCATGGTAATCCACTACACATTCCACAATAGCTTGCCGAGCACTTCGACAACATCATTAAAAACAATAGAGTTGGGGACCATTTGGATGCCAAGGTCCCGCAGTCAGCTTCTTTGCGCATCCCGAATCAGGGAAACATTCTTGTCACCACCACATTACCTATACATACTCTACATGTGAGGGTAGAGAATAAAAATAGTATCTTAAGCGAGTAGAGTGATAACCTCCTTGTGTACCTCATCCATAACCAAAGGACTGGCCTTCTAATCATCCTCAACCCAATTTTTTATTAGAAGGTATTAAACAAGTTCTTGCTAGGATCTTAGAGAAAATGGAAGAAACAATGGTAGTAATGTGTCACGAGATTCACTATAAAATCTCCAAGGTCCTTGAAGATATTGAGGACACCATGATCACAATGCAACATGACATACAAAACAAATATACGCTGCCATAGAAGATATTTGCATCAACATTGTGAACTAGTTATGAGCTCATTATACTAGTCATATTTTTGCATTATTACATTCAATTTTATATGTTACTCATTATTACTTAGTTTTACTTGTCATGTCTTCCCTCTTGGGTATATCTGGCCATTGTGCCTTTATGGTCGTTTGGTAGCTAATCTTTACTTATTCTTTCCCTCTAGGGTTTATTTGGCCATTGTGCCCTTTTGGGTCCTTGGTTTTTTTACTTTTTCTCTCCCTCTTGGGTTTATCCCGCCATTATGCCTTTTTAGATCCTTAAGTAATTTTTTACTTTCTTATACTTTCCCTCTTAGGTTTATCCGGTCATTGTTCCCTTTTGGGTCCTTTTGATAATTTTTTGTCTTATACTTTCCCTTCTAGATTTATCTGACCATTATGTCCTTTTGGGTCCCTTGGGTAATTATTACTTTTATTTAACATTTCCCTTTTGGGTTTAGTTGGCCATTGTGCATTTATGGTCCTTTGGTAACTTACTTTTACAACTATTTCCCTCTTGGTTTTTATCTCACATTTATCTCTCTTCCTCCTTAAGTTCTATCTATATGTTTGTTTGTGCTAGACCTATCATATTTTCACACTCCTATCTTATGACACTACTACTATCTCACACACTTCTTGTGCTACCTAATTCACATCCTATCATCTAAGTCTCATATGAAGCAAAAATCACCTCTCATGGTCAACTACTAGTGTATCTTACATTGTACCATCCTATTTCCTTTATAGACTACTCACATTCTCATTTTCCCTCTCTCGCTCTCTCTCAATTTAGGTACATTTAGGTTGGAGATGAGATCATGCTCTAATTCTAAAGCTAGATCTAAGAGTATCTAAGCATCCCGGTTTGTAGGTTCTCCTCTATAGCAGCAAAGTGTAAGCTTTCTAGTGTGGTCATCTTGCATACCTATTGTTGGCCTTTTGAATTTGTATGGAGGAGGAACATAAAATGCGAAAAAGACTTAAAAAGTCAAAATCCAATATATCAATCAAAATATCAATAGGCTATTAGATTATAAGGCTTATAGTTTATTTGTAAGTCATTATTAGTTATGTATTAACTAATGAATGGTTGTAACCACTTCAACCATTTTGTAACTCTCTCTTGCATAATAAAATGATAGACACACAACTTACAATGTGTGCATTCCGGTTTCTCTTCATTCCTTCTTTGTTCACATCTTCTAACATTAAAAAAACTAGTTGAAACATTATGCCATTGAAGATACCAAGAATAGGAGCTGAATGGACAAGGCCTACCTTAGTCTTTAGAGTACCCTATTGAAGGCTTACTTAGGTCTTCTACCTATCCATCTTGGCTTCACCCACAACAATCTCTCACAAGGTGCTATAAGCCAATGAGAGATCAATGCATTGACAAGTCGACCCTAGGTGGGTATTCCTAATCCAAAACTTTCGATTTTACTTTGGTTGATGATTGTTCTTTATATCATGTATTAGATAGGATAATGTAGCATATCTTTATCTTTTACATTATAGTCATAGTCATTTTATTCACATCTCTTGCTTTTGCCTAGAGGTACCCCTTTTATGAACCCTTTAGAATCTTAGATAGTTGTTTGTTAACCGCTTAGGCACACTCTTATCCTATAAGATAGATAAGATAAGATGAATATATTAATGTCCAACAAGTGACCACAAAATTAGGTCAAAGGGATTGTAGAAAACAACGAGCACCGATACAAGGTGGGAAAACCAAAGAGTTCCCGATAAAGAGGAAATACAAAAGCCAGAAGAGGTGGCCAACAGGAAGAAGAAATCACACACACCCAAAATGGGGGTGGAAAAACAAGTGAGAGGAAGAAAGGGGGAAAGACGACTAAGGAGAAGAAAAGAGGAAAGCCCATCAGGGGATGGAAGATCCAACTCTCCTAACATCCAAGGCTGACTGGAAGAAGCTGAGGATAGAATGTTGGTGACCAAGAGAGATATCTGCCTATTATGCTGCTGTCTGATACAATATTATCCCTCTGATGCTTGGTGGATCTCGTCTGTCTCCTAAGGCCAGGCCTAGTACGAGCATGTCTGTGATGACTCGGGGAACCATGGATGGTCTCCCTGGGCCGAACCAACCTAGAGGAAGAAGCGGGACGGTCTCACAAGGGCGCTTAATGCCTCTCTCCGCTGGTAAAATTATGAAGAAGGAAGTGATCCTTGGTAGAGTCTTGTCTAGGATGCGGCTGAAGAGTGTGCTTGCGAAGCTTCAAAGCCTCCTATAAATATAAATCCAGACACCTCACGAACCTCAAACTTTCAAAGAAGTTAGAAAGATCCCGCATCCTAAATAAAAAGTGAAATCTCCATCTAATCTTGTAGTAAATGGGGCATCGAAAGATGAAGTGTGTTTCCGTCTCGGTCTCTTGGAGGCTACACAATTGGCAAATCCTGTCCAAACGATCAAGGTGGTGATCTATCTCACAATAGAGTCTATGAGAACCAACCCTGAACTGACCAAGGGGAATGCGAAGGGCATGCATCCAATGTCGAAGGGTATACTGAGGGTGAATAATGAGACCGTCCCTCAACTCTAAAAAATGCTCAGCGTAAAAGGCCATCTTGGGACGTAAACCCCCAAGGGTTTACCCAAGTGGTATGGATGAATTACTGTAAATATCCTCTTTGATGATCCTATTCATCTCTTGTTTTGTAGGCATAAGGTGGCTTGGTGTGTCTAAGGAGTACCAAAAGGTGGAAGATGGTCCAACTGAATACCAATTGCCCCAAAAGTTCGAGAGACCTCAACATACCAACCGCGACGCCGACAAGGGGAGTCTGAAAGAGCAACAACCTCGGAAGAATAGTATGCCAAATATGGGTACATGTGCCACCTTTGGCGTTAATACTGAAACCCCGAACACGGTGCAAGAAAGAAACCAAATCAAATATGGTCTCCAGTCTGAAAGGATGGGCTCCAAACTCCACCAAAATAATGTGTTGGGGTACGATTGCTTACACTTGATGAAGTGGCGAAGGAGAAGAGTCTGGACCCTCTTAATGGAAGCCTAGTCAATACCCAAAAAAGAAGGTCTCCAAGCAATAAAACCGTAGAGGACTGTGGAGTCTGATGAGGGACATTTGGGAGATGTCCTGAAAGTGATGGCAAAAGCACTGTCTCTCAAAAAGAACTAAGGACCCATAACCCTTGTTGACTCGAGGCTGGAGAGCTTGTCTCAAATTGAAACGAGGGCCAAAAAACAGAATCCCCAAATAGGTATAAGAGTTGGTGATCTCAATCTCCTCACCTCTAAAGAAGAAGTGAAGATGCGAGGTCTTCAAACCATTGAAAACCATAACCTTGGTTTTACCAAGGTTAACCGTCATCGTCGAAGATCACAAAACAAGGCTAAGGCATCGAGTTGTCTCTGTAAGCCCTACGAGAAGAAGCTAGGAGAACCACATCATCCGAAAAGAAGAATGGATATCAAAACTTGGTGTAGAAGGCACCCATCACTTTCCTAAATATGCTCATGGAGAAAAGACTCAAGCTCGTCAATGTAGATCCCAAACAAAGTCCTGGGGGACAGGGGCACCTTCTTTATTGTAATGGTACTCTGATGAACTAAACTTTCCCCGGGAGGTGCAAAGGCAACCGAAAACATTCTCGTATGGATGCATGATGGCCACTAAGAAGGGTCTTGGAAATGCCAATGTCACAGAGCATCTACATTAAAAGTGCCTCACATGGTGAAGAGTCAAAGGCTTTCCGAAAATCCACAAAGCAACAATATAGCTTTTGCTTTTGCCTCGTGGCACCCTCGGATCTAGTAAGGTCCTATGCTTCATATCCTTAGTGGTTGTGTGTAGATTCCTTTTAGTTTTATTACAACCTCCTCTTCCACGCGGATCTTATTTTATAGCCTTGAACCACTTTGTGGACTTTGATTTGTGTCTTGGCCCTAGAACGGTTTCGACCTTATCCTATTTTAGAGGATTCTTCATAAATCATTCTTGGCTTACATACACTACCCGACCATAAATTCTATGTTTAAAAGAGGTGTTATGTTTGAATATCTTTCCATTTGCTCTCCTAAAAATGTGGCAGTTGGAGCATGTGTGTGTTGTTTTCATCGTCAAACGTTTCATATTGAGAGTCCCTCAATATGGTTAGACTCACGTAGGTTTTTTTGCATGAGGTATGTTTATAAATTTGTAGGGTTGCAAGATATGGCAACCCTACTGCTAGAGCGTGCATGTCCCCATGCTGGATATGGATACGGGACAATGCAACTCACATACTGTTCAAATACTGTACAAGTGTATCTAGATATGATTCTATAACTAGACCATATCAGATTCAACCCGATACGATATGTAGGCCAACTATAGCTGTATCTGATTGAAAAGTTAAAAAAAAACCAAAAAACGCCTTCAAAAGGCTGAAAAGATGCTAAAAAACTGCAAAGGACCTTCTATGATGCATATTACTAGCAAAAATAGAGGACATGGAGGTGAGAATGTTGATTCACTCTTTTACTTCAAACTTTCAGTTTGGCTTTGCTCAATTTGTTATTTTTTAATTTGTTTCCATGGAACTATTTTGCCTCTTTCCATTCATTTTGTTTTTTTCCGTTATCCTACACAACCTGCAATTTTTTTAACCCATCAAGTACCCAACTTCTCACATTTCCGTGGGTTCGGAGTGTGTAATTTGCACAGAATTTTAATCTACTATATAATTTTTTTAAAATTCAAAATTGATAATAATTATTAATATATTATTAATTTGTAACATAAATTATTATAATATTTTAAATCTTATATGTGTGCCATATCCAACTGTATTCATATCAGGGGGTCCTTAAAAACTGGCCATATCCGTATTTGAAACCGTATTTGTATCCACATCTGTATCAATGCAACTTTGTGTGTTCAATTTTTTATTTAAAAAAACCAGAAAAAGACTTATATTATAGAGAAATCAAAGTGTACAAATTCTACTTGTGTCGGCATAAAAGCTATTAGTCCAAGCTTGGGTATTAGAAACATAAGAAATCATACTAAGTTCTAACAACTATCATTGAATCGAATCTATATCTAATATCTCGTCTGGCTGAAGCTTTTCTAATATCTGCCTTCAAGATTTTCTGCATAGCATCAAACCTGGCGTGAGATAAATCTCCCTCATTTAACCGGTGAGGCTCCCGTGTCAGATTTGTCAATAAAAATGTGTTTCTATCTATCAGGGGTTTTACTTTAACAACTTAGTTCATGAACCATAACTAAGAAGTTCTGCAGCAAGTAAGCAAATTTGTTTAAGAAAGGAAAATTACGAGAAGAAGGAAGTAAAGGAATTACTGAGAGAAGAAATGAGGAAGATGTGCATCCCAATTAGTAGATTGCAGAGCTAATTGCATGCACATAGAAGAAACTCAAATAGATTTGAACACACAGAATTATAAAGCAAAGGCAGCTCTAGATCTAGATCTAAAATAACACAAAGTCTATTAAGAGATCTAAGATTTAGAAGCGAAAACACGATGCGCCGTGACACAAAGTTCTCCGGAAACCTGCTTCTTTGTATTCCTCTGCAACAAGTGGCTCTCAGGGGTTCAGCACAAAGTCTAGAACACAAGATTGCTTCTTACAAATTCTGATCGATCATTAACCCGTAGGTTCTTCTCCTACTTATAGAATGTAGGAGGGAAAGTACAAATAGAAGACTCAAACTGAACTAAAGTATGAACAACAAGTAAAGATGACATTTGGCAATCATCCTCAACTAACTTCTTCTTAAGTGACACATGTATCACTTAACTAATAGAAAGGTTCCACATGACTTCAAGTAATGGTTGCAAAACCAATAACTTAGAAGTTTACAATTTCATCCGGGAACATAGAAAATAGAAGAAGAAAGAAATAGAAGAAGTCATGCCAGCTGTAACATCTACATCTTCTTCTTGTTCTGATATCTGATATACTTGTCGAACATATAGTTCAGCATCTTTCCATCTGTTTTAGCTCTTTTTCCTTTTACATCTGAATTGCAGCATCCTTCATTCAACACTTTCTTTGCATGCTTCCACTTCTTCCAAACTTGGCCCAAATCTCGCAATGATATGCACTGCGGTGTCACCACCTCGATAGAGTTCATCGTGAAAGGCTTGGTGGCTTTATCAATCCTCTTTTGCACCATCAGAAGAGAACCCTCCAGAGAATCATGCACCTCGTTAGAAACAATCCGCACGTATGAAGTAATACCTCCATCCACTCTTTCCTCAGTGAAAGAAATAACACTATCCGGCAAATCTGATGTTCTGCTCTCAAGTGCCTGCATCCTCTTCAGCAAAAAACTCTGCAGATCTCCAAACGGAAAGATACTGCAAACTCTAGCTGCTTCCCCTTCTCGATTGATCCATCCGGCACAATTTGCTCTGCAACCAATACATCTCCCGGCAGCTTGTTGATCTCGGCCAAAACACTCAGGTTACTCTCTGCAACTGTATTTATTCCTTTTATGCTTTCTATCAGTTGCTTTAGTTGATTTTCTGCATCGTTCATAACCTTTAGGCGGGCTGGCACTTCCCCAAGTTGCACAGAAGCTTGACGAATAATCTGATCCTTCCATTCGTCAATAGCCTTTACTTGATTGCTTGCATCTTCCATTTCCTGCATAAGATGATTACTCACTGCTGCTTGAAATGGGGTGAGCGGAAGGTTTAGCAACCTTGGCTATGATCTCACATAATTGAGTTATTTGCTTCTGCAGACTCTTCTTTCTCCGCCTTTTCATGTCGAAGCCTAAGAGCAAAGCATCCAGCCAACGTCTGCGTGTCACCTTGATCCTTCGATGGTAGCTTGGCCAAGAGTGGTATTTTGGTCACCGTCACATCTTCTGCCGTGAGTTCCTCTTCTACCTTTCCTTCCGCCGGGATTAATATCTCAGCAAACTTCTCTCCCGAATCCTCGATGATCAACCTAGAAGTTGCTTTAGCAACTTTAGGCCTTCTGTCTCTTCGCGCTCGAGATCTGAAGTAGGCTGCAGTCATGTTCCTCTAAGTTCATCTCTATTCTTGCTTCCGGAACCAACTGCAAAGCTAACCATTCCGAGAAATTACTTCTCGGAGAATGAGAAGTTGCTGAGTGCGCTACTATTTCCCGCTCTGCATCCTCTCCATCAGAAAGTGCCACAGTATCATGGCTGCCATCCTCTGAAACATCCAAGGACAAAGCTCTTTCGAACTCCGTCATCTGCAGCTTCAACATCTCCTCTGGAGCGGGTCTTTGAGCGAAGTGGCTGCGGAGAGAAGATGAACGTTGCTGGTTTTAATGAAGGCATGGAAACATCCTGCTGCTGTGGTGCAATAGTTGGTGATCCACTAGGTACTGGAGAAGTCGGAGTCAAAGCTATGGTCGTAGAAGTGGTCTTCTCTTTCTCTTGAGATCTTCTGCGTACTTTCAACTTCTCGGACCTTCTGCTGCTCTCTCCTTCATGCTTTCGCTTGAGGGAATCTCCTGCGCCGAAGTTGCCCGTGATTTGATTCATCAATACTTCATCAAGGCAGTATCCCTTCGTTAGCAACCAGCTCGAAGTACTCACCAACACAGCTCCGGATCTTTCTTCTATTGTCTGCCGACCTCCATTTTATCTGTGTAGAGCTTTATCTCCTCCCATTTGATGGTAAGTGTCAAGTACCACGTTCCCATCATCTTTAAGATCCGCAGGTATCCGCGCTAGTCCAAAGTCAAATACTTGCTTTGCAGACAGCCTGCTGAAATCTTTCTTTCTGACCTCGTACTCACTTCTGCACTTCATCCAGAAATCTTCTAGCGAAGGTACATGTGCGTACTCCTGGGAGATTGTCTTCCTGGCTATTCCAAATGGATCAAAATTAAGCCGTGCAGGGAAGAACTCTTGCTCATACTCGGACAACATTTGTGCTTCCATTCCTCGAGCTCTGTGAATGCTGATGCAACTGTAATATCCCACAGTGAGTGGGAAGTATCCCGTAGACTTGTGCCGCTTCGACTGAAGGTCGTGTAACTCCACAAGTTGCCTGCTTAGCTCCATGGCAATCAATCTGTCACTCGGGTACCTTGGCATCTTTGTTGGTTCACCTGAAAAGCTCGTAACCCTGAGGTATGTGAAATCTGCAAACTGGATGAATACACTGCCAATCTTGGACACTGCTTCCCATGCTTCCTTGCTTACCCTGTGAGTCTTCAAGTCTTTGTCTAACCTGCAGATGAAATCGTAGAAGAAACCATCGTTGATCACTTTGAAGTCCTTCTCGCACGCAGGTGCAGTAAGCTGTGGGTAGCACTCGAAAATGGGATCCTTGGAAAGAATACCACATCTATCTAGCTTGGAAAAGACACCCTGTGAAGCTGCAGCATATACCAAGTATGAAGTCATTTTGAAGCTGAAGGTACGCTTTACGTTCATGATTGCTCACCGATGTTCTTTCTTCAATAATTTCGACCAATCGATTATAGAATCAACCTTGTTGATTTGATGGTCTGATGAAAGCATACATCCATGTCCGGAAAGTGTAGGCATTCGCTTCACCATTCAACCTGCAAAGCAATTTGACGATATCATCCGCTTCCTGCACCAAATTGGATCGTGGAAGAGTTCTCGGGAACTTGGAAGGGGATCTAGGCTTCTTCATGAACCGGCTATTCATGATGCTCACACAATCAGCTCTATGCTTTTCCCACCTACTGTCAGCATCCTGAATGCTAATAGAAGTCACCACCTTTCGTACTGGAATCTTCAAACAATAATCGAAGAATTCTGCATCCAAACGAATTATTGTCTTTCCCGCTACATCACGCACTGATCTGGATGAAGGATGGTAAGATCTAGCACACTCCATCACAAACTCTGGCAATTGGGCTGTACACGGGAAAGCTGCAGCTCGAATAATTCCACTACTTTTGACCGCACGCATGAGTGAAGTCTTTCCAGCTCTGGATCTGTCGATCAAATCGAAAGAGGTTACGGGCCTAGATCAGTGTCTCCCATGTTCGCAAGTTTAGAAGCAATGCATGAATCCATCGTGCTCTCTTTTTCATCTCCTTTCGCCATAGCTTTATCAATCTTTATCTGAATAATTCTTTTCTTCTAATTTGGCTGCTTTCTTCAATCTTTGAGTGCGGATCTGGACAATTCTTGATTCGGAGGATATTTGCAATGTATTGGACATTGATAAATACTCCTTTTCTTTTATAAAGCACACCGTAATGAGTTCTGCAATTTATTCGGACAAAAATGGCCACCGGAGCATGAATAGTGAATTTAAATTATAAAAATCTGCACTTTTCAAACTGCTGCCCCAAAAATGGTGTTTAATTTGCACATAAAGAGATCATGAATCCTTTGATCAACACAGCTCCTTTAACACTGTGAAAACAATTGTGCGAGACGAAGATGAACCTTTTCCAAAGCATGCGCCAAATCTGGAAGCTTTTAGCCTTTGTTAGCACTTTATCATGCAAAATCCTTCCTCTAATGGGGCGCACTTTTCCTCCTTGCTGCGATTCTTTACTGTGTTGAATAATAAATCCATATGGCTGCCCATGCTTATATAACCTTCACAATTCTATAATTAATAATTGCCCTAACATTAAAGGCAATTAATTAATTAAAAATCATGCTTTTCTCTTTTAAAAATTGCATGTTTAAGGACAGCCATCCAATAAATTAAATTAATCCAATTTAATCCTCCACAAACACTTAACTTTAGCCTCACGGTGTGCTTTGACCATAGCCACTTTGAAAATAGAAATTAATTCAATGATTTAATGCATTTAAAATCATTAAATAACTCCTAAATGGGCGCACTTTTTCCAGGAGAGGGGCAGCCACTAAATAAATTAAATTTAATTAATTTAATTGCTTTCTTTTAATCCTCCTTTGACTTTTCAACCTCCTCGAGCTTGGGCGCACTTTTTCCAAGGATAGAATTTATTAAAAATAATCAATTTAATTATTTTTATCCATCACCAAAGGGCGCACTTTTTGCACATGTAATTCTATTTTTAAGAATTTTCACCATAATGGGATTCTTTACCTGCAAGGTAGGCACCACAATCCCATGATCCACTTAAGTGATTTGACTTTTGCGATGGGATTCTTTACCTGCAAGCGAGCACTAAAATCCCATGATTTCACTTAAGTCACTTTCCTTTTATAATATCATGGGAATTTTTACCTGCAGGTAGGCAATAAATTCCCACCTGCTGACCTCTATTTTCCCATTGCGGCTTAAGTGACTTTTATAACATGGGAAAAAGTACCTGCTTGAGAGCGGTATACAATTCCCATCCCTGCTGCGGCTTATATTTTCCCATCTGCACTTAAATCCTTTATTTTCCAAAAAGGCCCATCCCATGAGGGCTTTTCTGTGCATGACTTCGCTTTTTCCAGTGATCCGGACCTCCGATGGCGACTTCCTCACGGCAAAATGTGCATGTATGTTTTCCAGTGCTCCGGGCCAAAATCGGGCTTACCGTGAAGGAGTTGTTCGAGAAATTTTCTGAGAAAAGCAGGCAGGACACCACAAAAACACGAAAAATTGCCAAAAGTTACATATAAAGCCCAAAACTTAAAATAAGTTAAAATCCTTACAGTATATAGGAATAATAACATATTCGCTCATAACGAGTTAAAGCAGAGCTATGAAATAGCCTCATACGGGCTCAAAATAATTAAATACAAATTTCCCATGAGACAAATCCCGGCACGAAATAAAACAATTTTGGGCATCTGGGTATTTGGCGAAAAGGGCTAATATGGCTCTTCGAGATTATCTTGGCCTTGTCTACAGGAACTTTCGAGGCAATAAAAACAACAAATGACCCACTTATTTTAAAAGTACGAAATTTTTTCAAATTGGGTAGTCACAGATTTCGGGGTGAAATCTGAGTGACACCAGTTGGCTCCGTCTGTGGACATCTTTTTCTCCTGACAGAATGGAAAAGGGAAAAGATGAGATCCCAGCATCTCTGGTTTCGTATCTTGTCTTTTGGGCACGGGGTCGAGCGGACAAACACAACACAACACAACACCAAAACAAGACAAAACAAGGAAAAACAAACAAAGGTTTTATTTATGTACATACGGGTTTTACCACCTTCTCATGTTGAACGACTTGAGTGTTGCCCATTGAAAGGCAACGGCAATTCAACTCCATCCTGATGAGCAAGAATGAAGCTATCTGCTCCGGCGATCTTTTTGATTACAAAAGGCCCTTTCCATAGTGAATCAAACTTTCCATGCATGCCTTTTGTTTCTCTTCTTTGTCCCATAAGAGGACCAGTCATTAACTTCAAACTTTCTTTCCTGGCATTTTTGTCGAAGATGACTTTCACCTTCCTCTGATGCTCTGTCAACCTATCTGCAACTTGAGTTTGTACTTCCCTCAATTCAGTCAGGTACATGATTCTTTTATCAATAGCATCCGTGAACGTGGAATCTTCCAGGGCTTTAGAAAGTCGTAGGGCAGGCAATTCCAAGGTGAGAGGCAGCTCTGTGTCTCTACCATATAACAGCTGAAATGGGGACATGCCTATCGCCCTCTTTGGTGTGATCCTATCGGCCCATAATGCATCAAACAACTTTTTATGCCAAGTCCTTTGATTTTCTGTTACAAGCTTGCGCACGATAGTTACCAAGTTCTTATTACTAGATTCAGCTTGACCATTCCCTTGTGGATAGTAGTTTGAGGAATGAACAAGGTGAATCCCATACGTGTAGCAGAATTCCACCAACTCCTCAGAAGAAAGATTCGGAGCATTATCTGCTACAATTTTGCTGGGTACGCCAAACCTGACAATAATATTTTCTTTTATAAAATTGCACACTTCGGCGGAAGTGGCATTCTTCACAGGAATAGCTTCTACCCACTTACTTTGAAATAATCGTATTTGTTAGAATGTAATGATGACCGTGCCGGAAGCCGGGTTAAGCATTCCATAAAATCCATACCCCACTTTGTTGGAAAGGTTCTTGATCACAATGGGTTTTAGGGGTAATGCGAGGCAATTTCACACGCCCACAAAATGTTGGCATGCTTGACACTTAGCTACCCATTCTGCAGTATCTTGAAAAAGGGTGGGCCAGTAATACCTTGCTCTAAGGATCTTGTGTGCAGTGACTCGGGCTGAGAAATGACCACCACAAGCCATGTCATGAAACTGTTGTAGTAGTTGATCCTGTTGAGCTTTATCCACGCATCTGAGAAATACACCATCAATTCCCCTTTTGTACAAACCATTATCCCAAAGAACAAAATCTTTGGATTTAAGCTTGATTGTTCGTTTCTCTTTTCTGGAAAGTTGATCTGGGCATTCTCCATACGTTAGAAAGTAAGCAATGTTCTTTGTACCACTCCTCTCTGCCGATCTATAAACAAAGATCTTTGCGGTAAATCTTCACCTAGTCCATCCTGATCTGCTTCAGTTACTAATGATTTCATCTCTGTCATTAGTTCACACAGACCTCTTCCTCGAACCAGCTTTGTTGGTTTAATATCCAGGTCATATTCTTGAACTTTTGTCACCCATGTGCCTCTCAACAATCCTAACTCTTGCTGAGTAAGGATAGATTTAACTGCAGTATCTGGAACCAAAACCACAGTATGTGAGGAAAGAATATAGTACCTGAATGCTTTGCACGCCTTCACCACCGCATATGCGTGCTTTTCCATTGGAGTGTATTTCAACTCATAGGCTTTGAGTGGCGTGCTCATGAAAGCAATAGGAGTTTCTGCGTCCTCTTGATTTTTCTGCATCAATATTGCTGACATAGTATGTTCAGAAGAATAACAATAAAGAATAAATTCTTTATTGAAGTCAGGTGAGACCAAGACTGGTGCTTTCGACAGGGCCTCTTTGATTTTCTCGAAAGCTTCCTTCCCTTCGCTGCTCCACTTAAAATCTTGTGTCTTTTTCATCATATTCGAAATATGACGGGTTAGCTCAGCAAAGTCAGGAATAAATCTTCTGAGAAAATTCACTTTTCCAAAGAAAGAGTGAACTCCTTTTTTGGATGTGGGCAAAGGCAATGTCTGAATAGATTTGACACGCTCTGGATCTATCTTTGTTCCTTCTTTGGAAACAATGTGCCCAAGCAGCTTTCCTTCAGTTACAGCAAAGATAGATTTTTAGGATTCAAAGAAATACCATGCTTGCGGCATTGTATGAAAACCTCTTCCAAGTTTGAAATGTGTGTGCTTCTATCTTTAGAAAAGACTGTCAAATCATCCAGGTACACAACTATGCTTATATCTTTGAGATGAGCAAAGGCTAGATCCATAGCTCTTTGAAATGTAGCACCAGCATTGATCAGGCCGAACGGCATCTTCTGGTATGCGAAGGTTCCCCAAGGTGTGATGAACGCCGTTTTGTATTGATCTTCCTCAGCCACCTTGACTTGATTGTATCCTGAGAAGCCGTCAAGCATGGAAAGCATCTCAGATCCAGTGACCACCTGCAGAGTGTGATCCATGATGGGGATAGGGTAGTTATCCTTCAATGAAGCTTGATTAAGGTTGCGGAAATCCACGCACAACCTAATCTCACCACTTTTCTTTCTTACAGGGACTATGTTGGCCAACCACTCCGAATAGTGTATGGGATAGATAATCTTCGCATCTAACAACTTTTGGATTTCTGCAAAGATGGTTCCTGAAATGGTTGGATTGTGCCGCCGCAGCTTCTGCTTGAAAGGCTTCTGTTCTGATTTAAGTGGGATATAATGTTGAACTTCCGCAGGCTGATATGTTTTTAGATCCTGATAGGACCAGGCAAAAATATCCATGTATTTCTTAAGAAGCTTAGTAAAAGCTTCCTTTTCAGCTTCCGAACAACACTTTCCCAGATTTACTAATTTGGGATCATTGCTGGCCCCCAAATTTAGTAATTGTGTGTCGGAGGAAGAGCCTTCCTCATTTTCTTCATTTTTCTTAAGCATCTGATCATGCTTATCAAACATTTCCTCAAGAGATACCAAGCCTTTGGGAATTTTATTTCCCTTTAGTTGGATAATCTCCTGACCTCCTGAGACGTCAGCATCCATTTCTCATGCGTTGGTGCTACAGAGGTGAATTGCTTCCCTCATAGTAGATTTCTTCAAAGTTATCTTTCATGTTGGAGAAATGCAGCAATCTGTGTATCATCGTTGAAAACTTGCCATTCTTTGGGCGTTGTCGGGAACTTTGGGCGAAAAACCATTTCCACCTTGTAATCTCCTGTCTAAAGAATGCGGGGGCTGATCCGGATTGAACAAGGCTCCGATGCTATGCAGCGAATCAGCTCTTGAATTTTGTTCTCTCGGAATGTAAGATACCGAGAAAGCTGAAAAATCCAAGATAGCAGAGTAGACCCGATCTCTATAGTGCCGCAGTTTGTCTTTTTTGACTTGGTAGAGGCCTCTTATCTGCTTTACAATCAGCTCAGCATCTCCTCTTGCGTGTAATAATTTGATTCCCATTGTTCTTGCCTGCTCCATGCCTAACAACAATGCTTCATACTCAGCCGTATTGTTAGTATTTTCGAACATCAATTTGAAGGAGTGCGCATGCACCTTCCCTTCAGGAGAGATAAGAACAACACCTGCACCGGATCCAAATGAACAGCAGCTACCATCAAATTCAAGAGTCCAAATCTTGTTATCAATTTGACGTGATTCTCGAATCACCGGTTGAATTTCTTCTTTATCCATTTCTAGGTAATAGACTCCGTGATCCGACTCTTGAAACAAGATCTGAGATCTAGGATCTTCAGATTTTGATACTGTGTACTTAGATTTCTTCTCAGGTTCCAGCTTCTGATTTATTCCTCTGATTGGTATGTGCGCACAAGACCAATCCATCTTCACTTCTCCACCCAGCTCCTTGCAAAAATTTCTACTCAATAGCATGCCATAGGAGAGTGGAATGTCTGCTACAGGATAGTCATTTTCGCCTTTTGTATGCAGGAAGGAAGGAAGCAAATCTTGCTGCGCATCTTTGATTTGCCCCACAAGAGGGACTTGCCTTTCCATGGAATAACATCTTCCATGGTTTTGTCAATGTAAGACCAAGGCATCAAAGCAACTTTGGCGGGCATGACGTTGTCGAAGCTCCAGATCCGGATCACGGTTGCTTAGCTTATGTCCGTTGATGAGCAAAGACACATAGAATGGCTCAATCCTTTCCGATGTAGCAGGAGAAGGGGTGGAAGAAGAAGAACTTGCAGCAGCATTATTTGAAGGTGGAGTAATCTTTGGACTTGACAAGATACCCCGTGGATTATTGTTCGTTGGGCTAGGACCATTGCTTTGCACATATTTGACCAATCTATTCAACTGATCAGGAAATGCCCTCAAATACTCAGCTTCTGACATTTGGACCTTATTTCTCTTGATGTGATCAATTATGTCAAAAGCTTGACTTGCTTCAGCAGGATGTGCGTTGGTTCTTTGCTGCGGATGGAAAGAATATTTCTCCTTGGGTGCTAATGAAGAAGGAAGAATGCTACCTCTTTTCAAGATAGTAACATCCGGGCCAGGATCTTCTCTCTCTTTCCGGCCGCTTGTGGATGCTTCGGCATTTTGGCGTGTCTGAGACCTTGTAAACACCGCAAAAGTGTGACCATCAGAATCTTCAAAAGATTCATAATAGCCCTCATCAGATTCGTAGTCCAGGTAACCAATATTGGAGTCGCCAGCGGGATCTATAAAGTCTTCATCATCAAATGATTCATCAATGTCGAGATCCTCTTCATTAGTTTCCAAGTTATTCCTTGGAGCAGCTTCTATTGCCAAACGCTGTGGTGCAGCAGCAAGTCTGTTTCGATTTTGATTTTGATTTTGACCATTGAAGGTCCGGATAGGAGCTATTCTTGAGGGGGGTGCATTCCCCGTTTGAGAGATCTGCTTCTTGATCTGCAGCATGTCATTAGCCAATCTCTGCAACAAAGGATCAGAAGTACTAGAAGAAGCACCATCACCTTTATGAGATAGTTGTTTGAGTTTTCCAGCCATGATCAAGTCGTCCTCAACCTCCACGGCAGCATTTTGTGCATCCAGCAAAGTTGCAGGTCTTGCCCTTCTTAGCTGATATCCAACTTCAGGCAATAGAGCGTTTATAAAAAACGTCTTTTGATTTTCATCGCTTTCAATCGTGCGAAGTGGGGATTTTATACAAAATCCTTTGGAACTTTGCAATAAAGTCCCGCATGTTCTCGTTTGGCTCTTTCTTCAACTGCGTCAGTTGGGTGATCATCGTGCTCGTGTCCTCTGCAGGCTTGAATCTTTTGATAAATTGTTCACGCATAGTCGCCCAACTGGTTATGGTGCCAGGAGCCAGCCGATAGAACCATTCTCCAGCCAAGTCATGTAAGGTCTCAATGAATAGCCTGACTGAGACATCTTCATGCTCTACTGCAAGCACACCACAAGATATGAAGAAGGCCGCCAAATGATCATCCGGGTTTTGCTTTCCATCTCCAAAGAATTTCGGAAAATTCTTTCTGGATCCCTTTGGCAGATCGTGCATAGGTGGAGCCAAGTTGAGAGGTCCAAAAGCCGCCCCATGGAGCAGTGCACAATTTTGGTGCGCCATGTTAGCTTGAGCACGTCTCCTCCTTGTGTAGACTTGATAGACTTGTTGGATAATTCCAGCCGCCGGATTATGTTGAATACGATCCGGATCTGGATGGGTGTGTACTCTCCTACCTGGTGAAAGACTAGATCTGCGGCTTCTAACTTGAGGAGGATGATTGAAATTGAATTGCTCCTGCAGTCGGAAGAAATGATCCGTCCTTCCTTGCGCCTTTACGGATCTGGTGAACGGACGTTCAGCCAGGTTGAGATTTGTATGGAAAACACTCTGATCTTCAATAGAAAAGCTTTGATCTGCAAAGCTAGTTGCTCCCCAGCGGAGTCGCCAAAAACTGTTGGCTAGATTTTCTGCATAGCATCAAACCTAGGCAGTCATGAGATAAATCTCCCTCATTTAACCGGTGAGGCTCCCGTGTCAGATTTGTCAATAAAAATGTGTTTCTATCTATCAGGGGTTTTACTTTAACAACTTAGTTCATGAACCATAACTAAGAAGTTTTGCAGCAAGTAAGCAGCTGTTTAAGAAAGGAAAATTACAGAAGAAGGAAGTAAAGGAATTACAGAGAAGAAATGAGGAAGATGTGCATCCCAATTAGTAGATTGCAGAGCTAATTGCATGCACATAGAAGAAACTCAAATAGATTTGAACACACAGAATTATAAAGCAAAGGCAGCTCTAGATCTAGATCTAAAATAACACAAAGTCTATTAAGAGATCTAAGATTTAGAAAGCAAAAGAAACACAAATACGCCGTGACACAAAGTTCTCCGGAAACCTGCTTCTTTGTATTCCTCTGCAACAAGTGGCTCTCAGGGGTTCAGCACAAAGTCTAGAACACAAGATTGCTTCTTACAAATTCTGATCGATCATTAACCCGTAGGTTCTTCTCCTACTTATAGAATGTAGGAGGGAAAGTACAAATAGAAGACTCAAACTGAACTAAAGTATGAACAACAAGTAAAGATGACATTTGGCAATCATCCTCAACTAACTTCTTCTTAAGTGACACATGTATCACTTAACTAATAGAAAGGTTCCACATGACTTCAAGTAATGGTTGCAAAACCAATAACTTAGAAGTTTACAATTTCATCCGGGAACATAGAAAATAGAAGAAGAAAGAAATAGAAGAAGTCATGCCAGCTGTAACATCTACATCTTCTTCTTGTTCTGATATCTGATATACTTGTCGAACATATAGTTCAGCATCTTTCCATCTGTTTTAGCTACTGCTTCCTTTTCTGTCCTGAATTGCAGCAATCCTTCATTCAACACTTTGCTGCATGCTTCCACTTCTTCCAAACTTGGCCCAAATCTCGCATGATATGCACTGCGGTGTCACCGACCCTTCACTTGATAGAGTTCATCGTGAAAGGCTTGGTGGCTTTATCAATCCTCTTTTGCACCATCAGAAGAGAACCCTCCAGAGAATCATGCACCTCGTTAGAAACAATCCGCACGTATGAAGTAATACCTCCATCCACTCTTTCCTCGAAAGAAAAATAACACTATCAGCAAATCGATGTTACGCTCTCAGTGCTGCATCCTCTTGACAAGAAACTCTGCAGATCTCCAAACGGAAGATCTTTGCAAATTCTATTTGCCTACTTCCCCTTCTCGATTGATCCATCCGCACAATTTGCTCTGCAGACGATACATCTCCGTGACTTGTTGATCTCGGCCAAAACACTCGGGTTACTCTCTGTAATGTATTTATTCCTTTTATGCTTTATCGATTGCTTTAGTTGATTTTCTGCATCGTTCATAACCTTTAAAGCGGGCCGGTGGCACTTCCCAAGTTGCACGAGAAGCTTGGCGAATAATCTGATCCTTCCATTCGTCGATAGCCTTTACTTGATTGCTTGCATCTTCCATTTCCTGCATAAGATGATTACTCACTGCTGGCTGAAAATGGGCTGAGCGAAGGTTTAGCAACCTTGGCTATGATCTCACATAATTGAGTTATTTAGCCTCTGCTCTTCTTTCTCCGCCTTTTCAGCGCGAGCCTAAGGAACAAAGCATCCAAAGCGTCTGCGTGTCTGCTTCAATCCTTCGGTGGTAGCTTGGCCAGAGTGGTATTTTGGTCACCGTCACATCTTCGCCGTGAGTTCCTCTTCTACCTTTCCTTCCGCTAGGGATTAATATCTCGGCAAACTTCTCTCCCGAATCCTCGATGATCAACCTAGAAGTTGCTTTAGCAACTTTAGGCCTTTTGTCTCTTCGCTCGGATCACGAAGTAGGCTGCAAGTCATGTTCCTCTAAGTTCATCTCTATTCTTGCTTCCCGGAACCAACCGCAAGCTAACCATTCCGAGAAATTACTTCTCGGAGAATGAGAAGTTCTTTGAGTGCGCTCTTATTTCCGCTCTCCGCATCCTCTCCATCGAGAAAGTGCCACGATATCATGGCTTGCCATCCTCACGAAACATCCAAGGACAAAGCTCTTTCGAACTCCGTCATCTGCAGCTTGACATCTCCTCTGGAGCGGGTCTTTGAGCGAGTGGTCTGCGGAGAGAAGATGAACGTTGCTGGTTTCAATGAAGGCATGGAAACATCCTGCTGCTGTGGTGCAATAGTTGGTGATCCACTAGGTACTGGAGAAGTCGGAGTCAAAGCTATGGTCGTAGAAGTGGTCTTCTCTTTCTCTTGAGATCTTCTGCGTACTTTCAACTTCTCGGACCTTCTGCGCTCTCTCCTTCATGCTTTCGCCAGGGAATCTCCTGCGCTACCGAAGTTGCCCGTGATTTGATTCATCAATACTTCATCAAGGCAGTATCCCTTCGTTAGCAACCAGCTCGAAGTACTCACCAACACAGCTCCGGATCTTTCTTCTATTGTGCTGCAGCTGCCATTGCTATCCTGTAGTAGAGCTTTATCTCCTCCCATTTGATGGTAAGTGTCAAGTACCACGTTCCCATCATCTTTAAGATCCGCAGGTATCCGCGCTAGTCCAAAGTCAAATACTTGCTTTTGAAGCGACTCTGCTGAAATCTTTCTTTCGACCTCGTACTCACTTACGCACTTCATCCGTAAATCTTCTAAGCGAAGGTACATGTGCGTACTCTGGGAGATTGTCTTCTGGCTATTCCAAATGGATCAAAATTAAGCCGTGCAGGAAGAACTCTTGCTCATACTCGAATGATAACATTTGTGCTTCCATTCCTCGAGCTCGTGAATGCTTCTGATGCAATCGTAATATCCACGGTGAGTGGGAAGTATCCCGTAGACTTGTGCAGCTTGCTGAAGGTCGTGTAACTCCACAAGTTGCCTCTTAGCTCCATGGCATTAGATAAAATATATTATATAGTTCTCAAGGGTCTTCTCCTTCATTTCTTCTTCTTTGCCATGGAGAAGGGATGGCAAGAAGACCAATTTCCAGCTCTTAGGTGGGAAAAAGGGACATTATAGTCCTCCCTCCCCAAGATTGCTTGTCCCCAAGCAATTGCAAACTCATCACATTCGCTGCCCCAACTGTTTCTTCTTCTTCCTTTGAAATTTTTCATCTCCCAATGGTGAAGGTGGCCTCCTAGACAAGGCATCCACAACCACATTTTGCTTCCCTTTCACATACTCAATGTCAAAATCAAATGCTTGGAGTCTACTTACCCATCTTTGTTGCGGTCATTCAATTCCTTTTGATGAAGAAAGAATCTCAAACTATTGTGGTCGGTTTTGACTACAAATCTCCCACAAATCAAATATTGCCTAAACTTGGTTAAGGCATGCATGATGGCAAGCATTTCTTTATCATAAATGGAAAGCTTCTTCTCATATTCCTTCAATTTCCTACTTTCAAAAGCAATAGGGTGCTGATTTTGCATCAAAACTGCACCTATACCTTCACCGGAAGCATCACATGCAAGCTCAAATGGCTTAGAAAAATCTGGAACAGCGAGAACCGGACAAGAACACATTACCTTTTTCAGCTCTTCAAAGGCTACATGGGCTGATTTTGACCAGCTGAAAGCATCCTTCTTTGTTAGAGAAGTCAAAGGGGCTGCAATTTGTGAGAATCCCTTCACAAACTTCCTGTAGTATGAGCATAATCCCAAGAATCCTTTCAAATGAGTAATGCTGGTTGGTGTAGGCCAATTCAAGATTGCTTGGATCTTACTTTGATCTACATGAACTCCATGAGCATTGATAACATGCCCCAAGTACAAAATCTCATGCATACCAAACTCACACTTAGACTTTTTTGCATATAAAGACTGCTGCTCCAAAATTTCCAGCACTATGTCCAAGTGTTGTAGGTGCTCTTCCCAAGATTTACTATAAATCAAAATATCATCAAAGAACACAAGCACAAATTTCCTTAATTGCTTACCAAAGATGTGGTTCATGCATGATTGGAATGTGGTCGGAGCATTGGTCAAACCAAATGGCATGACAAGGAATTCGAAGTGCCCAAAGTGACATCTAAAAGCAGTCTTGTGCACATCTTCTCTAACTCTTATTTGATGGTACCCGGACCTCAAATCTATTTTGGAGAAATAGATTGCTCCATGCAATTCATCTATGAGTTCATCAATCCTTGGGATGGGGTACTTGTTCTTAATTGTCTTCTTGTTGAGCACACGGTAATCAACACACATTCTTAGAGTGCCATCCTTCTTCTTGACCAACACAACGGAAGAAGCATAAGGGCTGGAACTAGGCCTTATCAACCCCATATCCAACAATGTTTTGATTGTTTTCTCAATTTCTTCCTTGTAAATACGTGGGTGGCGGTAGGGAGTTGTTATGACCGGTTTGGTACCCGGTTCCAACTCAATGACATGTTGGAATCCCCTATCCGGTGGCAGCCCATGAGGTAACTCATTAAAAACTTTAGCATGCCTATCAAGTATGGGCTGAATATCCTCATGAAAAGTAGATTGAATGGAAGAAGAAGAGTTAGCTCTTACCAAGCAATGGGCTGCCCAAGCAACCTGCCCCTTTTTGAAGGTTCTTTCCATGCTTTTCGCTGTCACAACTTGTGGAATTCCTCCTTTCATACCATGCAACACTACCTCTTTGTTATCCACCTTAAATTTCAGCTCCATGCTTTGATAATTTTGGGAAAATTCTCCTAAAGAATGAAGCCATTGTACACCCAAAACCAAATCAGATTCACCAATGCTAATAATATAGAAATCATCCCTTACCATGTGCCCTCCCAAGGTGAGTGTGAGCTGAGATATCTTCTTTGTGCAAGGAAGTATGAAACCATCCGCAACCGTCACATTGAAGCCCTTGAAATTTTCAACCTTCAACTTCAATTTCTTCACCAAATTTTCATCAATGAAATTATGTGTAGCTCCACTATCAATCAAAACCGTTACCTTTTGGCCATGAAGATCACCCCTTACACGAAATGGGTGATATCTAGGTGCCCTAGATAATGTAGCAAGAGTGCCTTCAAGTTTCTTAATGCCTTCTTCTACCATGACATCATTTTGCTTAGCTTCATCAACAATATCATCATCATCACAATCTGAAATTACTTCAATATAATGAACCTTACCTTTACCCAAGCAACGGTGTCCTAGAGTCCATGGATCCTTGCATGAAAAGCACAAGTTCTTCCTTCGTAGCTCATTTTTTGCTTCCTTTTCAAGGCTGGTTTTATGCAGATCCGTATGAACATGAGGCACTTTTGGTAGAGGTTTCTTTGGCTGGTCCAAAGAGATGCTCTTGGGCTGCTTAGGGGCTTGTTCCCCTCTCCAATTGGCCTTAGAAACACTGCTGGTTGCTGCTGATTTTGGGGCAGCACCTTCCAAATCTAGAGCCTTCTTTATTGCCTCTTGTAGAGACAATGGGTCAAATGCACGAACTAACCCCTTAGGGCTCAATCAAACCCTCTACGAAAAGCACAATAAGCCTTCTTTCCACCACATCCGTAACCATTACGGAAAGCCTCTGAAAATCAGCCACATATTCCTCCACGGTACCCTCTTGTTTTAATTGGGCAAGCTCACGGAAATGTACCTCCGGATCCACTCTATCAAACCTATCAATGAGCCTTTGACAAAACTCATCATAGGCATGAATTTCACTATGCCCTTGAGTCACAAGTCCATGAAACCACCACTCATGGGCAATGCCCTCAAGATGTAGAGTAGCAAATTTAATGGCATCTTCTTCTAACATAGGCTTCAAAGACAAATAAGTATTCAACTTTTTGAATCCATGCCCTAGTGGTACCTTTTGTAGATCCATCAAATGTAGAAAAAGATAACTTACCCAAAGCACTTTGTACCTCTCTATGTGGCATGGCATGCCTAGGCTCGGGCCTAGATCTTCCTCTATCCAAACCCATGAACTCGGCAAGGGAAATAGCATCACGGATCTCTCTAGACAAAGCCATATACTCCTCATAGCTCGCTGCAATATTTCTTCTACCCATGGATCTTGGCTCTTCTTCCGGTATGGCTTCCTCTCTAGGGATGAAAGTGGGCTTCCAACTCGATCCTCGGGATGAATCATTAGGTCGCTTGGCATTATTTTCCCCACTCGAACTCCCTTCACCATTTTGAACCCTTGGTTCAATGATTCTTTGGAGGAAAGTGCTAAGAAGTCCATAGTGTCTGCAAGTCTCTCTTGGCCGGCAATTAATTTGTCAACCTTAGCTTCTTGGGAGTCACGACCAGCCATCTTTCCTTCTTTTTCCAAACCCTAGGCCTTTTGAAGATCAAGCTTTGATACCACTATAATAACCCTTTTGAGGGTTTTATCAAATATTATAAATGCAAATCTGAAACTGAAAATTGCAGCAGACTGTAGATAAAAACCAGCGACTTATACTAGCTCAAAAAGATGCCAAAAATACCATGAAACACACCCAAACAGCTCGCCAATATTTTTATATGTTTTTATATGATTTTTAGAAGCCAATACAATCAACACAAACTGAAAACACACTGCTGGAAATGAAATGAACACTGGAAATTGCAGCCACAAATTAATTATGAAATATAGATATAGAAGTCTCCAAAAATCATGCAATTCAAGATTCCGGCCTTTAAAATTATGGCAAATAAGATTACAAAACCAGATTTGTCAAATTCCTTGCCAATGTTCTCAAACCCTACCCTAGGTAGGTCGCTCCACCCTAGAAAAATAGTATCACTGCTGGAAATGCCAAAAAGGTCTTCAAATCAGCTTCCTTCTTCAATGCAAATGGTGATGAAGGGTTTTCGTCCTTCACCCAAGTCTAATGAAGGGTTTTCGTCCTTCAAGACTCACATGAGGGTTTTCGTCCCCAAGTGGAAGACTAAGGAGCAACAAGCTCTCTTCGCCAAAGTATAGAGAAAATACGCCAAGCTAGAGTGCAAATGAACTCCCTCTTCTCCTTTTATATCTTTCCTTTGGCGCCAAAACATAATTAGGCAAGGCCGACCTGTATAGAACAAAAGAACACTAAAGAAAACATTATATTATTAGATAAAATATATTATATAGTGCTCAAGGGTCTTCTCCTTTCATTTCTTCTTCTTTGCCATGGAGAAGGGATGGCAAGAAGACCAATTTCTAGCTCTTAGGTGGGAAAAAAGGTACATTACACAAAGGGTTAACCCATCACCAAGTCGATCGCATCATAACTCATGCCCCCTCCACTTGTTTCACACGAAGACGAAGATTGTATCGCACGAAGACAAGGTCATTGAGGCGTTGTGTTGTCAACCTGTTGCGCTTCTTTGTGTGAACAGCTTCGAACATGCTCCAATTATGTTCGCATCCAGAAGCACTGCATGGCTGACACAAAATGCGGATGGCTAGCTTTTATTAATATACACTATACAATCGTAATATGTATATACGGTCACCACTTACACTGTATGCTGATTAACACTCGATTTTACACTTACAATATTTACTATTTAATATTTATAATATATATTATACAAATAAGTTTGTAATAAGATTAATATTAACGTGCATTAATAATAAATATTAAATATACACAATGCACATACCTGCGGCTGCCACGAGCAGTAAAAAACGCTGCCACAAACAGGTAAAAATGCAGTAACATAATGAACAAAAAACGCAGGAAGTATAAACCGCGCACAAGAAATGTATAAACCGCGCACAAACAAGTATAAACCGCGCCCGAACAGGTAAGAAGGAGCACGAACTGGTAAAAACGAGCACGGATTGGTGAAAAACGCGCACGAACTGGTAAGAAATGCACACGAACTGATAAAAAAACGCGTTGTATTTTAGTGCCCTCACGCGTCGACTGTAGCCCGTGGAAAGAGAAAACAACATAAAAAAACAAATCGATTTACTTTATTTTCGTCTTATACCCTAGCCGCGTTTTTTTCCCCCGATTTTCGCCGATTTTAGCCGCGATTTTCAACGATTTTCGAGGGTTTTTGAAAGCGATTTATCGATTTCGAAAATCGCGATTTTTTGTAAGTTTAATCGCTTTTGCGGTCGGACGCGATTTATCGCGATTTATCGGCGATTTTTGAATCGAGAGGGTTAACCACATAAGAAACGAAAAATTAGAACCACCATTATGACCCAAATACCTCATGATAGAGTTCCCTTCCATAATGATTTTAAAATCAGATATTCCTCCTTTTGAAGGACTCATCATAGCACCTATATGCCACTTGCGGAAACACCTTAGAAATTGAGCCCAAGTGTCTATATGTTCTTTACTACAAAAAGTACTTCTTACCTCCTCACCCCATGAAGTATGATGTGCACAAAGGTATTCAATCAGTGGTGACAAAGGAGGATACAACATACATGAGACATGAGTACTCCTAACCATCTGTCCATGGTAGAAAATATGAAATGATATATTGGCAAAAACTGAAATATCTTCATACCGTGGGCTGCCCATAACATTCTTAGGACTCAGAATTTCTGAGTTTAAATCAACACTCTTTCTTGGCATGATTTCCTTGCCGGATGGGGTCTTTTCTTTCTTGCATTTGTTCCCAAGTTGTTGGTGCTTGTCTTGGGTAACCTTTGGCTTCTTGTTAAGGATGAGTATTCCCTCAAATGACCTCCCTTTGACTATTGTTAGGAATAGACCAGCCACCTCATCAAGAGCCTTATGGAGAGATTTCTCCAATCTTCTTGACCATATAAGACTTGTTGAGATATCATCAACACAACCCCAAATTATTCTTCCAAACATAAGTATATCAAGCAGATTGCCAACCAAACTAAAAGAGGAAATAGTTACCTTTGCATGCATACCGTGGGCCTTGGAAAGAGGGTTACCTTTTGTCACTTCAATCTTAGTCCTTGTGCCTAAAGCGACATTTGTCTTAAAGTAACCCGGATGACCAACTGATGGGTCATTATGAACAGACCTCAATATTTTACTCTTCATACAGAATGAATGATAACTAGGTGCTCCTTTCAAGGTAGCAAGAGTGCCATTAGCCTTTTCCGATCCTCTTCGATACTTGGAGCTTTCTCCCTTTGCACAACCAACATACCTTGTTCACATGTGCTTGGAATGTCCTTGTGGCTCTTACCCAAGTCTAATTCTTCATCTTTTGGCTCTTTATTGTCTGCTGTCATAAACAGACCAGCAAACTGACTATTATCATGTATCCTTGAGAAATGGGTTCCACCCATCCCTTACGCTTTCCCTTCTTTCTCACAACTCTTCTTTTCCACCCTAGATTCATCACATGTTGAAATGCTATCAAGTATTAATCAAACAATGATCAATAATTATCTCATAATGATGACCATTCGGGACAAAAATGGGAGTAAGGGCTGAATCTTCATTCCTCATGGCTCCCGTTCTTCCAAGGTGCAGATCTTGAGTTGCATGCTCACTGTGCTCCTTCTCCTTGGCTCGTGCTTCACTATGTCATCAAACCCTTGTGTCACTAAGGTGTTGTTAGGAAAACCAGCCAAGAGATCAACTGTGGCAAGAGGATTGGGGAGTTCTAATTCTCCCAAGGGTTGCTCCCTCTCCATAACCAGCTGTGGCAATATACCTTCCTCTTTCTTAACCTTAGGGGAATGATCATGCCCCTCCTCTCCTAGCGAACTTGGAAATTTGGTTTCCTCTTCAACCAACTTCGTAGTTTCTCCTTGCTTTTCCCACAAGATGGGGCTCTTTTCCTCTAGGGTTGGGATGTTCTTCCCATGACCCTTGTGCATGGCTCGGGGCTTGGACCAAGTTCCAATGCCCATTCTATCTTTTCTCCACCCTACAAACTCGAGAAAATGATAGGGCATCACGAATATCCTCTCGAAAGATTTTGATACTCCTCAAAGCTAGTTGCCACCTTGTTGACCTTTGAAACCCTAGGCTCTTCCTTGAATGTCCTTCCTCTTTGTAGGTTTTGCATGGTGGAAGCAAGAGAGTCTAAGGTATCCGTTAGTCTTTCTTGCACCTTCATCAATCTGTCCATGATTGCTTCCCACAAAGGACCCTCGGGCTGGGAAAATCTTGTGCTTTGATACCACTATAATATCCCTTTCAAGGGCTGAAACTAAAAAGTAGGAAATTAACACAAACCCAAATATTATCAAATCTGATTTCTAAACCAGCAAACTGAAAATAAAACCCAGATTTGAACAACAATCAGATTTTTGGAACAACGGTACAAAAATGCATGCAAAACACTTGAAACTCTTCAAACAACTTTGCCAAAATAGATATAAGTATTTTAGGCATCCACCAAACCAATATTCAATATGAAATATGATCCAAAACACTGCTGGAAATTAATTAAAAACCAGCGAAGTACAGCTGCAATAAAAATTATGAAATGAGGGTTTAGAAACCCCAAACTCCACAAGTAAATATTGATTCCAGCCTTATAAATAATAAGGAAGCCAAATATGAATTCAAATCTGATTGCCGTGCCCTAGATGGCACCAAACCATACACTAATGCAAGTCGCCCCACAAAGGAGAGGCTCAATAATGCATATAAAAATCTGATTATGACTTCTTCTCAAATCTGCAATATTCCTTCAAGCCAAACAAGGAGGGTTTCCATCCCCCAACCAACCACAAGAAGGTTTTTGTCCTTCTTGGAAGATGCCACACACTTGGATTTTCGCCCAAGAGTGGAAGAACAATGAGCAAACAACCCACAAGTCCAATTTAGATAAAATTCGCCAAAGTAAATGATGCAAATGATGTCCATGATCTCCTTTTATATCTTTATCTTGGCGCCAAAGGCCAAAAAGGCAAGGCCGACCCCTTATAAAGCTTATTTAACCTTTAAGTTGCTTTTAAAAGCCACCAAACCCAGCCGACCTGCTAAAATGAAGAAAACACTAAAAAGAAACATTAAAAATTAGAAAATAAAAGTGCAATGAGAGTTCACTTCCTTTTCCTGCTCACTCCACTTCGTTGCCATGGAAAAGGGAATGGCAAGAAGTCCAAAATCATGCTCTCAAGTTGGAAAAGGGGACATTACAATGCTATGGGAGACATTTTGATGGTGGAGCATGAGGAAAAAGAGCAATCAGAGCTGTTGGAGATTGAGAAGGAATAACCTATAGAGGAGTCCACCATGCAATTTGAATAGGAAGATTCCTCCAAAGGAAAAGGTATGGATTCGAATGATTAAAATGTTGGGGTTAAAGAGAAAAGAGAATTTAGGTTTTCAAGTGCAAAAGATGCAATGAAGACCTGACAAAGGTGTTATGAATGGCTAAGAAGAGCTAGAGAAGCTAAATTGATATCCATCTAAGCAAAACAACACCTACAAAAACTGAGAAAAGAGGTAGTATATGAAGGTGGCGAGAAAAGAATAAACAATAGCAATTTTCCCTTCAAACCATTAAGTTTATGAGGTGGAGTTCTAGGAAGACTTTGTGGGAAGGCATGTACATGAGAAAAACACCTCATCAATAATATTGATTTTTTCAGTCTACTGAAATTTTCATATCAGCAACTAATGGTAAGCAATTTGATTATCTCCATAGAAAGGATTTATTGTATCACCCTCATACTATGTCCTTACAATGTTTTGATCATCATGAGAATTATTCTAACAATGAGGATAAGATGAAACGTACCAAATGGAACGCAGGATATTTTCCAAGGAGCTCCCATCCATCTTCCAAGCATTTCAAAGATTGAGCCATTGCCATATGAGATGGATTTTTAGGACAGCTATGGGAAGGCACTTGACAAGATTAATAGTGTGAAGGCTCTTACTTCAGCCAAAGGAGATGAGCCAAGGAAAGAAGAAAAATTTGAATTGCAAAATTGTGGAGAGAATTTGGTGGTTGAAGCCAAATCTCCGGATGATAATGTTGATATTCAGCTTGCTGGAATTTTCAAAACAATCAATAAGAAGCAAGTTGATGGTGTACATGAATTTGATGATAACCATGAAGATGCTTCATGCATGTGTCAACAAAATATGGATGGAGTCAAGGCGGAAAGAGCTTCACTTGTTGAATATGAAGAATCGAAGGTGAAGGAGAATGCTGGTCCTAACTCAAAAATTATGAGTCACAAGGTTGGAAGTGTTGAAAATATTTCAACCAATCTTCATCCGACAAAGGAAGGTGAACAAGTTGAGAACATCCAAAGGTATGAAAGTGTTGTGGATTTGTTACTTCCTACTATGGCAGTATGTTAAAAAGATTGATCATATGTCAATCTTCATTCTTCACAATATATCACAACGAATTTGTGGTCATCATGGACAACATAGTGAAAAAGGTGATAGAGTGAAGAACACTATGAGGGGCAAAGGGCACATAGACCCTTTCATACAAGTTCCAAATTACTTGTACATGGAAGTTTGGGATCTGGGTGATCTTTGGAGATACAAGAAGGGTAAGGTCTTTGAGGAGTTCAATGTTACTATTTTTAATAAATTCTTTACCTCATGCATTTGGCTAGAAAAGAAGTTCATGAGGACCCCTATGAAGTATGTCATGCATTCTAATGAAATGTTGGAGAATCAATGTTCCAAGAACAAGGCTATGAGGATAGTCACCATTTCTGGGACAACGAGATACTTGATATGGGAAGTGGTCCAAGAAGGGTTGTGTTCGGCCCCCAGATCACTCACATGGCTGAGTTTGGCAAAGTGTGTCATGTATGGCAGCTGTTGTACCCATCTTTTAGTTGTTGTCAGCAACAGTACCAACTTCTTTCACACTTCTATAACAGCCATAAAAGTGTTTTCAGTCACATGGTGTGAAGGAGAACTCAAGGAGGAGGTATTTTTACAAAAACTTCACTATTTTGGGTTGTAGAGTTGTTGCCACCCACATTTCCAGCCAACTTAACATTTTGTATGCAACCATACAAGTAGTCTCAGTCATACACTTGAGTAATCTTCAGTTTGTTGATATTGTTGAAGCATATTTAGTCACTATATGGTTGATTCCAGCCCCTATATCACTGTCATTTTGGAATTTTTTGAAGAATTTAAAGTATGCCAACAGTTGTCCTATTATTTATTTTTTTGTTTGCAACAAAACCAACCCCTTAAACACTTTTTATGACTGTCATAAAAGTGTTTTCGCCACAAGGTGGAAGGCTTTTATGTCTGCCATCAATGAGGGGTTGTTTGCAACTGTTATAGAAGAGTTTCCAGCCACCACAATGCTGATTGTGAGCAAGAAAATGCAATGGTACAGCTACAGCCATGCTTGGGGCAGCAAGAGTGGATCTTTGGAAGTCCATCACATGAATGGGAATTTTGAAGAAGATGCAAGCATGAGAAGAGGATTGAATAACATGCCTATGAGGCATGATGAAGCGGTTGAAGGAGTGATGTTGGGAGCTCTTGATTTCATTGACATGTTTGCTCTATGTGCAGGTTCAAAATTTGGGACAGCCATGCCACAATTTTCCAACTTCCATGTTGTTGTCATGAGCATTTTCAGCCCCTACAGTACTGCTATTTCATTGATGCACTTACTTCCAAGAGCATTTTCAGCTCCTACATGGTTCACACCCTTGAATGGGGCAAAAGGAGATCAAATTTGCTGTTGTTATGACATTGTCAAAGTGCTAGAACAACCTAGGGAAAGGGTGCAGTTGAAGCAAATCATCATGGCAGCCATTTTGAAGTCATGGAAGCACCTTACACGTGTTGGAACAACCTATATGAGTGTTGATAAAGAGACTCTTATGAGTCAAAGAGTGCATTGTTTGCATATGTCTAAGGAGAGTACAATGATCATCGCACATGACAAGCATGAGTGGGAGCAGCTGAGTTTGTTTTCAGCCCAAGCAAAGGATGAAGAGTATGTTGCAGCAAAGGTGGAAGAGGTTGCTGAATTTTTTCCACACTCTGAAGAGTTCCTAAGGTTGCTTTGGGATCCTGGTATTTGCGAAGGGAACAAGGAGTGAAGAAGGGAGCTTGCATTTGCTTGAGGAAAGCAAATTTGGGGAGGGAGGACTGTAATGTCCCCTTTTCTAAATTAGAAATACTTAATAATATTTTTAAGTTGAGCCCAGATAACTCTCTATTTATGGGCAACTTAATAATATTATTATTAAGTATAAAATGTATTTTTAAATACTAAAGCAAAAAGAAGACCCTTAGCCTATTTTCATTATTTTCAATCGGCTAAAAGGAGGAAAAGGAAGGACGTAAATTAACAATTTAATTTAAGGGCTAAAGTAATTTTAATTATTGGCACTTTAATTAAATTATTAAAAAGAGGGAAAAATGCATTTAATTAATTATTTTTAAATGCCCAAGTGGAGCAACCCAAAAGGAGAACTAAAAAGGGGAAAAGTAAATGTTTAAAAAGAAATAAAGAGTCCCATATAGTGCACTCCACAATGAAAAGAAAGAAATGAATATAAAGGCAAATGTTGGGGCTCATTGTAAGGATCATCTAGTGAATTTAATACTTCTCTTTTGAAAATTGGAGCATTGAGCTCTCATTTTCAGCCTTTGAGGATGAAAACCCTCAATAGTCACAACACTTGGGGACAAAAACCCTCATTTGTTGCATTGGTGGCTTCATCCGGGAGTCACAAGTGAGCTTAAAATTCAAAATTTCAGAATGGCAAGGGTTTCCATCCGTGTTAGGGCACAAATTCCAGCTACGGCATGTTTTTTTGGGGATGCCACATTCATTTCCAGCTTGATCTACCCATTTGGAGATTTCGGGATCACTTTTCAATGGGTTTCGTGGTTGGAAAAATCTGATTCTAATTTTGTTTGATAGCTGCCATTTTTGTGGTCATTTTGAGCTATCGTTTGCATTTTATTTCCAAACATTTTTTAGAATAAGGAATTTTGAAGTTTCAGTTGTTTTTGAGCAATAATTAATTCCAACAATCTGTAATTTATGGTTGAAGCATTTATTTTGCATGATTTCATCAAGGGTTTCATGTTGTTGATGTATTTTTGAAAATTTGTGTGTGGGAAAGGCTGAAATCTGAATTTAACCTAGGTCACTTAGGGTTTGGTGGACCTAAAACAGGTCACTGCCCTATTTCTTGCATAAAATCATTTAGCAATCATAAAAATCAAGTTTCAAAGTGGTTGTCATCATTTCCAACAATGTTTCATTAGGGTTTTGGGAAAAATCCAAATTCCTCAAATTTGAGCTTTGAAGAGGACATTACATGTCCCCTTTTCCAAATATTATAATAAGGGAAATAAATTAATAATTTAACGGCCAAAAGTATATTATGTTATATGATTAAAAGGCAACTTATGTTTTTTTTTTTTTTTTTAAAACAAAATTATATTACTATAAATAAGATATTAACAATACAATGCCAAGCCATGGTACTCATACTCCATGATCTATCCTTAGACTTCCAACAACATAAGAAAGAAGAAAGAGAGCATAACATCAACTTATGCATCCGATGAATGTAACTGAAGGATCTTTTCAATCTGATTCCGCTTCTCTGGAGACCATGTCAAAGGCAAAGGGCCAAAGTTGATCAAATTATGATGATCCAAAGCCCAATTTGCCAAAGCATCCGCCACCTTATTCTGATCTCTAGGAACATGTTGATATGAGATGGTCTGAAATTGTCTAGCAATAACCTGAATATTATCTTGAATCTTGGCAATTCTCCAATTTTTGGATCTATGTTGCTCTTTAGCTGAAAAAGATGGATAATTACCTTAGAGTCAGATTCCACTATAATTCTAAGACATCCCAATTTAGTTACTTCCTGGAGAGCTCGCTGAATTGCCAAGATTTCAGCCACATTATTAGTGAAGTAACCCAATTGATGAGCAAAGAAGAAAAGGGGAGTTCCCATAGAATCATGAGCTATCCCTCCAATACTAGTTGGGCCCGGATTCCCTCTTGTTCTGCTCCATCAGTATTAAGTTTAACAAAATCAAACGGAGGAGGCTTCCATTTTCTTAGAGCTATGGGCACCGATAATCTAGTACTAGAAACAGACTTCAATTTATTTTCCTGCAAATTAAGCTTGTGTATCATGCTTTTCCATTTGCCAGGTAAGGGAGAAGGAATTTTCACATTATGCTCAATAGTTTCCACTATATTGCTTCGAGTTAATTCCTTGACATACCAAATGTCTCTATTTTCATATTTGAAGATGCGTCTGTTTCGCTCCTTCCACACATTCCACAACATAAGAGAAATAGCGATCCAAACTCCTTTGTTAAGATCCTGAGTGTCAGAGACCGATCATTTCCAAACTCTAAAAATTTCCACAAGGTCCGTAGAAGGATTCCAATTGCAAAAAACCAATCAGCCAAAATATTCCATAGAGACATAACAAAAGGGCATTGGAGAAAAAGGTGAATCAAAGTTTCATCTGCTTCTTTGCATAAAGGACACCAGAAAGGTCCCACCATTCCCCGCTTCATCAAATTTTCCCAGGTAAAAAAGGAAACTTATGTTTTATTATTAGAAAAAATGAAAATTTTGATAAAGCAACTCAAAATTAAAATAAAAGTAGGTGAAGTTGCTTTATGGGTGTCTTTCCTTGAAAAAGGTGAAAGGGAAATTATAAAAAGGGGCATTGGGCTCATTTGGAAAAATATCTTTTATCAATCATTTTTACTCATCCAGATTTGCAAGTTTGAGCATTCCACTTTAGCTTTCAACCACTGAGGACGAAAAACCCTTTGTTGGAGCATCAGAGGATGAAAACCCTCTAGTGGACAAGAGCTTGGGGACGAAAACCCTCCGGTTCTTTGTGGTGATTCCATCTAGGAATCACATTTGGGCTTCAAATCTGATTTTTATCACATTTCAGCTAGGGCAATGTTGGGCTTCAGATCTACATCAACATCAGCTTTGAGTGATAAAATAATTAGGGCATCATTCAGAAATTCAGATCTTCATCAAAATCAATCAAGGAAATATCATATTTTCATCCATATTTGCTAGGGCATCCATCCAGGGGTAGCATTTGGGCATCAGATCAGCGATTTGCAAGTTCATATCAATTTTAGCAGCTAGGGCATCATTTACAGCAACTAGGGCATCACTTCTAGGGCTGACATCACCATTGGGGACAAATTTCTAGGGTTGACATCATTTGCAATAGGTTGATGCCATCATTTCCAGTTTTTGGGCCAACAATTGGTCTATTTCATCCATCTGGAGTGTCATTTGCCAAGAATTTTGGTGTATACGGTCAGCTGTAATTTTCTTGGTTTTCTGAGTTAAAAATAATAAATAAAATTCAGATTTCAGGGTTTAAATTCAGTTTTCAGTATTTATTTTACAGTTGTTATTATATTCAACAAATTTGTATTTTTCCAAGGGTTTAGAAATTATTTCCAGCAATTGGAAATTTTGTCATGAAGGGTTTTGTAATAAAAATGAGTTTTAATTAATTTTGTCTAGGGTTTCCAATGAATCTGAAATTATTTTAAAATGTTTGTTCGGAGAGACATTACACAATATTTGTTTGAGCATTATTGTAAAAGCTTATTTTATAGGTAGACATGTAATACATGGATGTAGAGTGGGATTAACGAGTTTATTGCTTTGCTAGTGTGTTGGTAAATGTGTGTCTACGGAGATTCAAGACTGTTTGTATCAGATTGAAGGCTTAAACCATTACTAGTTTCTTGCCTAAATTCTCCTAGTTACTCTTGTATGGTATTAGAGCCGGATTGGCGGAAGAAGCCCAATTGGTCTAAATTTTCACCGATGAATTTCTAGTATAAGAGAACATATATAGCCCTTGCTCCTAGATGCAAAAATTGCCTCATGAGATCTAGCAAGTTGATTCCTTTACTTGGTGAGTTGGGGATTTGAATACATTCAGCTTAGCATACAAAGGACTTGACTTTCCCGAAATCAACACAGCCCTATCTTCCATACAACTAGCTTGGGCATGTTCGCTATCCTCGCAAAACCGTTGCATTAAGCTCATCAAGCCCTCCGCATTGATCCGTGCCCAATGTCACTTCTTCATGATCTTGGCCTCAGAGTATAAGCCGAATTAGCGTTCTTGTTGTGTCATAGATATGCAAGGTAAAAACTACCTCTCTAAGGGCCCAGCTCAAACCAAATGCATTCATCTCAAAGGTGACACAACACTCTCACAACATCATTTCATCTCGCCACTCTCTCGATATATAAAGTGTTGTTTTATTGGTGTGGTTACATTTTTTGTTCGAGAGAGATTCGAGGATTGTTTGTGTAAGATTGAAGGCCTAAACCATTACTTGGTTTCCTACCTAGATTGTCCTGGTTACTCTTATAATTAAAAGTAGTGATTTTATAGTCTACTTCACCTCGATGTATAACCCATTATCCTTGGCTTGAGTTTCTCTAGTAGGGATTTCTCCAAATCTATGTTAAACATGAATTCTACTTGATCCAAAATCTAGATCAAATTTTAACTAACCTCGGACCCCTATAGGCTATTAGTATTTGCCGAAAAAATTCCTCTATTTAAAAATTCAACTAATGCACGAAAATAACTACCACAAGTGGAAAACACAAAGTTGATAACGGAGTTCGGCAATAGCCTACGTCTCCAGGTTCGTAATCGAACCGATATATTATCTACTTCAACGATTGCATTCTAATACAAAACTACAATCGAAGTATGATAAACATAATACAATAGGGAACAAGAACCTTATCACAACCACCGGTACACTTTCCGGATTTTGAAGTTAGTTCGATCCCAATGCTTTCCTCCACTGCACAAAGTCCTATGGAAACTCGGTCAATGTTCAGACGCTAAGACGACGCCCTATGGAAATCCAGGTCAATCCTCAACACTCTGCAGAATGAAGTGTGTTCTTTATGGGCCTATTGGGTAGTATTGAATAACTCCCAATAACAATAATGTGCCTATAAAAATAATAGGTCACTATTACAATAAATGCCTAAAATAATATTAAGACTTCCACAACTAATGCCTTTTAAAAGGCTCTGTCACTCCCTATGGGCTCACCGGTGACTCCTTCAAGCTCTTAAGAATGAGCTATGGTTGTGTGTTGTGGAGAGGGGTCGAACCCCTTTATATAGTGGGTCGAGCCCCGAATTTCTTGCATAAATGGCCTATCGGCCAATTTAATACCAACTCGCCGAGTTAGATGGGTTGGTTGGTCACCGCGGATATGAAGGGGGTTGGTTTCGGTGTCAAATCCCCGCCTCCACCTTGCTTTTTGCCTCGGCCGTTGAACGCGGCTGGTTGAGTCCTCGTTTGTGTTGCGACCCGTCCCACGTCACTGCCGGGCTCCCTACGCCGCCACATCCTCATTGTTCCTCCACGTGCCCGTCCTCAACCGCGCCACGTCCCTGCGAGTTGGCTCCCTTACGGGCTCTCTACCGTGTAAACCATCGTCGCCTCCGTCGCCCAAGTTATCCCGATAGCTCCCCACGCTACCTTATCCACCATGTTGTGGATAATCCCACATGAATCGTGGAGCAAATAGATCAGGCCTTTAAAAGGCTTTGGAGGTAGATATTAATATGTGGCTTCGGGCCACACCTCCGCTTTAGCGGCCGACCGATAAGTGACAATTATCGTCAGTTATGGGTAGCTTGCCCTACCAATGTGATCTCGCCGATGCAATATACATAACCCGATACATAACTTGGTAGTGCATAAATCGAACTCGCCAATGCATAACTCACCAATCAACTCGTCGCATAACTCGGTCCTTGGCTCGATGGTGACTCGATGCACAACTTGCCCGAGTTGACTTAGAGAAGTGGTGGCCTGAGGACCCACCATGTGGCTAATTTTTTTTTCTCGATCAAACACGAAGATGATTTTACACTATGTCGAAGACCAAAGGATTAAAATATCACTCTATACTCATCACCTTCATACGATCTTATATTTCGCCACTTATCCTCCGATATGTCCTCTGGATCATCTGTTTGTAGGGTAAGGTGACTATTATTATGATGAGTTACAACAGAATTACACAAGAATAATGCTTCGTTTAATTGATCATCAATACATTGAGTTACGTATTATATAGGAATATGCATTCCTATAAATAAGGAGCTTATTACAAACAACTCACCTATCTACGTGAGTTTGTTTTTAAAACCAACCTCACGTAAATAATCTATAACAACTTAACCGTAAGTACTATTTATAATACGACAAATATTAAACTATGAGAGCACGTGCGAAGCAGTAGAAAAACATTCACACACTCATCTGCAATATGCTCACCCCTATGGCATGTCCAACTATGTGACTCATGACCTTGATACAAAAAGAAAGGCTCTCTCCTTCCATGGTTTTAAACAGGCTTACCACAAACCTTGACGTGAACATGCCCCATCAATTGTCCACCTCATGTGGTTTTCTGGATCTCCCACAAACCTTTTCAAGATCCATGAATTAGCTTACACTTTGTGCTTTTGTTCTCCACTATGTTTTTACATCAAGGAATAACATAGGAATCATTGCTCACTTATTACCAAACTGAACAAGAAAACTCACACAAAAATATTTCACATTACATCCATAAGAAAAAACATTCTTAATTACGAACCATTGTTGTCGATCCTCGCCACTCGATCTCGAATAGCATAGGAAATTGCCACTGACTAGAAGTTGCCCTTGACTTTATCCAATTTGGTGCAAGAATGGAAATGGAACATTGGTGTCATGTTCCCCCCCACAATGTGAAATTTCCACTTAGGAACACTGAAAAGAAAATCGTATCGAACGCATACTATTGTCCAGATCTTGATGTCTAGATCTTGCTGCACATGATCACCATTTCTAGTGAACGTATTCATCGGCCAATCATCTTCCAACAAAGTACGGAAATCATAGGATCACCGCAATCGGAGGATCTCTACAATTAGTTTCATTTCTTTACAATAATTTTCCAAGATATCCACAATACACACCACTTAAAGCGGAAAACTCAAATGAAGCACATTGCACAACTGAAAAATCAAATACTCACACCAAAAAAATTCCACCATAATTGATATTCGGCCCCGTCGTTGGTGACTAATGAGAGGTTGTTGATCGATCGCCAACCTCTATTTTCCTCCATCCTCCAGTGTCATGTTTCTAGTTCAGTCAAATGTGATCATGAAGCTCAAAAAACTCTCCTCCACAAATTGGACGTCGCTGATACAAGCAATAGTGCATCCTTGAAATTTTGAATTTTGGCATTGGTGACTCAACGAGGCTCAAAGGGGCTGCAAAAATCTCCAAAAGTATACACAAGCCCAGAACAAGGAGATGCCCACAGGACCCAAAAAAAAGAGGGTATTTTTCAAACTTGGTATTTTTCAACGAAATTGGAACCAATGCGACGGGGATGAAAAAATAAGCACTTTTGCAAAAAATGGAACTCAATTTCGAGTTATTGTGCAAAAGTTATTAAGGTTTCAATTTCCGTAAAAGGCCCAATTTAATTAAAATTGGCTCAACAATTAAAAACTTGCTCAAGATGGAGAGCAAATTTATCGTGTGACCACTCGTTGGAACCGGAGAGAAATGAAGATTCCAAAAATTCAATGGCCCAAAGAAGTGGCGCAAAAAAGTATTAATTTGGCCAAAAATGCATTAATTTCCCTCAAAATGCAATTATTTAAGCAAAAACTATAGAAAATTTTAATTTTTAAAACTAAAGTCAAATTTTTAATGGAAATAACTCACCACTGATTTGTATTTTCTCCTTCTCAGATTTTGTTTTGTGGGCAGAGCTCAGGAGGAAGGATCCATAATGCAATGTAGGGAAGGGTTCTTCTAATGCTTCACGCCTGCTGAGTTATGTACCAAAACCGATACAAAATCTGATCTGATGGAATATGCTTACATGAGAACTCCAAGGGATTGGTGCTTGGAATCCAACGTTGGCTGGTTCAATCCTTCATTCTAGCGCCAATAGAAAAGTTTGAACAAAGATTCTTTGCGTTCAATAACCAGTTGTGTTTCAGAGATTCTTTGCATTCAATAACCAGCTGTGTTCAATAACTAATTGTGTTCAATAACTCTTTGCTATTGATCAAGAACTCCACAGAATTTACACCGTCCCTACTATACTTCAAATCTGATAAAATGAATACAAATACTTTCAATACATGATCTTCTAATCATGAATCAGGGCAAGATGTAGACATGCGCTGCCCTTACAAAGACAAATTATTCTCCCATTACCAAATACACATGCTCTGATACCAAATGACAGCGCTGCAGCAGAATTACACTAGAATAATGCTTCATTCGATTCATCATCAATACATTTGAGTTACATATTATATAGGAATATGCATTCCTATAAATAAGGAGATTGTTACAAACAACTCACCTATATATGTGAGTTTGTTTATCAAACCCACCTCACGTAAATAATCTATAACAACTTAACCGTAAGTACTATTTACAATACGGTAAATATTAAACTATGAGGGCACTAAATATTATATTCCTAACAATTATATCCAGTGTTAAATTTGATTCATGTAATACTCTCCTATTGTGTCACCAGTAACACTGGAGCATGAATAGTTTCAGAGTTCTAGCATTAAGTGCTAATAGCTGTGTATCCAGACAGAAGTGATTGTAGGGAGCTTCTCTATAAGATTGAACCCTTTTGTGCAAATCTTCATGAAAAGGACTTGTTCTGTCCACAAAACAAGGGACTCCCTGAAATACCTTCTCTCTATCCTCATTTGCAATTAAGAATACAAATATAACCTCTAGGACCAAGCATTCTTTTCATTTTTTTAATAGTTCCTACACTCTCAGAGTTTTCGAAGAGGCTCATAATCATATAAACCAACACATAACATCCCTTTCCTAAAAATGCCAAAGATGATTTTTATCTTCTACAACAGGTATATTTACAGTGGGTACATCTAGCATTTGTTTGGAACCCTTCTTGGGTGTAGTACTTTATTGTCGTTTTCCTGGAATTTTGTTGTAGAAAGCCTTCATTAGTTCTTGGAAGGGGCACCAATATGTTGTTCGCTATTGCTACTTAATTTATTTATTATACATAACAAGCCCCCTTCCTATACCTTCGGGGGCATTAAAACTCCAAAATGTTTAGCAAGGTTGTAACTGAAATGCTTAGACTAATATGATTCATCCCTTATCAGGTAAATTTTCTTACTCACCCTCAAAAAAATGTTTTGTAAGCAAATTACATGTCTAAGCTTTGTACTAAATAAAAAGGTGCAACCATGAGAGATTTGATGGAGTGAATAACAGAAGGCTGACAAGATATAAGCTATATAAGTTTCTAAACGCTGCTCCCTGGATGACGATGCCATTACCATTGATTTTTGTGTATACAAGGCTGAGACTGGTCAGCTTCATTCCTTTGAAAGTAATGCTACAACTTTATGGTAGAACTAGCTGAAATATCCATTAACTACGAATTTTAATTTTCATTCAGTTTTCAGGTGTACAAAAGTAACCCTTTTAAACTAAGACATTTGGAACTTGTCATGAAATCACTGTGAGACTCTGATTGTTCTTTCAGCCATAACATGCTCCCTGTAATGTATGTCATTGATTCAATTGATTGCATTCTGTTTTTGTTTTGTAATACAGGCCCTAGGATGTTCTGTTTTTAAAACTTTACTTACAGTTTCTGAGTCATGTGAGCAGTTCAATCCCTTCTGTGAAATGCGCTGCTTTTATTTTAAATATGATGGAAACCTTACATTTACCTAAAAGAAACAAGCTTTAACTGGTTTTATTGAAATATTGCGAAACAAAGCATTGATAGAATTTTTATAGAAGTTTGGATTTTAATAATATAGATTTGCAGATGTCATAGGCAAGTGTACTTTTTAACGAATTTTAAAAATTGCAGATATCAGCACAGTTGATCCATAATTTATATTGTCCTTTCTTGAATAATTGGTAGAATTTGCATAGCACGCATACAAATTATTCATGGAAATTTTGGAACTCAAGTACATCTTAGTGATATGGTTACATGGGCCATGTCGCTATCATTTGAGTTGCATTCTTAGTCTTTCATGTTGAGTGTTGCAGTTCCATGAACCTTTTGTGAAAATTAACCCATTGGTTTTGTTTAGCGAGATGAAGTTGAATGCTGGTTATAGTTAATGAATGATCTTGTTTGAACTTGATGTTGCGGAATTTACTTAAAAGAGTAGGATGGAACACATTTCTTCTATAGATGATGTGTCTACTACACTTTAGACTCCACAAAACGCTGTTTATGGTTTTGTTGGGCTAAAAGTATTACTTTTGCTCAATTATTTTGCAGTGTGTACGATCAAGATTCTTGCAGCGGTGATATGATTGTAGATGAGGGAGGAGACTGGATGATCACTGTATATTTAATTTTACATATCTTGATTTTTGTGTATACCAATTCAGCTTTTAATTGTTTTCATTCACTATTCATTGTCCTACATTTTCTCCTATCTTCCGTAATTTGAGTAACTTTCTGTAAACCAAGTATGTTTTCCAGATGGGAATTCATTGCTCACATTACAAATGTTATTTTTATTTTTGGACCTCTTGTAACAGTAATGTAAATGCTTGATGCTCCAAGTGACAGGCTATCTACTATTTATTGTTCAAATCCCAATAAGCTGGAACAAGAAAATAGAACCATTGTCAAATTAAGTTTGAAATGATGTTGGTCAACTTACTCCCCATTCATAAGACTAAGAAATTTCATTTGTTGGGAGCTGGCAAAATTGTTTTTATATCTATTGGAGTGGCCATCGTTTTCAAATGATTCTAGCTTTTGTATAATTGCATTCCCTGAAATTTCAAAGATTGACAAATTTCAGAGTACCTTCCTCATGGGAGGAATCTCTTGGATATTTGGCATGTTTCTATTTGTGATCGTTGAGTTATTTAAGAGTAATGTTTATATCGGGCTATGTGAACCGTTTTTCACTTCTTGTCTATGGTGCAACATGAAGAAAAAATATATTGCATGGAGCTTGTAGGGCTCATATGGTTGAGTTGTGCAAGCATGCCAGTGGTGTTTTCATTGGAGCATGGTTTTATATTTCTTGAAGGAAGATATCAAAACCATCTTACAATAATAAAGAGTGATACAAATACATAGACGAATCTTTTAAAATCTTAGGAGAGAACCAAAAGCATCCTCCTTTCCAATAATAACATCTCTTGGAGGTGCTTGTGTGCTTTTTTGGTTCCCTTGCCTTATTACTACTGATGCATATCAGAGATTTCATAGAAAAAAATGACTACAATGGAAATTGGTCATCATGGAAAACTTGTATTACATGGTTAGATTAGATCCCACAAAATAAATATCTAAATTATTGATTGTTGATATGGTGATTGTTTGAAATAAGTTGGAAATCTTTATGTATTTATTTTTGGCAATTTTCAGAATTGATATGTTTCTTGGGGGCATAGATTAGTCTTTTTGACCAACATTGCTCAAAATGCTTCTAAATCTTTTTAGTTTCATCATGGAGTTAGATTAAAGCATATTTGAAATCATTTGTTAGCTTGGCACCTTTTCATTTCATATTTTCCATTCTCTTTACTGAGTAGTTATTGTTTAATGCAAAGAGATGTCATGATCAGCATTTGATTTCATATTTTCATGTGGAGTTACAAGGAGCTTTGGAACAAAATCATTTGACAACTTTTTGCACTTTTTTTGTTTTCATTTGAATCTTTTACAGCAGACTTTATGAAGTGTTTGGCATATTTGGACGAGCAACATCAAAGTCGGAAGTGTGATGAGTCTTATTTTTGAGATGGTTTTGGCACAATAAACAGCAGAGTGTTGCTCTTTATACTTTGTATAGCTATACATGCAAGAGAAACTTTGGATGAATCAAATTATTTGCGTACGTACATGATGTTATGCATTTCCGTTGGAGATAGTTTGCATAAATATCCATTTTATCTTGAGACTCCAACATTTAGAACCTTCTTGTAGAATCAGTAGGTTCTTTGCTGTTTCTAGACAAGAAGACCTTAAGTGGGTTATGCAACTTAAAAATCTTCTCGTGTATTGTGTAACTATGGGAGAGGAGTAGATTATCATGAGTACTGTTGCAGCTACAAGGGATAAGTGATTTATTTTGAATGTGTTAGCCGAGCCATATTTGGACTGATTTATTTGAAATGATCTATCGGGCCAAATTTGAACCATGTATTCTAGACATACCCTCATGTAGGTAGTCAATAAAAGGTGGTTAGGTGTTGAATTAGGTATGCACTGACCACAAGTGATTGCACCGGTTAGTATAAAAAGAATAATAGTCATTGAGTCAATAGCTAGGTTGTGGTGCATGATACATTGTATGTTTCCAATATCGATGTAAAGTGAAAGTATTTCTCCACATTTGGGTTGGTGTAAGGAGTCCCCTCTAACTAGTATGGAATGAGGTGGGATTGGGTTATCTTGGTGCACGTTACTTTCTTGTTAGTAAATAGAAAGATTTCTTCATACGTCGTGAATTGCATTACCTCGGTGTTATCTAGATGGATCCTTGGTTGACAATTTAATGATCAACAAATTTGAGCTTGCCACTTGGTATATGCGTCATTCATGTAGTAAGTGATTCCCTCTTGTGACAAATGAATTATTTGATTATCGTGGGAGTAAAAGGGTAGAAAATTCTTATCAAGATTTGTATTGTTACTCGGAAAATCATAAAAGGACATGGACCTTTAACGTTGGGTTTCATTCCTTCCAATGTGAAATTGGTCATTGTTCTAAAGGGTATTTGGAAAACAAGCAATCATTCCTCCAAAAGTGAAAAGTGGTTATTGTTATAGAAAGTAAATAGAAAACATGGGAGAAAATCAAGCCTCCTCTGTGATGGTACATGAATGAATCCATAAATCTATATTATTCCACAGTACGTAATAGCAATCATCCATCGAACGAGAATTGTGTGATTTTAGCTCTTAGTGTTTGTAAGAACGTCATTTGGACCATTAGAGAATACTTATCCAAAGTGACATTTAGCTTTTATAGCCTAATCTCAAGGAGGAATTTTGTATACATCTTATTTTCACTCTTTCTCTTCACAAGGACTATTGGTAAGCTCACCCCTAGAGTGATGTCTTACAAGACATCAAAGGGAGTGGGCAAGATAGGAAGAAGTCAAGCTAGTTAGTGGTATTGATGAGAGAGATTTGATGTGCAATATATGATACCTTATATAGCTTAAATATGTTATGTTTCCTAATCATCCTTTACAACCTCTTAGGACATCACCTTATTATTCTCTTATGGTCACTTGTATATCTACTTACAACACTTTTATGCCTTCATCAAATGACATTTTATCATCTCTTGTGTACTCCACCTCCTAAGCATTCCTTTAGGAAAAGTGATTTGTTATTATATTCAGTTGATGACATTGACCATGGTTGATATCGTCTGATTTTTCATTATCGTTGACTATATTGACCATGATTGATGTCGTTGGCTATAAGGATCTATAATAACTAATCAAGATCATAATTTTTAGGTGTCATTTGAGAGCATTTATCATCATTGCACCATTTTTCATTCGATTTTCTTGTACTTTTCAATTTTTTGTTAAGGTCTTGAAGGTTTAGGAGTTAAGTCTTGCTCATATTTGGAGATATATCTTTGGAGCAATGTGTTTAGGACACTCAAGAATAGGAGTTGTATTGGCAATGTCTATCACTTATTTGGAGTCTCCAATTATGGTTTACTCAAGCCTTTTTCTTATCCATCTTATGGTTCCCCTATCAACTACCTCATAAGGTGCTACTAATCCTGTGGCGAGGGCAACGTGAGTAATTCATTGATGGTGCTTACACAAAAGTATCTTATTTTTAGTTGATTGTTTGATATATCATGTACATAGATTAAAATAGAGTACCATATTCTTAACTATTGTATGTTTTTATATCCTCCCTAGCCTTACATATTATTTTGGGCATTACAACCTATCAATCTCTACAACCCTAGTTTAGATATCTTTGTGTTCTTTACAATATATTGATCTTGAGACAATCGTGTACTAGTAAGACATCGTCCCTATCTTAGGATTGTTATCGTTTAGATCTATGGCTCTTGTACTCATTAGTCCCTAGAATGGCCTCCTACATATATTAATTTATATTATCGAGAAGGGAGAAGATTATTTTAAGGCCATTGTATCTTATATACATTTTGGTGAACTCGATGTGAATCTTACTCCACTAGAGTGAGTTATCTTCATGTCATCTTCCTATTCTTATATCAATTAAAATATTTTTCAAAATCAAATTCAATTTCTCAAATTTCTCTAGTTATCTTAGATCTAATTATTTTGAAAACATTCTACATGAACCATCTCTTTAGTTCAAAAACATTAATTGAGAATATCAACTCGAACCAACACCTTTTACATTGACAACAATATCGGTGGCACTTAAAGCAAAGAAAAATCTCCAAGTTGTAGCCACTAAAAGGAACACTAGATCCATCTACATTAACCCATTTAAGAGAAATAATTTGAGTAGTAGAATGGTCTTATAGACAACTTATATGTTGACTAAATCTTTATCATGCATTAATTCATTCAAAATTTTCCAAAATTTTCTAGACAACCTCCTAAGTTTATCCAAGAATGCATGGAGGATTACATTTACTCTTGGGAAACCTTTTAACCCGATGAGGCAAGCCAAACCATGTCTTTCCCCGCCTTGACCATTCTTCCCTCTTCCTCAACCATGGTAGGTGTCAAGGTGTCGACACTAATATACCTCTTCAAGCTTATCCACAAAATCCTACTAATAATCCCAATTAAACCAATCCATGTAATTATCCAACTTAGTTAATATTATACCTCATCAACCAAATATATCTCATGCAACACAATATTACAAATAATCAATTCCTCCAATGCAAGTGAATCTTGATTGCTTGAACAATCAACCTCAACAAATTTAGTGTGGAATGAAAAATCAATGTCATTGCCTCCATTGCCACCCCATCCCCTACCATTGATCTCCTCTTTTGGCCTTAATGGGGCTCCACTTCCACAACCACTTCTCACCAATAAGGATTTTTCATTCTAATTGAAATGAACCTATAACTTTGTATATTGTTGTCATTGACATTGGAGACACATCTTCGTATTAAATCCTTTCGTAATGTCTACAAGGAATTAATTAAATGTGGTTCTTACGATGTTACCAATCTCTTAGTAAGACCCCTACGAGACATTTTAGTTCAGTACCATACCCTTCCCGCTAATTCCAATATCAAACTCGAGGGATTAATCAATGTCTTGGTTAAGGAATTTCACCGTCACAACTTTCCCTAAAATAACATTATATCTTCACCAACCCTTTATAAATGACAAAAATGCCTTTTATAGGAACATGAGGCATAACTACCTTGAAATAACTAGCTATTGTTAAATAATTATAATTTTGTCTAATTAAATCACTTAATTGATTTTTACATTTCATTAAATTTTAAAAATAAAAATTCAAAAGTAACATATAATAATTAGTCTTTTCAAGGAAGAGGAGTTGGGGCTTTGAGTTTAAGCACATGCATCCTGAATTTCACAACCACAATAGCTATATCAAATTCTTTATGAATTATTGTATTTTCCATATTATTCATCTAGCTACCAAAAGAATTTTCCATTTCATAACACGTGCCTCCTAACTGAGTTACATTCTTGGAAGTTTGTTGGTCCGAAAATCTGTCGCTTGGGCAGATCTATGGATAGACGAGCCAACAGCAGTGTGCGGGCATAGCCCTCTTTGAGTCAACAAAGCGAAACTGGTTTATTGCTATTCTACCAGCAGGAATCTGTGCAAGTCTCACAATATTCTGCCTTCGGGGGTTTGGGATCTCATCCCAGTAGGATGTTTCCGACTGCGAAAAGAAAGGAATGAAAGAGAGGATGGAGAAAGATCAGATCCGAAGAAAGAAAAGAAATGAATTCCAAAGCAGAAAGGTCAGAGGGTTTATGTTTTGGGATTGGTAGTAAACAGAGCCAAACCTACTTGCATAAATGAGCAAAGCAATACTGATGAATAAATGACAATAAAGCAGTGGATCCAACAGAACAAGCAGACAGATCTAACGTAAGAGAGATCCAATGCAAATAACACACGTATTCAGCACAAAGTCTAAATATTGTATTAATAATTCTTTCACATTACAAAAGCTCAAAGTCTTTTCTCCTCACTTCTATTTTTCATCTGAAAGATATTCACTCATGCCCAATACAACAAGCATTGGGGTATTTATAGAAGAAGGAAAGAAAAGAAGGCAAAAAGGAGCCAACCACCTATTTACAAAGATATTTACAAAATATCTACAAGGATATACAAAATATCTCAAAGTCATGTTGACTTTTGACAACTTGATGGATGACATCATCCCATGGTGCAACACGGATGATGTCATCATTTGTGCCAACATACTCCAGATATTTACCAAAAGAAAGTCGAAGAAGAGAGAGAAGAAGAAGAAAGAGAAGCTATTCATCGTCGTCATCCTGCGGCCGAAAGGGGGTAGCCTAGCTTTTCTGCTGCTCAGGAGATGAGATGTGGAATTGAGCGCGGTATTCCATGAACTTGCTGATCATGGGCCCTAGTTGATCCTGGGAAGGATCTTTGTGTCACTCACTGATCGCCTCGCAAGTCTCCCGCTCGTCTATGAGCTTCTCTGGGAGTTTGGAATATTCTTTCTCTCGCTTCTATGAGGAACCCGATGAAGTCCCGACAGGCCAGCAGGTTATTGATGGACTCCGCGTCAAAAGTGACCTCTGGCCCCAGCCCTTGTGAAACGATCTCCTTGAAGATCTGGATGGTTTCCTCAACTTTTCTTAAGGCGAAGGAAGGAGTAAGCAACCCTGGTGACATGTTGAGAACGATTTGTTCCATTTGGTGCATCGCGTCCAGGGCTTCTTCCTTCACCTTATCGATCTTTTCAAGGACAAATTCCAGTTGATCCACCCGGTAGTCCAGGGTGGAAATGACTTTATTGAGGGCCCTGGGATGGCCAAAGATGCTGAACTTGACCAGATCTTCGACTGAACAGTCGAACATTTGTTGAAAGGTCTCATGTTGCAGCCTAGCATGGTCCAGCTCTTCCGATATGGGTCCTGCTAACGCTTGGAGCTCCTTATTCACCTTGTTGATGTTCAAATATAAATCAGAGAACTTGGCGATCACTCTTTCACTGTCCTTGAGGATTTGGCTCCTCCAAGCTGAAACTGCCATGCCCTGCTCGTCGATCTTTGCATATTCATTAATTTTATCCTAGCTCAGAGGCTCAAGAGTCTCGGCACAGTTGTGGGAGGTGCACTGCCCATCTTCTGTAAGGCTTGGAGCAGATGTTTATTTTTCTCTTTCAATAGCCTTTTCTCTTCTTTTGTTTCTTGAAGCTTCTTGCAGAGGCGTCAATCGCATAGGGCCTCTCCCCGAAGGCTTTGAAGACGTCCCCATTGTGACTTGGGTCATTGTATAACTGGTCGGAGATAGATCCTTTTTATCCTTGAGGGGATTGGGGTATGCGATCTCCATTACCCTCTCTCCCGAAGCACTCTGAGACAAGCGCGTGACGGGCTTCTGCTTCTTTGCCCCTTTGGACGGGATTACGGAAAAGTCCATCGGCGATGATGGGAACTTTCCTTTCTCGACTTAAGTCTTTGGGAGATCCAGAGGCCCAGGACTTATGGGAGAAGGGCCGGAAACAGAGAAGGGGGCAGCTGCAGTAGTAGAAGGGAAAAACGTGGAAACACTTGGAGGCGGCATCGAGAGGGATGCCGAGGAAGTGCTCATGGGAGGAAGAGATACTGCAGGAGAGGAAGACATGGGAAGGGAAGGGAGCTCAGAGATGAGGGAAGAAATGGAGGGGGACAGGTCCGCGAGAGAAGAGAAGATGGACGAAGAAGCGGGAGGAACAGTAGAAGAAGGGGGAGAGGACACGACCAAAGGAATGGTCGCTTGAGTCACTCGAGGAGGGGAAGGAGGAGAAGAAGAAGGGACAAGGGACCTTAATTGTCATGTAATGGTTTCGACATCCTGAGTGGATGGGCCTATTGGAACATCCTCTTCGCTTCTTTCTCTGGAGAAGCCAGAGTTACAACTTGTTCTGGTACAGCGGAAGGAGGACTTTCAGGAGCTTCCTCTTGAGTGGTGCTGGATTCACCCTCTTTGCCTTTTCCTTTGCCTTTAGGCTGTTGTTTTGATCTAGGAGGTGCGTTACCCAATGGAGAGGTTGTGAAATCGACTCCAAGGTAGATGAGCCCGTTCATTCGGCACCAATGCTCTGTTCTGCGCAGAGTTTCTTTGACCCTTTCCTCAATTGTCTGAGGTGCTTTGTTTCTATCAATCACCGCAAAAGGCCAATCGTCCCCGCCTGTGTTAAGATATACTTGATCTACTTCCTCCTCAGTAGTTTGGAAGCCTTTGGGGACGATGGCTACCCCGTATTGGATGATTTCTGCCAATGCCAAACGAGAATGGTCCTTCCTCCTGAGTTCCACCTCATGATATAGGTCGATGTAGATATCCTCGATCTGAGGGATGTGGATTGGATCGAGCTTAGCCCTCGGCAGACAATTCCTCGGGTCGAAGGTGGGTCTTGCTGGGAAGTCATGTTTCAAATTGAGCAGCTCCAGCTCTGCAAACATGTCTTTTGCCTTGTGATGAGTAAGACATGTATATCTACCCACTGTGAGGGGGAAAGGAGTTCCACCCTTCTTTCTTTTGAGGCACTTCTCATGGTAGGTGATTAGCTGTCTTGACAGCTCTAGTAGAATCAACTTGGGCCCAGCATACCTTGGCAGTCTAGTTGGCTCTCCCAAGAAGTTAGCTGCCCTCAGATAAGTGAATGTGGGAAATTGGGTGAACAGGGCCCCCCATTTTTCAGTGGCTGCCACGATGCTCTTGGTCGTGCGACCGTAAGTCATATTTGGCCTTAACAGGCAGATGATGAAGTAGAAAAATGCATCGTTGATCTTTGTAAATTGAGGGATGCTATTTTCCAGTTTCAATTCTGGATAGTATTCATAGATTCTAACTTGGGGCCAAACCCCACTCCACATCGTTTGGATAGTCCCTTTCGTGAAGTGCGGCATAAACAACATAGGAATTCATGTAGAATCTCCCCGTTGTGGGGAATTGTTGCAGCTGTTCTGATATCGTGCTGCTTATAATTTCTGCCCATTCGAAGCGTTGATCAGGCACATTTTTGTTCATGGTTTCTAAATACCGCAGCATCCATTTGTGGAAATAGTGGGCGTCAGGAAGCCCAAAGACCCTGCTCAGGAACATGATGGTGTCACTGAGCTCCTCCGAAAAATCACTGCGGTGAATGATTTGTGGCCAACGGGTCACTACTTTCTTGTTCTTCAGATAGACTTCATTCATCAGTTGCATGCACTGATCTTCATGGTCGTCCCAGGCTTTGATACAATCCTCTCGGCTGATGGCCACAAAGTGCCGGTGATGAGGAATGCCGAGTATTATCTCGAAGTGGCGGGCAGTGAGGTTGATTACGACCTCGCCCTTCTCATTTACGACACACCTTGTGTCTTTATTATAGCACCGGCAACCACCATCATGAATTCATTGTTAACGGCGCTGACTGGGATTCCCCCAGCAAAGTGCAGGGCACTGCCTATTAGCTTGTCCATCCACGGACTTCTTGTGACCTTCTGAGTCCTGACCCAGAATTCCTCCATATCAATATGACCCAACTCTGAGTCTCTGATGTCCAGGTCACACTCGGCCTGGGAGTCGGGCATTCTGACCCTCTGATACTTATATTTCATTTCTTCCTCTGTAAGCTTGGCCTTGCCTTTGGATTTGGTAGGTCTCTTGCTTGATGTTGACATATGTTCTTCTGAGCTTAATTGCTGATCTGCAAGAATAAGACGTGAAACCCAATTGAAGAAAGCCGTGTCAGGCATTTGATTTTCCATTGAGAAGCTTGACGGAAAAAGAGTTAGCAATTTAAAGGCCTCGGGCGCATGGCGCACGATATGTGCAGATTGCGGCGAGCTAAATAGGTAAGGCGCACAGAAAAGGGTGTTGCGGGTTAAATCAACGCCAAAGGCGCATAGCGCAAAGATTCTGCGCAGGTGCATTCTTTGTTCTTTAAGCACAAGTTCGCCTGCGCCATGTATTCATTTTATAAAGGGCGCGAGATTATTTTCATGTTACACGGAGTGCAGTGGTGCGCGAAAGGGCGCAGGAAAATGCGTGTAACATCATATGTTCATGCGCCGAAGGGGAACTTGGCGCGGCGCATGGAAAGTCTGCACAACACGATGTTGTTGCGATGAAGGATGCACCTGCGCCTTTTATGGTTTTGCACTTGGCGCATAGGAAAAGACTGCTGCATAGTACTGGTGCGCCAAAGGGCGCAGAATTTGTGATGTTGCACTTAAGTTTGATGCGCCAAGAGGGCGCATGGTAAGCATTTGCAGCAAGCGAGGGAAGTGCGCCATGAGGGCGCAACTGCTCTTTTTGTAACAGGCACGGTGGGTGCGCCAATGGCGCGACTGTTGATCATGTTGCAGGGGTGACAGATGCGCCAAAGGAGAGAAAAAAATTACAGTCTCCTTCCAAGCCATGACTTCTTCACCAAGGTGTTTGCATATGGTTTAAGCTTCTTTTAAGGGGTCATTTGGGTGATGAAGAGGCTTAAACCAAGATTTTTTGAGTCATTACTTCAGGACAGAGTCCCCTTCCCAGCAGATCTAGAAAGAGGGGGGAAGGACATGGTGAAGGAAAGAAAAGATAGCAGCAGGGGGATAAAAACATGATTTCACAGTTTATATTAAACCCAAACAGCCAGCCAGCAGATAAAAACCAAAGCACAAAACACACAAAAGGAGTGAGGACCTCTTACCAGGATATATAACGATGAAAAAGCGCAAACGGGTCCACCAAGTGATTTGAAAATGACGGGGCAGGTGCGCTGACAGGCTCAAAGAAAATATCACGTGATTGTTCAGGTGATAATGATAAGGTCTTGACGCGCCTATATATAGGCGAGGGGCAATAAATGCGCCACCAACCTTTTAAGTGGCGCATGAAAAGCAGTGTCGACATATGAAAGCATGCGCCCTTGGCGCACCAAAAGCCATGCAAACATGGAGTTATGCGCGCCTTTGGCGCACCGAGAGGGGTGTCAACATAAGATTATGTGCGCCTTTGGTGCACCAAAAAGTGGCGCAACAAAAGATATGTTGACAGGAAGGCGCATGCGCCTTGGCGCACGCAGAAAGCCTCAACATAGAGAGGCGCACCAAAACACTGCTAACACAAGAAAGCATGCGCCAAAGGGTTTAAAGGGGGCGCATCAAAAGTTGATGTTGCATAGTCATTATATGCGCCCGACCAAAAAGACCAAAAACGGCTAAGTTCGGAAAACTATTTCCCGGAAAGGGATTTTGCAACGTTCCGAACGCAAGGGATCCCTAACGAGGATCGGAACAAAATTTCGGTATGGTTATACGTCAAATTTCCCTTGCCAATTTTACGAGATGACAAAGTTTCAATTATTACATAGTTCAACTCGAAATCTCTTCCATTCTATCTAGATTGATATTTTTTGTTTTAAACAACTCTTATTTGATCAATTTTGTGAATTGTTCTTTGATCTCATCTACTGTATTTCTTTGAGAATAATTTTCTAGGAAAATATCACAAAGAAGAGATCTCGAGGCTAGGAAATATCTAAGACTCCAGAGATTCACCTTTACGTATGGAATTTTGTAGATCTTTGAAAGGTTCTTTGATAACTTTAAGTCTCCATTCCTTGATATATGACCACGGGCAAGATATACTTCTTTTATAATCATTGAATATATTTTTAAAAGGAGAAGCTTCTCATCTGTTGTAGCCATGATCCTAAGATCTTGAATTACATCAACCCACACCTTAGCTTCTTTTTAAATGTTTTCGATCCAAGAGATGATTTGTTTCTTAAGCAACTATCAAATTCCCATACTCTTATTGCCGAAATATTATTTCAAGGACAAAATGAGCATTTCATCGACACTTGCGGACTAAATCCCTATGCTTAAAGATGGAGTGGCTCCCATTTATTGAAAGCTAGAAAATTGTACACTAAACTATCTCTCGAGTTTGACATAGACCAAGGAATGTGCAAAAATGCCCTTGTCATAAGCTATGCAACAATATCTATACGAGAGAGAGAGAGAGAGAGAGAGAGAGAGGCTATACTTAAGTGGAGAAGAATGAGGAGGGGAATTGTATTAGTGAGATGAACCCATATTTCACTAACTACAATCCAAAGGTGATTCTAGTTTCAATTGGAGGAAACATGAAAACACAACACAACATCATAACAAGATAGTGAAACAGATAATGCAAGATAAATACAAAGCCTCATCAAGATATATTCATTCCACAAAGAAGGAAAAAGTCCTTCAAATTCTTACAAATGCCAACATGTGCTCGACTGAGTGACAGATGAGAATGGAGGAAAATTGCTAGGTAGAAAATAGAAGAATACAACTTGCTAGAGAGGAAAAAATTAATCCTTTGGAATGGAGAGAGCATTCCAATTTATAGCCAAAACAAGTGAATCTTCGCATTCCCATGTGACCTTTCAACTTAAAGTGCAATCTCAATGAAGAAATAGAAACTTTAAGTGACTTAAGTCACTTTTACAAAGTTGTTTCTTGATGGAGAAATAAAATTTGAGATAAAAAAAGAAGAGAGAGAGAGAGAGAGAGAAAGTGTGATCAAAAGAAGGTGCTCCATGATGAAGTTCTTCTCTTCCCTCATTGCGAGAGATGAATGTATCTACTTGAATAGGATCTTCCTTGGCTACTTCTTTGATCAAAGCATGTCTTAGAAATGATGCTCTACATCTTATCCAGAATGATCATCTTTGGTCATGTCTTGAAATCTCTCTTTCAACTCTTCATCTCTATGAGCAACGATAGGCTAGGAAAATCAACTCTTTATCACAAACATGATCTATTATCTCCCACATGAGAAAACAATCATCTTGCAATCATCATGAAGCATGCACTCACACCACACATGCCCTAGACTCGGTAACCATGAGCTCTCTTGGATTTGATAGTATCAAATATTCTGATAATTTTTGATGGCAACATAGCAATCCTCTGAATAGAAACACTTCCTCTTTGTGAGATGGAATCAAACATTGACCAAAATGATTGTCTTCATGAAGAATAAGAGTACTTCCTATCACATCTCTTGAATAGAGGATCATGAGGAGATCAAGAATTCACCAGAACCATGGTTTTCATCATAGAAACCTTGATTGATTCAATTAGATGTTTCATGCTCAACAATCCTCATGTGCACTCTAACTCGGGGTAGCAAGTGAGTTTTATTTATTATCTAGGTGTCTTCAAAGTGATCTTGATGATGCTTTCGGTTGCTGACATGGATGTAGTCATCATGGATGAAGGACTCATCCAAATCACTTGTGAATGGATTCATTTGAAATATTATTGAGAGAAGAAGTGATGCTCCAATTTTGGGACAATTGTTGAGGCAAATAGAGGTAGAAGGGTTATAATTTATTAAAAGTGGAGGATGTTGAAGCAAGAAGGTTATGAGGAGTGGTACTAGGAGTGGGAAGTGATTTTTGACATGGAATTGATGTAACCATACTTTCAACTACTTTAATAAACTTGACAAGTTTACCGAATTGATTGGGATGACTTCAAGATATTCAACTCAAAAAGATGGACTTTGTACTTCTTGACATCATCAATGATGTCAAAGGATGAAGATGTGGATACTTGGGTATGACGACATCCTTGAAAGTTGTAGAAGTTACATTATTAGAATCAAGTTGATTTGACCGGGGAGAGAAAAGAGACTTACTTGGAGAAGTAAATGTGGCCTTGGGCCGAGGTGGTCTTGGGCTTCTTCTTGGCTGACTCCATGGAAGTGGGTAGTTTTGATCCTCTTTTTTACCCTTGTAGATTTTCCTTTTGAGGATTCAACTTCTTTTCTTGGGTAGTGGGAAGATGCCTCTTTCTATGCTTTTGAGTGAGTGAACACTACATTAGATTAGTGTAGACACCCTAAATCACTCACATGTTCCCAATGATATCCTAATACATATTGTTATTCCCGATGCATGAGCATCATGTACATAATCAATTTTTGTTTGAATAAGCTTAGTAGGGTGTCTTAGAGTGCTTAGTAGGTGGTTTGGTCTATGTAGACTCTTGGAGTTTTAATAAGAACTCATTTGAGGTTTCCCTCTCAAACCGAGTCATTTAAATATTCAAATAGAGTTGTAGTGAAATCCAGGCCTAAGTTATTATGTTAGTGACTTAAGTGTTAACTTACACTAATGTAATAAGAGTGGTCATGTTATAAAACTCCCTTTCATTACCCTACCTAGGTATAAACTCAATGTAGTTAGTGGAATCAAGGTTGAGTTAGGTGGTGGAAACCTAACCACCTCTCCTTTCTTTATAATCATGCTAATGAATTCGAATGAGATTTTTTTTTTTGGAGGTGAGAGATAGGTTTTGAGAGGAGGAAGGTGGAGAAGAGTTAGTATGCAGAGGATGAAGGATCTCATAGAAGATGAGCAAAGAATGTGGAAATCATGAAAGAATGTAAGGCCAGTAGACTTGGTAAAGTCATGCCACAAGAAAGGTAAGAGATTCTAAATTTAATAATTTTTGTTTTAACTCAAACCTCAAGTTCCTATGTAAATAATTTCAATGATATGAGTTTTTATTTCAATTCAAATGCTTAATTTGTCATGATCTACTTCCAAACAACTTGTATTGTGTTGTTTGTTCATTGCTTCCTTAAAACAGGGGTTTGAACTAGTCATCATAAAATTTTATTACCAACTCCAAATGATCTAAAATTTGGTATGTAGGTGAAAGAGTTCATTATCCAAATGGTTTTTTAATAGTTTATAATAATTCGGGGTATTTTTGAAGTTATGAAGCATTTTCCTATCTGGTTTGAGAATGCATGCAAATTGTTTACTATAATGTATGTCCGGGAAAATCAGTCATAACTTTCAATGGATTAATGAAAATGGATGAAATTTGGAAAATATTATCCTTATATATATATATATATATAATGTATCAAAAATTTAGAACAATTGGCCTTGTGCAGCAAAAGATACTGAGATGACATAAAATGTTTTAGACGGTGTGTGTTCTTGAGAGCACAAATTGCGCTTTTGACAGAAAAGGTGAAGTTTGATGTTTTGATTCCTATTGAGCCAATTTTATGATTGATATAACATTGGTTTAGGTGATTAAATAGGTTAAAGTTTTTAGAAGGAATTGGTGAAGCTAAACATCCAAATTTGTTTGTTTGAGTGAAGGACTATTGAAGGTGGTGTGAAGAGCTAATAGAAAAAGGTAAGAGATGGTGAGTTTTCTTTAAGAATGATAAATTTATTGATCGAATGGAAAATTTTAGGGTACATGAAGTGTGTAAAATAGTTAATGGTGATTATACAAACCATTTAATTTGAATTTGATCAAAATTTTCAAGAGTAATTCATTTTGGGTTGTTGAATGATCATCATTTTGCGAGCATAGAGTGAAGTTTTAGTGTGAAAATTTCTTGATTTGTTGAATGTATAGTTGGTTAAAATTTTCTCTGTACTATTTTGTATCACAGCGGGAAAAATAAAGAAGTTTGAGCATTCTATTTGAAGGTAAAAGTTGATTTTTTAAGAAAACATTGTAAATAGTTGTTTTGGAGAAGGTGGTCTAGTATATTGGAATGTTGAAGATAATGGTTTCCTTCTTGTGAGTTGAATGTGTGTGAAGTGACATGTTTCTCCTTTGAAAGGTGAAGAAAAGTGTAGAAAGAAGCGAATTGATAAAGAAGAAAAGAGGAAGAGAAGTCAAAAGACTAGGTGTGAAAAAGAACCTAGGTGAGGCTTGGAAACAAGGTAAAACAAACTTGTCTTGATAAAGATGGATGAATATAGAGTGAATTTAGTGAATAAATTGCTTGAGGTCTTAAGAAATGAGAGGAAGGAAAAATATATGAGAAAGAGAAAGAGAAAACAAGAGAAAAAGATAGAGTTAGAGGAAAATAGAAGATTGTGGATGAAGCAAGAGATAAGAAAATTGAGAGAAGATGTGGAGCAGCTGGAAGTATTGATGATGAAGAAAAGAAAGGAATGAGAGTGGTGATAAGAAATAAGGTTAAGTGGCCACTAAGGTCACTCATGAAAAGAGAAAAGAAAATTCACCTAAGAAAGAAGATAATACAAGAAGAAATCAAGCTAAAAAGATTAGAAAGAAGGCAAGAAAACAAAAGAGAGAAGAAATCGAGATATAGTGGAAGATTGAGAAGAATGTGAAAAATTAGATTTTCAGTTTGCATTATCAATCAAGAATAATTAGAGGATGAGTTATGGGCACTTGAATGTGCTTTGAATGGTGAAGAAATGAAGTGTGAGGAAAAGAAAGTTGAGGAGATGAAGGAAGTCATTTTTGCAGAAAGCATACAAGTAAAAGATGAAGAAGAGGTAATAGGGATATTTTTAGCTCCCATAGGAGAAAAAGAATCTGAAAATGAAGACTGGATAAATGAAAGATTTGAGAATGAGAGAAAGGAAGAGGATAGAGGAAGTGAAGATGAAGTAGGTGAAGAGACTCAAAAGTCTCTTGTTTTTACATCTAAGGTTTTGTGTTCATGTTTGATTGTAGGTACACTGGAAAAGAGAAAAACAACTCATCTAAGAGCTCAAATGAAGAGAAAAAGACATGAATACCTAATTTTTTAGGGTAAAGTCAAGAATAAGAAGATGAAGATAAAGAGTGAAGAACAAAGGAAGAATGTAGCTGATAAAGATGAAGAAAATGCAGCAGTAAAGAGAAGAATATTACAAGTAGAATACAACCTGGAAAACAAGAAAGAAGGTATTTTTGTATGTAGCATCATTCTCTCCACATGGGGAGTATGATGCAGGAGCATCTTGTACATAATAAAATTTTGGTTTGAATAAGCTTAGTAGGGTGTCTTAGAGTGTTTAGTAGGTGGTTTGGTCCATTTTGACTCTTAGAGTTGTAATAAGAACTCATTTGGGGTTTCCTTACAAAATGAGTCATTTAAATATTCAAATAGAGTTGTAGTGAAATCTAGGACTAAGTTAGTATGTTAGTGACTTAAGTGTTAACTTACACTAATGTAATAAGAGTGGTCATGTTATAAAACTCCATTTCATTACCCTACATAGGTATAAACTCAAATCATGGTTAAGGTAGGTGGTGGAAACCTAACCGCCTCTTGTTTATTTATAATCATGCTAATGAATTTGAATGAGAGTTTTTATAGAGGTGAGAGAGAGAGTTTGAGAGGATTAATTTGGAGAATATTTAGTATGCATAGGATGAAGGATTTCATAGAAGATGAGAAAAGAATGTGGAAATCATGAAAGAATGTAAGGTTGCGAGACTTGGTAAAGTCATGCCACAAGAAGTTCGAGAGATTCTAAATGTAAGAATTTGTGTTTTAACTCAGCCGTCAAGTGCCTATGGAAATAATTTCAATGATATGAGTTCATATTTCAATGAAAATGCTTAATTTGTCATGATCTACTTCTAAACAATTTGTCTTGTGTTGTTTGTTCATTGTTTCCTTAAAACAGGGGTTTGAACCAGTCATCATAAAATTTTATTACCAACTCCAAATGATCTCAAATTTGGTAGTTAGGTGAAGGAGGTAATTATAAAGATGTTTTTTCATTTTTATAATAATTTTAGGTACATTTGAAGTTATTAAGGATTTCCTATTTGGTGTGAGAATGCGTACAAACTGTTTGTTATAATATATGTCCGAGAAAAACTGTCGAACTTTCAATTGGCTCAATTAAAAAGGCTGAAAATTGGGACATATTATCCTTTTATATATTTATATAATCTATAAAAAAATTAGAACAATTTTCCTTTTGAATCAAAAGATACAAATGACATAAAAATTTTGTAGACTCTATGTTCTTGAGAGCACAAATTGGCGCTTTGATAGAAAAGGTGAAGTTTGATGTTTTTATTCCTATTGAGCCAATTTTATAATTGATATAGCATTGGTTGAGGTGATGAAATAGGTTAAAGGTGTTAGAAGGAATTGGTGAAGCTAAAAATTCAAATTTTCTTGTTTGAGTGAATGACTAGTGTAGGTGGTGTGAATAGCCAATAGAGGAAGGTAAGAGTTAGTTAGTTTTCTTGAAGAATGATCAATTATTGATTGAATGGACATTGTGAAGGGTACATGAAGTTTGTAAAATAGGGAATGTTGATTAGACAAACCATTTCAATTTAATTAGACAAACCATTTGTGTGAAACTTTCTTGATTTTTGAATGTATGGTTGGTCAAAATTTTCTATGCACCATCACCCATTTAAGGTTATTGAATGATCCTCATTTTACTGAGCATAGAGTGAAGTTTTTGTGTGAAACTTTCTTGATTTTTGAATGTATGGTTGGTCAAAATTTTCTATGCACCATCACCCATTTGTGATAAATTTATTAAATCAATTAATCATACACATTGCACCCTTTGGATTAATTAAATTAATCCTAGTACCCTTTAGCTAAGTTAATTATCATTTATTAATTAAATGATTAATTAATTAATTAGCGTGTGCACATCCTAGTCAACAACCACTTAGACTCCACTTGGACTCCACATCCTCATCCTAGTCAACTACATTTCTAGAATCCTAGAAAGGTGGGGAAATTCAATTGCACGTATAACCACCTTTCCGGATGCAACTTCTACTATTAAAATTTCATTACTACCCCTAAATGTCCTGGAACTGCTGCAACCCCCTCAAATTTTATTTTTAGCATTTGCATTCACTCGCTTGTAACCAAATTCCAACCACTTCTACCTCTATAAAATGCAGGCTTATCCTATTCCGAACCCTCTTGGATTTAAGTACAAAAACAACATTAAATTTTCTCCAACTTCGCTATTTTGGAAGAAATAGTCCATGTTAAATCTTTGTGTTCGTAGCAATTACATGCACATCTGGAGATCTTTCAAGAGCACCCACAATTCCACAAGGTTACACAACTTCTAATATCTCACAATCTACTTGAGGTATACTTTGGAAAGCTATAGGAGGTTTACAAGTTTGTTTGTTTGTCTTCATTTACAATTAGTTTTCACAGTTCACATTTTGGCATGCCCAGTGGGACCCGCACCCCCTCTTCTTTCATTTTTATTTCATTTATTTCACGGTAAATCTCTTGTTTTTTTCATCTTTCAAACATTGTTTGGGAGTTTACCATTGTTCTGGTGTTTTGAACTCATGGAATATTCTCGTGTAGTTACTGGATTTGCATCAAGGGTTGCATTTACATATTTTTACATTTCCGCTCTCTTGTCTTTTATTTTTGATCTATTTTTCTTAAAAAATCTACTTTTTGGTCTAGTTTTTGACCTATCATTGTGTGTTCTCCTTGCTAATTATGTTATATTTCCTTCAAAAAAAAAAACCATGAAAAAAAAATTACAGTTAGATTTTAGAAAAACTATATCAAAAAATAATAGAAACAATTTAGATTTATGCAAATAAATCATGTTTTATTTCTAGTAAAAGGAAATAAATCATATTTTATTTTTAGTTATATTTTACAAAAATTGAAAAAAACTTTGTTTAAACCCTAGCTCCTCACTACCCCTCCCCCTCCTTGTCAGCTCGATCACCTTGGCCAAGTGACCCAATTCTTCTCCCCCATTTTCCCCCTAGCTTCTACCCTAGCTCCCTTGAGTTTACCCTTAACCCCCTTTCTAGCCCAACCGACCTAACCCAACTCGCCTAGCTCGGTCGAGCCACATCCCTCGCCCCATCTTCCCCACCCACTCCCACGTCGGACCCCTATCCTTTTTCCCCTCCACGTAATCCCTAGCCCGACACCGCCCCACCCAACCCCACCCTCACCCGACTATGATCCCTTGGCCTCGAGACGAGTTGAACACCCCTCTCCTATCCCCACGACTCGGATCGCGAGACCTCCCTTTGCCGACTCTCCCTAGTGAGCCCGATCACTTGCACCTACACACCATTCCCATAGAGACGACCCACAAATCTGACCCACACTATCACCATGCCCATGTCATGTCATAGCTCTCTGCCATCGCTCTAAATGCAGTCCACCAAAAACAAATAAACCATTTAGGTTTAAAAACATTATGTTATATCCCTCGTTCGACCATAGGTTAGAACACTTACGTTATACTCTTCCAACATACCTCTTGAACCATATTGCATACCATTTAGGTTTTTGTATGAGTTTTGTTTTGTATAACATTTTTTGTTTTAGGTTTAGGTTAGCCTTTGTACCTTAGGTTTACCATCTTGTTTATATAGTCTTTTATTATTTATTGTTTACTTTTGCCTATAGAGTTTCTAAGTGGGCACACTACAACTTTGCACAATTTATTGTGGATAGTATCATTGAGGAGGTGTGAGTGTAGAATGACTTAGGAGAAAAAATAACTTGGGGTCCATACTATTATTAATTGTATTCGGGAAATCGGTGTCCCAGGATGGACCGAAGGGAACATGTGGGTTTACCCACCGCGCACCCATCTCCTGTTGTATAGTTTAAACAATTCACTTGTGACGGGTCCATCTCGAACACCTACAAGGCGCGGATGAACAAGTGGTACAAGAGGTTACGCAAAGCTTTTGAAAATGAATGACACATCGCGCATGAGCTACGATAGATTGTTGGGGATCTCCTTGTACATATCCTTCTACATCAATTTGTCATGGTCGGTGGTTCTGTGGTTGAACTTGTTGATTTTGCACCTGTATAAATTTGAGCTCCACTTCTCTACCTTAATAACCCCTAGAGGGTCTGCATTTCTGAATACGCTTCCATGGGTTCTTCCTTTTCCACTACTAGTCTCTTATTCTTACTCTTCTTTGGTGTCATCTCTATTTTTCTTCCCGTGCCCTAGGTGCTTTTGAATTTTCCCCATCAGCCTAAACTTGACGACTTCAATCGCTTCTCCTTCACACAACTCCTTACAACTCTCTGTCTCCTCCTCATCTTGCTACACTGTAAGATCATGCCACATGTCACGCAACTCCACTGGATTGTGAGAAGTACCTCTTCTTCTGAAAACCCTCGTCGCACTTCAAGCACGGGAGCACGGAAATTTTCTTGGGTAAAGTAGTCGAAATAACTACCTTTACCCTCTATTTATCTTGTTTCATAACCTTGATGTTCTTGACCCATGCATTTTTAAAGTCACTTTTTAATAAATTACTTTTATGACTTACATCAACTTCTGCAACTCTCCTTCGCGCGTTGTAGTCGTAATCTTTTGGCATGGCAAAACTACTTTACCGCCACAAATTTCCTTTGTGTGCCTCACCGTGCCGAAGTACATAACCTCTGCGTTTTCCACCAAGAATCTCTCTATACTAAAGGACAAAGCTTACCACCGCACCCATCTTGCGTTTTCCCTCTTGGGATAATCCCTTTCATGTGCACGTAGATGTGTCGGTATGGCAATTGGAGCGCTCTTAGCACAACTGGAGAGGGAATTGTTGACCATCCCTTGTGTTTTTCTAGTAGGAAGTTAACTCCAACATAACAAAATTATACGACCACGAAGCGCGAGACATTGTCAATGATCTACGTGTTTCAAAAATTTAGGCGATTTCTAGAACAAATTTCATTTTCTACACGGACCACATGGCATTAAAGTACTTGGTGAACAATCCCATTTTACAAGGGTGCATATGCTGATGGGTCTTATTGTTTCAGGAGTTTGAGTTTACAGTTGTGGTGAAACTAGGGAGAGCAATTTGGGACCGACCATCTATCACGGATTAACTCGGGAGAGGATGCGCGAGCATTAAGGACATAATGTCGGATGCACGGATGTTTAGATTTGATGTGTGCCCTTTGACTTGGAGGATATTGTTGTTTTCTTACGAATGGGTGTGGCACCGAGAAGGAATGAAGGCCTTGGAGAAAAAGCAATTGGCTATACGCGTCACACCCTATATGTTGATTAGTAGAGACCTATACAAACTAGGCCGAGATGAGGTTTTACACGGTGTGTGTTGGAACATAAGTGTCTTGTAATCATGGAAGAATCTTGTGGTGGCATTGCGGGATGTCACTATGCGGGAAATCTTACCGCATGCAAGATCCTATTGCAAGACTTTGGTGGGAAATAGTTTACAAGGTTTGTATCGAATATTGCAAGACATGTGATCATTGTCGATGCCTTGGTAAACCAGGATGAAGAGATGAAATTCCACTAAGACCTATTGCTAGTGCAAATCCATTTGAAAAGTGGGCAATTGAATTTTTGGGATCTATTTCACCATGGATGCATAGGAGAGATTCACGCTATATTATCACTTGCACAAATTATCTTACAAGGTGGGAAGAAGTGTTGCTTACAACTGATTGCACGGTGGGCAACATCAGCTAGATTCTTATGGGAGAACATAATCAGCGGTATGGATGTCTGCATGAGCTTAACGAGTGATAGAGGTACGTATTTCTTAAATGAGATTGTTCGAATCTTGTTGGAAAAGTTTATGGTGGCACACCACAAAACTACGCCCTATCACCCTCAAAGCTAATGGAATTGTTGAGGTATTTAACAAGATATTAAGCCACACGTTAACAAATATTTGTGATGTCGGAAGAAGAGATTGGGATGATAAAGTCTTTGTAGTGTTATGGGAATATATAACAACTTACAAATGGTTGAATAAGGCCACACCCTTTCAATTGGTGTTTGGTGCGGAGGCGGTTCTACCCGTGGAATTCATGTTGTCATCTCTGCGTATGCACACACAAGAGAATTGAGTACGAACAAGCATTAGAGGAGCGCATTAATAAACTTATGGAGTTGGATGAGAGGCGTGCCATTTCCCGATGGAGTCAGAAGACAGATAAAGCATGATAGAAAGCATGGCATGATCATCACATTAAAAAAATAAGTTTGAGGTTGGGAATATGGTTCTACTTTATGATTCTAAGTTTATGTGCCACCTAGGGAAGCTTAAGGTACACTGGTTGGGGACATATACTATCACTTATATAATTTATTCAGGTGCTTCTCGATTCTGAAGTCTTTGGATGCCAAAAGGTTTCCCGTTTCTTTAACGGGAGTAGGTTGAAGACCTACTAGAAATAAGTCTTCGGTGTGTTTGTAAATAAGGAATTATTACCAATTACCATAGAATTTCCCTTAATACATTTTCCTTTTTGTGTGTTTACTTTCTTCATCGCTTTGCTTGTCCTTTTTGTTATGTGTTTTATGCATGTTGGAGCGCAGGTAGTTAAATACATTTGAAGTGATTTCATGTACGGAGAGGGTCGTGCATACTTTTAGTGTGGGGTGGATTAGCGTCTAAATTTGAAAAACATTGGTGTGTTTCTAAGGAAGATGGATTGTTGGAAGACTCATTTTGGATGACTAGTGTAAGGAAGAAGAATGATTTGTGTGAAGGAGGTGTTCAAATGTGTGCTTGTGCATTGAAAAGGTATTTGAATTTGAGCCGTAATAAACGTGTGCAGGGAAAAAAGTTGAGTTGAGTATAGACCACGTAGAAGAGAAGCAATGATCGGACAATATAACATGAGGTAGGTGGCGGTATAGGGAACTACTTGGTGGACAACGCAAAGGTTATGTACTTTGGTATGGTGAGGCGAGATGAAGGAAATATGTGGCAGAAAACTAGTGTCGGCGAGCCGAAGGAAGGTTACGATCAGTAGCGTGTGAAGGAGAGTCGCGAAAGTTGACATAAGTGATAAAAGTACTTTATTAAAAATTGACTTTAAAATGTGTGGGTCAAGGACATCGAGGTTATGAAAAATTATAAATAGAGGGTAAAGGTAGTCATTTTGACTACTTTTCCTTAGAAAATTTTCGTGTTCTCGATCTTGAAGTGCAACGAGGGTTTTGAGAAGAAAGTGAGGTACTTGTCACAAACCAATGGAGTTGTGCGAGCTATGGTGTGATCTTGCGGTGTAGCAAGAGGAGGAGAAGATAGTAGAGTTGTAAGGAGTTGTGTGAAGGAGAAGTGATTGAATTCGTCAAGTTCGGGCTAATAGGGAAAATTCAAAAGCACCTAGGGAAGGGAAGAAAAATAAAGATGACGCCAAATAAGAGTAAGAATAAGAGACCAGTAGTGGAAAAGGAAGAACCCGTGGAAGCTTATTCAGAAATGCAAGTACCCTCGAGGGTTATTAAGGTAGAGAAGGAGCTCAAATTTATACAGTGCAAAATCAACAAGTTCAACCACATAACCACCAACCACGACAAATCGATGCGAAGGATTTGTACAAGGAGATCTTAGTGTTATACAAATAATCATGTGGTAGCTTGTGTGCGATGCGCCATTCATTTTCAAAATATCCACGCAACCTCTCATACCATGTGTTCATCTGTGACTTGTAGGTGTTTGATATGGACTGTCATAAGTGAATTTGTTAAATTGTACGCGAGAGATGGGTGTGCGGGTGGGTAAACCCACATGTTACCTTACGGTCTATCTGGGACACCGATTTCCCGAGATATAATTGATCCGAAAATAATCAAGTTTTTATCTACCTGATCTCGAGACCCTTATAGGCTTTAATTATTTACCGATAATTTACTCCTTTTAAGTAATCAATTTAAAATAAATGCAAGACAATAAGATAATTGCACAATGATTGATTACGGAGTTCGGCAATTGCCTACGTCTCCGGGTTCGTGGTCGAACCGTTCCACTAGTCAAAACTTGTAAGTTACAATAGTACTTTCACAAGAAAACCTAATGGAAACTATTAAGAACTTGCTTAGAAGAATAACCAGACCTTTAGAAGACAAGGGTGAAAAATAGCACTGACTTCCCCTTTCCTGGCGTATTCGGCAAGCTTGAATGGCACCAGCTCCACTGTTCGGAATCCTCTGGTTCTGTTATCAGCGAATTTTGACTGGGGAAAATTATTTTAAAAAATAAAAATAAAAATGAAAATTTTGAAATTTTTCAAAAGTGTTACTTTGCGTGGTTCATTTCCCTCATCGCGATCGTCTCATTTTTGTGATTGTTTCGGTCTTCGTTTCATCCTTTTTGGGCGAGAACTCTTCCCCCCAGGGTTTAAATCGCATTAAAATTAATTAATTAATATTTAATTAATTGATTGCTCCTTGTTTGATAAAATTAATTTAAATTAAAAATAAATAAATAATCGTCACCGAATCGAAATTGTAACTTTGATCAAATTATTTTCATTATTATTATTATTATTATTATTTTAATTATTATAAGAAAATATTTTTCTTTCATCAATGGGGTTTTGGAGACTAAGACCCGGCCCGTTTGCATTGTCTTGCGTGCACAGTCGTTCTTTCGTAAAATTCATAATGGCCGAAAAATCCAAATCTGCGGGAGATTGAGGAAGCCAATGAAGAAATCTAACAAATTCACCACTGAAGTATGAATTCCAGGAATTATTCCTCTCGGTTCCCATTAAGTCGGATATATGACAACATCAACGATACAAATCTGGGTCACATCAACGTGCAACAGTTTTGCGAGCGGTGAAAACTGAAGGCAAAACCATTTTCTTAGATAGACTTTACCATAGTGGTCTACCCCAAGCAGTAGCATTTCCTGTCTCGGTGTAGTGTCCGGAATTGGTTATTGCTTGCGCAGAGCATTATGACCCTGAGAGACGAGGAATTTTTAAAGATAATCGCGAGCCTTTCCTCTTAATCACACCAGAGCACATTGAGGAATTGCTCGACATACCCGACTTTCCCGAGAATGTGGATATCACTCGCTAGTTAGCACAAGAATTCTGGGATGAAGAACCCCTGAGATGGAGCAAGATGGTTAATAACAACTGGTTAGTAACCAAGAGACCTCGAATTGATAGGCTTCCCAAAGAACTGTACCGCATTGAGTTCGTGGAAGAAATTGGGGACATGATTACTCTCCTAAGTCGAGTTTTCGGTCTACCTTCTGCTAGGATTTTCCACCCATGGATGTATCAGTTTATCTGTATCATCCTAGCCAAGAAAGAGTTTGTGGATTGTGCCACATCATCGAGAACACCCTTCACAAACAATTGATAGAAGTTAAGATGACTGGATGCTTCTACATGACATCATATCTGACTTATGCGGTAGCAAGAAGAAAGCTATTTTCGGGACTTGAAACAAGAGGAGTCATGGGGCCGTCGAACAATGTTTTTCATTATTACCCTCAACTCAGTTTCAAAAATAGTTCTCATCATTTTAGAAGAGTCAACGATGCATTCACCTTCCATGTGATCCGGAACCTGAATCGAATACTGAGGAAAGGTTTTCTAAAGAAGCCATGAGTGTCATTTCCCAATGGGGAACCTAGTTTATTCAATTTTCATCTTTTTCCTACATTCGCGTGAGTGGCTTTGCTGGTACCCCATGGAAACTTCCTAAGTACATCAGTGACAGATGGGCATTAATGGAGCTAGCGTGACAATTATTCCAAGTTCACTGCCTTCTTAGTGATAAGCACCATTCAGGAATTCATTTCCCAATTCAAATCAGGGAATACCAATGTCCAAATCTTTTCAGTGCACAACTCATGGAAAAAGAGTTCGCTCTCATAACCATCCATCCATATGTGAAGAGAGCCCAATTTGATATCAATGGATATATGCAAAAGATTATGGGAGCAAAGTACCAACATAATCCTACCATGGAAGATTTCTGGGCTGCTTGTTCGGATGAACATGAGGTAAGAAGATGGGAGTACTCTCACCTAACACTTGCTCAGATCAAGGCCTTCGCATCAAAAGTCCTCCCGATTCATTCATAAATGATGATGAGGATGTCATCGATCCCTCATATGATGTCATTGCCTTTACCCCATTGCCTCGAATCGACTAGACCAAAAGAGATGAATTTTCTCTTGATGGTAAAAACCAACCAATTATTGAAAGAAGCATATCTTGGTATGACAGAGAACTTGCCAAATTGTAATCAATTCCAGATCATGTTTCAGGATCACAAAAATTTCCAATACGAGGGGCCTCCATTCGACCAAAGTCTCTTCTCGATCAACCTCATTACCATCCAATCATACACAACAAGCAAGAAAGGAGTGGTTTCCAAAATCCACTTCGCCAAGTAACATGTCACAAGGAGAGAGATCTAAAGATCCTAACCCCGAAGAAGGAAAAGAGCGTGTGTCTGGATTTTCTACCTCAAGTAGAGATTCTTCTACCCACATCGTTAATAGTGCTCAGAAGCTGGTAGCAAATGATCCCCAGCCATGCTTCAAACAAGCATCCACTCAAAGGTAATTCAAATATCAAACACTTGAGCATGCAGTTCATGAAGGGATTTCCCAAAATCTCCCGGATAATCAGGAAGTGGATATTGAGGTTGTGTCTCCTCAAATCGAGGTCGTAGATAGAATTCAAGAAGGATCTCATGATGTCGGAAATAATGAGAATATTGATTCGAAATCTAGGATTTTGTATGCTGAAATAGTGAATGATACTCCCTCCTGGGTTGATTCCGAAGTAAAGAAAAGGAAGAGATTTGTCAAGCCAATTGACATTGATTTTGATGCCCTTTTCAAACATTCAAATGACGCCATTCCTAAGAAGCCTAAGGTTCTTTCTCGAATAATGGTTGATAATGATGGAAACAAATTTGCAGACCTTGCCATTCCACAAGTGGATAAAGAGTGCGATGCTATGACGCTTGCCGACTATGAAGTTTCCAGACTGGGACTTGGAAGATCTACATTAGAAAGTGACATGGCAATGGCTCGAGATTCAATTGATATCGTGCTAAAGATACTTGATAAATACAAGTCTCAAAACTCTCACCAAGGTGAAAAGAATCAATTGGTGGAATATGTTCAACATTTGATAAATCCCATATCATCCATCTTCCCAAGATGCGATGCGGTGGCTGCCCCAGAGATGAATATACTCTCAATTTCTCAAAGGAAATAAACACATTGGGCCATGTCACTAAAACTTGGCTTTCGAGAGATTCTTGTTTTAGGCCGGGGATGATCAAGACCACGGTTAAGCTTCATGAAAATGTCGGTGCGTATCTTGATCCAATTCTTTCTTTCAAAGAAACTTTTGTTTCTACTATATAAAATTTGGATGAGATACGCGATTTACGAGAGATGAAAAGTATGGAATCTTGGTTTTAGCTATTGAAGGAATTCTCGAATTTGAACATCAAGGGACACGTTTTCTTTGGTGTCTACATCTCAAATCAAGAAAAATGCTTCTCGAGGATTCTATGATCCATTATGAAAGCATGTGCAATGAAGCCTTCACTTCACTCTCCTTGATTTAGGAATTCATGGCTGAGATTCCTTGTAACCTTGTAAATGAGCATAATCAAAGGTGTTCATCGGAGCAGGTGGAAGAGCAATTTTCACAATTGTTTAAAGACATGTATACTCCCACCAACAATTTCTCGTCAGTTTCCATGGAGTGGTGCATCAAATTAAAGAACTTATTTGAGAATGCTCAATCCAAAATTGTTAATTTAAATGATATGCCAAGTAGAATTCTTGAATTGCAGGTATTTTGTGAGGCTATTTTTGACCAAGTGAACCTCCAGAAGAAGAAAAGATGTTTGAAACTTTAGGAAGGTTTAGATCCTTTCAACTGGCAAAAGCGGCAGATCCTAATTTCACCAACAGTTCAAGGAGTTGATTTTCTTGGTATCTAACGAAGTGGGAGAGTCCATTTCTCATACGCTTGAGATAGGCGGACCCCATTTCAATGGATAAGGCACTGGTTATTATTGTATATTTTTAAAGGTGTTGTTATTTGTTTTCGGGAAACAAAGGATATTTTAAGTAATATCTATTTTTAGGTTGTCTTTAATAAAGTTATTGAAAAGGTCAAAGGTCACTTAAGTGCCTTATTTAATGATCATGTAAAACCCTAACTACTTTGTAAACAACTTTTGGGTTATAAAAGGAAGTGAGGGGCTCATTTGTAGAGGGTGACTTTGAGAGAGGAGAAGAAATACTTTTGTGTGCAAGATTTGTTTCAGGAAGAAACTTTGTGTTGTTTTGTGAAAAACATTTTGGAGTTGATGAAATACGAACTTTGTGTCTCATTCATTATCTCTTGTAACGTTTGATGTTCTTATGTTCATTAGATGTTAGGTGTTTGAATTTGGCATGCAAATATTATCTTTGATCTTATTGTCAACACTATTAATCGGTTGTTCTATTTCACAGTGATCAAGCTCTGATTATCTTCTTGCTCATGTGTGTTCCCTTTTACACATTCTTGTTTGGCTAACTCAAACTCCGTTTTATTTGTGTTGGTAATTCATCTTTCCTCTTCATGCAATATTAGGCTTTGTTTTTACCTAACTCTTGCATGTTCTTTCAGTTCATTCCATTCCACTCCTTTCCTTCATTCTATTCCATCTCCCTTATTCACTTTTCTTTCCATTGATGTTCCAAAACACCCCCACATATAATTTTGATGCATGATGTAAATACAATTTTGGTTTTCAATAAAGGCAGCCTCACTTTCATTGAGGAGGGACTTCATTCCCACACCTGTTGCATGTCATTTGCATGTGTACAAATCCATATGCTAATAGGTTCTCGATCGGCCTTCCAGACGCTTCGTAACACCCTATGGCACTCTGGTCGATATTCCAAGATTCACAATAATTTGGTGTGGCACTATGGGCCTATTGGGTAGTTTACATTTTACTTCCAATCACAAATATTCCATCTAATATTGCCTAAAATAATAGGCCAATAGACAATATTTGTCTATAGTAATTTTTAGGAATTTAGTATAGTTTACAACACTATATTAAAATTTTCCTATTACTAAATCTGACACATTCCACAAATAAGTTTTAAAAATAATAAGCTTCTCAGGCTAAAGTGTGTGTTACAAAAGAATGGGTTCCTATTTATACAATTTTAGGGCCCTTAAAATAATGCACTAACAATTATCTATAGGCTATTTTTAAACCTTAGCCCGTAGAAAATAAATAGGATAGGCTTATCTCTATTTTGCATATTTTAATGGGCTAATTACCCATGTTGGCGGATTAGCATATTTAAACGGATAAAATGCCATTTGGCGGAGGAGTTTTAAGTGGAATAAATCCCACATTTGGTGGGTTTAAGTTTTGATAAGGTTTTTAAAAAACCTTACCCATCCTCCATTCATGTGGAAACATCCACATATGGCTTAGCCTCCCCAACACCGCTTCATCTCCCTCTCCTCACGTGGAATCTTCCACGCAAAATATGCATGCCCCCTACCACGTGGTCCTTGGTTAAGTTGGCGGTTATGTGGGGTTTGGAGGTTTATCGGATTTGGATGGTTTAATACTAATGTATAAACATTAATATATAGTGGTTTGGCATATATGTGTGGCAGCTAAATAGCTCGATGTCGTCCCTTGATGGGCAAATCGATCGTATTCAATTCGTGGTGGCTTGTGGACCCACCACGTCGGTGAAAATACCATAGTCCACACGGAGGCTCATGCGAGCAATATTTTACGACCATCAAAAACCGAAGATCGACAACCAACAAACGACTCCCTTTGCCTTTTTGCCACGTGTCACGCAAAGCCCTTGGTCCAAAATTGACCATTGACCAAAGTTGACTTTCCCGCTTCTCGGAACTTTAATACCATAGTCCACACGGCGGCTGCGAGCAATATTTTATGACCATCGAAAACTAGAGATCAACAACCAACAAAGGACTCCCTTTGCCTTTTCGCCACGTGTCACAGTGCCCTTGGTCCAAAATTGACCAGTTGACCAGAGTTGTGACCAGACATATCTAGAGCTCCCGATGTCCGTTTGTCGCGTTCTCATAGTCCTTGGAAAGCTCTTAAGATGATCTTCTGCACTAACACCATTTAGGGATGTTTAGGGAACTTTCAAAAATGATCCCCTGATCAACAATTAATAATAGTATGGACCCCCAAGTTATTTTTTCTCCTAAGTCATTCTGCACTCGCGCCTCCTCAATGATACTATTCGCAATAAATTGTGCAAATTTTTAGTGTGCCATATTGGAAACTCTATAGGCAACATACAAGAATCTCTTGTTGATTTCCTTCCATCTCTCTGATGCTCCCAATTTGTAACTAATGAGTCGGAGGTGACTCTCAATGTCGGGTCTAGAAGATCCGCAATAACTTGAGCCCTTCCCTCTTCTCATAGTTTAATTGTTTTGTTAACTCTTCCACTTTCACAGTGGCACCCAAATCAAGGGCCATGTCCTCACCAGTGTTTCGCAGACATGTTACCCTATGGATTAAATTTCTCGTGAGTCTCATTCTCCTCCTCGCAAAGTAGAATAAATCTTCATGCACTTGCAACATCAACCATCTGACAAACGGTGCGGGTTTAGGAAAAATGACAACTCCCAAAGCTATAAAACCCCAGTCTTCTACAACTCCTTCATCACCGAATCATCTACCCTAGGGTTTCCTTATTCGTCTAACCCTAGGATCTCCTTGTATAAATCCTTCCGCATCAATTTGTCGTGGTCAGTGGTTACGTGGTTGAGCTCGCTAAGTTTTCTTGTATAATTTTGAGCTCCACTTCTCTACCTTAATAACCCCTTAAGGGTACTACATTTCTAAATAAGCTTCCATGGGTTCTTCCTTTTCCACTCCTTGTTTCTTATTTGTACTCTTCTTTGGTGTCATCTCTGTTTTTATTCCCGTGCCCTAGGTGCTTCTTATTTTTCCCGTCCACCCGAACTTGATGACTTCAATCGCTTCTCCTTCAAGCAACCCATTGCTTCTCTATTGTCTTCTCCTCCTTTTGTTACACCGCAATACCACGCCACAACACGCATAACTCCACCGGTTCATGATAAGTACCTTGATTTCTTCTTAAAACCCTCATCACACTACAAGCTTTAGAGCACGAAAATTTTCTAAGATAAAGTAGTCAAAATGACTACCTTTACCCTTTATTTATACTTTTTCATAACCTCGATGTCCTTGACCCATGCATTTTTAAATTCACTTTTTAATAAAGTAATTTTATCACTTACATAAACTTCGTGAATCTCCTTCACGCACTACTGTCGTAACCTTCTAGCACACCAACACTACTTTACTGCCATAGACATCCTTCACATGCCTCACCATGCTGAAGTACATAACCTCTACGTTGTCCACCAATTAGTTCTCTATACCATCACCCACCTCATGTTATCCCGCCCAATCATTTCTTTTGTTGTTGAGCCCTTGAAATAACCAAGTACCCGAGGTGCAGAGGGTTGTGGAGCATGGAAGAAAGGCGTGAAGGCACGCGCAGAGGTAACCTTTGGGAATATGTGAAGGCTCACGCCCACGCAGGAAGATTCGAACTTAGTCACTTTTGGGCCTTGGTCAAAGTCACATTTTGGAACACATGGAAAGGCGAACAAAAGAAGGAATGGATAAAGGTAAAATATGAAAGACTTACAACTCAAGGAAAGGATATTCCAGGCATAATTATAGTTATCATGACAGATTAGGAGCTATAAAGTAAAATCATTTATGGATTATTTGGCACTTGCATGCTTGAGGATACTCGATTAGGGAAAGACATGATGACATTTGGCATGTTCTTGGGTAATGATGAAGCGGTTAGAGGAGATTCCTTCCAGTTCCTTCTTATGTATTGTTTTACATGACAAGAAGGGTGTGTCGTAAGAAGAAAAGAGAATGTATGTGCGTGTGGAGAGTGAGAGCTAAGGGAAGCATGGGTGTAATCTCTGTAATGAAGCTATTGTAGAGAATATATGGGGACCCTGTTGTTGTATTAGCTCCATTTATGGTTTCTTTAATGTATTTGGCTACTGTAATATTGAGGAATTAATACAATGGGAATGTTCTAAATATCTGAGTCATGGATCTTGATCTGTATGTTTTCTTTTATGTTTGTGGATCCAAACCCTTATGTTCTTGATGATGTTCATGGTCCAGATATGATTCCCCCTGTATTGTGATGTTCTCATCTATATTATGGTGCATTTGTGCTTAGATCTAGTTTCCTTGTTTCTGTCTTAGAATGCATGCAATTATATCTTTGAATTATCCCTCTAATGTTGTTAAACATTCTTTCAAATCTCATATAAAGGAGGGGATCGACACCTACGTGTGCCTCGGGTGAACACCCAGTTAGGATGGGTGATAAGTCGACATGCCTAGGATATTAAGTGATTAGAAAAGATGAATACAATGTTAGATCTAACAAGATAGTAATAGAAATAACATAATATATCACAAAAAACAATATACACCTCCCGAAGTCACGCGAGTGATGAAAAAAAAGCTTCAAAGGATCACAAGAGGGTTGACATAACTGGAAAGATGCCATGGTTTGAAGATGGATTCGTAGAATGCAAGAAAGCCAAGATTTTTTCTATCTCTCCTTTTGGAAAGGGGGAGAACTCGGTCTTATAGGGTCGACGGAGAATGGCTTGGGTGGCTATCATTGCAGTAAACATTCCTTAATGTGATGGATTTTGTGATTTAATCGGGATTTTGGGTTTTTAAGAATGGGAAAAGTACTTTAAATCTTGTAGGTGGGAGGAGGTTGTTTAGGGATGTGTCATGGGTAGTTAGGGGATAAAGATAGGTAGGATAAAAGCTAGGGAAAATCATAGGGATTTAGATTTAGAATAAAAGCATCTTAAAAGGAAAGTCCATTAGGGCATAATGGATAATGGTCAATTAACTAATGAATGAATATTAACCAATTGATGTTTATAAAGATTAAATATGATGCGATAATAAGTGTTTATTTAATTAGATGAAGGGGATATAAATTAAATAAAGGGGGTCTAGTTAGGAACATGGAGAAATATACGCACATGGGCAGACAACGGTAGAGATACCAAATTTAGGTGTCTATATTTGCCCCTTTTTATCAAGTGGTTTGCGCTAGCAAGCCATGATACAAAAATGATGAGAGACAAAGAGTAGGATGCTAATTGACAAAAGGTTGATGATGAGCTCCCCCTCAAACGAGGGATCAATAATGCCAAGGGGAATCGATGACACGCTTGAAAAAGGTAGATGATGAAGGGCGGGTGGGTGAATTAAAATGGGTAAAATGATAAGGCAAGGCAAGATTCCCCAAGCAAAAAGGATCGCAATAACAATAAAAACTATGGCGGTGACTCCAATATCACATGGGTAGGGGACATAGGGCGGTCTCAATGGAGATAATGGCAATGTTCTACGGGCCAATGAGTGGGTGAAAATCACTACGAAATGGAGAGAATCTAATGGGAAACCTCTCAAATGGATGCAAGTCGGGATGACCAATGGGTCATAGAAAAACATCAAATCATGCGCAACTAAATGCAAAATTATGTAAAATCCTTCGTACACGAGGAATCAAGCAAAAGGGTATGCACTGCAAGGGACATGGATGAAAATAATAGTTCCCCATTAAAGGGTATGAAAATGGCCTGGATGACAAAGTGAAAAATGGTGGTGAAATAATATGCCCAGGGGGAGTAAGTATGGTCGCAAAGGCAAATAGGGAAACAAATGGTGAAATAAAATTCCCCAAGGGGGAATAAGTATGGCCACAAGGGTGGACTTTGTGCATAGATTAAAGGGGATTTGCAAAATAAAATGCCCAAAGAGGGAGTAAATATGGCCACAAAGGTGGACTTTGAGGGTAGACATGGATAGAATGGATGTTAAATTAAATACCCTGGAGGAAAAAAATTGTGGCAAAAATGTGGACTTTCGGATGGTAAGGGGATGATGAAATGGTTCCCTAAAAGAGCAAGAAGATGGCCAAAAATGTGAGATAGGAAAATGTGTGATATAATGCTCAAAGAAGGCCACAAAAGTGGACCTAGGATGAGATAGATTAGATAAGATTTGATGAGATAGATAAGGTGTAATATATGAGATGAGATAATAGATAATGATCAAACTAGATGTGACCCGGTGGGTATGAACAATTTTAGACCATATCAAGGAGCATGTGAGGAAAATATTCCTCCAATCACATTGGAGGTAAACAAAAGGGGAATCCAGGTAACACAAGGCACATGCGACCAAAAACACGATGTTAGCATATAACTAACAATAATTAGATATACCAAAGATCATGAGGGAAAGGTATGGAATGAACTCATAAACCTAATGTGGACATGAAAAAGGGGTTGTGATGTAACTTGTACGTGGGAAAAAGGTTCTCCATGAGTAGTTTTCCCTAAATATGTGCCCCAGCTCTGAGAAGGGGAAAGAGAAAATTGATCAATGTGGGAAGTTTGCTAGAAGAAAGTTGATCAATATGGGAAGCTTTCTTAGGATGCTAATAAAATGGAAGGCTAATCAATGCGGGAAGCCTTCAATTCCATGATACAAAAGAGTAGCCATCCTTTGAGGGTATGCTCTACTTTATACATATATGATATAGATGGAAAGAATGAAATACATGATAGCCATCCTTTGAGGGATCGGTCTATTTATTTGACTTGATTTCTTCTTTTCTCTCTCTTTTTTTTAACATTTGTCCTTCAAGGTAGCAGTATTTTTTGATAGCTTTGACTTTGATTAGAGCATCCTATTTTATTTTAACATGGGGAAGAGCTGGGAATAGCTAAGTAGACCACTTAGGAGGGGACAATGAATGTACAAGAGACACACTGTGAGCCCTTTGTATGGTTTCAATAGGTAAACAAAAGGGTGATGGATGTAATGATCATGGAGTTATCACCAAGAAGGAAGAACCTATTTATGAGGAAAATTCTATGGGAAGAGTTGTGGTGCCCATATTTAAGGTCATATCTAAGAAAGTGACGGTAGAACACATAGTTCTAAATCATTACAATGAGAGATGAAAGAGGCTAATGATTAAGGGATGATCTAAAGATATAATTAAGTGCTCACTAGTAATGTGCTAACAATAGGATGGTCACAAGTGAAATGTGTTAAGAGGTTCCACTTCTGGTTTACCATCAAGGGAGGCCAAACGATAGGCTCCTAACCCATACTTATGAGTGATAATGTACGGTCCAATCCAGTTAGGGGAAAACTTTCCATGTTTTCTCTGTTCTAGAGTAGGAAAAGGTCATTGGATTTAAAGTTACGATAAGATAAGATGAATGCTTGAAAAATATAGGATGTGATGAGATAGATGAGTGAGGATAAAAAACTATGCACTACCTTTTTGAGGAAGCGAAGAAAATATATGTCCCTAACGAGATGAATAGATGGTCCCCCAAGAGAGGGAAAAATATGACCACAATGGTGTATTTATGATAAGATGGAATGTTCCCTAAGGGAGGGAAAAATATGACCATATTGGTGGATTTTGGATGAGAATGAATGCCCCCTATGAGGGGGACAAATATGGCCACAAAGGTGGACTTAGGATGAGATGATAAACTAGATGAGGTAGATACAAAGGAAACTATGCGATACCTTTGAGGAAGCGAGAAAATATGTGTCTCGAGACAAATATTTCCATAAAATGCAGACTCAATATGAAAAATATGAGAAGATAGTGCCACAAAAGAGGCACGAACATGGCCAAAAATGAGGACTTAGGATTAGATAAGATGGTAGATAAATTGATAGGCTAAGATGAGACAATAAACTGGATAAGACCAGATGAGATGGGTTGGATAAGATTTGGATGAGGTAAATAGGACAATGTCAAGGAGGAATTCCTAGAGTGAATTCCACCAATGTCAAGAGAGTTGTTGGATGGATAGGGATACGAGTTGAAGTGGATAAGATGTAAAAGGACCAATAAATATGGGATAATCCTCCCTCGGTGAAAAATATTATGTTGGTCAACTAAGATGTAGATGAGCTCGTAGATGTTGAAGGAGATTAGATGGGGTTGTTAGAGAGAATGTTAATGACAACTTTTTGATTTGGATTCGATAGATGGTCGGAAATCATAAGGGTGATTGTCAAAGAAAACAATATCGATGAAAAAGGGAGGACCCTCCTTAGGAGGAATAATATGTGAAGGAGAGGTGATAATGGAGGATGTGGATGAAGGAGGGGACTTAGTAATTTTGATAGATGGGGATGTAGGAATAGGAGTTAGATTGGTTGTGGTGGATGGAGAAGGATGGATTCTCTGAATGAGGAAGTCATATTTCTCAATAAGATCATGGACAATAGTTTGAAAGGCCTTACAATGCTCAACGTCATGACCTAGGGTATGATGATAGGCACATATAAGATTGGGGTTGAACCATGATGGTTTCTTACTATGAGGATTAAAATATTTAATAGGAGGAAGCGTGATGGAAGATGTTTGGATTAAGTGTTGAATATTATATGCGTAGGACCCAATCAAAGTATTGGTAGGAAGGTAGCTCTTATGGGTTTTGATAGGATATTTTGACTTGGATCTAGGGGATGAAGTGGATGTAGATTGGATGGGTAAATTATGTGTCTTAAAAGATGGATCAAATTTGGTAAGAGATTTAGATTTTTGGATTGGGATTTTTTATTATGAGATGTATTAGATGAAGGGGATGGCCCTAAAATAGATGAGGGTGTGTCTAGGATGTATTTTTTGATGTTGGATTGTTGAGGAGAGGTAAGATTCATTGTTAACGGCGCCCGACCGGGATTCCCCAAAGAAAGTGCAGCACCGCCTATTAGCTTGTCCATCCACGGACTTCTTGTGACCTTATGAGTCCCGACCTGCACCTCCATATCAATATGACCCAACTCTGAGTCTCTGATGTCCAGGTCACACTCGGCCTGGGAGTCGGGCATTCTGACCCTCTGATACTTATATTTCATTTCTTCCTCTGTAAGCTTGGCCTTGCCTTTGGATTTGGTAGGTCTCTTGCTTGATGTTGACATATGTTCTTCTGAGCTTAATTGCTGATCTGCAAGAATAAGACGTGAAACCCAATTGAAGAAAGCCGTGTCAGCTGTTTGATTTTCCATTGAAAAGCTTGACAGAAGAAAGAGTTAGCAATTTAAAGGCCTCGGGCGCATGGCGCACAGATATTGCAGATTGCAGAGCTAAATAGGTAAGGCGCACAGGAAAAGGGTGTTGCAAGGGTTAAATCAGCGCCAAAGGGCGCATGGCGCATAGATTCTGCAGGGTGCATTCTTTGTTGCTGTAAGCACAAGTGCGCCTGCGCCATGTATTCATTTTATAAAGGGCGCAGATTATTTTCATGTTACACGGGTACAGGGTGCGCCAAAGGGCGCAGGAAAAATGCGTGTAACATCATATGTTCATGCGCCGAAGGGGAACTTGGCGCGGCGCATGGAAAGTCTGCACAACACGATGTTGTTGCGATGAAGGATGCGCCTGCGCCTTTTATGGTTTTGCACTTGGCGCATAGGAAAAGACTGCTGCATAGGTGCTGGGTGCGCCAAAGGGCGCAGGAATTTGTGATGTTGCACTTAAGTTTGATGCGCCAAGAGGGCGCATGGTAAGCATTTGCAGCAAGCGAGGGAAGTGCGCCATGAGGGCGCAGCTGCTCTTTTTGTAACAGGCACGGTGGGTGCGCCAATGGCGCGACTGTTGATCATGTTGCAGGGGTGACAGATGCGCCAAAGGAGAGAAAAAAAATTACAGTCTCCTTCCAAGCCATGACTTCTTCACCAAGGTGTTTGCATATGGTTTAAGCTTCTTTTAAGGGGTCATTTGGGTGATGAAGAGGCTTAAACCAAGATTTTTTGAGTCATTACTTCAGGACAGAGTCCCCTTCCCAGCAGATCTAGAAAGAGGGGGGAAGGACATGGTGAAGGAAAGAAAAGATAGCAGCAGGGGGATAAAAACATGATTTCACAGTTTATATTAAACCCAAATAGCTAGCCAGTAGATAAAAACCAAAGCACAAAACACACAAAAGGAGTGAGGACCTCTTACCAGGATATATAACGATGAAAAAGCGCAAACGGGTCCACCAAGTGATTTGAAAATGACGGGGCAGGTGCGCTGACAGGCTCAGAGAAAATATCACGTGATTGTTCAGGTGACAATGACAGCGCAGACGCGCCTATATATAGGCGAGGAGGCAATAAATGCGCCACCAACCTTTTAAGTGGCGCATGAAAAGCAGTGTCGACATATGAAAGCATGCGCCCTTGGCGCACCAAAAGCCATGCAAACACGGAGTTATGCGCGCCTTTGGCGCACCGAGAGGGGTGTCGACATAAGATTATGTGCGCCTTTGGTGCACCAAAAAGTGGCGCAACAAAAGATATGTTGACAGGAAGGCGCATGCGCCTTGCGCACGCAGAAAGCCTCAACATAGAGAGGTGCACCAAAACACCTGCTAACACAAGAAAGCATGCGCCAAAGGGTTTAAGGGGGCATCAAAAGTTGATGTTACATAGTCATTATATGCGCCCGGCCAAAAAGACCAAAAACGGCTAAGTTCGGAAAACCAGATTTCCCGGAAAGGGATTTTGCAACGTTCCGAACGCAAGGGGTCCCTAACGAGGGATCGGAACAAAATTTCGGTATGGTTATCTGTAAAATTTCCCTTGCCAATTTTACGAGATGACAAAGTTTCAATTATTACATAGTTCAACTCGTAAATCTCTTCCATTCTATCTAGATTGATATTTTTTGTTTTAAACAACTCTTATTTGATCAATTTTGTGAATTGTTCTTTGATCTCATCTACTGTATTTCTTTGAGAATAATTTTCTAGGAAAATATCACAAAGAAGAGATCTGAGGCTAGGAAATATCTAAGACTCCGTAGATTCACCTTCTACGTATGGAATTTTGTAGATCTTTGAAAGGTTCTTTGATAACTTTAAGTCTCCATTCCTTGATATATGACCACGGGCAAGATATACTTCTTTTATAATCATTGAATATATTTTTAAAAAGGAGAAGCTTCTCATCTGTTGTAGCCATGATCCTAAGATCTTGAATTACATCAACCCACACCTTAGCTTCTTTTTAAATGTTTTCGATCCAAGAGATGATTTGTTTCTTAGCAACTATCAAATTCCCATACTCTTATTGCCGAAATATTATTTCAAGGACAAAATGAGCATTTCATCGACACTTGCAGGACTAAATCCCTATGCTTCAAGATGGGGCGGCTCCCATTTATTGAAAGGTAGAAAATTGTACACTAAACTATCTCTCGAGTTTGACATAGACCAAGGAATGTGCAAAAATGCCCTTGTCATAACTGCAACAATATCTATACAAGAGAGAGAGAGAGAGAGAGAGAGAGAGAGGCTATACTTAAGTGGAGAAGAATGAGGAGGGGAATTGAATTAGTGAGATGAATCCATATTTCACTAACTACAATCCAAAGGTGATTCTAGTTTCGAATGGAGGAAAAAGGAAAACACGACACAACATCATAACAAGATTGTGAAGCATATAATGCAAGACAAATATGAAGCCTCATCAAGATATATTCATTCCACAAAGAAGGAAAAAAGTCCTTCAAATTGTTAGAAATGCCAACATGTGCTCGACTTAGTGACAAGATGAGAATGTAGGAAAATTGCTAGGTAGAAAATAGAAGAATACAACTTGCTAGAGAGGGAAAAAATTAATACTTTGGAATGGAGAGAGCATTCCAATTTATAGCCAAAACAAGTGAATCTTCGCATTCCCATGTGACCTTTCAACTTAAAGTGCAACCTCAATGAAGAAATATAAACTTTAAGTGACTTAAGTCACTTTTACAGAAGTTGTTTCTTGATGGAGAAATAAAATTTGAGATAAAAAACAAGAGAGAGAGAGAGAGAGAGAGAGAGAGAGAGAAAGTGTGATCAAGAGAAGGTGCTCCATGATGAAGTTCATCTCTTCCCTCATTGCAGAGATGAATGTATCTACTGAATAGGATCTTCCTTGGATACTTCTTTGATCAAAGCATGTCTTAGAAATGATACTCTACATCTTATCCAGAATGACCATCTTTGGTTATGTCTTGAAAGCTCTCTTTCAACTCTTCATCTCTATGAGCAACGATAGGCTAGGAAAATCAACTCTTTGTCGCAAACATGATCTATTATATCCCACATGATAAAATAATCATCTTGCAATCATCATGAAGCATGCAATCACACCACACATGCCCTAGACTCGGTAAACACGAGCTCTCTTGGATTTGATAGTATCTAATATTCCTGATAATTTTTGATGGCAACATAGCAATCCTCTGAATAGAAACACTTCCTCTTTGTGAGATGGAATCAAACATTGACCAAAATGATTGTCTTCATGAAGAATAAGAGTACTTCCTATCACATCTCTTGAATAGAGGATCATGAGGAGATCAAGAATTCACCATAACCATGGTTTTCATCATAGAAGCCTTCAATTGATTCAATTAGATGTTTCATGCTCAACAATCCTCATGTGCACTCTAACTCGGGGTAGCAAGTGAGTTTTATTTATTATCTAGGTGTCTTCAGTGATCTTCAATGATGCTTTCGGTTGCAACATGGATGTAGTCATCATGGATGAAGGCCTCATCCAAATCACTTGTGAATGGATTCATTTGAAATATTATTGAGAGAAGAAGTGATGCTCCAATTTTGGGACAATTGTTGAGGCAAATAGAGGTAGAAGGGTTATACTTTATTGAAAGTGGAGGATGTTGAAGCAAGAAGGTTCTGAGGAGTGGTACTAGGAGTGGGAAGTGATTTTTTGACAGTGGAATTGATGTAACCATACTTTCAACTACTTTAATAAACTTGACAAGTTTACCGAATTGATTGGGATGACTTCAAAGATATTCAACTCAAAAAGATGGACTTTGTACTTCTTGACATCATCAATGATGTCAAAGGATGAAGATGTCAGTACTTGGGTAGCAACGACATCCTTGAAAGTTGTAGAAGTTACATTATTAGAATCAGAAGTTGATTTGACCAGGGGAGAGAAAAGAGACTTACTTGGAGAAGTAAATGTGGCCTTGGCTGAGGTGGTCTTGGGCTTCTTCTTGGCTGACTCCATGGAAGTGGGTAGTTTTGATCCTCTTTTTACCCTTGTAGATTTTCCTTTTGAGGATTCAACTTCTTTTCTTGGGTAGTGGACGAAGATGCCTCTTTCTATGCTTTTGAGTGAGTGAACACTACATTAGATTAGTGTAGACACCCTAAATCACTCACATGTTCCCAATGATATCCTAATACATATTGTTATTCCCCTGATGCATGAGCATCATGTACATAATCAATTTTTTGTTTGAATAAGCTTAGTAGGGTGTCTTAGAGTGCTTAGTAGGTGGTTTGGTCTATGTAGACTCTTGGAGTTTTAATAAGAACTCATTTGAGGTTTCCCTCCAAACTGAGTCATTTAAATATTCAAATAGAGTTGTAGTGAAATCCAGGCCTAAGTTATTATGTTAGTGACTTAAGTGTTAACTTACACTAATGTAATAAGAGTGGTCATGTTATAAAACTCCCTCTCATTACCCTACCTAGGTATAAACTCAATGTAGTTAGTGGAATCATGGTTGAGTTAGGTGGTGGAAACCTAACCACCTCTCCTTTCTTTATAATCATGCTAATGAATTCGAATGAGATTTTTTTTTTGGAGGTGAGAGATAGGTTTTGAGAGGAGGAAGGTGGAGAAGAGTTAGTATGCAGAGGATGAAGGATCTCATAGAAGATGAGCAAAGAATGTGGAAATCATGAAAGAATGTAAGGCTGTAGACTTGGTAAAGTCATGCCACAAGAAGGTAAGAGATTCTAAATTTAATAATTTTTGTTTTAACTCAAACCTCAAGTTCCTATGTAAATAATTTCAATGATATGAGTTTGTATTTCGATTCAAATGCTTAATTTGTCATGATTTACTTCCAAATAACGTGTACTGTGTTGTTTGTTCATTGCTTCCTTAAAACAAGGGTTTGAACCAGTCATGATAAAATTTTATTACCATCTCCAAATGATCTCAAATTTGGTACTTAGGTTAAGGAGTTCATTATCCAAATGTTTTTTTAATGGTTTATAATAATTTGAGGTATTTTTGAAGTTATGAAGGATTTCCTATCTGGTTTGAGAATGTTTCAAACTGTTTACTATAATATATGTCCGGAAAGCAATCATAACTTTCAATTGGATTAATGAAAATGGATTAAATTTGGAAAATATTATCCTTATATATATATATATATATATATATATATAATGTATCAAAATTTAGAACAATTGGCCTTGTGCAGCAAAAGATACGAGATGACATAAAATGTTTGCAGATGTGTGTTCTTGAGAGCACAAATTGCGCTTTGATGAGAAAAGGTGAAGTTTGATGTTTTGATTCCTATTGAGCCAATTTTATGATTGATATAACATTGGTTGAGGTGATTAAATAGGTTAAAGTTTTTAGAAGGAATTGGTGAAGCTAAACATCCAAATTTGTTTGTTTGAGTGAAGGACTATTGAAGGTGGTGTGAAGAGCTAATAGAAAAAGGTAAGAGATGGTGAGTTTTCTTTAAGAATGATAAATTTATTGATCGAATGGAAAATTTTTAGGGTACATGAAGTGTGTAAAATAGTTAATGGTGATTATACAAACCATTTAATTTGAATTTGATCAAAATTTTCAAGAGTAATTCATTTTGGGTTGTTGAATGATCATCATTTTGCAGAGCATAGAGTGAAGTTTTAGTGTGAAAATTTCTTGATTTGTTGAATGTATAGTTGGTTAAAATTTTCTCTGTACTATTTTTGTATCACAGCGGGAAAAATAAAGAAGTTTGAGCATTCTATTTGAAGGTAAAAGTTGATTTTTGTTAAGAAAACATTGTAAATAGTTGTTTTGGAGAAGGTGGTCTAGTATATTGGAATGTTGAAGATAATGGTTTCCTTCTTGTGCGTTGAATATGTGTGAAGTGACATGTTTCTCCTTTGAAAGGTGAAGAAAAGTGTAGAAAGAAGCGAATTGATAAAGAAGAAAAGAGGAAGAGAAGTCAAAAGACTAGGTGTGAAACAAAACCTAGGCGAGGCTTGAAACAAGGTAAAACAAACTTGTCTTGATAAAGATGGATGAATATAGAGTGAATTTAGTGAATAAATTGCTTGAGGTCTTAAGAAATGAGAGGAAGGAAAAATATATGAGAAAGAGAAAGAGAAAAGAAGAGAAAAAGAGAGAGTTAGAGGAAAATAAAAGAGTGTGGATGGAGGAAGAGATAAGAAAATTGAGAGAAGATGTGGAGCAGCTAGAAGTATTGATGATGAAGAAAAGAAAGGAATGAGAGTGGTGATAAGAAATAAGGTTAAGTGGCCACTAAGGTCACTCATGAAAAGAGAAAAGAAAATTCACCTAAGAAAGAAGATAATACAAGAAGAAATCAAGCTAAAAAAGATTAGAAAGAAGGCAAGAAAACAAAAGAGAGAAGAAATCAGAGATATAGTGGAAGATTGAGAAGAATGTGAAAAATTATATTTTCAGTTTGTATATATCAATCAAGAAAAATTAGAGGATGAGATATGGGCACTTGAATGTGCTTTGTATGGTGAAGAAATGAAGTGTGAGAAAGAGAAAGTTGAGGAGATGAAGGAAGTCATTTTTGAAGAAAGCATGCAAGTAAAAGATGAAGAAGAGGTAATAGGGATATTTTTAGCTTCCATAGGAGAAAAAGAATCTGAAAATGAAGAGTGGATAAGTGAAAGATTTGAGAATGAGAGAAAGGAAGAAGATAGAGGAAGTGAAGAGGAAGTAGGTGAAGAGACTCAAAAGTCTCTTGTTTTTACATCTAAGGTTTTGTGTTCATGTTTGATTGTAGGTACACTTGAAAAAGAGATAAAACAACTCATCTAAGAGCTCAAATGAAGAGAAAAAGACATGAAAACCTCATTTTTTAGGGTAAAGTCAAGAATAAGAAGATGAAGATAAAGAGTGAAGAATAAAGGAAGAATGTAGCTGATAAAGATGAAGAAAATGCAACAAGATAAAGAGAAGAATATTACAAGTAGAATACAACTGGAAAACAAGAAAGAAGGTATTTTTGTATGTAGCATCATTCTCTCCACTTCGGGAGTATGATGTAAGAGCATCATGTACATAATAAAATTTTGGTTTTAATAAGCTTAGTAGGGTTTCTTAGAGTGTTTAGTAGGTGGTTTGGTCCATTTTGACTCTTAGAGTTGTAATAAGAACTCATTTGGGGTTTCCTTACAAAATGAGTCATTTAAATATTCAAATAGAGTTGTAGTGAAATCTAGGCCTAAGTTAGTATGTTAGTGACTTAAGTGTTAACTTACACTAATGTAATAAGAGTGGTCATGTTATAAAACTCCATTTCATTACCCTACATAGGTATAAACTCAAATCATGGTTAAGGTAGGTGGTGGAAACCTAACCGCCTCTTGTTTATTTATAATCATGCTAATGAATTTGAATGAGAGTTTTTGTAGAGGTGAGAGAGAGAGTTTGAGAGGATTAATTTGGAGAATATTTAGTATGCATAGGATGAAGGAGCTCATAGAAGATGAGAAAAGAATGTGGAAATCATGAAAGAATGTAAGGCTGCAGACTTGGTAAAGTCATGCCACAAGAAGGTCAGAGATTCTAAATGTAAGAATTTGTGTTTTAACTCAGCCCTCAGGTTCCTATGGAAATAATTTCAATGATATGAGTTCATATTTCAATGAAAATGCCTAATTTTTCATGATCTACTTCTAAACAATTTGTACTGTGTTGTTTGTTCATTGTTTCTTTAAAATAGGGGTTTGAACCAAATCATCATAAAATTTTATTACCAACTCCAAATGATCTCAAATTTGGTAGTTAGGTGAAGGAGGTAATTATAAAGATGTTTTTTTCATTTTTATAATAATTTTAGGTACATTTGAAGTTATTAAGGATTTCCTATTTGGTGTGAGAATGCGTATAAACTGTTGTTATAATATATGTCCGAGAAAACTGTCGAACTTTCAATTGGCTCAATTAAAAAGGCTGAAAATTGGGACATATTATCCTTTTATATATTTATATAATCTATAAAAAATTAGAACAATTTTCCTTTTGAATCAAAAGATACAAATGACATAAAAATTTTGTAGACTCTATGTTCTTGAGAGCACAAATTGGCGCTTTGATAGAAAAGGTGAAGTTTGATGTTTTTATTCCTATTGAGCCAATTTTATAATTGATATAGCATTGGTTGAGGTGATGAAATAGGTTAAAGGTGTTAGAAGGAATTGGTGAAGCTAAAAATTCAAATTTTCTTGTTTGAGTGAATGACTAGTGTAGGTGGTGTGAATAGCCAATAGAGGAAGGTAAGAGTTAGTTAGTTTTCTTGAAGAATGATCAATTTATTGATTGAATGGACATTGTGAAGGGTACATGAAGTTTGTAAAATAGGGAATGTTGATTAGACAAACCATTTCAATTTAATTAGACAAACCATTTGTGTGAAACTTTCTTGATTTTTTGAATGTATGGTTGGTCAAAATTTTCTATGCACCATCACCCATTTAAGGTTATTGAATGATCCTCATTTTACAGAGCATAGAGTGAAGTTTTTGTGTGAAACTTTCTTGATTTTTTGAATGTATGGTTGGTCAAAATTTTCTATGCACCATCACCCATTTGTGATAAATTTATTAAATCAATTAATCATACACATTGCACCCTTTGGATTAATTAAATTAATCCCTAGTACCCTTTTAGCTAAGTTAATTATCATTTATTAATTAAATGATTAATTAATTAAGTGTGCACATCCTAGTCAACAAACACTTAGACTCCACTTGGACTCCACATCCTCATCCTAGTCAACTACACTTCTAGAATCCTAGAAAGGTGGGGAAATTCAATTACACGTATAACCACCTTTCCGGATGCAACTTCTACTATTAAAATTTCATTACTACCCTAAATGTCCTGAACTACTTTGCAACCCCCTCAAATTTTATTTTTAGCATTTGCATTCACTCGCTTGTAACCAAATTCCAACCACTTCTACCTCTATAAAATGCAGGCTTATCCTATTCCGAACCCTCTTGGATTTAAGTACAAAAACACTGTTAAATTTTCTCCAACTTCTGCTATTTTGGAAGAAATAGTCCATGTTAAATCTTTGTGTTCGTAGCAATTACATGCACATCCGGAGATCTTTCAAGAGCACCCACAATTCCACAAGGTTACACAACTTCTAATATCTCACAATCTACTTGAGGTATACTTTGGAAAGCTATAGGAGGTTTACAAGTTTGTTTGTTTGTCTTCATTTACAATTAGTTTTTCACAGTTCACATTTTGGCATGCCCAGGGGACCCGCACCCCCTCTTCTTTCATTTTTATTTCATTTATTTCACGGTAAATCTCTTGTTTTTTTCATCTTTCAAACATTGTTTGGGAGTTTACCATTGTTTACTGGTGTTTTGAACTCGCAGAATATTCTGCGCAAAGAGTTACAGGATTTGCATCAAGGGTTGCATTTACATATTTTTACATTTCCGCTCTCTTGTCTTTTATTTTTTGATCTATTTTTCTTAAAAAATCTACTTTTTGGTCTAGTTTTTGACCTATCATTGTGTGTTCTCCTTGCTAATTATGTTATATTTCCTTCAAAACAAAAAAAAATGAAAAAAATTACAGCTTAGATTTTAGAAAAACTATATCAAAAAATAATAAAGCAAACAATTTAGATTTATGCAAATAAATCATGTTTTATTTCTAGTAAAAAGGAAATAAATCATATTTTATTTTTAGTTATATTTTACAAAAATTGAAAAAAACTTTGTTTAAACCCTATCTCCTCACTACCCTCCCCCTCCTTAGTCTAGCTCGGTCCTTGGCCAAGCCGACCCAATTCTTCTCCCCATTTTCCCCTAGCTTCTACCCTAGCTCCCTTGAGTTTACCCTTAACCCCTTTCCTAGCCCAACCGACCTAACCCAACTCGTCTAGCTCGGTCCGAGCCACATCCCTCGCCCCATCTTCCCCACCCACTCCCACGCCGGACCCCCTATCCTTTTTCCCCTCCACGTAATCCCTAGCCCGACACCGCCCCACCCAACCCCACCCTCACCTCGACTATGATCCCCTTGGCCTCGAGACGAGTTGAACACCCCTCTCCTATCCCCACGACTCGGATCAGCAGACCTCCCTTTGCCGACTCTCCCCTAGTGAGCCTCGATCACTTGCACCTACACACCATTCCCATAGAGACGACCCACAAATCTGACCCACACTATCACCATGCCCATGTCATGTCATAGCTCTCTGCCATCGCTCTAAATGCAGTCCACCAAAACAAATAAACCATTTAGGTTTAAAAACATTATGTTATATCCCTCATTCGACCATAGGTTAGAACACTTACGTTATACTCTTCCAACATACCTCTTCAACCATATTGCATACCGTTTAGGTTTTTGTATGAGTTTTGTTTTGTATAACATTTTTTGTTTTAGGTTTAGGTTAGCCTTTGTACCTTAGGTTTACCATCTTGTTTATATATTCTTTTATTATTTATTGTTTACTTTTGCCTATAGAGTTTCCAAGTGGGCACACTATAACTTTGCATAATTTATTGTGGATAGTATCATTGAGGAGGTGTGAGTGTAGAATGACTTAGGAGAAAAAATAACTTGGGGTCCATACTATTATTAATTGTATTCGGGAAATCGGTGTCCCAGATGGACCAGAAGGGAACATGTGGGTTTACCCACCGCGCACCCATCTCCTGTTATATAGTTTAATCAATTCACTTGTGACGGGTCCATCTCGAACACCTACAAGGCGCGGATGAACAAGTGGTATGAGAGGTTACGCAAAGCTTTTGAAAATGAATGGCACATCCCGCATGAGCTACCATAGATTGTTGGGGATCTCCTTGTACAGATCCTTCTACATCAATTTGTCATGGTCGGTGGTTCTGGTTGAACTTGTTGATTTTGCACTGTATAAATTTGAGCTCCACTTCTCTACCTTAATAACCCTGGAGGGTACTACATTTCTGAATAAGCTTCCATGGGTTCTTCCTTTTCCACCACTAGTTTCTTATTTCTACCCTTCTTTGGTGCCATCACTATTTTTCTTCCCATGCCCTAGGTGCTTTTGAATTTTCCCCATCAGCCCTAAACTTGACGACTTCAATCGCTTCTCCTTCACACAACTCCTTACAACTCTCTGCTCCTCCTCATCTTGCTACACCTTTGTAAGATCATGCCACATGTCACGCAACTCCACCGGATTGTGAGAAGTACCTCTTCTTCTGAAAACCCTCGCGCACTTCAAGCACGGGAGCACGGAAATTTTCTTGGGTAAAGTAGTCGAAATGACTACCTTTACCCTCTATTTATACTTTTTCATAACCTTGATGTCCTTGACCCATGCATTTTTAAAGTCACTTTTTAATAAATTACTTTTATCACTTAATTCAACTTCTGCGACTCTCCTTCGCGTTGTAGTCGTAATCTTTGGCATGGCAAAACTACTTTACCGCCACAAATTTCCTTTGTGTGCCTCACCGTGCCGAAGTACATAACCTCTGCGTTTTCCACCAAGAATCTCTCTATACTAAAGGACAAAGCTTACACGCACCCATCTTGCGTTTTCCCTCTTGGGATAATCCCTTTCATGTGCACGTAGATGTGTCGTATGGCAATTGGAGCGCTCTTAGCACAACCTGGAGAGGGAATTGTTGACCATCCCTTGTGTTTTTCTAGTAGGAAGTTAACTCCAACATAATAGAATTATACGACCACGAAACGCGAGACATTGTCAATGATCTACGTGTTTCAAAAATTTAGGCAGTATTTGCTAGCAACAAATTTCATTTTCTACACGGACCACATGGCATTAAAGTTCTAGGTAAACAATCCCATTTTACAATGGTGCATATTCTGATGGGTCTTATTGTTTCAGGAGTTTGAGTTTACAGTTGTGGTGAAACTAGGGAAGAGCAATTTGGGACCTGACCATCTATCACGGATTAACTCAGGAGAGGATGCGCAGAGCATTAAGGACATAATGTCAGATGCACAGATGTTTAGATTTCAAAGTGTGTGCCCTTTGACTTGGAGGATATTGTTGTTTTCTTACGAATGGGTGTGGCACCAGAAGGAATGAAGGCCTTGGAGAAAAAGCAATTGGCTATACGCGTCACACCCTATATGTTGATTAGTAGAGACCTATACAAACTAGGTCGAGATGAGGTTTTACACCGGTGTGTGTTGGAACATAAGTGTACTGTAATCATGGAAGAATCTTGTGGTGGCATTGCAGGATGTCACTATGCAGGAAATCTTACCGCATGCAAGATCCTATTGGCAAGACTTTGGTGGGAAATAGTTTACAAGGTTTGTATCGAATATTGCAAGACATGTGATCATTGTCAATGCCTTGGTAAACCATGATGAAGAGATGAAATTCCACTAAGACCTATTGTTAGTGCAAATCCATTTGAAAAGTGGGCAATTGAATTTTTGGGATCTATTTCACCATGGATGCATAGGAGAGATTCACGCTATATTATCACTTGCACAAATTATCTTACAAGGTGGGAAGAAGTGTTGCTTACAACTGATTGCACGGTGGCAACATCAGCTAGATTCTTATGGGAGAACATAATCAGCAGGTATGGATGTCTCATTGAGCTTAACGAGTGATAGAGGTACGTATTTCTTAAATGAGATTGTTCGAATCTTGTTGGAAAAGTTTATGGTGGCACATCACAAAACTACGCCCTATCACCCTCAGGCTAATGGAATTGTTGAGGCATTTAACAAGATATTAAGCCACACGTTAATAAATATTTGCGATGTCGAAAGAAGAGATTGGGATGATAAAGTCTTTGTAGTGTTATGGGAATATAGAACAACTTACAAATGGTTGAATAAGGCCACACCCTTTCAATTGGTGTTTGGTGCGGAGGCAGTTCTACCTGTGGAATTCATGTTGTCATCTCTGCGTATTGCACACACAAGAGAATTGGATTACGAACAAGCATTAGAGGAGCGCATTGATAAACTTATGGAGTTGGATGAGAGGCGTGCCATTTCCAGATGGAGTCAGAAGATAGATAAAGCATGATAGAAGGCATGGCATGATCATCACATTAAAAAATAAGTTTGAGGTTGGGAAGATGGTTCTACTTTATGATTCTAAGTTTTTGTGCCACCTAGGAAGCTTAAGGTACACCGGTTGGGGACATATACTATCACTTATATAATTTATTCAGTGCTTCTCGATTCTGAAGTGCTTTGGATGCCAAAAGGTTTCCCGAGTTTCTTTAACGGGAGTAGGTTGAAGCCCTACTATAAATAAGTCTTCGGTGTGTTTGTAAATAAGGTAGTATTTCCAATTAGCATAGAATTTCCCTTAATGCATTTTCCTTTTTATGTGTTTCCTTTCTTCATCGCTTTTCTTGTCCTTTTTGTTCTATGTTTTGTGCATGTTGGAGCGCCGGTAGCTAAATACATTTGAAGTGATTTCATGCACAGAGGATCGTGCATACTTTTAGTGTGGGGTGGATTAGCGTCTAAATTTGAAAAACATTGGTGTGTTTCTAAGGAAGATGGATTGTTGGAAGACTCATTTTGGATGACTAGTGTAAGGAAGAAGAATGATTTGTGTGAAGGAGGTGTTCAAATGTGTGCTTGTGCATTGAAAAAGGTATTTGAATTTGAGCCGTAATAAACGTGTCTGGGAAAAAAAGTTGAGTTGAGTATAGACCACGTAGAAGAGAAGCAATGATCGGACAATATAACATGAGGTAGGTGGCGGTATAGAGAACTACTTGGTGGACAACGCAAAGGTTATGTACTTTGGTATGGTGAGGCAGATGAAGGAAATATGTGGCAAGAAACTAGTGTCGGCGAGCCGAAGGTTACGACCAGCGTGTGAAGGAGAGTCGCGCAAGATGACATAAGTGATAAATGTACTTTATTAAAAATTGACTTTAAAATGTGTGGGTCAAGAACATCGAGGTTATGAAAAATTATAAATAGAGAGGGTAAAAGTAGTCATTTTGTCTACTTTACCTTAGAAAATTGTCGTGTTCTCGATCTTGAAGTGCAACGAGGGTTTTGAGAAGAATGTGAGGTACTTGTCACAAACCAATGGAGTTGTGCGAGCTATGGTGTGATCTTGCGATGTAGCAAGAGGAGGAGAAGATGGTAGAGTTGTAAGGAGTTGTGTGAAGGAGAAGTGATTGAATTCGTCAAGTTCGGGCTAATAGGGAAAATTCAAAAGCACCTAGGGAAAGGGAAGAAAAATAAAGATGACGCCAAATAAGAGTAAGAATAAGAGATCCGTAGTGGAAAAGGAAGAACCCGTGGAAGCTTATTCAGAAATGCAGTACCCTCAAGGGGTTATTAAGGTAGAGAAGTGGAGCTCAAATTTATACAGGTGCAAAATCAACAAGTTCAACCACATAACCACCAACCACGACAAATCGATGCGAAGGATTTGTACAAGGAGATCTTAGTGTTATACAAATAATGCTGTGGTAGCTTGTGTGCGATGCGCCATTCATTTTCAAAATATCCACGCAACCTCTCATACCATGTGTTCATCTCGTGACTTGTAGGTGTTTGATATGGACTGTCATAAGTGAATTTGTTAAATTGTATGACAATGAGAGATGGGTGTGCAGTGGGTAAACCCACATGTTACCTTTCTCTCGTCTATCTCGGGACACCGATTTCCCGAATATAATTGATCCGAAAATAATCAAGTTTTTATCTACCTGATCTCAGACCCTTATAGGCTTTAATTATTTACCGATAATTTACTCCTTTTAAGTAATCAATTTAAAATAAATGCAAGACAATAAGACAATTGCACAATGATTGATTACGGAGTTCGGCAATTGCCTACGTCTCCGGTTCATGGTCGAACCGCTCCACTAGTCAAAACTTGTAAGTTACAATAGTACTTTCACAAGAAAACCTAATGGAAACTATTAAGAACTTGCTTAGAAGAATAACCAGACCTTTAGAAGACAAGGGTGAAAAATAGCACCCGACTTCCCCTTTCCTGGCGTATTCGGCAAGCTTAATGGCACCACTCCACTTTTCTAATCCTCTGGTTCATTATCGGTAATTTTGACTGGGAAAATTATTTTAAAAATAAAAATAAAAATGAAAATTTTGAAATTTTTCAAAAGTGTTACTTTGCGTGGTTCATTTCCCTCATCGCGATCGTCTCATTTTTGTGATTGTTTCGGTCTTCGTTTCATCCTTTTTGGCGAGAACTCTTCCCCGTGGTTTAAATCGCATTAAAATTAATTAATTAATATTTAATTAATTGATTGCTCCTTGTTTGATAAAATTAATTTAAATTAAAAATAAATAAATAATCGTCACCGGAATCGAAATTGTAACTTTGATCAAATTATTTTCATTATTATTATTATTATTATTATTTTAATTATTATAACGTAAAATATTTTTCTTTCATCAATGGGGTTTTGGAGACTAAGACCCGGCCCCGTTTGCATTGTCTTGCGTGCTTGAGTCGTTCTTCTGTAAAATTCATAATGGCCGAAAAATCCAAATCTGCGGGGAGATTGAGGAAGCCAATGAAGAAATCTAACAAATTCACCACGAAGTATGAATTCCAAGGAATTATTCCTCTCGCCCATTAAGTCAAGATATGACAACATCACCGATACAAATCTGGGTCACATCAACGTCAACAGCTTTTTTGCGGCGGTGAAAACCGAAGGCAAAACCATTTTCTTAGATAGACTTTACCATAGTGGTCTACCCTGCAAAGAGCATTTCTGTCTCGGTGTAGTGCTCTGAATTGGTTATTGCTTTGCAGAGCATTATGACCCCGAGAGACGAAAATTTTAAAAGATAATCGCGAGTCTTTCCTCTTAATCAAACCAGAGCACATTGAGGAATTGCTCGGCATACCCGAATTTCTCGAGAATGTGGATATCACTCGCCAATCAACACAAGATTTCGGGATGAAGAACCCCTGAGATGGAGCAAGATGGTTAATAACAACTGGTTAGTAACCAAGAGACCTCGAATTGATAGGCTTCCCAAAGAACTGTACCGCATTGAGTTCGTGGAAGAAATTGGGGACATGATTACTCTCCTAAGTCGAGTTTTCGGTCTACCTTCTGCTAGGATTTTCCACCCATGGATGTATCAGTTTATTTGTATCATCCTAGCCAAGAAAGAGTTTGTGGATTGGGCCACCATCATCAGTAACACCCTTCACAAACAATTGATAGAAGTTAAGATGACTGGATGCTTCTACATGACATCATATCTGACTTATGCGGTAGCAAGAAGAAAGCTATTTTCGGACTTGAAACAAGAGGAGTCATGGGGCCGTCGAACAATGTTTTTCATTATTACCCTCAACTCAGCTTCAAAAATAGTTCTCATCATTTTAGAAGAGTCAACGATGCATTCACCTTCCATGTGATCCGGAACCTGAATCGGAATACTGAGGAAAGGTTTTCTAAAGAAGCCATGAGTGTCATTTCCCAATGGGGAACCTAGTTTATTCAATTTTCATCTTTTTCCTACATTCGCGTGAGTGGCTTTGCTGGTACCCCATGGAAACTTCCTAAGTACATCAGTGACAGATGGGCATTAATGGAGCTAGCGTGACAATTATTCCAAGTTCACTGCCTTCTTAGTGACAAGCACCATTCAGGAATTCATTTCCCAATTCAAATCACATAACACCAATGTCCAAATCTTTTCAATGCACAACTCATGGAAAAAGAGTTCGCTCTCATAACCATTCATCCATATGTGAAGAGAGCCCAATTTGATATCAATGGATATATGCAAAAGATTATGGGAGCAAAGTACCAACATAATCCTACCATGGAAGATTTTTGGGCTACTTGTTCGGATGAACATGAGGTAAGAAGATGGGAGTACTCTCACCTAACACTTGCTCAGATCAAGGCCTTCTCGCATCAAGAGTCCTCCCGATTCATTCATAAATGATGATGAGGATGTCATCGATCCCTCATATGATGTCATTGCCTTTACCCCATTGCCTCGAATCGACTAGACCAAAAGAGATGAATTTTCTCTTGATGGTAAAAACCAACCAATTATTGAAAGAAGCATATCTTGGTATGACAGAGAACTTGCCAAATTGTAATCAATTCCAGATCATGTTTCAGATCACAAAAATTTCCAATACGAGGGGGCCTCCATTCGACCAAAGTCTCTTCTCGATCAACCTCATTACCATCCAATCATACACAACAAGCAAGAAAGGAGTGGTTTCCAAAATCCACTTCGCCAAGTAACATGTCACAAGGAGAGAGATCTAAAGATCCTAACCCCAAGAAGGAAGAGAGCGTGTGTCTGGATTTTCTACCTCAAGTAGAGATTCTTCTACCCACATCGTTAATAGTGCTCAGAAGCTGGTAGCAAATGATCCCCAACCATGCTTCAAACAAGCATCCACTCAGGTGCAGGTAATTCAAATATCAAACACTTCAGAGCATGTAGTTCATGAAGGGATTTCCCAAAATCTCCCGAATAATCAGGAAGTGGATATTGAGGTTGTGTCTCCTCAAATCGAGGTCGTAGATAGGATTCAAGAAGGATCTCATGATGTCGGAAATAATGAGAATATTGATTCGAAATCTAGGATTTTGTATGCTGAAATAGTGAATGATACTCCCTCCCGGGGTTGATTCCAAGTAAAGAAAAGGAAGAGATTTGTCAAGCCAATTGACATTGATTTTGATGCCCTTTTCAAACATTCAAATGAAGCCATTCCTAAGAAGCCTAAGGTTCTTTCTCTAATAATGGTTGATAATGATGGAAACAAATTTGCAGACCTTGCCATTCCACAAGTGGATAAAGAGCGCGATCTTTATGACGCCTGCCGACTATGAAGTTTCCAGATTGGGACTTGGAAGATCTACATTAGAAAGTAACATGGCAATGGCTCGAGATTCAATTGATATCGTGCTAAAGATACTTGATAAATACAAGTCTCAAAACTCTCAGCTCAAGGCTGAAAAGAATCAATTGGTGGAATATGTTCAACATTTGATAAATCCCATATCATCCATCTTCCCGATGCACTGATGCGCATGGCTGCCCCAGGATGAATATACTCTCAATTTCTCAAAGGAAATAAACACATTGGGCCATGTCACTAAAACTTGGCTTTCAGAGATTCTTGTTTTAGGCCAGGGGATGATCAAGACCACGGTTAAGCTTCATGAAAATGTCAGTGCGTATCTTGATCCAATTCTTTCTTTCAAAGAAACTTTTGTTTCTACTATATAAAATTTGGATGAGATACTGCCCAGTTTACAGGAGATGAAAAGTATGGAATCTTCAGTTTTAGCTATTGAAGGAATTCTCGAATTTGAACATCTAGGGACACATTTTCTTTGGTGTCTGTATCTCAAATCAAGAAAAATGCTTCTCGAGGATTCTATGATTCATTATGAAAGCATGTGCAATGAAGCCTTCACTTTACTCTCCCGATTTAGGAATTCATGGCTGAGATTCCTTGTAACCTTGTAAATGAGCATAATCAAAGGTGTTCATCGGAGAAAGTGGAAGAGCAATTTTCACAATTGTTTAAAGATATGTATACTCCCGCCAACAATTTCTCGTCGGTTTCCATGGAGTGGTGCATCAAATTAAAGAACTTATTTGAGAATGCTCAATCCAAAATTGTTAATTTAAATGATATGCCAAGTAGAATTCTTGAATTGCAGGTATTTTGTGAGGCTATTCTTTGACCAAGTGAACCTCCAGAAGAAGAAAAGATGTTTGAAACTTTAGGAAGGTTTAGATCCTTTCAACTGGCAAAAGCGGCAGATCCTAATTTCACCAACGGTTCAAGGAGTTGATTTTCTTGGTATCTAACGAAGTGGGAGAGTCCATTTCTCATACGCTTGAGATAGGCGGACCCCATTTCAATGGATAAGGCACTGATTATTATTGTATATTTTTAAAGGTGTTGTTATTTGTTTTCGGAAACAAAGGATATTTTAAGTAATATCTATTTTTAGGTTGTCTTTAATAAAGTTATTGAAAAAGTCAAAGGTCACTTAAGTGCCTTATTTAATGATCATGTAAAATCCTAACTACTTTGTAACCAACTTTTGGGTTATAAAAGGAAGTGAGGGGCTCATTTGTAAAGGGTGACTTTGAGAGAGGAGAAGAAATACTTTTGTGTGCAAGCTTTGTTTCAGGAAGAAACTTTGTGTTCTTTTGTGAAAAACATTTTGGAGTTAATGAAATACGAACTTTGTGTCTCATTCATTATCTCTTGTAACGTTTGATGTTCTTATGTTCATTAGATGTTAGGTGTTTGAATTTGGCATGCAAATATTATCTTTGATCTTATTGTCAACACTATTAATCGGTTGTTCTATTTCACACAAAGGATCAAGCTCGATTATCTTCTTGCTCATGTGTGTTCCCTTTTACACATTCTTGTTTGGCTAACTCAAACTCCGTTTTATTTGTGTTGGTAATTCATCTTTCCTCTTCATACAATATTAGGCTTTGTTTTTACCTAACTCTTGCATGTTCTTTCAGCTCATTCCATTCCACTCCTTTCCTTCATTCTATTCCATCTCCCTTATTCACTTTTCTTTCCATTGATGTTCCAAAACACCCCCACATATAATTTTGACTGCATGACGATGTAAATACAATTTTGGTTTTCAATAAAGGCAGCCTCACTTTCATTGAGGAGGGACTTCATTCCCACACTTTGTTGCATGTCATTTGCATGTGTACAAATCCATATGCTAATAGGTTCTCGATCGGCCTTCCGGGCGCTTCAGTAACACCCTATGGCACTCCGGTCGATATTCCAGGATTCACAATAATTTGGTGTGGCACTATGGGCCTATTGGGTAGTTTACATTTTACTCCCAATCACAAATATTCCATCTAATATTGCCTAAAATAATAGGCCAATAGACAATATTTGTCTATAGTAATTTTTAGGAATTTAATATAGTTTACAACACTATATTAAAATTTCCCTATTACTAATTCTGACACATCCCACAAATAAGCTTAAAAAATAATAAGCTTCTCAAGCTAATGTGTGTGTTACAAAAGAATGGGTTCCCTATTTATACAATTTTAGGGCCCTTAAAATAATGCACTAATAATTATCTATAGGCTATTTTTAAACCTTAGCCCGTAGCAAAATAAATAGGATAGGCTTATCTCTATTTTGCATATTTTAATGGGCTAATTACCCATGTTGGCGGATTAGCATATTTAAACGGATAAAATGCCATTTGGCGGAGGAGTTTTAAGTGGAATAAATCCCACATTTGGTGGGTTTAAGTTTTGATAAGGTTTTTAAAAAACCTTACCCATCCTCCATTCATGTGGAAACATCCACATATGGCTTAGCCTCCCAACACCGCTTCATCTCCCTCTCCTCACGTGGAATCTTCCACGCAAAACATCGCATGCCCCTACCACGTGGTCCTTGGTTAAGTTGGCGGTTATGTGGGGTTTGGAGGTTTATCGGATTTGGATGGTTTAATACTAATGTATAAACATTAATATATAGTGGTTTGGCATATATGTGTGGCAGCTAAATAGCTCGATGTCGTCCCTTGATGGGCAAATCGATCGTATTCAATTCGTGGTGGCTTGTGGACCCACCACGTCGGTGAAAATACCATAGTCCACACGGAGGCCTGCGAGCAATATTTTACGACCATCAAAACCGAAGATCGACAACCAACAAACGACTCCCTTTGCCTTTTTGCCACGTGTCACAGTGCCCTTGGTCCAAAATTGACCAGTTGACCAAAGTTGACTTTCCCGCTATCGGAACTTTAATACCATAGTCCACACGGCGGCCTGCGAGCAATATTTTATGACCATCGAAAACTAGAGATCAACAACCAACAAAGGACTCCCTTTGCCTTTTCGCCACGTGTCACAAAGGTGCCTTGGTCCAAAATTGACCATTGACCGAGTTGTGACCGGACATATCTAGAGCTCCCGATGTCCGTTTGTCGCGTTCTCATAGTCATTGGAAAGCTCTCAAGATGATCTTCTGCACTGACACCATTTAGGGATGTTTAGGGAACTTTCAAAAATGATCCCTGATCAACAATTAATAATAGTATTGACCCCAAGTTATTTTTGCTCCTAAGTCATTATGCACTCGCGCCTCCTCAATGATACTATCCGCAATAAATTGTGCAAAGTTGTAGTGTGCCCACTTGGAAACTCTATAGGCAACATACAAGAATCTCTTGTTGATGTCCATCCATCTCTCTGATGCTCCCAATTTGTAACTAATGAGTCGAGGTGAATCTCAATGCCGGGTCTAGAAGATCCACAATAACTTGAGCCCTTCCCCTTCTCATAGTTTAATTGTTTTGCTAACTCTTCCACTTTCACAGTGGCACCCAAATCAAGGGCCATGTCCTCACCAGTGTTTCGCAGGCATGTTACCCTATGGATTAAATTTCTCGTGAGTCTCATCCTCCTCCTCGCAAAGTAGAATAAGTCTTCATGCACTTGCAACATCAACCATCCGACAAACGGTGCGGTTTAGGAAAAATGACAGCTCCCAAAGCTATAAAACCCCAGTCTTCTACAACTCCTTCATCACCGAATCATCTACCCTAGGGTTTCCTTATTCGTCTAACCCTGGATCTCCTTGTATAAATCCTTCCGCATCAATTTGTCGTGGTTGGTGGTTATGTGGTTGAGCTCGCTAAGTTTTCTCTTGTATAACATTGAGCTCCACTTCTCTACCTCAATAACCCCTACAACGTATTGCATTTCTGAATAAGCTTCCATGGGTTCATCCTTTTCCACTACTGGTCTCTTATTCTTACTCTTCTTTGGTGTCATCTTTGTTTTTATTCCCGTGCCCTAGGTGCTTCTGACTTTTCCCTGTCCACCCGAACTTGATGACTTCAATCGCTTCTCCTTCACGCAACCCATTGCTTCTCTATTGTCTTCTCCTCCTTTTGTTACACCGCAATACCACGCCACAACACGCATAACTCCACCGGTTCATGATAAGTACCTTGATTTCTTCTTAAAACCCTCATCACACTACAAGCTTTAGAGCACGAAAATTTTCTAAGATAAAGTAGTCAAAATGACTACCTTTAACCTTTATTTATACTTTTTCATAACCTCGATATTCTTGACCCATGCATTTTTAAATTCACTTTTTAATAAAGTAATTTTATCACTTACATAAACTTCGTGAATCTCCTTCACGCACTACGGTCGTAACCTTCTAGCGCACCAACACTACTCTACTACCATAGACTTCCTTCACATGCCTCACCATGTCTGAAGTACATAACCTCTACGATGTCCACCAATTAGTTCTCTATACCATCACCCACCTCATGTTATCCCGCCCAATCATTTCTTTTGTTGTTGAGCCCTTGAAATAACCAAGTACCTGAGGTGCAGAGGGTTGTGGAGCATGGAAGAAAGGCGTGAAGGCACGCGCAGAGGTAACCTTTGGGAATATGTGAAGGCTCACGCCCACGCAGGAAGATTCGAACTTAGTCACTTTTGGGCCTTGGTCAAAGTCACATTTGGGGAACACGTGGAAAGGCGACCAAAAGTGGGAATGGATAAAGGTAAAATATGAAAGACTTACAGCTCAAGGAAAGGATATTCCAGGGCATAATTATGGTTATCATGACAGGATTAGGAGCTATAAAGTAAAATCAGTTATGGATTATTTGGCACTTGCATGCTGAGGATACTCGATTAGGGAAAGACATGATGACATTTGGCATGTTCTTGGGTAATGATGAAGCGGTTAGAGGAGATTCCTTCCAGTTCCTTCTTATGTATTGTTTTACATGACAAGAAGGGTGTGTCGTAAGAAGAAAAGAGAATGTATGTGTGTGTGGAGAGTGAGAGATAAGGGAAGCATGGGTGTAATCTCTGTAATAAAGATATTGTAGAGAATATATGGGGACCATGTTGTTGTATTAGCTCCATTCATGGTTTCTTTAATGTATTTGGCTACTGTAATATTGAGGAATTAATACAATGGGAATGTTCTAAATATCTGAGTCATGGATCTTGATCTGTATGTTTTATTTTATGTTTATGGATCCAAACCCTTATGTTCTTGATGATGTTCATGGTCCAGATCTGATTCCCCCTGTATTGTGATGTTCTCATCTATATTATGGTGCATTTGTGCTTAGATCTAGTTTCCTTGTTTCTGTCTTAGAATGCATGCAATTATATCTGTGAATTATCCCTCTAATGTTGTTAAACATTCTTTCAAATCTCATATAAAGGAGGGGATCGACACCTCACGTGTGCCTCGGGTGAACACCCGGTTAGGATGGGTGATAAGTCGACATGCCTAGGATATTAAGTGATTAGAAAAGATGAATACAATGTTAGATCTAACAAGATAGTAATAGAAATAACATAAGATATCACAAAAACAATATACACCTCCCGAAGTCACGCGAGTGATGAAAAAAAAGCTTCAAAGGATCACAAGAGGGTTGACATAACTGGAAAGATGCCATGGTTTGAAGATGGATTCGTAGAATGCAAGAAAGCCAAGATTTTTTCTATCTCTCCTTTTGGAAAGGGGGAGAACTCGGTCTTATAGGGTCGACGGAGAATGGCTTGGGTGGCTATCGATTGCAGTAAACATTCCTTAATGTGATGGATTTTGTGATTTAATCGGGATTTTGGATTTTTAAGAATGGGAAAACTACTTTAAATATTGTAGGAGGGAGGAGGGTGTTTAGGGATGTGTCATGGGTAGTTAGGGGATAAAGATAGGTAGGATAAAAGCTAGGGAAAATCATAGGGATTTAGATTTAGAATAAAAGCATCTTAAAAGGAAAGTCCATTAGGGCATAATGGATAATGGTCAATTAACTAATGAATGAATATTAACCAATTGATGTTTATAAAGATTAAATATGATGCGATAATAAGTGTTTATTTAATTAGATGAAGGGGATATAAATTAAATAAAGGGGGTCTAGTTAGGAACATGGAGAAATATACGCACATGGGCGAGGCAACGGTAGAGATACCAAATTTAGGTGTCTATATTTGCCCCTTTTTATCAAGTGGTTTGCGCTAGCAGCCATGATAAAAAATGATGAGAGACAAAGAGTAGTATGCTAATTGACAAAAGGTTGATGATGAGCTCCCCCTCAAACGAGGGATTGATAATGCCAAGGGGAATCGATGACACGTTTAAAAAGGTAGATGATGAAGGGCAGGTGGGTGAATAAAAATGGGTAAAATGATAATGCAAGGCAAGATTCCCCAAGCAAAAAGGATCGCAATAACAATAAAAACTATGGCGGTGACTCCAATATCACATGGGTAGGGGACATAGGGCGGTCTCAATGGAGATAATGGAAATTTTCTACGGGCCAGTGAGTGGGTGAAAATCACTACGAAATGGAGAGAATCTAATGGGAAACCTCTCAAATGGATGCAAGTCGGGATGACCAATGGGTCATAGGAAAACATCAAACCATGCGCAACTAAATGCAAAAATTATGTAAAATCCTTCGTACACGAGGAATCAAGCAAAAAGGGTATGCATCTGCAAGGGACATGGATGAAAATAATAGTTCCCCATTAAAGGGTATGAAAATGGCCTGGATGACAAAGTGAAAAATGGTGGTGAAATAATATGCCCCGAGGGGGAGTAAGTATGGCCGCAAAGGCAAATAGGGAAACAAATGGTGAAATAAAATTCCCCAAGGGGAATAAGTATGGCCACAAGGGTGGACTTTGTGCATAGATTAAAGGGGATTTGCAAAATAAAATACCTGAAGAGGGAGTAAATATGGCCACAATGGTGGAATTTGAGGGTAGAAATGGATAGAATGGATGTTAAATTAAATACCCGGAGGAAAAAAATTGTGGCAAAAATGTGGACTTTCGATGGTAAGGGGATGATGAAATGGTTCCCTAAAAGAGCACGAAGATGGCCAAAAAGGTGAGATAGGAAAATGTGTGATATAATGCTCAAAGAAGGCCACAAAAGTGGACTTAGGATGAGATAGATTAGATAAGATTTGATGAGATAGATAAGGTGTAATATATGAGATGAGATAATAGATATTGATCAAACTAGATATGACCCGGTGGGTATGAACAATTTTAGACCATATCAAGGAGCATGTGAGGAAAATATGCCTCCAATGGCATTGGAGGTAAACAAAAGGGGGATCCAAAGAACACAAGGCACGTGTGACCAAAAATAATGTTAGCATATAACAAATGATAGTTAGTTATACAAAAGATCATGAGGGAAATGTATGGAATGAACTCATAAACCTAATGTCGACATGAAAAAGGGGTTGTGATGTAACTTGTACGTGGGAAAAAGGTTCTCCATGAGTAGTTTTCCTAAATATGTGCCCACTACGAGAAGGGGAAAGAGAAAATTGATCAATGTGGGAAGTTTGCTAGAAGAAAGTTGATCAATATGGGAAGCTTTCTTAGGATGCTAATAAAATGGAAGGCTAATCAATGCGGGAAGCCTTCAATTCCATGATACAAAAGAGTAGCCATCCTTTGAGGGTATGGTCTACTTTATACATATATGATATAGATGGAAAGAATGATATACATGATAGCCATCCTTTGAGGGATCGGTCTATTTATTTGATTTGATTTCTTCTTTTCTCTCTTTTTTTAACATTTGTCCTTCAAGGTAGCAGTATTTTTTGATAGCTTTGATTTTGATAAGAGCATCCTATTTTATTTTAACAAGGGGAAGAGCTGGGAATAGCTAAGTAGACCACTTAAGAGGGGACAATGAATGTACAAGAAACACCTGTGAGCCCTTTGCATGGTTTCAATAGGTAAACAAGAGGGTGATGGATGTAATGATCGTGGATTTATCACCAAGAAGGAAGAACCTATTTATAAGGAAAATTCTATGGGAAGAGTTGTGGTGCCCATATTTAAGGTCATATCTAAGAAAGTGACGGTAGAACACATAGTTCTAAATCATTACAATGAGAGATGGAAGAGGCTAATGATGGAGGGATGATCTAAAGATATGAGTAATTTCTCACTAGTAATGTGCTAACAATAGAATGGTCACAAGTGAAATGTGTTAAGAGGTTCCACTTCTGGTTTACCATCAAGGGAGGCCAAACGATAGGCTCCTAACCCATACTTATGTGTGATAATGTATGGTCCAATCCATTAGGGGAAAACTTTCCATGTTATCTCCTTTCTAGAGTAGGATAAGGTCATTGGATTTAAAGTTACGATAAGATAAGATGAATGCTTGAAAAATATAGGATGTGATGAGATAGATGAGTGAAGATAAAAACTATGCACTACCTTTTTGAGGAAGCGAAGAAAATATATGTCCCTAACGAGATGAATAGATGGTCCCCAAGAGAGGGAAAAATATGACCACAATGGTGTATTTATGATAAGATGGAATGTTCCCTAAGGGAGGGAAAAATATGACCATATTGGTGGATTTTGGATGAGAATGAATGCCCCCTATGAGGGGGACAAATATGGCCACAAAGGTGGACTTAGGATGAGATGATAAACTAGATGAGGTAGATACAAAGGAAACTATGCGATACCTTTGAGGAAGCGAGAAAAATATGTGTCTCGAGACAAATATTTCCATAAAATGCAGACTCAATATGAAAAATATGAGAAGATAGTGCCACAAAAGAGGCACGAACATGGCCAAAAATGAGGACTTAGGATTATATGAGATGGTAGATAAATTGATAGGCTAAGATGGGACAATAAACCTGGATAAGACTAGGTGATATGGGTTGGATAAAATTTGGATGAGGTAAATAGGACAATGTCAAGGAGGAATTCCTAGAGTGAATTCCCCCAATGTCAAGAGAGTTGTTGGATGGATAGGGATACGAGTTGAAGTGGATAAGATGTAAAAGGACCAATAAATATGGGATAATCCTCCCTCGGTGAAAAATATTATGTTGGTCAACTAAGATGTAGATGAGCTAGTAGATGTCGAAGGAGATTAGATGGGGTTGTTAGAGAGAATGTTAATGACAACTTTTTGATTTGGATTCGATAGATGGTCGGAAATCATAAGGGTGATTGTCAAAGAAAACAATATCGATGAAAAGGGAGGACCCTCCTTAGGAGGAATAATATGTGAAGGAGAGGTGATAATGGAGGATGTGGATAAAGGAGGGGACTTAGTAATTTTTATAGATGGGGATGTAGGAATAGGAGTTAGATTGGTTGTGGTGGATGGAGAAGGAAGGATTATCTGAAAGAGCAAGTCATATTTCTCAATAAGATCATGAACAATAGTTTGAAATTCCTTACAATGCTCAATGTCATGACCAAGGGTATAATGATAGGCACATATAAGATTGGGGTTGAACCATGATGGTTTCTTACCATGAGGATTAAAATATTTAATAGGAGGAAGCGTGATGGAAGATGTTTGGATTAAGTGTTGAATATTATATGCGTAGGACCCAATCAAAGTATTGGTAGGAAGGTAGCTCTTATGGGTTTTGATAGGATATTTTGACTTGGATCTAGGGGATGAAGTGGATGTAGATTGGATGGGTAAATTATGTGTCTTAAAAGGTGGATCAAATTTGGTAAGAGATTTAGATTTTTTGGATTGGGATTTTTTATTATGAGATGTATTAGATGAAGGGGATGGCCCTAAAATAGATGAGGGTGTGTCTAGGATGTATTTTTTGATGTTGGATTGTTGAGGAGAGGTAAGATTCAATTTCTTAAAAGGATGCATGGGAAAATTTTGGGGATTCCTACCAAGAGTATTAGATTTTTATCGAGAAGATTTACCCTTGACGGAGATGACTATAATCTCAACCGGTGGATCCGAAGATTGCAGTGTAAGTTTTGACCTGTTGATGTAGAAACAATCGATTTTGTAAAGGGAGAATGAATCCCATTCGTATTCATTTTAATTGGAGGTGTTTTCTTCATAAATGTTGTGAGTGGTATCATTGATATATTTTCAAATCCATAAGATGTGATTAGTGCGGTAGTAGTTATATGTGGATATGGTTGATGTTGAAAGGTTAAGTGTAGGATATTGGGATGAGATAGGTGATGTGGCCATAGGAAAAGATGTAGGTATATATGATGAAGATGTCAAGGTAGATGTAAGTGGGATTTTCGATATAGTAGATGTAGTTGGGATTGACAAGGAGGTGGGTATAATTGGATCATTTAGGGATGTATTTCTAGGTTTGTTTGATGCAGATGTGGGTATAGTCTCAACTGTTTCTGAACCTACAAGATGTTAGATATAACAAGATAGTAGTATAAATAACATAAGATATCACAAAAAACAATATACACATCCCAAATTCATGTGAGTGATGAAAACAAGATTCAAAGTGTCACAAGAGGGATGACACAACTGGAAAGATGCCCTAGTTTGAAGATGGGTTCGTAGAATGCAAGAAATCCAAGTATTTTTTCTATCTCTCCTTTTGGAAAGGAAAGGGGAATAACTCATTATTATAGGGTCGATGGCGATCGCCTAGGTCACCACCAACCGTAGGGAAACTTTCCTTAACTTGATGGATTTTGTGATTTAATCAGGATTTTAGGTTTTTAAGGATGGGAAAAGCACTTTAAAGCTTGTAGACAGGAGGAGGTTGCTTAGGGATGTGTCATGGGTAGTTAGGGGATAAATATAGGTAGGATAAAATCTAGGAAAAAGCATAGGGATTTAGATTTAGGATAAAAGTGTCTTAAAAGGAAAGTCCATTAGGGCATAATGGATAATGGTTAATTAATTAATTAATCAATGTTAATAAAGATTAAATATGATGGGATAATAAATGGGCATTTAATTAGATGAAGGGGGATGAATTAAATAAATGGGGTCTAGTTAGGACCATGGAGAAATATACCCACGCGGAAAACAAGGGTAGAGATACCAAATTTAGGTATCTACACTCTTCTCATCCACACAACTCAAAAGCTATTTCTAGAACACTTTTTAATATACATCACTCGTAAAATCACAATTACCAACCTTTATGCAATAAAAAATTGGAAGACAAGTCCATTACGAGAATTTATCACCCACTAGAGGGGTATAATCAATCAACTATCATTCTCTCTCCCACAAAAAGAGTTAATCAAATTATTTTCCCATTCATGCACCAAACACATCTCTTATACACTCCAAATCCAATCCTTTTAGACATTTGATGAATATTTTACCATGGCTCATAAACTTGAACTTCGCACTCTTGAAGAAGGCAGAGTCAAACTTAGACCGAAGAAACCAAAATTTAAATTTCCATCCAAACCATCCTCTAGTCAAGATAAACCCAAATCCTCAGCTAATGTCGTAGTTGTCAAGTTTTCTCCTAAAGAACACTTAACCACCGAATGCTCTCATCCTCAACGAAACTATACCCCCATTGGAGAGACTTATAGTGCGGTATTCGATAAACTCCTCACCGCTAACATGATTTCTCTCCTACCCATCTTTCATATCGACACCTCTATTTTAAATCCCTCTTGGTATAGGGATAATGATTATTTTAAGTACCATAAGGTCAAAGGTCACAACATCGAAAGGTTTCGTTCATTTCACAATGTCCTTCAAGATCTGATTGATAAAGGTGAGATACATTTAGACAGCCATAATTCACCTTATATTTCATAACCTCGAATGTTCAAGCTCGTCATACCAAAAATACCATCGATAAAACATCACTTGTCACTGAATCTACATCTGCACCTTCCTCTAGTAATACCCCTGAACCAACACATGACGAAAAACTAGAAACACCCATGAAAAATAAAACCTCTTCATCCACATCTACCACCTCTTCATCCAGCTCATCTATAAACCCTTTGCAGACATCTCAGAAATAACCCATTATTCGATCATGAAGAGTTCATACGATGAATTTGTGGCCCAATATCACCCACGTAACTTCCAAAAGCTTATTCCACCCCCATCTAAAAAAGTCACAATCATAAACCATTCAACTACCCCTATACAAAGAAAAAAACATCATCCCTCTATCCTAGGGCCACATCCTTCGTCCAAGTCACCTATCACCATCACACAATCAAAAACTACTCATCAACAAATAACTAAAGAACCCACACCAAAAGAAATGTCTCCCATGATCGCCAAACCAAAAGAGACATCATTGCCCTCGACATCCGCATCAAAAGGACACTATGCAAAAATTCTAGAAAAACTTCTTCAACAATCACTCATAGTGTTGCCTCATCCTAAACCATCCAACTCTCGAGGATGGAAACCTTCTTGTATAATTATGAAGTCTTCTATGACTACCATCGACACCAGGACACGTTGTAGAATACTCAGAAATCCTTTCACGTAGCAATTGAGAAATTTGAAAGTAAAGGCCTTCTTCCCTCAATTACACAAATCAAATAAATCTCACCCAAAGACCTACAATTTCATCATCCCCCACTATTGAATAATCCTTGAGTAATATTCTTCCCCACCAAATCGACGTTGTCCACATTACTACCCGAGCACATATCCATGAGTCCAATCCTTCAGAGAAAAATAAACCTAAAACCTTCATCGCCATACCACCACCTCTAGAACTCACCCATTTCTCATCCAAAGATAAACCTAAGGTTTCCATCTTAATTGCCCCCGAGACCCCTAATCACACATCGCAATCCAATACTAAAATCTCCATCATTTTTGCTCCACCATTTGCCATTGTAGTACATAAAGTAGTTATTAAACAATTACACCAAGCTCTTTTCAAAATGTCACTTTATGATCTGGTTTAGACATCACATTCACACACAAAATCCATGATCGAAGCCCTTCAGTCCATCTCATTACCTTTAGATTATCCTCACTCTTTCACAGACTTTATAGGTGCTCTCAAAACATCTTCAACCATCTCATTTGACTCTATCGAAATACCATCACTTTGGCCTGAGGATCATGACTTGCCTCTCTTCATCACCACTTAAATCAATGATGTCCTCATCAAAAGGGTCATGATTAATGGGGGAACAATGATCAATATCATATCATCCATCGCCTTCAACCAACTTAGATTACCAAATACCATTATCACCCAAACACTAGTCCTACTTCTAGCTTTCAACAATATAATTGCACCCACGTTAGGTATTGTCATTCTACCTCTTAAATTCGGTGTCAAAACTCTTCCTAAACTCTTATATATCATAGAGGGAGAGTTCTAATATAACATGTTAGGACGACCTTGGATACATACCATGCATTGTGTCCCCTCGACACTTCATTGGTGTCTTAAATATGAACACGAGGGTAAGACATTTACAGTCCCTATAGATCCTAATCCCTTTACCGACTGTAATATGACATATTGTCCAAATGACATCCTTGTACCAAAACTAAAATCAGAATCCCCTAACGAAGCATCCACCAACACATCCATTCCATCATCAAAACTTCCTAATGACTCCTCCCTCGGTGATGTTATGGAACGTCTTTCGCTAGGGAGTACCATCTTCTCATGCTTAATTCTCTTCCTACACCTAAAATGTATGGAAGACCAGAAAAATAACCCTTATATGAACTCTGTCATTGGTGATATTATGTCCTACAGTCCCATGTATCTAAAAATAAATCTCTTCTATGGAGGGATTGATCATCCTTCCTCACAATACATTCATCAACACCATGTCATGCCTTTCAAATCTGACTTCGACTATTTATATAATCCAACCTTTGTTCAAATGTATCTCCATCATTGCGCATGGAAGGGTTTTGGATTTGGATGCTACAAATAGGGAATACATGATTTAAGTCTCTAAATTTAACTCAAACCACATGAAAAGTACGGATTATGATATGAAAGACCCGCTACTTGAACCATCTTCATATATTGCATCCTTACGCATCATAGATTTGGAACCTTCATCCTCAACGAACAAGATGATCCCATGGACACTGATGACACAATCTCCATCCCACCCAAATTTTTTTTAGTCAATACTATTTCCTTAGGACCTTTGACTTATCAATTTAATCACGTCACCAAAAACTTCCTCTAATCTAGCCAAAAATTATTGAGGAATATTCATCCATCGTTATCCTCCAATGTCATGACGATCAAGATATTCTCTCCCGTATGGGAGCAGAGGACCATTTTCTTCAAAAACCCTACCACTTGACACATCAACCCTCCTCAACAATTCCACTATTGACATTAACATAGGCACCCCTCAAGATCCCTACATAGTTAAAGTCGATCAATCCTTAGAGCTACAAGAATTAAATGATTTCACCAACTTATTATCTAAGCATAGTCAAGAATTTTCCTAGTTGTATAGTGATATGCCAGGTATGGAACCCAACATCATCATACGCAACATCGTCACCAATCCCAATGCCAAACTATTCAAAAAAACTCCAAAAATTCACCCACACATAGCTCTTTTCATAGAAGAAGAGTTATAAAATTTTCTTTCCGCTAATTTCATTATACCCATTGACTATCCACAATTGGCCTCCAACATTGTACCCGTAGCCAAAGCATTAGGAAAGTTACGCATTTGTACTAATTTATGAGATCTCAATCTTGATTTCTCTAAAGATGACTTTCCTCTTCCGAACATAGATCAGCTTGTTGACCTAATAACTAGCCACGAAATGCTCTCCTTTATGGATGACTTCTCTAGTTATAATAAAATCCTCATCACCACTAACGATCAACAAAAAAATCCTTCATTACCCCTTGGGGACCTTCACCACGTCATGCCCTTCGGACTTAAAAACATCAGGGCCACATATCAACATGCCAAGACATATATCTTCCATGATTTTATCCAAAAACCATAGAAGACTATGTAGATGATCTCCTAGGGAAATCTAAACAATGCAGAGATCACTTCACAGTCCTAGATTCGATATTCACTCGCCTTATACAATATTTCCTTCATATAAACCCCATTTAGTATGTATTATGTGTTCTCACTAGAAACATTTTAGGGTTCATCTTATCTATCTGAGGTATTGAAGTAGACCCAGCCAAAATCAAAGCAATTATTGAAATGCCTCCTCCATAAAATCTCAAACAACTACATAGTCGTCAAAGTATATTGCATTCTACCTAACAGTTCATATCTCAACTCTCAAATCGATGTCAATCATTCCACCATATTTTTGGCTAGATTTTTGCATATCTCGAAAACCTAGGCAACATGAGATAAATCTCCCTCATTTATCGGTGAGGCTCCAGTGTAAGATTTGTCAATTAAATATGTTAGTATCTATTTTGGGGTTTTACTTTAACCATGCAGCTCATGAACCATAGATGTATAGTTTTGCAGCAAGTAAGCAATTGTTAAAGAAAGGAAATATCTAATGAAGAAGGAAATAATAAAAACACAGAAACTAAAGAGGAGGGATGTACAACCCAATCAATAGATTACATAGTTGATTGCATGCACATAGATAGAACCAATAGATATTAACACACAGAATTATAAGAAAGGTAGCTTTCAGATCTAGATATAAAATAACACAAAGTTTATAAGTAGATCTAAGACAACAAGTCAAAAACAAAATGCACTGTGACATAAAGTTCTCCGTAAATTTGCTCCTTTCTATTCCTCTGCTTCAAATAGCTATCAGGGGTTTCAACACAAAGTCTGGAACACAAGAATGCTGCTTACAAATTATGATTCTTAACTCGAAGGTTCTTCCTCTACTTATAGCATGTAGAGGGGAAATTATAAATAGGAAGATTTTAGTGAACTAGCACATGTGGAAGTCGAAAAGGAAACAACTGGCAATCTCCCTCCTGGAATTCCTCTTTGCATGACATGCATGATTTGCAACTGAAGATAGAACTTTCTATTTTGCATGTTTGCCTTCTATTTCCAAGTAGTTGACTTCTTCAAGTAATGGCTTTTAAACCGATCACTTAAGTTTTATAATTTAATTGATCACTCAATTACTTTGTCGGAAGAAATAAGAGAAAGAAGAAGAAAGAGGAAAGTTGCAGTCTTGTCCTTTTTCATATTCTGCATGCAACTGATTCTTTTGCCTTTGATTCTCACCAAACTAGATCTAGAAGCAATTGGATCTGGAAGCGGCTGGATCTGGAAGCAAGTGACTGTGATTTGCTTGCAAGTATTGCCTTTGACTTGTCTTCCTTCTTATCCTTGAAGCTTTTGTAGTTCTTCTCCAGTACATGCATCAGTGCAATGTTTGTTGTAAATAACTCATCATTTTTATTTTTAATTGCATATGAGAAATTAAAATTTTTGGAAAGCACTCCAGGTGAATGTAAATTCAATGAAGGCTTCAACTTGTAGATTGGGAGAACATGCACAAGGTCCTGGAAGGAAGTCTCCATGCACTGAGTTCTTCACGGGCTACATTAGAAATAAGAGGATGAAGCCTTTGCAATTATGGATCTTGATTGGATCTAGATCTGGAAGCTATGCATGATTCTCCTGATCTTTTTCTTTCATCATGCTTCACCATGGCCGATCAATCTTTTTCTCGAGCAACTCTTTTTCTTTTTATTCAATTTGGAATTCTTTACAATGGTGCGAGATCTAAAGATTTCTTCGATTCGAGGATATGTTCAATGTATTGGACATTGATTTAAGCTCTCTTTCTCTTATATAAGCACCTGTAATGAATACCTGTAATTAATTCAGACAAAGACGACAACCGGAACATGAACACTTGATTTTAATCATAAAAATCTGCATATATCAAGCTTGCTGCCCCAAAATTTGAGGTTTTGTTTGTATGCAAAGCATGCATGAATTTTTCAACTTCACCTGAGCACCTGTACCACTATGCAAATAATTAATCAAACTTAAATCAAGCTCCTTCAAACCTAGGTGCCAAACTTTGAAGCTTTTCGGTAGTGAAAACACCTTCTACTAAGCAAAATTCCTCCTTAATTGGGTGCCAAAATTGCCTGGGCTGCACTTCCTTGCTAAAGAATTAATTAATTCATCATTATGGCAGCCCCTTCTTATATAACCTCCACCATTCTATAATTAATAATTGCATCTCTTATTCCTGACAATTAATTAATTAATTAACATGTGTTTCTCTTTAATTTGGGCGCCTATTTTGTGCATGCTCATGGTTGTCATTAAATAAATTAAATTTATTTAATTTTAGCTTTCTACTTCTAGTCTGCATTGACTTCACAGTGTGCTTTGACTTCATGCACCAGAATATGAATTAATTCCATTAATTAATACTTTTAAAAGTATTATCTCTCCTCAATATGGGTCGCACTTTTTTGCATGAGAGGGAGCTACATTAAATAAATTAAATTTATTTAATTTTAGAATTCTATTTCCAATCTTCTTTATCCTTTCATCATGAGTTGACTTTTCCTCGTGCTTGGGCACCAAAATTGGGTGAATAAACATTAATAAATATTATTAAATGCATTATTATTCACCCAAGGTGGGTCACACTTTTTGGCAAGGGTGAATTCTATTTTTAAAAGTCAATTTCTAATGGGATTATTCACCCTACACCATAGCTCCAAAAATCTCATGATCCACTTAAGTTGTTTGACTTTCATAATGGGATTTTAACCCTACAAGGCAGGTAAGAAATTCTCATCAATGCCTTAAGTGATTTTCTTTTATTTCACAATGGGAATTTTCACCCTGTAAGGCAGGTAAGAAATTCCCGCTTGCCTGCTACCTCTAATAATCCCATCATGACTTAAGTGGCTTTGCCCCCATGGGAAAAATTACCCTACCAAACAGTACAAAATTCCTACCACTGCTTCTACTACCAAAATCTCATTGTAGTTTAAAACCTTCCTTTCCCAAAATGCGACCTACCTAGAAGAGGCCTTTTTGTGCACGACTTTTTCTTTCTAGAGAACCGGACCTCCCGTGGAAAATTCCTTTTGGCATGACATCCGTAGATGATCTTTAGATACTCCAGAAAGAAAAGGCTAAACCGGTAAAGGAATTGACACGGAGAAATTTCACATAAAACAAAACAAGAAAACACCAAAAACACAAAACATTGCGAGGTCACATATAAAGCCCAGATTCATTCTGGTTAAAACCCTACCAAGATATGGGAATATTGACATTTAAGACCACAACAGGGTTAAACCGGAGCACAATCGCCTCAAACAGAGCTCGAGAATAATTAAATAAAAATTTACCACAGCAAACCTCGGAACAAAATATATACGATTTCGGGCATCTGGGTATTTGGCGAAATTGGCTAATAAGACTCTTTGGGAATATCCTGACACAATACAGATACTTTCTGGCAATTAACACACAAAACGACCCATTATTTTAAAAGTACGAAATTTTTTACATAGGGTAGTCCAAGATTTCGGGTGAAATCAGGGACACCAATATTCTTCATAAGTACGTTGACTTTAAATGGGATATTAAATGTTAAAGAGCCTTCAATAAACTCAAACAAGTACCTCCTATCATCTCCTGTACTCATACCTCCTCATGAGGGGAGCCATTTTATCTTTACATATCAGCCACAGATCATGCCTTAGGATCCATGCTCACTCACCGAGACGAGCAGGGACGTGAAAAAACCATCTATTACATAAGTCATACCCTCCACGAATATGAAACTCGTTATACTAAAGTTGAAAAATTGTGTTGCACTTTATACTTTACAACCTCTAAACTATGCCACTATCTCCTCAATCACAAAACTTACGTTGTCACTAGTTTCAATCTGCTCAAAACCATGCACTCTAAACCATATCATAGTGACCACATCACTCAGTGGCTTATTCTTATGACCAAGTTTGATCTTGAATTCATATCACAAAATTCCATTAAGGGCTAGGCCATCACAGGACCAGTTTGTTGAAGTACCCTTACCTGGCACTCAACTTCCTCATGAACAGCTTTCCTAGTGAATCTCTCAATATTATGGATGAACACGAATTCACTCCTATCAAAATGACCCTCTTCTTCGATGGATCTAAATTCCAACAAGGGGGAGGGGATGGTATCGTCATCATACCTCCCTAGGGGAATCCTATTCCTCTATCATTCAAAATTAACTTTGAATGCACTAATAACATGGTTGAATATGAAGCTTTAATAATGGGTCTTCAAACCGCTATCATGCTAGGTGTTCAAATCTTAGAAATTTATGGAGACTCATAACTCGTCATTAATCAAATTAAAGGAGAATATCAATGTAAAAATGAAATCTTGAAAAATATAAAGCCAATGTCAAATTTATCCTCGAATTATACCATCCAAACAGATTCAACGATCCTCTAATAAGTTCACAGACACCATGGCTTCTTTAGGATCCCTTATTCCTCTATCAATCAAGAATCAACTGACAATTCCAAAATTTTCATTGTCGTTCATAGATTAGATGAACCATCTCATAAAAATGAACTCCCTTCTATCAACACTATCGAAAATAATCCAACTAATCTATGGTATTCTCAAATATTCGACTACCTTTCAAAATCTAAAATACCATCTGATTTATCCCGAAATACTAAAATATCATTTCTTCAATGTGTCGTTCATTATGTCATTATAGGTGGGATCCTATATAAATGTTCCTTCCATGGCCTCTTACTAGGAGTTCTAAATTCACATGAATCTACTTGTAGAAATTCAAGAAGTACATAACGGTATATGTGGCGTGACATTTCAATGGTAACGCGTCGTAAACATGTCTTACAACTAGGCTATTACTAACGTATTATTAATCATGATTATTGCATATATGTTAAGAAGTGTGTCAAATGTCAACAATATTCAGATCCCATTCATGTCTATATTCAAGCTTTAAAACCCTCTCATGACTCATTGCCTTTCTCACAATGGGGGCTAGACCTCATTAGCACTATCAATCCTTGCTCATCTCAACAACATCATTCCATCATCACAGCCATTGAATACTTTACAAAATGGGTCGAATTCATTCCCTTAACCTCAACTAAGGAAAATAAAATTATCAATTTTATCTATTAATACATCATATGTTGTTTTGGTGTTCCTCACAATCTTGTCATGAGACAATGGAAAATCCTTCAAAAATAAGGATGTTAAGAAAATTTGTGACACCTTCAACATCAAAATTAGCTTTTCATCACCATACTATCCCCAAGAAAATGGACAAGTTGAAGCCTCTAACAAAACACTTAATAAAATCCTTATGAAAACAAGTAGATGAAGTAGGCATGAATTGACATCTCAATATCCCATTTTCTCTTTAGTCTTATCGGACTAGCATATGTACGCCTACAAGTGCTACACCCTTCTCACTAGTCTATGGCTCGATTCAGTCCTCCCCCTTGAATTTAAAATCCCATCACTCTGTGTATCTCTTGAATACTACATTCCTAACATAAATATCTACAAGATCACTTAGCATAGTGAGAATTATTAGATGAAAAATATTTGACAACCCTAGAACATCATCAAGTCTATCAAGAATGCATCAAATGTGCTCACAATAAACATGTAAAAGAATGTGGCTTCAAAATAGGTGATCTTGTTCTCAAAGAAAATCAAAATGTCGCTACTTTAGAAAGGAATCAACATGGAAAGGTTCCCCCCAAGAGGATCGGTCTATACGTTATTACTCACAAGTATGGGTCAGGATCATATCACCTAGCCTCTCTTGATGGTACACATGAAAAGGAACCTTTTAATGCCTTACACTTGCGGCCTTTCTACTATTAACCTTTGACCATAATGAAAGTAGTTACATCAAAGATATTATTCCACGATCAACCAGTCATCTTATCATTCTAATGATTTGAAAGTATGTGTTCTTCCATCACTATCCTCAATAGCCTTAAAGATGAGCACCACGGCTCTATTCATCGCATCTTTCAATTGGACAAGTTCCTCCTTAGCAGAACCCCACAATCATTACATCCATATACCTTATGTACCAACCAAAGACATGTCATGGGGCACATATGTGTAGGTCATGTACACATCTCTCTTCCCCTCCTCAAACAGCTTATCATTAGGTTTTTCCCTCAGCTTATAAAGTCAAAAAATATCTATGGATGCTTCTTATCAAAAGTCAAAAATAATAGACTGATCCCATGAAGGATAGCTATTCAAGTATTAAAATCATATTATCAAAAAATAAAAGTAAATTGGTCCTTCAAGGACAAATACTATCAAAATCATAAACCGATCCCTCAAAGTACGGCTATCTATAAAAAGTGAAATCAAAAGTCAAAAATTGTAGACCACTCCCTCGAAGGATGGCTGCCATGTAAAAATACTTCCCACATCGATCATCTTTCTCGTCAAACAAAAACTTCCCACATCGATCAGTTTACGTCAAAGAGAAGAAATATATGTATAGTTGGGGAATTTATCTAAGAAACTATTGATAGGAGAGCCTTACTCCCCACATTATCTACATATATCACTCCTTTCACATTCTAGGAAGGTACATTTCATCACTCCACCTATTTTATCTAAGATCCCATGTGTAACTACCTACCGATAATCTCATGTTAATATTTGTTAAGGACAAAAGTGCAAGTGCTTTCACATCTTATACCCATCACGTATGTATCAAATCCAATATCAATGCAATCATTCCATTTTTCTCCTATCTTAAAAAGTTAGAATACATTTTGATAAAATTCCAGATCACATTTTAAGTCATAAATTTTTTTCATCATCATATAAACCTCTCAAAACATATAAACATTTTAATCCCATAAACATCAAATAAAAATATTAAAAGCATACATCATCAATAGGAAAAAATAAGATCACCACACACACACACACACACACACACACACACATAATCATGATCAAAGTCTCAAATACATCATCAAGGAGTCCCCTCACTCTGCACATCAAAATCTATACATCAAGGCTTTGTATAAGAGCCCTAGACAAATCAAAATAAAAATACAAGTCACATCTATCCAAAGAAATCTGGACACCCCAAGACATTTGATAGCATGAAAAAAATTCCCATCACCTCTATGTGCACCGCCATCACCTCTATCTCCTCCATCTAGTCCTTGAGGTTGCTAACCCACACTCCCCACACTAGCACTAGGATTTGCTCCTCATTGCACCATATGATCAACATATAGAACTACATTGGGAAGGTTATGTATCACCATATCCTCATAATATTCCAACTCCACTCGTAAATATTGATAATGTGCATAGTTAATCATGCCTTGTGTACCCATCTAACCACCGTCCCGGGCTCGGGCCACCAAATCCTCACCTGATATTGAAGTCCCTGTAATACCGAGATCCCTTCTCAGGGTTTCTCATTGTTATCTATATCGATCCCGATCGCCTCTTGGCTTGCACCGGCCAAGCGCTCTAAGCCCATCCCACTCAGCAATATCACCATCCCTCTCACCAATCAAAGTATCCATCACTCCAATCAAATCATCCCTCTCCCTCCGCAAACCATATCTCTTAGCCTCCATGGTGGCCTTCTCAGTCGTCAATTGTGCAACTATGGCCTCAAGGTCCTCCTCATCTCCATCACCCTCCTCATCATCACTAACATCAACAATCTCTTATGCTCCCTCTACTCGAGCACGCACCCTCCTCCCTCTCTGAATCTATCAAGCTCTCTCAAACTTGGCATAAGCACCAATCCAACACAACTTGTAACTAGTGGTCACTCCAACATCATCAATCAACACTAAGTCACCATACTCATATAGACCCATTTCTCCTCGCTCATCATCCATAATAGGAATCCATCCCATAAATTCCTTGTGAGTATCTGCAAGTCTCCCTTATCTCGTATATATATACCGGAGCCTCGTGTACATCCTAGATCAAACCAAAATTCTATCTAACATGACTGAATCTAACAAGCTCCCACTCTCCCCCTCATCTCCCCTCGCACCCAAAACTCCTATTATAGCCCATCAAGCTTGTTGACAGGTTTCTTCATCAAATTTTGGATAATCCACAGACATCATAAAGAAGACGCCTTGAATCTTAGAAGAAGTCATGCAGATTAGAGGAAGCCGCGTATAAAAGGAAGAATTCGTTCATAAAAGAATGAAACCACGTATAAAATGATGAATCCAGCAGTGTAGTGGAAAATACACCAAAGACTAAGAAAATCCATGATACACTGCAGAAGCATGGAAACTGATATAAATCCATGGAACAAATCTTGAATAAAATAGAAGACGATAGAGGTGTGATCAAAAGGAAGTGACTTTTGTAATATCTTGCATGAAATATATTTATTGTAATTATCCTATTGTATTTGTGGGTGTGCCACAAGAAATGAATGTGAGCATCACTAGAAATCTATAGAGAGTAGAGAGGATTTTTGTATGATAATTAGACTAATGTAATGAATATTGAAATATGAATGAGAATTGAAGTTTGGAGCAAAGTGTGTTATTGGATTTTTACATTCTTTCTATTCACAAGTTAGAGTAGTTTACTTTTCCCACATAGATCACTAGCAATAGGTCAAAATTCCTAAATCTCACACTATTTTTTAGGTTTAGGGTCAAAAATGTCACGCTCCGACTCGCCACTCGGAAAATCAAGATAAAGTCTCCACAACACATCTCCTACATGTAACCACAGTCAAAAGATCTCTATAATGACCCACCTTCTCTTTCCTTCTCGATCAACCCATGTCACCTCACCATCTCATAAATCCTACGGATATTCCAATCATATCTACACCTCCCCATGGTAAACCATGTGGATGAGCTATGGAAATGTTCTCAAATTCCCAACACATGTGTAATGAAACACAACATCTATCCCATATCTCTTGTGGACTTTCCAAGCCCAAAACTCCCTATATATTTGTGCTAATAATGCAAAGGCCCAAGAAAAATAGTCTGATTCTCCATCATCTCAACAACTACTCCCATCATCATCCATGGAAATATCCCCCTCTGAAATAAAGCAAAGAAAAACACAAAATACCCATCATCAACGTCATCATCCATCTACAAACCTCTCTCCTTGTAGAATATAGAGACTGATAATAAAAACCCCTTAAGTATACCTCACATCATCCACATCATCTCCATACAATCTCCTCATCACATCCTCCCTCTCTATCTCATCAATACAATAAATACCCTCCCCACGAACGAGAAGTCTAATAATCCTATGCACATCCTCCATAATGATCGTAATATCACATGTCGGTAACCAAAATGTGTAGGTGGCTAGATCCCATCTCTCCATCAATGCCAAAAATAATCCTTTGCATATGTGGATGCGTCTATAATCATGCATCCCTACAAACCCCACTTCCTCTACATGTCTCCAATCATCATCTAACATATCCTCCCGTACCTCCTCTAGGATCACCGGACTTCTATCTCGTATAGTCGTTTTGCATCCACTTGCAATCACAAATATACAAAAACACACATTATAATCCACATTTATTACAAACTTCATCAAAATTTCATTAAAAACATTGGTCACTAGAAATAAGTTTGGTTGCGAATACAACAGAAAAATCGTCTTGGCATCCACTTGAATCGCTAGCAATCCACATGAATCGTCAAGATTCCAGAGATTTTAAAAATAAACCCTTTGTACACAAAAATAATAATACCATCCAAAAATATAAAAATTCAACAAAACCAATAAAATTAGGCACTTACCTTTGTCTGCGTAGGTTTCATGTGCCTGCTCAATGATGTCATTTCCCTCAAACCACATTTTTCACTCCCCCAAGCTCTCCAATTCATAAAAATAAGTCACACAAATGAACTATTCATCATCGACCTAGGGCTTTTATAGCCTCCCCCAAACTTTTGTAGAAATCGCTGATGATTCCTTGAATAGATAGAAATTCAATTAAATCATCGGTGATTGTTATGAATCGCTAGTGATTCATCATATTTTTTTACCCTAATTATCATTTTCAAAAATCAAAACCACTTTATCACATTTTTCAACAAATTGCATCCTTCCAAATACCCCAAATCCTCAAAAATTAAAATTAAAAATCCACTTTACCACGGGATATGTCATACATATATGGGACATAAGCCCTTTGGCCCCTCATCACTTGACTTCCCTATCCTTGTAGCCTACCCTTATGAATCATACGTCTATAGGCAACAAACCCTTGGTTCCCCCTATCACTTGATTCCACAGTAGCACCTATTGTTTTGATACCTGTTTTGGGGCAATTTGTTTTTCAAGAAACACATGTCAAACTTATCCAAACCAACCCTATCAAACTAGTGTTCCTTACATTGCGTTGTAGTCACCCCATTTTGAGGGGGATCACCCATACAAATAAATCTATCAAAAATCATTTTTTCTAGCACTTTGCCTACACCAAACTACTCAACAAAAGGGGAAAATGTAGACACTCAAAATTTACATCGCTAATTTCCTTCACCGTATGCACCATCTTCACAATTATATTAAATCAAAACAAATCATTTAACACATTATTTAAAACCATACATCTCTTATCCTAAGTCTAAAAATCCTCCACAATATTTACTCCATGTAAATATTCTCTCACACCTAATTAAATCATTTTACAGTTGTAAGATCTCACTTTACTCCTAGTACAACAACCCAAAACCATTTGGAGACTAAATTATATAAAGACAGACAAATCAATAATTTCTTAACCATTTCATAAACTTCCTAACATCTACACCTTGTTCCCAAGCTTCCCTTAACCATTCACCCATAACCCAAAAGAAAAACCCCGATTAGAAGTGGTTTCCCCAAAAAAGTGGATCGTCGGTGATTCAACCTAATCACCAGCGATTATAAATAACACCTTTGTGATCTCTCTCAGGGATATTAAATTTCAAATCTTGGGCCTCCTTTTTTATCATGCACTTCATTTTTGACATTACAACATCTAGGACATCTTCAAGCATAATCAAACATCAACATCAATCATTTTCAAGCACTTTTGTGGTCATTTCCATCACCCAACTTCTCAAGAACATGACAAGACAACTTATCAACTCGATATTTCCCACTTTGAATATTTGAGGCATCTTTTAGCTCCACATCCATTCAAAGGTATTCTTATATCTCTCTTTTCATTTTAAAGTCATCATAAACTTTTAAAGCAATAAAAACATCATTGTAGATCTTCAATTATCATTTTTAGAAAAATATCAATTTTCATAGAAATCGCTAGTGATTCACCCTAATCGCCAATGATTGGCCTAAATTTTCTGTCTAAATATATATTTTTATCAAGTTATCGACTTCTATCATTTTTTATCAAATCCTCAACATTTAACATGTTGTTTCCAAGTATGGCTCTCTGTTAGATGGCGTTCTTGGTTGTTCACATCTCGATTACAAGCATTTATGATCTCCCCATAGTCCAACACCCTTTTTCTAGGAACAATACAACATCCTACATGAACTCACGCTTTGTGCAATCCGATTTATTATTGATGAAAAATACATTGAGGATAAGATTGAGTTCCTCCATTATATCCAATAAGAGACTAAGGACTTTTAGTATGACTACTTCAAGTCCGTTCAGATCACATCTACATTTTTTGGGCCACCTTCGAAGCCACACAGGGACCTTCCTTTCAACCTTGAATTATAGATCTATGTATTCCATTTATAGTTTGTTTATTGTTATCTATCATTATCGTTATCTTTGTCAATTCACTTAATTGTTACAAAGTGAGCTAACATCCTCCAAGGAAGTCCCTTTGGATTCCTGGAATCGGCCTTTGCCGAGAATCTCATTTATTCATTTTTCTAGTTCTTTCTATTTAGTGTCCTTCATCACATATTTATTTTCGGGACATGTCAAATTCCACACTCATTCGGACTCAAAGAACTTCAAACAAACATCACCATCAACATTCATCTTTGTGAGTATCGGTAAACCCCGTCATCTTTTGAGGTTGGTTTTATTTTTGTTATTCACTTCATTAATTTAAAGTTGGAAAGTAAAAATTCTCTGAACACATAACACCTATGGCATGGTCAATAGTGGATATGTATAGATAAAATGACTCTCCTCGCGTGGAGGTGTAAGCACGAGCAGCGATAGAAGGTATTGTTTGAGGTCATCAAAGGACTTTTGATGGTAGTGATCCCATTTGAATTGTAAATCCTTTCGAAGGAGATGGTGAAAAGGTTGACATCAATATAAAAGTTGGGAAATGAAGTGGCAGATTTATTGGAGTCTACCTTCGAGAATACAAAGTTGCTTGATAGAGGAATCTAGATGATGGATTTTATTTTAGCGAGATCCTACTTTAATACCCCTGATGGAAATGATAAACCCTAATAGCTTGCGTGAGGATGGAAAATAGACATTTGGTGGGGTTAAGGCATAGGAAGTATTGAATAATACCGCAAAGATGACGTCGAGGAAAGAGATATGGTCTCTTCATTGTTTAGATTTACTTAAGAGGTCGTCAATGTAGTCTTCTATAGTTTTATGGATGAGGTCGTGGAAGATGTAAGTCATAGCGTGTTGATAGATTGCCCCTTCATTTTTAAGTCAAAAGGACATGATGTGGTAACAAAAGGTCCCCCAAGGAGTAATGAATGTGGTTTTATGTTGTTTGTCGATCATGATAATAATTTTATTGTAGCCGTAAAATCCATCCATGAGAGAAATAATTGCATGGCCTATTATGAGGTTGACAAGCTAATCGATATTAGAAAGAGGGACATCGTCTTTACAACAAGAGAGATTTAGATCTCGAAAGTTTGTGCATCTATGTAACTTTCTAGATGCTTTGGTTACATGCACAATATTTGAAACCCATTGTGGATAATCAATGGGTAGTATTAAGTTGACAAAGAGGAGATAATGTAACTCTTATTTGATGAGGAGGGCTACGTGAGGGTACATCCTACATAGTTTTTATTTGACAGGATTAGTGTTAGGGATTGTGATGATGTTGTGAATGACGATGTTAGGGTCAATACCTGGCATGTCACTATATGACCATGTAAAGGCGACTATGTTTGGAAAGGAAGGTGATGAATTATTTTAATTCTTTTGAATCTAAGGATTGGCCAACTTTAACTATGTGAGGGTCTTGTGAATTCCCTATGTTGATGTCGATAGTGGATTCGTTAAGAAGTGTAGATGTGTTAGGTGGTAGAGTATTTTGAAGATAATGATCCTCTACCCCCATATAGGATAAGATGGATTGGTCATTGTGGCATTGAATAATATTAATGGTAGGGGAGTCTTCCTCTACCATTTTAGGTAATATTAGTTGAAGGGTCTTAGTTCCATCATTAGTTTGATAAATAAGTGGTCCTATGGTGATCATATTGATTTTTAAAAAAATCATAGGGGATGAATGACATCATTTGTCCGAATAGAGTGTTCGGATCAAGAGGATGATGGATCTGGTTCCACTATGGATCTTAATGTGGTGGTTACTGAAGGTGTTTGAAAAGATTTTTTTGAAAGCCGAGTCCCAATTTCTCATGTTGTTTACGGGATTAGTCAAAGACCAAGTCGTGTATACCCTTTTTGCAACGTCCTAAACCGAAACCTTTCTAGGAACAATGATGAAGATACATTTGTGTGAAGGATTGGTTGTATAAGAATGAGAAATCAAATATAAATGGTTTAACATGGTGTTGATTGTCATGATGTGGGGAAGGATGATCAATCCCTCCATAGATGAAGTTAATTTTAAGATGGGGAGGACCAAAGGAGATGATATCTCCATGTTGGGTTTGTACATTGGTTGTTTTTCAAGTCTCCCATATGTTTTTGGTGTAGGAAGTGAGTTAAGGGTTAGAAGGAGATATTCCCTCAATGAAAGAAGTTGCATAATATCCTTGAAGGAGATGTCATCTAGTAATTTAGATGTGGAGATGGAAGAACTAGTAGAGGCTTTTTCGAGAATGATCGGGGATCAATTTTAGTGTCAAATGTTCCCTAAAATTCCCTAAACCATGACAATGCAATAGAGCCTTTAGAGATCTTTCCGATGACTATAAGAACGTGGAAAACAAACACTCTAAGCTCAAGATGGGTCCAATCAAAGTTCGGTCAACTGGAAGGTCAACGTGGGTCAATAGGTCCATGGTGACGTATACGTGTGCACAATTGGCCAAGTGGCTCAGTCAGCATTGGACGAGTGGCAAAAGGATAAAAAAGGGCAAAATGAAGTATCGGTTTGAGAACTCGGTCTTTGATGATCATATGGTAAAAGGGCGGCTACGGATTCTATAGTCGGTGGGATCCACTTTTGTATCGGAGGGGACCACCGCCATGAGGACTATCTTATTATCACCAACATGGTCGGTCCTCAAGCCACCACATGGCTTACCATCATGAGTTTGATTTACCCTATATGCCTATCAAAAGTCGACATGTGAGACTCAATGTTGCATAGTTGAATTTGTGCATTGCAAGTGGGTTTCTTTGGAATTGTGCATATAATACATCTCAGGTGAGTTATGTTTCTAGCTTGGTGGGGTGGTCAAATTCCCAGTGAGGCCTATATTATTTTCGATGGTCGAATTGATCACAATGTTATCTAATTCCCCATAGTTCGGGACATGTGTTATTACCTATGTGTTCTTTCAAACACATTGGAACCACCTATCAACGTGGGCCTGACTTCATATGACTCGATGTAATACTTGGCAGTCAAACCATTTGAGCATTTAACTGACCACTTAGCTCGGAGTTAAACTTACCAAGCTCGGCGCCCTGGTAATTTGGCACAGTGAACAATTAGCGGCTCCACATGGATCGTTGGATCAAACAATCCCTCCACACGGCTCGATCACATTTGTTAACAGCTCGATAGATTAAACGATGCACAGTGGGCGGATGGATCAACATTCCAATGCACCCGAGGTGAATGGGATTTGAAACCAAAAAACTCGCCACAACGTGGCCGTTCAACATTCATTACAGCTCGGCCCACTGTTATATTAGGTGATAAAAGGTTGCAGGTGTGGCCAAAGCAAAGTATTATTCGGCGGGATGGTTTGTTAATAAACCACCCAAATCTCCAACAGCGTGGCGAATGTTGGAGTCCTCCCACCGTTTGGTAAAATGACCCTGACCCCAATGTAAAAGGGGAAGCAGAGATTCGACCCCACGACCTGGGGCATGTTACTCAGGCACTCAAAACAACCCGCCAAATGGCTCGTCGGTTTATAAAAATGAGTCACAAAATTTTATAGAAACAAAGAAGTTCGACTATGTTATTCTGTGCAAAGGCAACATGTTATTTTGAAGCTTTGGACGCCATTAGAGGTTCATGGAGGTCTGACATGGGCAGGAAAATATCAGGAAGCACACCAGAAGGTTTATTGTTCCATTTTGATTGTATTTTCATTTGATCACGTGTATTATTGCAATTATTTATAATGGAATGGTCATCATGACCCGGGGATGTAGGCCAAGTTTTCCAAACCCCGTAAACATATGAGTGTCACTGTTTTTCTCTGATTTTTATGCTGCAACTATTTAATTGTGCACAATAAATATTTTAATTCGATTTCCTTTTGATGAAGTTGAATTTTTAATAGTAAATCCATTCTCTTTTCAAAGTACGAACGGTCGAAGATGAATCAGACCAAACTCATGATTTCCACATAAAATGAGAAATTTAATGGATTTTAATAGACTTAATTAAATCCATATTTTGAAAACTAGATGCACACAAAGAATTTTTAAGTCGGTTCAAAGTGGCATTTTAATTTTTGGATCAGATAATTTCGAGATTGTCTTAGGAATGAGCACTTTATTAGGTTGATAAAACATGTGATATGATTTAAAAGGATTCAGATAAATAGGAACAGTAAAGGTGTTACCTTTATGCATGAGACGATATGATATTAATGCTAACATTGTTTTCAATCATAAATCTCTTGATGAGAGTATCATCGATTTGAGCGGTGAGAAAGAGTGGTAGATCATGATATTTTAGTTGTAAGGATGAGATCTCGGAATCGTTGAAAGTGATAGCAATGGCCATTTCTAAGGGTTACGACCATATTTACGAATGGTTGAGTCATCGATGGTACTAATATAGATTGAAGGGCCTCAATCATTGCTTGTTGGTGTTACGAGAGAGGTTTGGACAAGCTCGTAGAGGGACATCTTTACGGGATATTGATGGAGTTGTTTGATGATGGTATTTTGTACAAAGGTGGTAGATTGGGTGTGTGGAGTGGAAAGGATGGATACCTTACCCTTAGAATTTGATGGAGTAGGTGATTCAAGAGTAAGAGAGATGGATAACTTGGACATGTTTTCATCTAAGCCTTAACATCTTGTGTGTGGGCTCTAGTAGTTATACGAAAAATACATATTTGATGAAGTGGGGTCCTACTTTGGAAGAGGCGTCACCCTTGTTCGATGTGGATGTGGTGTTGGATGGTGGTTTAGAAAGTGTGGACTTAGGGGTCGGATGAGTTTGTTTGATTTGATTTTTATGTCTTATATCTACGGGGAGAAGCCCTTTCTTTGGTAAGGCTTGAATAGTAGGCTGGAGAGATTTACGGTCCTCGGTAGAGTGCCACGAAGTGTCATGATAGTCACAAAATTCTTCGAAGTTATACCAAGAGGGTTTGACTTTAGACACTTAAAATTGGTTACCCAATTTAGTGTCCCTTCTCATCCGTTTACTTGCCTAGGTAACCTGGGGCACGTTTACGTCACCAACTATCCCCTTGGGATATTATCCAATTTGTGATTTAATCACTTATTCCAAATTTAATTCATCCCATCATATCTTGCCCATGAGTGATTAAATATTAAATATTTAATTACGCTTCTTCCCATGCATCTTAATCACTTATCCACCCCAAATTTATTCTACCCATGTATCACATCTATTTTTAATCTTCCCTAAGCGGGATATTTTCCCGTAGTCGGGATAAGTCTTATCTTTCTCGAATCAATCAATTTGGCCATCTCGGGAGTCTTTTCCGCGATCGGCGCCGACCCATATGGTCGGCGCCGATTTTCTAGGAGCGGCGCCGATTATAAAAGCAAGTCCAGAACTCAGTTCTAGGGACGGAAGAGAGCGAAGAGACCGAAGAAGAGATTACGAACGAGCGAAAAAGCGAGCAGAGAGCGAAAGATACAGGTTGAGAGAAGAGAGATCTTCTTAGCATCAATTGTATCAAATTAGGGCGGATCTGTCAGAATCAATCCCACGAGAGGAGCACCGTTACTCTGTCCACTCGTCATCGGCATCGTACACCACCATCATCATCTGGTGACCACTGTTCCGAGTGTCTGCCAACCGGCACATCCGGCGGACCACATTCACCTTCCAATTCCCGAATCTTGTCCATACGCCTGATCCACGATTGGTGATCTGTCTCCGATCGGCGCCGATCCCCCTCCGATCGCGCGCCGATCCCCCCGATCGGCGCCGATTCGATACCCGATCGGCGCCGATTGATCTGCGAGATAGGTAAAAGGATACGGGTAACACAAATCCGGCATTTATTTCATAGTTCCTGTTTTACGTACTTTACATGTCTGCTTTTTAGATCTGTCTTATTACTGCATCGAGAAAATCTAGTCTTTATTTACATCTTTTATCATGTATGCTTCTTTTCTTAATTGAAAACGTGGGTGACATCCATGAGGAAGCTTATCGCTTCTCGGACCCGCTTCTCGGGCGATCCACTAAAATATCTTTTAACGTGGTCTTTTTCTGTCAAGCATCGGTGTTTCACAGGTTATTCGGATCTATTGTGCGAATTGCTCGTGTGCGCCCGTCTTATCTACATCGGCTTCCTCATCCGTCTACATCTTCATCAGGTATCAATTTCATTGGAGTTTTTCAGGGTTTTTGTGTTTAGTTTGGTGCATTAACTTGGACAGGTAACAAGCGCGAAATTCTTGATCTACATTCTGGCACGCCCGGTGGGACCCAACCAAAGTCCCTTATTGGTAAGTTCATTTCTTTTCTAGTTTTGAACTTTGTTCCTTTTCTTCACTGATTTCTATCAGTCCTATTTGAGCATTTCATTGCATCATTTCAATCTTGCTTTTAGTGAAATCATTATCTTGAAATTTTTCTATTTCCTTAAAATAGAAATTTTTCGTTTCGCCATTATCTGGATGTATCTTTCCGGATCTTGTTTGTTGTTTGCTTGATCTTTTCTTGCGGAGCACTTTGCTTTGTTAGTGGGATTGTTCGGGGAAAGAGCTCAACAACGCGCTTTTTGAAGTCCACACACCTTGGAGAGCTAAACCTACGGGTATTCCTCTTTTTCGGTGTTTTCTCCTTTTTAGGATTTCTTTGTTGGTTGTCTATCACATCCAAACACTTCAGTTTTGGTGCTTAAAAGAACCTAATCGCATTCGGGAAAGAATGCATTTGGCTTGTTTTCATCGAAATCAAACACTTCATTTTAAGTGCTTAAAAAGAACTTTTCTTTGTCGTTCTTTGCATGCTTTTCATCTAGTTTTAAATAGGTGGAAAAATTGATCAAAATCGGTAGTGACACTATTTGATTTTTATTTTTCACCCTTGCACACAAAGCCAAAATCACTAGGTATAAAGCATCTAAACAAAACTCCTTCCCTGGCCTCGCCTACTTGGAAGTGATATCCAAGAGGAAGAGCCTACGCGGTACTCGGGCCGCGCTATAAATTCACGAAAGATTTTGGTATATATTGGCAAAGCACCCGACTCCCTTATCGCAGCGGTGTGTGAAGTGCGGGGGTAGGCCCCTATATCAAGCCACGTACCGGTCTTTTACTGAAGTGCCTTCGGGACTCCTCACCAAACATTACCCAAACCATCCTTAGTTTGGCTATCTGAGTAGTTCCTGTTCTAAAAAGCCTTCCCTAACATTTTCTTTTCTTAAAAGCATCAAAATTTAAAGGAGATAATCACTTGCGTTGCTTGAATTGTTTGTGCATTAGTTAGGACAATCTTCTTTCTTGCTTGTTTATGACGGTTATCACCCGGTCACAATCTAGGAAAATGGCCCAACAGGTTCCTTCTTCCTCCGAAATCACCACCAGCGTGGATGTTTGGCACCCCTCAATCTTCCTCGGGACCGGCTTGTTAGTTGGTTCCCCCTCATGATCGTATAATCCCTTCTATCAAGCCAAAGCGCCTCCATCACGTCCGGCTTCTCCTAGCCCCTCAGAGATATCATCGGCTCGGAGTATGTTCCTCGTGGGGATCTGAATTTCGAGGCTTTCCTCGATCGCAATCCAATAGCCCTCATGGACTACCTAGTACACAAGTCGATCCAAATATCTGACCAAGACCCACCAATCCGACAAGTGTACGATTATCCTCGTGGATCATCCCAGGCCTTTTTAGAGCAGTTTGCACCATCTCTCTTGCCTCGAGCCACGGAGAAGGCGAGGCCCCTATGCCTCCCTTTTCTCTTCCACCTACCATGTCGACTAGTTCTCAATTAGTCTTACCTATCCCTAACACCGCAGTTACCTCGAATATTCCACAACCCATTTCTGAGAGGTCTTCTGCCCTGGCTATAATGAATGCGTCTGCACACCCGCACATTGCCGTCAATTCGTCTATGCCCTCCATCGTGTCCCAAGGTCAGTATCACTTCATGAGCCAACCCCCTCCGAATAGTCAGTTGGCTCCTACTTCTCGTCCTCTAGGGGGTCTTTCTTCCAATATTCCAGCAACTGTGACCTTCGCCCATCCTCTAACATCGGCACCCTTAATACCTAATCCGGCAGTAGAAGGCCCCTTTCAGGTCTTGTTCCCCAACATGTCCAATCCAACCAACACCCACGTTCCTCAATCTGTCCGATCCAATCAACAAACATAGAGTCCACCATCACAAGCTCCACCGTCACCCACCCTCATTTTCTCATCCACTCATTATCTCACAGACTACCTATCATGAGCTTCTTCACAACAAATACCCCACCAAGTGTCACCCAGAACCCCTGGTTATTCCTCTTACCACCCCACCAATCAACAGATAAATCCCCCATTGACACCTCACAACATCCACCATCTACTTCTTATGTGCCTCCTCCCCAATCAGACGTAGTTCAAATTCTCTTGAAAATTGCGGACTTGGAAGCCTCCACAAAAGGAGCCCGTCCTTCATACTCCTTTGAAGAAGTGTGCAATGAACCCATTCATCCTTCGGTGGCTTTTAAGCCTTATCCTCCCCAATGGGAACTTCCCAAATTCTCAAAATTTCATAGTGGAAGACCCCCACAACATCTGCGAGCATTGAAACATGCTTGCTACCTCATCGTCCGAGATCGGGAACTCATGCTCCGTACCTTTCCTATGTCTCTAGCGGGTCCCGCTTTGGGTGTCTGATAATATTCCTCAACATTCCTTATTTTCTTTCTCTCAATTGGCCCGGATGTTTGTTGAAAATTTTCAATAAATATTGCACATAAGATCTCAATTACGAGATCTTTACTGACATTCGCCATTCGACGATGAGTCTATTGCGGACTTTGTCGCTCGTTGGAGAGGATAATCAACCAATTGTCTTTCTCCTTCCTCGATCCCAACAGATCGGTTGTTCACCCGATCTTGCGCTAGTCACATTTCTTCCACTTTAAGGATCCAAACTTTTCATACCTTCGAAGAAGCCTTCACGATGGCACGCAAACTCGAATCTCGTGCCATTGAACAAGGAAAGCTAAAACTTCGCTCCAAATCTAAACCAGATTTCTCTCGGTTCACCAAACCAAATTCTTTCCCTCCTAAAGATAAGAATCAAGGGTCCACCAATGCTATCGTATTAAAAACATCCAGAACCGATAGTACTCCTAATCAACCACCACAAAGAGACCCTTCATCTTTCGTTCGTAAAGGGCTTCATCATCTCGATCCTTTGCTCCCTTGGGGAATCATATGCCTCTATCTTAGAAAAATGTTGGAAGTTCGCATGATCGAACTTCCACCCATTAGGGATATTGATGAAAGCGAGAACGCCCATTACGGTATAGGAAAAAGCGATTTGTCATTATCACGGAGACCAGAGGTCATGACATCGAGCGATGCGGACTTTCAAAACCTTGTCCAAAATTCATTGATAAAGGCGAGCTCATTCTGGATAACCCAAATGCTCCCCCAATCAAGCCTTTGGACGTTTTTAAACAACCTTCCCCAATCATGCCCCAAATCATAATTCTTGAATCTCAAAACCAAACACCCACACCATCAACTTCATCTCTCTGAGGACTCTTCTTAAACCAAACCAATCCATCTGCAAACCCATCAATCGAATCAGAACCCCCTTCCACTTCATCAATCACTGGAATTCCTCTATCTTCAGATGACCCACCTTTGAATATTCCTACATTACTAAGCACGGAGTCATCTTTCTCCGTTCCTTTGTCGGACCTACCATCCATACCGAGGCAGTGTCTTCCTCATCTGTCTCATCATCAGACATCCTTTCAATGCTCGAGGCAATTACATCCCTTCGAGTTTCCACTACAGACACATCTACTTCTGTTGCTCCCATTCCCGCTACAACTATGCCCTTGGTGAACATACCTATAATCGTGCCGACTTCGACGGAAGTGTCTTCGACTTTGACTCTTCCTATCTCTTTTCCTACGGTAGTTCCACCCATGATTCTTGCATCGAAGTAGTCCCTTCAGCGAAGCGCCCGTCATCACCCCTTCTTCCATCACTAATGTTACTTCACCTATTAAGGAAAAATCAAAAGAAGTAGCACCAACATCTATACGCTCGGTTCCTGAACCTAAACCGAGACAACCAAAATCTAACATTATACCATCAGTATCTCCCCATTTGCTTCCTCCGAAAAGGTTACAATCACCTTATGCCGTTGAAGTCGTCACCATCCCTGAAAAAGGAAAGCCCATATTTCGGACCATCAAAACTCTTGGTGCTCTTCCACAAAAATCTCTCTCCACGCCTCATAAGCGATTGGATTTGCCCGGAGAAGGCGTCTTCTTCTACACACTTATCAAAGCCATCATCTTCTTCCACAACACATTCTTCATCAATACCCGAAAAGTAGACTTACCTACTAAAAAGGCGTCACCTCTTCTATCGGGATCATCATCTTCGTTACAAAAACCAAGGCACCCTATCTCCCTCCAATCTCATCTACTTTGGGAGCTTCTTCCTCTTCAAACCAACATTATCTAAATCATCAGTACATTCGACCAAGCAACCCCCTTTGTCTCCAAAGACCACAAAATTTATCGCATATCCCTCATCTTCAAAATCTATTTTAGGGGCTCCTCCTCCACCAAAGTCAATCATGTCTCACTTGCTCCCATCTCAAGTGCCCAAGCTGCTCCTCGAATGTCCAAACAAACAAGAGGATCCCTAAAGAGATGCATTAAACCTAACATGCAAGTTCTTTTACCTCGGCGATCGATTAAGGTAAAAGAACCATCTTCATCATCTCTATCCTCCTCTTCGTCTACCGGATTCTATACCGAAATCCTTCATCAACTCATCCAATCTTCATCCATAACCCTTCCTCCGATTAAACCTTATAATCCTAAAGGAGTGAAACCTACTTGGTTTAACTACGATCGATTTGTGCTTACCACCGTACCCGGGTCATGACAACTTTGAGGGTGTAAAGCTCTTGACCGTTATCGAAGAACCTTACAGAAGAAGTGACCTTTTCTTTGGAGGAGGAGCAATTACCTCTGTCATCTTAACCCCATCCAAACCTCAACCATCCACTCGGACCTCTAGTGGTTCCATCCCACTTGATCTTCCACCTTCCCAAATTGACACAATCCATATCGCCACTAGAACCCAACACTATGATAACCCATCTTCATCTTCAGCATCTCGACCACGAGTTGTCATTTCTGCAGCCCACAAGGCGTTTCTCCTTCCTCATCGCCCCACGACCCAAGGTCTCTATTCATCTTTGCACCTCGAGCTCAAGTTCCGTGTGCATTGAGGAGAGTGTTATGAAACAACTCACCCGGGCTCCGGTCAAAATGTCTCTTTTTGACCTCATCGATCCTCTCCACAACATCGCGGGCTCTAATCGATGTCTGCGTCGCATCGCGATAAATTCCGATGAGCTGACCCTTCGAGTTGGTTGTTGGGTGAATAGACCATCAACTACCATTTCTTTTGAAGATTAAGAAATTCCTTCTCTTTCTTCCGAAGATTTGGAGGCTCCCCTCTTCATCACAGTCCAAATCAATAACACTACCTTAAAACGTGTTATGATCGATAGTGGAGCTGCACTCAACGTCATCTCCTCGCACACATTCGAACAACTTAAGTTACCAAAGAATGTGGTGTCACCCCCCACCTTTAGCCCTTCGATCATTTAACGATCATTTAGCGAGTCACTCTAGGAGCTGTGGTCTTACCCATTCGAGTAGGTAAGAAGGCGCCGAACTCTTCTACATCGTCGAAGGAAAGTTCCACTATAACATGATCCTCGGACGCTCCTGGATTCGCGCAATGCATTGTGTCCCATCCACCCTCCATCGATGCCTAAAATATCAATATGAGGGCAAAATATATACTCATCCAGGAGATCCTTTTCCTTCCGCACAATGCGACATGACCACAAGAGTGCCCTTTAAAAGAAAATGCATGTTCTCTGACGAGGCCTCATCTTCTTCCATACCTGCAACCAAACTACGGATTTACAAAATCTAGAAGAGACATTGCAGCGTTTCTCACTAGGAGAGCTTCCTCTCTTTTCTTTTGATGCCCATCTCAAACCTAATGAGTATGGTAGACCAGACAAACAACCTGAATATCAACCAGGTCTCGGTCGCATCGTCACCATTGAGTACTTGCCCAATCAACGGACCAATTTCATCTCTGATGGTCTTGATACGCCTTATTATCGCCCGGATTCTCCTCCTAGAGCCAAACCTTATCTAACGGGGTTTGATTATCTCTGAGAATCCCACGTTTGCAAAAACTTATCTATATCGATGCGCGTGGAAAGGTTTTGGCCTTGGAAAATATGAACAAGGTATACATGATCTCAAATCCATTCCTACTCTCATGCCACATCAGAAATTTGGTTTAGGATTTAAACCTCTTTCGAAGGCCACTATCACTATTCTTGATGAGCCTCTTCCTACTGAAGAACCATCTTCCCCCACCAAGTCAGAAGCATCACTTGATGTGGACGATGACATTTCCATCCCACCTAACTTTTTTTTTTTTTATCAATACCATTTCCTTAGGGCCGTTAGTCTATGAGACTAATAATCGGTCATTCTATACCATTAATCTTCCTGAAATAGTTGGAGACAACTCTCCTACTATCAATACTATCCTTTGTGCGGATGATGATTACTGTCCTCACCTATCTCGGGGCGGAGGATTCATATCTCCCCAAGACTATTCCTTCGACACGTCTGCCCTTCTCAACGAAGCCACTATCGACCTTAATATAGGGACTTAGAAGACCCTCGCATCATCAAGGTCGGCCAATCCCTTAATCCCACGGGAATTGGGGACTTTACCACTTTTCTTTCCAAACATCGTCAAGCCTTTGCTTGGTCATACGAGGATATGCCGGGACTCGATCCGATATTGTGGTCCACATATCGTTACTCTTCCCAACATCAAACCAGGTCAAGCAAAAATTGTGTAAATGCACCCTAAAGTAGCCCTTCTTGTTAAAGAAGAATTACAACGCTTGCTCTCGGCTGCTTCATCGACCCATCGATTATCCGATGGGTGTCGATGTAGTACCGATGTAACTAAGGCTACTGGGAAAATTCGAATTTGTACCGACTTACGGGATCTTAATCTTGCCTGTCCAAAGGATGATTTTCCTCTTCCTAATATCGACCAACTCGTAGATTTAACTGCGGGTCATGAGATGCTTTCTCTTATGGATGGTTTCTCGGATATAATCAAATCCTCATCGCACCAGAAGACCAACATAATACTTCCTTCATAACTCCTTGGGGGACCTTTTGCTATCGTGTCATGCCTTTTGGCCTTAAGAACGCGGGAGCAACCTATCAACGAGCAATGACGTACATCTTCCATGATCTCTTGCACAAAACTGTGGAGGATTATGTTGATGATCTCCTCGGCAAGTCCACGCGCCGTCAGGATCATCTTTTCATCCTTGCACCTCTCTTTGAGAGGCTTATCCGCTTCTGTCTTCGTCTAAATCCAGCTAAGTGCGTGTTTGGCATTCTCACTGGTAAACTTTTAGGTTTTATCATTTCCATCAGGGGTATTGAAGTCGACCCAGCAAAAATAAAAGCTATCCTTGAGATGCCTCCCCCGTCTAACTTAAAAGCAACTCCATGCGGTCTCGAGGGCGTCTTGATCGGTGCGTCGTTTTATCTCCCAATTGTCGGACCGTTGTCAACCTTTTCACCATCTCCTCCCAGTAAGAATGTTCATTTTGAGTGGGATGAACATTGCCAAAAGGCCTTTGATGATCTCAAAGCTTATCTTCTTTCTCCACTGTGCTTACACCTCCACGTGAGGGGAGCCTTTCTATCTTTATATCTCTGTGGCTGACCATGCTCTGGGAGCCATGATCTCGCATCGGAACACTTGTGGTAAAGAACAAGCTGTCTATTACATCAGTCGCACCCTCCATGAGTATGAAACACGTTACTCCGAAGCTGAAAAACTATGTTGTGCTCTCTTCTTCGCAACTTCTAAGCTTCGTCATTATCTCCTTAATCACAAAACTTACATTGTCACAAGTGTCAATCCCCTCAAGACAATCCATGCAAAACCTTATCACAATGATCGCATCACTCGTTGGCTTATGCTTATGGTGAGTTTGACCTCGAGTTTATCCATGCAAAAGGCTATCGAGGGTCGGGTTATTGCGGATCAATTAGGTGATGCTCCTCTTAGGACACTCAAGACCCCTTGCTCAATTTCCCGATGAGTATATCCAACAAATTGATTTTGGTCTATCTCCATTTAAAGTAAAGCTCTTCTTTGATGGATCCAAATGCCAGTGAGGGGAGGTGCGGGTTTCGTGATGATTCCTCCTTGGGAATACGCCTATCCCGATTGCACACAAATTGAACTTTGAGTGCACCAATAATATGGTGATCGAAGCTCTTGTCTTAGGTCTTGAAAATGCCATTAATCTCGGCGCTCGTCATATTGACATCTTTGGTGATTACGAACTCATCGTTAATCGGTCACGGGTGTCTATCAATGCAAGAATGATATCCTTCAAAATATCGTGACATCGTTCTTGCCCGACTCGATCTTTCGATAAGTTCACTATCCAAGCCATTCCTCGTCTTTGAAATCGATTCGCGGACACCATGGCCTCTTTAGCCTCCCTTATCCGCCTTTTACCGAAGACTCGCGTCTTTATGTGGGCATGCTGCGATTAGATCAAACCATCTTATCTTAGGCAACTATCTTCATCCATGCTATCATCAACCCATACTCGGGATGAGTGGTATCAGCAGATGTTGATTATCTATCTCATTCGATTCTTCCTCCAAATCGACTTCCCGATGGTAGAAGGTCTTTTGTCAACGCGCCAATTGCTATACTATCCTAGGCGGGATTCTTTACAAACGCGGCTTTGATGGTATTTTGCTTCGATGCCTCAAAACCCATGAATCATCTAAAGCTATCCAGGAGGTCCATGACGGTATCTGTGGTGGACATTTTAGTGGCTTAGCTGTAGCCAAGCGTATTTTACGTTTGGGATATTATTGGCCTTCTCTTAATCAAGATTGTTGTGAATACACTAAGAAGTGCGTCAAATGTCAGCAACATTCCAATCTCACGCACATCCCTAGTCAGGCTTTGCAACCTGCGGCGGATTTGTGGCCTTTTTCGCAGTGGGGTCTTGATCTTATTGGTCTCATCAATCCCCGTTCTTCACAACGTCATCATTCTATCATTCACTTGCCCAGTACTTTACTAAGTGGGTAGAAGCTATCCCTCTTTCTTCAACAAAGGCTAAACCCATAGTTGATTTCGTCTATCAACACATCATTTGTCGCTTTGGCGTTCCACACAAGCTAATCACAGATAATGGTAAGTCTTTCAAGAACGCTGATTTGCAGAATCTCTGCAATGCTTTCAATATCAAGCTCAGTTTTCTTCTCCATACTATCCTCAAGCTAATGGTCAAGCCGAAGCGTCAGTAAAACTTTGCGTAATATCCTCATGAGTAACTAGTCGAGCTGGTAGGGATTGGCATTTACATATCCCTTTCGCTCTCTGGGCTTATCGGACTAGCATTCGTACTCCTACTGGTGCTACTCCCTTCTCTCTCGTCTATGGGTCTGAGGCCGTCCTTCCTTTGGAGGTCCAAATCCCATCTCTCCGTGTTTCTCTCAGAGAATTTGTCTCCGATGAGGATTATCGTCAAAATCGTCTAGCACAACTTGAATTATTAGATGAGCGGCGTCTTAACGCTCTTGAGCATCATCAAGTCTATCTCGAGCGTGTCAAACGTGCTTATAACAAGCACTTGCAACACCGTGACTTCAAAATTGGTGATCTTGTTCTTAAGGAAAATCAAAATGTCACTACACTCGAAAGGAGTCAACGTGGTAAGTTTGCTCCCAACTGGATGGGCCCCTACATTATCACTCATAAATATGGGTCTGGGGCTTATCGTTTATCTTCCATGGATGGTATCCCTGAAGCGGAACCTCTTAATGCTTTGCATTTACGGCCCTTCTATTGTTAAAATCTATCTTACACAAATCTAGTCGCAACTCAGATCTTTCATCCGTCCTAATAACCAGTCATCTACTTTTGTGGTGATTTGAAATCGTGTGGTTCTCCGCCTATTGCCTCGTTTATCTTAAATATGAGTATCGCGGCTCTACTCATTGCACGTTTCTTTTGGATATGTTCCTCCTCATGGTAGGAATACCTTAATCACCACTTCATCTGTCCCAAGTACTTATCTTAATCGGATCTACTCGGGTCATGAGTGCATGTTCTTCTATGTTCTCTTCCCCTCCATCTGATCTATCTAGGTCTAAACTCAGCTTCTTCCAAAAAGTTTCAAAAAAAAAAAAAAAAAAAAGATGCTATCCAAAAGCTAGTGATCCCTCGAAGGACAGATTATCCATATTTTACCAAGCGAATCAAAAATTCTAAAAATATAGACCATACCCTCGAAGGATGGCTATCATTCAAATTCAAAATCTGAGACCGCTCCCTTGAAGGGCGGTTTGTTTCTCAAAGAAATATTCAAGGCTTCTTGTAATCAATCAGCCTTCGGTCGGTTTATACACTTTTTAGCATCATTGAAAGACTTCCGCATCGATCGGTCTTTCCATATCAAGCAAACTTCCGCATTGATCGGTTTGCTTTTACCAAAAATCATGAAAGCTGAGATTTAGGACCTTTTTGTCGATCATATGGAGAATCCTATTTTCCCTATATGGACATGTATTACATCCCTTGTAAGTTCCGACAAGATACTTACTTACTTTTCTTTCCGTTTCTATCCTAGATCTGGTTTGCGACTAGTTAGTGTCAGATTTATTTTAATCTTATATAGGGCCTTGTCTGCTTGGTCTTTCGGTTTCCTTTCTGGATTTTATCTATGGTCGGTTGGAAGTCCAACTTATCATTTTTCTTCTTCTCCGAGTATCTTCTCTTCTAAGTCACGGTTGTTTCCGCTTTCATCTTTGGCTCTTGCAAGGAGTATTCCCCATTTCTTTGTCTTGCAACCCTGTTAAATTGGCATTTCACATGTTAATTAAATCAAAATTTATCTTCTATCAAAATTCCTCTTATCTATCAAAACATCTATCTTTTTTCATTTCTCATTAAAATTACATCTATCTATATCTAAATCTATCCATCAAATGTACATCCAAGATACATTACATCTATCTATATCTAATCCATACATCAAACACATCTATCTATTTATTCATCAAAATATTTAAACACATGTACATCCAAGTTACATCATATCCATCTATCAAAGTTCTATCCACATCACATATATCATCTATCAGTCTATATCTATCCAATCACATCTATTTTATCCACATTTCAATCTATCTAATCACATCTATTTCTATCATCTATCATCTATATCTATCCAATCACATCTATTTTATCCTCTATCTATATCCATCTACCCATCTATATCTAAACTAAAAAGCATGAGTACAATTATATGACAAATAATGAATCTATATATACATGTGTGTTTGTACAAAAATGGGTGGCTTCCAATCAAGCCATCTATCTGATGCCTTCCATCGAGGCTACATCACTGTACAAATACAAAATCTATCAAATCTCTATATGGTAAAATCCGAGCGTGGAGGACACTATCTCCTCCACCCTCCTCTGCACTTTTTTTGTCTCTCACAGCCACCGCCTGCTCGAGGCTCGATGCACTGCTGGCTGGAGGTCTCGGCCCACCTCGATCTCTCCCGGTGCTCCCTCCACCTGAGGCTCCGCTCACCGTAGCCGTCGCTGCTCTCCTCCTCGCCCGTATCGAGGCACATCAGGGCATCTTTGTGCTTTAGGGCATCCTCGTAATATCTCACCTCGGCAAGGAGGCGGTATGTGCTCGGGCTCACCATGCCGGTGCTCGTAAAGGTCTTTGCTTTGGTCTTCTTTGGCCTTGCTTTGGTGGTGCCCCTCCTAGGGTCGTGCCTGTGTCCCGGACTACGATGTGGCACCGATCTCTCCGTGTTGGCCACTAAGGGCCTCCACTGTGCCGAAGATAGCGATCCCTCTGTGAATCGCAGTGTCTCGCTCTGGCGGTGGTGTCTCTCTCCACAATCGGGGAATCTCTCTCCTCAGCAAGGCCACGATCTCCTCCGAGCTACACATGTATGCGTATCGAGTGTGGCATGCTCTCCCTCTGCACATCCCAGTAGTAGCATATGTCCTCCTCATCGGCATCTATAGAGGGGGGAGATGTCGTGGCGACTCGTATCGTACCATCTTTGCGTAGCCCTCATCCACCCCCGCGTCATCATCGCTGTCCGTGGAGGGTGGAGCCTCTCTCAATGGGTCTGCCGGGATCAAAATCGGCAAATCTGTCTCTCTGCTATCCCGCCTATATGGCGTGTATGTGGCTGGCACTGTCTGTACTAGGCCAAACTGCCTCAGTATCCGCATGAATGGGACTCGCTCCCACATATCCGGCCTACGGCCCCTGACCACCCGACTCCGTCTCAATGCTACCAAGTGGGCATCCTGACCAACCCATATCGGAAATGCCCGATATGGTCTCCAGATAACCTGATCTGGTGTAAGCGTCCTGAAACGCTCAGTACCACTCGGCTGATCTACCTGTATCTCCTGCGGCCATGTCAGCCCGCCATCTCCGAAATCCATAGTCAACACCCCCCACTGCTGCTGGCATCCAAGGAAGCCCGGATGGCCTGATCACTGCTATATGCTCGTATGCCCAGCAATGAAGCACAAAGCTGACATCGATCCCTGTCCTCCGACCAGTGGTGTACATCCATAGCTCATAATATACCTGAGCTATCAGGGCATCGGCAAAGGCAAAAACCTGTCTGTGCTGCAAGATGTCGCACACGCAGTCTAATAGTAGCAATGGGAATCTCCCACCTCCTGAGTCTGGTAAGGCAAAATAAGATATAGCCATCTGAATCAAGGCTATCCGCACTTTGCTCAGAGGCTATCACACTGTCTTGTGTGGCTATCCTCACTTGCCCCAGATCTATCTCAGTCATCTGCTCTTTGTCTCTGTATATCGCACCGGGCCCTCTGCTGCTTTTGCTCTCGAGTGTGATCTCAATCGGGTCCCCGTGTCGGTGTCGAGGATCTGAATACATCCTCATGGGTGATCGTCATCTCACCCGTCCTGAACCAAAATGTGCACGTGTGGCTGTCCCACCGTCGCACTAATGCCCGCATGAGCTCCACATCTCGTGGCACTCGTCTATAATATCTGAAACCCCCGAGCCCGGCTAGCTCTAAATGCTGCCAGTCTGCATCTGTCACATCAGGAAGGATCGTCTCCAATAGCTCAGGGATGGCATCCCTCATATGAAGAGCCTCTCGTGCCTGCATCCACGACATCACAAAACATAATTAGTCTCTTCTTTCCCCAAATCTCATCTTCCAAAACACAAAAAAATGCATATCTTTCAATCGGCGCCGATTTATTAAAATCGGCGTCGTTCATTTAAGTCGACGCCGATTACTACCAATCGACGCCGATCCAAAAACAAATCGACGCCGATTAAAACCAATCGGCGCCGACTGCCTGGCCGGATGTAAACCAGACCCTGGCCTCCCATGCACCAAAAATCAAACAAAAAAATAATAAAATAAATAAGAAAAGTGGGTTCAAGAATGATCACTTACCCCAGGTCGTGTCCTCCTGCGCTTCTGTCCGCTCCCAGAGGCTTCCATTGTGTTCAAATCTCAAATCTATCTCTCTCTGAATCAATCGTCACGTTGCAAATAAATCGTTTACGTTTTCCGTTCGCATATTTATATGCGTCTGGATTGGTCGGCGCCGATTTTTTGGGTCGACGCCGATTGTTTTGGTCGGCGCCGATTAGTTTGATCGCCGCCGATTTTTCATGTCTGTTTGCCGTAGTGTTGATGCTTGGCTTACTTATCTATCTGATCATTGTTGTGTGCTGAATCTTGCCTTTTGGCGCATCTTTTAGATATCCTTGTCTATTTTGGGTTTGTTCCCTTTTGCGTGGGACACTCGTACCTTTTTGGCAGCTTAGAGTTACGCGGGTCTGTAGGCACTAACGTCGTCTGATTTATAGACCGTCTAGTTGTCCCTACCAATGTGTCTCTCTTTCGATGCTGACTATTTTGCAGTTCTCCTTACACTCATGGAGTGCTGTATACACTAACGTTGTCTCATGAGGAGACCGGCTAGTTTTCCTACCAATGTGAGTTCCTTAGGTTCTTTGCCCTTGTGTTTATTTTTATCGTCATCATGATCGGATCTACTCCAGATATCCATGGGGCATCCTGCATTTTCATCTACCTCTTTCAAACTCGGGATCGTCATTTCTATCATCCATCCCATCCCTAGTTTGAGGGGGATCACATCATCACAAATTCTTCCCTTCTTCCATCCCTTTGTTTTTGTCTCATAACCTTGCTTATCGCAAGTTACTTGACAAAAAGGGGCAAAATGTAGACACTTAAATTTGGTTACCCAATTTAGTGTCCCTCTCATTCGTTTACCTGCTTAGGTAACCTGGGGCACGTTTACGTCACCAACTATCCCCTTGGGATATTATCCAATTTGTGATTTAATCACTTACTCTAAATTTAATTCATCCCATCATATCTTGCCCATGAGTGATTAAATATTAAATATTTAATTACGCTTCTTCCCATGCATCTTAATCACTTATCCACCCCAAATTTATTCTATCTATGTATCGCATCTATTTTTAATCTTCCATAAGCGGGATATTTTCCCGTAGTCGGGATAAGTCTTATCTTTCTCGAATCAATCAATTTGGCCATCTCGGGAGTCTTTTCCGATCGGCGCCGACCCATATGGTGGCGCCGATTTTCTAGGAAGCGGCGCCGATTATAAAAGCAAGTCGAACTCGGTTCTAGGGACGGAAGAGACCGGAAGAGACCAGAAGAAGAGATTACGAATGAGCGAAAAAGTGAGCGAGAGAGCGAAAGATACGAGGTTGAGAGAAGAGAGATCTTCTTAGCATCAATTGTGTATCAAATTAGGGCGAGATCTGTCCGAATCAATCCCGAGAGAGGAGCACCGTTACTGTCCTGTCGCATCGATCGGCATCGTACACCACCATCATCATCTGGTGACCTGTTCCGTGTCTCGCCAACCGGCACATCCAATGAGACCACATTCACCTTCCAATTCCCGAATCTTGTCGCCTGATCCCCGATTGGTGATCATGTCTCCCGATCGGCCCGATCTTATCGATCGATCCCGATCCCCCTCGATCGCGCCCGACCGGTCTCGATCGCGCCGATTCTACCCGATCGATGCCGATTGATCTGCAGATAGGTAAAAGGATACAGGTAACACAAATCCAGCATTTATTTCATAGTTCCCTGTTTTCTGTACTTTCTGTCTGCTGTTTAGATTCTGTCTTATTACTGCAATCAGAAAATCTAGTCTTTATTTACATCTTTTATCATGTATGCTTCTTTTCTTAATTGAAAACGTGGACTGACATCCGCCGAGGAAGCTTATCGCTTCTCGGACCCGCTTCTCGGGCAGTCCACTAAAATATCTTTTAACGTGGTCTTTTTCTGTCAAGCATCGGTGTTTCTGAGTTATTCGGATCTATTGTGCGAATTGCTCGTGTGCGCCCGTCTTATCTACATCGGCTTCCTCATCCGTCTACATCTTCATCAGGTATCAATTTCATTGAGGTTTTTCAGGGTTTTTGTGTTTAGTTTGGTGCATTAACTTGGACAGGTAACAAGCGCGAAATTCTTGATCTACACAACCCTCGAGAGTTAGATGGATTGAAAGGAGGTAATGTTATTATGGAATATTGGGTGAGTTTTTTTAGGGTGCTAGTATAGTACCCTTTCGAAGTTGTCTAAAATGAGGATGAAGGAAATAGTATTTTGTTTGATGATCTAGAGATTGGGGCTGATGAGCTCATTTTTTGGTCAATGCATTTAGGTGTCGATCGAGGAACGAACTTGGATTAACAGTAATGAATGAATGAAATTAGATGAAGGATGAGGCCCTAAGATGGAAGTCGAGGTATTTATATTTTTCGATGGGGGTGTTTAACGAATTTTTGATATACTTTCTATTTTTGCATAAGTGGTTTGTAGGTTGTATAGTAGATTTATTGAGATTTTACATGTGATGTTGGGTGACATGATCATCGAAAGATATTTTATGATTTCCATTATGAGTTTATTTAAATTGATACTTTTGAAGAGGTCACGGGCGAGTTTGAAGCGAGACGTGGTAGATGTGGAAGGGTCTGTGGTCTTATCGGTGACAATACTAGATGATTTGGGTGAATCGGTTTTGCTTTCATAGTAGAAATACTAGGTGTTGAAGGTGTAGGTGGGAGGTCTTTAATAGTGTTGATGGTGTGATGAGATTTGATGACATTGGATTGGGGTTGACTAGTGGATGGGGCATGATTTGAAAGGTTTTTAAAGATGTCTAAGTTCTAATTCGGAGGTGCATTGATTTTCTAGTTATAGGTCACCTCGATCGATAAGATCCCGAGAACGTTTCTAAATGAATGAAACTTTTTAATGTCATGTCCTTAGACCTAATGGTATTTACAATAGTCATTTTAAGGATGCAATGAGATTTTGGAGATGTAGTTGTCGATAGGGGACAGTGATGTAGCCTAGAATTCGATATACAAGACCAATAAGACCCTAGGCAGACGCGCGGCACATCACTCGGCCCTAGGGCGGCGCTCACCCGAAGCACGCAAAGGTACCGGAGTCCCTCTTTAGGGTTGTTGTTGTAAGTTGTTAGCATGATAAATACTTTAACCACTCAGATCTACAGCTATTATACTCTTGGCGGTGCATAATCAGATCTAGATCTAGAAAATAACAGAGTTAACAGATAACCATAATGCAGTCAAGCATGCAATATTGAATTGTAACCATGATAACACCTTGATTCTTTCCATAATACCCATTATGTTAAATACAAGTAAGCACACGATGCTTCATTACAATAATGATAGTATATGCTCATGTGCGTAATAGTTTACCAAAGATAATTTAGCAACATATATATCTACTACACAATTTACTATATACTTATAAGGGTGGGGACTTTCCCTTCACCACTTATCTAATCCCAAAATAGGTCGCATGTTATTACTAGCCATGTATCGTTACAAAAATAGCCACACATGCAAGTGTGCTAATGATAGACTATTGTTAGTTAACTGACAATAGTAGATCTATTTCAGCATGTGTCCATGCAAAGCACTTCATATCTAATCCTCAAAAATAGCCAATGCGTGATGTGTAATTCTCCAATAAGTTTGAGTTCTCCACACGCTATCTCCAAAAATAGATCCTTGTCATGAAAATGGCTAAGTCCCGAACTTGTTTTTGTTCCTCGCGCGCAATCCTTTCCAATACTTCCACGCCTTTGAATGTGCTCTGCTCTCCCATGTGAACCTTCTATATTTTCTTTACTAAGTGTCAAGGTCTGGTGATCAATAGACGGTAGTTATAAATTTGATTGTATACGTGGCTAGGAGTTTATTAAATACCGCGCTATATTAAATACCGCGCTATAGGATTATCCGATGGACATTAAGTTACATTGGGTTCGGGTTCATTCGAATCCAAATGGCCTTTAGATGTGGATTTTACGACAACCACATTTATTAATCCGTTGGACTTATTATTCTTTGGAATAATACCGAATGGGGACTCGGGTTTTGGTTTCTTTTATATGAGTTTAACATTACCATCCTCGACGGCATAAAGTTAAAATTTTTGGGCCATGGTAAAGGCTTCGTCAAATTTTTGAAAATATTATATCTAAAGTGTTGACGATATGTGTTTAGTGCATGATAGATAAAATAACTCGATCAATTCGGTTTGTGGGAGAAAGAAGGATAATTGATTGATGATCTTGTGTTAGCATGTGACGAAGTCTGCAACAGACTTGTCTTTGAACTATTTGATAGTGTAAATATCTCGTAATAAAAATCTTATGGGAAATGTTGATGGCAAAATGTTCTAATAACAATTGTGTGAGCTTTGTGAAGTGAAGTAAGAGGGAATATCGTGCGATACTATTATATCGGTCAAGTACACGAGCCCAACTAAGGACATAGGAAATGTCCTCAACATAAGGTATTGGTCATGTGCAATGAGATAACATGTGTGGCATAAATCTTGGATGTGTTATTGAGGGTCCTCCTTACTGTAGAATTTAATAAACTTTAGGAGTTCCCAGTGTGGGGGATATGTTGTATATGGTATTCTGGATGAATAGGTTCATTACTGATTTGTTCGTATGATAGGGTGCTTTTAGGACCCATGGTGGTAGCTTCAAGACTTGAAATCCTATTCATTAATGCTTGTAAAGGATCATTTTATGAGGATTTTGGGGGTTGAATGATGAAAATTTAGGTTGATTATGGACATGTGGGTTTGGTTGCTGATATAGATGATAGGGTAACGAGACATTGTGTTAAAGAGGAACGCTCATGGGAATGTTGTGGGTATGTTGTGAAACCAAAGGTTGTGATGGTTGGATATATTGATAAGGGATATGAATGGACATGTTGATAATGGGTTAAGATGGTTGTGGTATATATTGAGATGGAATGGAAGTGTTGATAAGTGGTTGGGATGGTTGTGGTATATAGTGAGAATGGATTTGTGAGATAGGGGCAGTTGATGCCTGTTGTGAAGATGGGTGAGTACTAGAAATGGAACTAGTATTAATGAGAGGTATATATGTGGGGATGGACATGACTAAATTTTGGATGGAGGATGTAGGTTTTTGTGAAGGGATAAGAGGGTTTGTATTAGGAATATCAACCAAACTCATAGGAGGTGTAGGAGAGGTATTAGAGGATGTAGGACTCGATGTGGCGGGAGATGTGTTAGTGTTATTTTGTGAGTTCGTAGAGATTGATGAGGGAAACTATGATGCATATGGTGGTCGGTTGGTTGTGTCTTGTGATGAGATAGCATGAAGGTCGAGCGATGAAGGAGGCGGATGAAGTAGGGACTGGTGCTTTGATCCACTAGTGGTGGAGTAGTGATGAATTTATTAGATGAGTAGCTCGTGATTAGGTTCAATGATCCTAGAAGTGTCAAAGTTGACGGTAGTAATGGGGTCATTTTTGGGTGTTCTTTATTGGAGGGAGCAACCTCGGGAAGAAAGGTAGGTGTTAAGGGCAAGCTGGGTTAGAATCTAGGATTTTTGTAAAAACTAGGTCACCAATTTTGAGTAAGTTAGGGCTAGGTGGATCGGGATTTCTAATGTGGGTGATTTATTGTTAGAATAATGTAGTAGTTCTTGATTGGTTGTTGAAGGTGATCAAAATTGGTCAATTACACATGGAATCTCTTGAAGGCGAGAATGGATACTATCGAGGATTGTTGGAGGCAATCGGTCATATTGTTAATATTTTTAAATGGGATTGTTGTCTGGTTAAAACCATGAACTAAACAAACAATCAATGAAGGAAAATAAAAGAAAAAGTGTTTGATTACAACAACTAAAACAAGTGATGCAAACATTTTTTATTATGTGGATTAAATTAAGAAATGTGTTGTTATCTCTAAAAATAACACCCTCTGATTTTTCATGAATGAATGGATGAGAAATCATTATTTTTAGGTAACATGGGACTATCTCTTAAGTTCGGGACTTGTTACTTTGATAAAAACCTCCATAGAGGGTTGGCTCCTCTACCTATTCATAATGCTAAAATACTCCTAAGGAAGAAAATGTAACTATCTAATATTAATCTAGCAATCCAAGGGACCAGGGAAAGACGGAAATGCATAAAAAGGGAAAATACTAAGCTAACAAAGGTGATACCACCAAGAAAAAGATGAGCGCACCCTCTGCCTTCTCTGGAATATCCACTGTAATTGATTCTAACTCATCTCTTACAATCTCTCCTTTTTCATTTTGTAGGACCAACACAATGTTGGACATGCCAATCATTCTCCCTTCCAACAAGTCCATCTTCTGAGTGATGAGTTTCCCAAGCTCATCCAGCCTTTCCCTGTTTGGTTCTTGAGGGTTGTAAGGGCCTCACGCTTCTTATTAACAAGTGCTAATCATTTTGTGCATCCTAATGTTTCATCCTTCATGGCCTTCAGGACCTCATTGTCTTCTAAAATGGTACTGGTCCTTATAACAGCCTCTAGTGTTGTATAAATATTCAATGCTTGATCCACCTTCTTCAGTTCCTCCCGTAAGCTCACGAAACAATCCTTCATATGATGTAATCTTCCACATCACTTTGAAGCCTTTTCTCCTTCCACTTCCTATTCGGATCCTTTGGCACCACATGCGAGAGGTTCATCTTCAAGAACTAAGTACACTAATGTACTTACATAATGTATTATCTAAGGAAACGTCTTGGGTACCTTTGGCTCTAGGTGTGGCCTAGCCTTCATGACATTGTCACCAATTTCCTTTACGATGCTGATAAATACAACGTTATTCTTCTGAACTAAGTCTCTTTCCTACTTTAGGCACACTATCTCCTCATCCTTAGTTTTGATCTCTTCCCTTAATGCCCTAATTATGGCAGCTTTGTCCATATTCTGTTGTGCCACCTCTGTCGAGACTTTTACCAATGCATTGCTCACCTGTTCATCTGACATAACAGTAGGCTTTACTATTATGTGTCTAGCCTGAGGTGTCTTTTTCAACCTCCTCGATACACATGACTCCTCACACACATAAAAATCCATTTCATCCATGTGCGTGTGCATCGACCATGATAATTGCTTCCTTGTGCACATTGTTGCCATATCTTCATCCATTAATTCCCAGCCATATAACTCCTTTTGTGTCATTGTGCTCTAGAAATGGGCATGGAAAATTTTACCTATGTCCTCGACATAGCCCATGGCTGGTGGAATGTATTCCCCACTTGTTATTTTTGATCTAGGTTGCTTAGGAACTTGGGCTTCAAGATTTGGAACTTGTGCGGCTATGTCCTGAGTAGTCTCTGTTTTTGTCTCTTCTACCCCCTTTTTCTTCCTCTTCTCCATCCTTCATTTCTTCATCTTTTTGTTCTACATTCTCTAGAGGTGTAGGAGAATTGGGTGCGCTTTCCTCATACTCTTCCACTTCCTCATTCAAATTTAATTTCCTTCTCCTTTTCTTGGTTATCTCTCTTTTTGGAGAGATTCGAGGTGATCTGCGCACTGTTTATGAAGTAGCACCTTGGGTCCTTTTTCTCCTAAATACCCTCTTGAATCGATGCTCTCCTTGGTCCACACCTAAGCCCTCTTCATCCTCCTCTTATGGCTGCGGTGGTGTAGTTTTGTGCTCAACTTCATCCTTATTTGGAGGATGTCTTCTACCTCTATGTTCCAAACCACCACTATTCTCATGCTCCTCCTCTTCATCATCAACCTGAATTATTTCTGTGGGCTTGGGTGCTGGAACATTTTCCATTATATGCTTACCCTTTGGTGGCCCTAGGAGTGTAAACTCATCTTCCACATACTTTGTTTTCCAGCTTGGGCTTGATTGGGGTACACAAGTGCTTACTCAACGTCTCCAACACCAAACTTACTAGCTTTATGCTCAACACATTTGAGATGAGCCTTTCATATATACATTACATCTTGGATATACATACTTCTTCCTCAGTGTGTGGTAGTCATAGTCTACCTTGTTTGCATTGAATGTTAGGTGGTGCGCATCTGAGAACCTATGAATTGATGCTTGAAAATACCTCACTGTGAAGGCATATGGCAGTTTTCACCATGGGCTCCAAGCCCCATCCTTCATCGTAAATCACGCGATGCAAAAATGTTGGTATACGGAAAATTAAACTACCTTACCCACCACTGATGGAAAATCCTTTGGTATGTGCCACTCTTCTTTGAATGCCATGTGGAGCCTATCATACCACTTCTCAGCCCTCTGCTTGACTTGTTCGGTCATCGATCCTTCACACAAGTACTTGTTGAATCATTCTGCAGGTGACTTGTTCTCCATGGGATACTCCCATACCTTCTCCTTTGGTCCATCTGGCACCCCGATCTCCATGAATATCAAGAGACAACAAAACAGCCCCAAACTGATCTTTCCTCCTGAACGCACTTCTTCAATGATAGTTTCTGCAATGTAACCTTTGAAATGTTATAGATCACTCCTTCAAACATCCTTTTAGCAATGTGCAGCCACATGGTGTTCACTTGTGACCACCTCTCTTGGTCATTTAATTTTTCACAAGGTGTGCGGCTTCTGCACAACTGGGTAATTTTTCATCTTGTCTATGTCCATGCCACGCGGACCCTTGGTGTACCCCAACTCCCTCCTAGTCTCCAAAATTGCAGCCTTGTCTGTTAAGTCCTCCTTGAGGTCTTCACCTGTAGCCTTCAACCCTATCACTGTGGAGATCAACGCGTTGAAATCCTTACTCTGTATCCTATAAAGTAGAAGAAGTCTTCGTGTACTCTTCTCATGAGCCATTGGTACAAGGGCTCATATTTTCAAAGTAGGGGAGCTCATATAACTGATATACTCCAATCTTCTTCAATAACTTCTCCCTAGTGTCATCATAGACTAGCATGTCCTCCATCGTGTGCTTATTTGTCTTCGTGTTCAACAGTGCATCCAAATCCTTCTTGTTTTATGTGGTACGATGGTTATACTCACTTATCTTGCTTCTTCGAATGTGGAATCCCACTCTTGCCTACTATAACCCCCTCTAGATATTGCATCTCTAAAAATTGCTCTCAGGGGTCATTTCTTCTTCCTCCATGACCACCTTCTTCTTTCCCTTAACTCCTACTACAACTTGCCTTCTTTGGTGCCATTTCTACCCTACAATCCTCTGAAAATACTCGTCTTTTGACTTTTACGCAATGTGCAACTCAAACCCTAGCTCAAATCTCTCATGCCCTAGTGGAAATCACATGCCCTAGCTCATTTGTAACGTGTCTTCTTCACTCAAACCCTTCTCCTATGGGAATGCAAGCTTCTCCTTCACACAAACCTCCTTTCCACATTTGGTTTCACACTCTCACACCTCAACATGATTGCTCGGCTCTTCACACTTAGCTCTTGTCAAATTCTCTTAATCGCAATGGTAAGAATGAACTCACATCCCATCCTTATATAGATTTTCAAATTTTTGATGCATTTATTTCTCCTTTACCTACCCAATGTCCTCTCATTTATTGACCAATTTTGTTCATTCCACATGGTACATCTTCATGCCCTAGTTATAACCTTCTAGCGTGCCTTCCTACCCTCTGGTCACAGACTTCTCTTCAACGCTTCCTTGCACCCGAGTACCTTATCACTTGCACCTTCCATTGGTAGTTGTTATGGCATCCACTTACCTCATGTTATATTGTCCCTTCATTCATCTCCATCTTTGGTCACTTTTTAGAAGCAATCCTTTGACTTGAATAGCACCCGTAGTAGCTTATTCCTTTCATCGTTCATTTCCAACAGTCTTGTACCTAGATATCAACAACCACCCCACACTAAAAGTATGTGCAGTCCTCTGCATAAAAATTCTTCAAATAGTAATTAGCTTCTGGCGCGTAAATGTGCTTATTACACAACACACCAACTAAATTGAAAAAGCATAGCAACAAAGAATGAACACATTAAGGGAATGCAGAATTTGAAAACCTAATCTAAATGGCAATATTGCCTTATTACAAACACCAAGAAGACTTATTTATAGTAGGGATTCAGCCTACTCCCGTTGAAGTAACCGGTAGTCATGTGTTCCATTAAGTGCTTCTAACTGGAAAGCACATGTTTTAAGGATGTAAGTGATAACATACGGCCCCAACCAATGTACCTTAATTTTTCTTGGATGGCAAGAACTTAGAATCATAGAGAAGCACCATTTGTCCAATCTCAAACTTCTTATCCCTTATGTTTTTGTCATGCCATGCTTTTTGCCTTTTGGCCTTTTCTTGCTTCTGACTCCAATGTGCTATGGATCTTCGTTCATCCAACTTAATTATCTTTTCAATCCATTCTTCTAAATATTTCTCATCAACTAGACCTCCAACATATGCAATACGCAAAGAAGGTAACATAAATTCCATAGGAAGAATGCTTATACTCCAAACACTAACTAAAATGGTGTGGCTTTGTTCAACCTTTTATATGTTGTCGATATGCCCAAAGTACTGCAGATACTTTATCATCCCAATCCTTTCTTCCAACATCACAGATTTTTGTCAATGTCTGGCTCAAAATTTTTTTGAAAGCCTCAGTAGTTCCATTTTCCTGAGGATGATAGGGTGTAGTCTTATGGTGTGTAATCATGAACTCATCTAATAAAATTTTGATTGTCTCATTAAGAAAATGTGTGCCCCTATCACTGGTCAAACTTAAAGACATCCATACCTTGTAATAATATTTTCCCATAGAAACTAGATTGTTTATAGCCATTGTATAATCCTTTGTAGGTGTTTCTTATGCCCACCTTGTCAGATAGTTTGTGCAAGTTATGATGTAGCGTGATCTAGTTCTACACGCAGTTGGTGAAATAGGACCCACAAAATCTATAGCCCATTTCTCAAATGGCTCTGCACTAGTAATAGGTCTCAGAGGCATTTCATCTCATTGACCTAGTTTTCCAAGACATTGACAATGATCACATGCCTTACAAAATTCCTTACAATCTTTATATAGGGTCTCCCACCATAATCCAGTGAGTAGAATCTTGCGCACAGTAGCATCACCTGCATAGTGGCCACCTGCAATACCACCATGAGCCTCTTCCATAATATTTGTGCTCATGTTCCAATACACAACGATGCAATACCTCATCCCGACCTAATTTGTACAGGTCACCACTAATTAACATATAGGGTGTGGCATGTATAGCAAGTTGTTTCTTCTCCAAGGATTTCATTCCTTTTGTGTCATCCATGTTTGTAGAAAGACAACAATGTCCTCTAGTTCTGATGGTGCTCGTTGTAACCTATATAACTGTGCATCGGCATGGTATCCTCAATTACATGTGCTTCTTCTCCTGATTGTATTCTTGATAGATGGTCTGGTCTAGAATTACTTTTCCTAGTTTTACCACAACTGTGAAATCAAATTCTTGAAATAAGAGCACCCATCGACATATGTGCCCTTGTAAAATAGGTTTATTTACCAAATACTTCAATGCCATGTGATCTGTATAAAAGATGAATGGTGTAGCTAGTAGGTATTGGTGGAATTTATGTAGCGCATAGATCATTGACAAAGCTTCGCACTCTGTAGTTGTGTAATTCTATTACTAAGAGTCAAATTTCTACTAGCAAAATAGATAGGATGATCTACAATACCTTCTCCAGGTTGAGCCAACACCACGCGCCAATGGCCATGCCAGAGGCATCAACATGTACATGAAATGGTTGGTCCCATGAAGGAAAATGCATAGAATAGGCACGGTAGTAAGTTTTCCTTTAATGTCTCGAATGTGCGTTGTTGTGGTTCTCCCCAGTAGAACGTACCTTTCCCTTTTAGTAACTCTTCTAATGGTGCAAAACTTTGGCATATCCCTTAATAAAATTTCTGTAATATCTTGTATGACCCAAAAATCCATGCACCTCACTCGACTGGGTAGGCTCTCTTAGGCCTATAATGACTGCAACCTTGGTTGGATCAACCAATAAACCCTCCTTGCAGATTATGTGTCCTAAAAGTATTCCAAATGGTGTAGCAAATATGCACTTCTTGATGTTCAAAGAGATACTCAACTATCTACATCTTTCAAACATTAAGCATAGATTGTCACAATGATCCTTAACTAATCCATACACCGTCCAATCATCTAAATAGACCTGTAAGAAGTTGTGAATAAATTCCTTGAATGCTTGAACAACTATGCAAAAATACAACAGGCACATTTTTCGACCAAAAGGCATTACAGTATAGGAAAAGCTACCCCATTCAGTAGTAAACATAGTCTTTTCTTGATCCTCTGGGTAATCCTAACTTTGATGATACCCAGAGAACCCATCTATAAACGAATAGATTTTGCGCCCTACAACACCTTCTAGTATTTCCTCAGTGAATGGCGTAGGAAATGGATCAGTTACACATGCAACATTCAACTCCATGTAGTCCACGCATATCTTAAATCCATCCATCCTTCTTGATATTGATCACCATTGGACTAACCCATTCTGACTCATCAAGGGGCTTGATAATCCCAGACTTCAACATTTTATCAATCTCTTCTTTGACCTTTTCACGCAAGTTGGGGTTCATTCTATAAGGTCTCTTTCTAACTAGGCATGCACCCTCTTTAAGCTTTATCTTCATCTCCCCTAACGATTCATGCATGCCTTTAAGTTCATGGTACCCCCTAGGAAATAAGTCTGGTAATCCCTTAGTAACTCTATGATTTTTTCCACTTCAAAGTCTACCAATAGTCTCCAATTATGGCTTCCTTAGGCTCAATATCTGTTCCAATATTCACCCGCTTTGTCTTCATAGGTTCATGATAGGCGCGTGCGTGGTCTTATCCACACTTTATCCAATACCTCACGCCTCCCTGTTGAATGGTTTACATCCATATTTTCTACTTCTTCATCATCCACTAAGTAGACCATTTTTCCTTTCTCTTTCTCAAGGAAAGCATGTTGAAGTAATGTTGCATCGGCCTCTGTTCTTCATCAAGACGTGCTCCTAAGTCTTCTTTATCTAATAACTCTGAAGGAGTTCTTCAGCCTTGGCACTATCCCCCATAGTTAAGCACTTTATAACTTTCAATATTTCTTCCACGGAGGCTTTGTAGAGAAGAAGTCAAATGTCTAGGCCATTCCCATGATTAAATTCTGCCAATTTCTAGTTTCTCTATGGAGTTCTACATATACATACCAAGCATGTGTGCAACCTTGTAAAGTGGAATAAAACTTGTGCACCCATAGCGAAGGTGGTAAAGCTTCCCCCCTTCTTTCTAGAGTCTCTCACACTTCTGAACGTGGTGCTGAATAGGTTGATTACCATGATAAGTACTTATTTGAGTAGGTGCATTTCTCTTGAAGAACCTAGTAGTAAGAGCAATCCTAATTTCATTCCATCCTATAAGATTATCCTTGTGGGCCACCCACCAGCATGTGTTGTTGTCCCACAGTGTATATGCTAGCATATTTCTTCTTTCTAGTGGGTCTATCCATTGTTCTTCCATGGCGCAGGGAATACCATGGGATCCCCTTCTCTGTGTAACAAGGTACCAGTTGTTACCTATCCTCCTAACATAACACGGTTTTGTGCCTCTAGGAAATATGCTCTTTACTTCGCTGCCCTACCAACTCATAAGTGTTGTGAGCCCAATTATCACAAGCAACACTTGTAGTATCACTAATAGATTGTGCATCCTCCCACTTGAATTAGTCCTTCTTTGGTTAGCTCAATTATCTCTGGATCTTGGATGGCGCATACATAAATCCTATTCAGATCTTCTTCACTTAAGGGCTCAACATAGGGCACAAATTTTCCATTTGTTAAAGGGATAATAACTCTTTCCTCTTTGTTTTCAAAACTGATATAGCCCTTGTTGAACCGAAGATCAACATTATTTGCATAGCACCAAGGACCCCAATAGAGCTGGGAAGCTATCGACTCTCTGCCAGTGCTAAAACTTCAAAGTCTCCAGTGAACTTGGCTCCTTGTATGGTAATGGATGCATCTTTCAAACTCATGGGAGTGGCCTTAGTCCGATTAGCCATGAATAATATATTAGAGGATGGCTGCAATGGGGGTCTTCCCATTTGTACCCATGCATCTAAGGTAAGAACATTGACTTCCACACTTGTATCAATCAGTATATTACTCAATAGCCACCCATCCACAATAACATTCAGAGTGATTTCCTTGTCATAATCTAGGCTATGAGGGGAAGATTCACATGCAGAATCTGTCATCCAGTCTCAACACTTGCGTGTGGAGTGTTTCCTTTTAACCAACTCCCTAATAGTGGAATGATATTTTCTTGGTGCAACATTTTACACACTTCCCTTAAGTCATCTATATCAGTTTGGACCATCTCTGATACTTTATTTTGCTCCATCTTCCGTGATTTCTCTTTTAAGTATTGTATCTCACCCTGAAGATTCTTGAGAACTTCCATGGTTTCCTGGTAAACCTCCTTTTGATGGGCAGGATCTGGGTATCATGCATGAAGAAACTTCCTCTTTAGTGATGGTAGGCTTCTCTGTAATGCTTCTCTGGCACGTGCCACCTCAGCATGGGTCATGATCTTCACTTGCAACGCCTCGGACTCTACTTCCAACTTAGGCATCCATTGATTTTCAACAACGCATTGTATCCTAACCATCCCTGCACCTTTGTTTTCTTGTTTATGTTGCTTACTCAAATGCTCATATAAGTCCGGGCACTCCTCATAGCTATGGTTCTTTCCACAAAAAGAACATGTAATATTCAGGGACATTCACGCCTATAGTGGTCAGGAGATCCACATGTATAACATGTTCCATGAGGAAACTCACCTCTTCCTCCTCCATGGCCTCGTCCTCCATATCCACCTCGATAACTACGTCCTCTTCCACGACCTCCTTCAAAACACCCCTCATTCCTGTCATAGCATGCTTGATTGTGATCCGATCCTGGTGCTCATTCTTGTTTTTAGAATTATCAGTTATACTTGTCTATCATACACCAATGTCTATGGCATCATGGATTTGACCGATCAATCTACAATCTTCTGTATCATGGGTCGAGGACCGAAAATTTTACAATAGCAGGATACATTCTTCCTTATCATGCATTGTAACAAAGGGTAGTGGCTAGCATCATGATTTAAATGGCATATCTCACAGTCTAACAAAATGAGTTATCGATCTGAGGAAAACTATCCTTGGTGTGACCTTCTACTTCACAATCTATACACCAAATCCTGAGCACGTTTCATGGGCCAAATTTTGATAGTTTCTCTAACTACTTTTCCATAGCTGCAATTTTTGCCTCTAAGAATGGGCTAACGCCAGTGTCAATACTTCCAACGGCCTCAGCATGTAGGGCTACCTCCAATGCCTCACGGAGTCGAGTGTATGTCTTATGTGATAATGCCCTTCTAAAAGGGTAATCAGACCCCCAACGAACCATTGTGCATGTTGGCTTGCATGTATATCATAAGATAGCTTAGATAATAGCATTTTAAAATGGGCATCATACTCTCTAACACTCTCAGTAGTGCCTTGCTTAATATCCTTGAGTGCACTTATACTCTTCTGCTCAAACTCAGGGATGTGAAACTCTTTAAGGAATGCATCTTTTAAAGCTTGTATAGTCTACACAAGTCTGATCAGGGTCAAATTTTCTATACCAACTATGTGTGCGCCCTTGTAACGTAGTAGAAAATTGGCTTTCCCTACACTCAAAAGTATGATTCCTTTTGCACACCACATTATTTCACACATATGCACATGTTCAACAACATCTTCTATGCCCCTATACTCTGGAAGATGAAGAGACATTTCCATGTAAATATTTTGGGGTTGGTGCGGACCTTTCCCACCTGATCCAGAACCTCATGTGTTTCCCTACCTCTAGAACCACCAGATCCACCTAAACTAGAGCTACCTATGCCTCCTAATCCTAAACCTATAGCTGGGGTCGGACCAGAAGATGTACTTCCTGTGTCCCAATAGTAGAACTAAATTGTACCCCAACAGTCTGCGAAGTGTTACTACTCCCAGAAGTTAGTCCAAAAATCAGCATGCTTGTATTTTGTTGATGATACACCCAAAAAGGTACTCCCATATAACAATGAAGTTGTTTGTGCTGCCATTATTGTGCCTCTTATAAGACTCGCTCCTACTCTCCCACTGCTTGAATTAGCTTGTTGATTGTTTGTTGTACTAGATGCTTTAAAAACCAAGCGCAAGGGTAAGGTTGCTAGGTGGATTTAGATGCACGCCATGGCCCAGGTCGTCTCTGTTGGTGCACTTCTACGTGAGGCCGAGGAAGGATCCCTATCATGCTTTCCAAGATGGGGAGTTCCTAATGCTCTGGCTCCACATCTTCTACATGAGCTTCAAATCCTTCACAAGCCATAATCTCTCTCAACATACCATTTCTTCTGCAATGTTACGCTACTTCTTCTCTATCTCCCTCTCACATGCCTCATTATACTTAAGCCACCTTTCCTCTCTCTGCCTTTCTGCTACTAGGTCTGCCATCCTTCACCAAACCTGCTCCTTCCCCACATGTGGTGGGGTTTAGTTAGCCATCGGTTTACTCTCCAAATTCAAATTTACCATCAGGATCTTGATTGCCAGTGGAATTCCTTGCAGGTAAGTTCCCCTTGGATATCGTAAAAACTAGAATTCAGCTACCTCTGGGCATGAATAAGTGGAAATTGAGTACTCCAAGATATAACTATTTAAAACACCACGGAACCACGTATCCACAGCTCAAGTCCAAATCATATCAGCATCATAAAGGGCCTAAAATTCTTCTTGTGTCCAAACAAGTGCGTGATACCTCCAATTCCACTTAGATGCATATGCAATCAGCCACTCATACAATTCTATTGGAAAGATAGTGAAAAATATCTCATATAAACTATCATACATATTTTGTTCCACCCATACATGCGTGCGTTAAACTCAGATCCAGTGTTGAACCGTTGTGTATTCTTCTTCCAGATCGTGTATCCACTCTTCAACACTTGCTAAGGTCAACCGGTATGTCTTCATCGCAAACCATCCTGAAAACAACTGAAAAAGAGGTCCCAACAATGGAACCAATGATGCAGCCTAGAATTCAATAATACAAGCCCAATAAGACCCTAGACACATTGGCACATCACTCAGCCTAGACTGAGCACTCACCCAAAGCACGCAAAGGTATCAAGTCCCTCTTTAGGGTTGTTGTTGCAGGTTGTTAGCATGATGAAGACTTTAATCATTCAGATCTACAACTACTATACTCTTCAAACAGTGCATAATCAAGTCTAGATCTAGAAAGTAATAAACTTAACAGATAACCATAATGAAATCAAGCATGTAATATTGAACTATAACCATGATAACACCTTGATTCAGTCCATAATCCCCATTATATTAAATGCAATAAGTATACACAGAAGCTTCATTACAATAACAGTAGTATACGCTCATGCACATAACAGATTTAGCAGCATAATCTCACTATATCTCCATGTATGCATATATATATATATCTACTACACAGTTTACTACATACTTATAAGGGTGGGGACTTTCCCTTCACCACTTATCTAATCCCAAAATAGGTCGCATGTTATTACTAGCCATGCGTCGTTACAAAAATAGCCACACATGCAAGTGTGCTAACAATAGACTATTGTTAGTTAACTGACAGTAGTAGATCTATTTCGGCCTGTGTCCATGCAAAGCACTTCATATCTAATCCTCCAAAAATATCCAATGCGTGACGCGTAAGTCTCCAATCGGTTTGAGTGCTCCGCACACTATCTCCAAAAATAGATCCTTGTCGTGAAAATGGCTAAGTCCCGAACTTGTTTTTGTTCCTCACGTGCAATCCTTTCTGATACTTCTGCGCCTTTGAATGAACTCTACTCTCCCGCGTGAACCTTCTATATTTTCTTTACTAAGTGTCAGGGTTTGACTGATCAACAGACAAGTATTTATAAATTTGATCATTTACGTGGTTAGGAGTTTATTAAATACCACGCTATATGATTATCTGATGGACATTAAGTTACATTGGGTTCAAGTTCATTCGAGAAAATAAATGGCCTTTAGATGTGGATTTTACACAACCGTGTTTGTTAATCCTTTGGAATTATTATTCTTTGGAATAATACTTGGAATGGGGACTCGGTTTTGGTTTCTTTTATATGAGTTTAACATTACCATCCTCGAGGGCGTAAAGTTAGAATTTTTGGGCCATGGTAAAGACTTCGTCAAATTTTTGAAAATATTATATCTAAAGTGTTGACGATATGTGTTTAATGCACTAGATAAAATAACTCGATCAATTCGGTTTGTGGGAGAAAGAAGGATAATTGATTGATGATCTTGTGTTAGCATGTGATGACTTTTGCAATGACTTATCTTTGACCTATTTGATAGTATAAATATCTGTAATAAAAATCTTACGGAAATGTTGATGGAAAAATTTTCTAATAACAATTGTGTGAGCTTTGTGAAGTAAAAGAGGGAATATTGTGGGATACTATTATATCACCAAGTACGAGCCCAACTAAGGACATAGGAAATGTCCTCAACATAAGGTATTGGTCATGTGTAATGAGATAACATGCATGGCATAAATATTGGATGTGTTATTGAGGGTCCTCCTTATTGTATAATTTAATAAACTTTGGGAGTTCCTAGTGTGGGGATATGCTTTGAAAGGTACTAATGGATGAATAGGTTCATTACATATTTTATCGCATGCGATAGGGTGCTTTTAGGAACCTTGGTTGTCAGAAGCTTCAAGACTTGAAATCCTATTCATTAATGCTTGTAAAGGATCATTTTATGAGAATTTTGGGGGTTGAATGATTAAAATTTAGGTTGATTATGGAAATGTGGGATTGGTTGCTAATATATATGATAGGGTAATGAGACATTGTGTTGAAGAGCAACGCTCATGAGAATGTTGTGGGTATGCTACAAAAACAAAGGTTGTGATGGTTGAATATACTGATAAGAGATAGGAATGGACGTGTTGATAAGGGGTTGAGATGGTTGCGGTATATATTGAGATGAATGGAAGTTTTGATAAGTGGTTTAAATGGCTATGATATATAGTGGGAATGGATTTGTGAGATAGGGGCCTTCGATGCATGTTGTGAAGATGGGTGGGTACTAGAAATGGAACTAGTATTAGTGAGAGGTATATATGTGGGGATGGACATGACTAAATTTTGATTGAGGATGTAGGTTTTGTGAAGGGATAAGTGGGTTTGTATTAGGAATAGCAACCAAACTCACGGGAGGTGTGGGAGAGGTATTGAGGATGTAGGACTAGATGTGGCGAAAAACGTGTTAGTGTTATTTTGTGAGTTCGTCGAGATCAATGAGGGAAACTATGATGGAGATAGTGGTTGGTTGGTTGTGTCTGTCTTATGAGATAACATGAAGGTTGAAATTGACGACGAAGGAAGATGAAGTAGGGACCGGTGCCTCCCGATCCACCAATGGTGGAGTAGGGATGAATTTATTGGATGAGCAGCTCATGATTAGGTTCAATGATCCTATAATTTTGAAGTTGACGGTAGTAACTAGGGATCTTTTTTGGTGTTCTTTATTGGAGGGAGACACCTCGGGAAGAAAGGTAGGTGTTAAGGGCCACTTTGGATTAGAATCTAGGATTTTTGTAAAAACTAGGTCACCAATATTGAGTAAGTTGGGGCTAGGTGGATTGGGGATTTCTAATGTGTGATTTATTGTTAAGATAATGTGGTAGTTCTTGATTGGTTGTTGAAGGTGATCAGAATTGGTCAATTACGCTTGGAATCTCTTAAAGGCGAGAATGGATACTATCCAGGGATTGTTGGAGGCGATCGGTCATATTGTTAAAATGTTTTAGACAAGATTGTTGTCTGCAGTTAAAAACATGAACTAAACAATCAATCAATGAAGGAAAATAAAAGAAAAAGTAGTTGATTACAACTGAAAACTAGTGATGCAAATATTTTTGATTATGTGGAAGAAATTTGTTGTTATCTCTGAAAAATGACACCCTCGATTTTTCATGAATGAATGGATGAGCAATCAATATTTTTGGGTAACATGGGACTATCTCTTAAGTTTTGGGACTTTCTACTTTGATAAAACCTCCATAGAGGGTTGGTTCCTCTACCTATTCATAATGTTAAAATACTCCTAAGGAAGAAAATGTAACTATCTAATCTTAATCTAACAATCCAAGTGACCAGGGAAAGAAGGAAATGCATAAAAGGGAAAATACTAACCTAACAAAGGTGATAACACCAATAAAAATATGAGTACACTCTAATGAGGGAAAAGGGAGAAGGAAAATGGGGAAGGGAGAGTTCAAACATGAGTGACACGGATCTAAACCATAATTTTACCTTTCTATTCTCCGTGAGACATAAAAAATGAACTCAGTAAAGGATAAATACATGCACAAAATACAACAAAGGAGAATGGAGAGAAAAGGAAATGCAAAAAAAACATAAGTTATGGTTGAGAAACATCATACAACAAATATTTTATTGCTTTCAAAGTATGCACAGACAATTACATGTGAAGAAGAAGGAAAAAGAAAACATTTCCAAGTTTAAATTAAGGTCTACAACTCAGATCTACTCAGAAAATTTTGACAGAGTTCATTTACATTTTAGAATATCCTTCCCTTCACAAATGAGAGATTTTACATTATATAGAAGATGGGGAAGAGAGAGAGAGAGGGGAAAAGAAAGGAAACTCGGATATCCTCTTTCAACCACTAAAAACATACATTAAATGTTTGAAAAGAGGCATGGGAACCCTTAAAATATCATTTCCCTATGATAATTTTCTTATAGGATAAGGAATGGGCACCATACTTCATCAAATGTGGTGGTTGAGCTACCTGGAATTGTGTTTTTAATGTTGGAGTGTATTTTCTCCTTTTCACCCACCTACCCTTGCCTAAATTAAGAAATTTGTGTAGAGGATTTTGAGAGCTTTCCAAATGTACCAAGTTTGTTAAATTCGGAGTAACAAGTCAAAAGAGATGGCCATTAGAATTTCACGAGCTCGGGAGGTCAATAGGGTTCTCTACACGATGCTACAATCCCCATTAATGTGGTTCTTGCCTAGTGCAGATGAACTGGATGGTCGGAGAACTTGTGGATGGGAGAAATTGTTCCCATTTTTCTTACGAGCCATGTTTTTACCACATTGGTCATCATTTTGGGTGTTAGACAAAGATTTAGGGTTCGGGGTGGAACTATGGAATAGTTCCAACTAAACCACTAGTGCCTGCATCGTCAATTTCCCTCGCTTTGTTCCCATGTCTCACTCTGTTCTCCACTTATATTATTCAGTTGCACAACTGATTTGAGGAACTGTTGACTCAGAAAAACCATTCTTCCCACTCCCTCGGTTCCTCGCAACTCTCACCTTGCATGCACCATCATTACCTTACTCCCGCTAAGTCGGCCTACTTGGCCATGCGGAGAACCAAAAATTTGGCAAAAATTTTCCTCATGTTCTTGAAAAACCTGATCCACCCACAATACATTGTCTGAGGCTTAAATGCGGATAATGCGGCAATGCAGGGAATAGGAAGAATGAAGGAATTGTTCTTTTGGTTTCTCCTAGACTTGATTTATCCACAATACATTCAAAAGACCCATTTTTCTAATTTTTGTCTAAGAATGGGCTTGAATAGATTTTCAAGGAGAAGAGGAAATGCCGTGAACCATTATATTATTTTCCAAAACATGATTTTTCCCATTTCTGATCATCTCTACCACACAAGTATAAGATGGAAACGTAAGTTATCAAAATGACCCTGGGGGTATTTTGGATAACAGTGTGAAATGTTAAAAATGGCTAAACATGTACTAAGAGAAGGTTTTCTAAGGCTGGTTTCAAGTAAGTTACGTAATGGAGTCCTCGATATACCCGAAGGTATGTGAGGCCTAGATCTGTGTTGGTGTCGATACAAGGCATGGTATTGGGGCCTACCCCCTCACTTCACGGTCTTGCAGCGATAAGGGTGTCGGGTGCTTAGTCGATATACCACCCACCAGATTTTTTATACTCAGCCAGAACACCGAGTCGGATTATCCTCTTGGTGATGAAATCCAAGTAGGTCCACATAGGAAGGATTGTTTAAATGTAAATTAATTGTTATGTGGTTTGGTTGTGTGTGAAGGGAGTTTTTGTGAATGTAATTATTTTAACTCCTAATTAAGCTATGTGAGCAAGAAAATATGAATGTTCATTTTAAGATCCAAAGGAAATATTTAATTCGATGAGAATAAGACACACAAGATGTATGTTGAAAGAAATAAAAGAAGAAAAAGAGTGTACCTTGATCATTTTTTCCTTTTTAATTTTTAATTTTAATGTTCAAGCACTTTTTTGAAATGGCAACAAGGTACTACGATTTGAAAAGTTAGACGAAACGAAAAAAATAAAAAAAAAGAAAAATATAGAATCTAAATGAAAAAGGACTAAGAGGTCCCATCGAATGTGTCGAGGATGTTTATGGTGTTTTTGGTTAGTGTTATAAATGTTGAAAGAATAAAAAAATCAAATAAGGGAGGGTTTATTGATACCTGTGCAATGATAATCATGTTGTTAAGAAGATCAAGTGCATGAGCAATGAAAGAGGCTCCTCTTATCACCAAGTGAGAAGACCTGCATACAAAGACAATTAAACAAACAAATATTAGATAAAGATGATAAAAATTTGCTCGATGAATGTCGATCCCAGGAATCTAAAAGACTTCCTTTGAAGGGTGCCAACTTGTTTTATACAATTAAGTGATTTGATAATGATAAGATAAATGATAAAAATGATTTAGAACTCAAGAGGGATGGAAAGATATTTTCAACATTGTAAATGGCCCAGGCTAGAGTAGTAGAAAGATCGAAATCCAAGAAATAATCGAACCACTCTTGTTCGGTTGTGTCATGTATCTCTCATATGACTTAAAGTTGATATTCAATGTATTCAATTTATGATGTGATTGCAATGGGGCACGGTTGAGCTCGTGTGAGATGTCAAATTGTTCCCACACAAAATGTTGTTGGACTATTAAGAAGTCATATATGCTAGTGATGGGGTGTGAAGGACTTGGAACAGTCATCTACAAAACATACATCTTGCAAAAAACTGAATAGATCAAAGAAGATTGATATAAATATGATAATGCTAAAAATTACTAGAAAAGACAGGGATCGACGACGATCGGGAGAAAATGATAGTTTTGATAAAAGACTGATAAAAAATAGATAATAATTGATGCTAGATAGAATTTATAGTGTTGAGATAAAATATAAGGACTCCGAAACCCGTGAGATTCGAGATGTATTTGGGAGGCTAATGAAGGAAAAATAGAAGTCAAGGAATCAAAGACGATCAAGATTGACGACGATTGTTGTTTGAAACTACAAATATTATAAAGGGTTGTTAAATGAATAAACAAGGGAAATCTTGAAGGGGCTACGCAAGATGGAGTCGACTACTAATCAAATATTATAATTAATCTAAAATAGGTGCCAAAGATGAAAAATAAAGGTACTTGAACCTTGACAAATATCATGAAGGTGATAGAGCTCCAAAATATAATTGATCGTGATCTAATGAAGTTCCTCGGGATCTTAGTAGCACGATGTTGGTGATCTCGAGCATAATGTTATTATTCACTAATGCAACAGTTTTTCCTTGAATCCAGATTCTGAAAATTTTTTCTTGTGTAATTGAGAAATTGGGCAGGAGGGTCATTTAAGTAGAATTGACGACATCCACAACGATCACCGGCTATCACGGATCACTGTTGATTTATCTAGAGAGGTTATAACCAACAAGGAAAATATGGAAAATGGTTGAAACCACTTGTCATCTAAGGATTTATGTTTTTTTCTAAAGGGTGGGAGGTTAGGGATTTGGGTAGGAAGAGGTTAGGGGGTTAAGATGGGTAGGGTAAATTAGGCTAGGTTGGTTTTAGGTGGTTAGGGGAGGGTAAATGAGATTTACGTGGGTAATTTAGGATTTACAATGGTAGTTTATAAGGTACTTAGGATAAGGATAATAATGATAATTGTGATAATGTGATTAATGTGTGTCGGGTCACCTAGGGGTGAAAAAGTGGTGTCTATAAAAGTACTAATAGTAGCAACAATGTCAACAAGACAACTATTAGAAACATCAATATTAGTGCATATATTGATCGGTAAAAATAAGTGCAAAGATAGTAGTACAAATAGTTTCATGCAAAAAGGAATAGTTCTTGTAAACATCAAACACCCATAGTGTCACAAGACAATAAAGGCCCTTGGGATTACAAACAAGAGATGCAACATCACACAAGAAATATGTGATGCCACATCGGCTTCATGAAATGTTTTCACCCTTTTTAGGTTTGAATGGGATTTACACCTAACCAAAAAGGAATGAAATAAAAGCTACAAGGGGGTTATTCTGATTAATTAACTTACAACATTAATGATTCAATATCAGAATAACACATTAATACTTGTAACAAATGTACATGATATAATACAAGTTCACAAATATAAGGGATTGAGTGCACTTAGCTAATTATAGATGATTTTAGACAAATTTGGATAATCTAGATGATGGAATAGGAGATCTAGACCTAAAAGTGCTTCATAATCGGAACTTTGATTTGAATATGATCCTAGGTAGGACCTTACACTAGGGTCGGGAATGTTTATCTAGTCTTGACTGTTTTATGGTCTTGACCCTACTCAAAACTAGGATTTGCAACTTTGTGGGTTTTTCACTTGTTTGAATATCTTCATCTCTCTCCCGATAGTCACACTATGAGGGTATTTGAATTCTCTACCCAAATATTTCAAACCCTAACTATGGATGATAATTATTTTTAAAAAAACATTAGTTGGGTTGTGGTCACCCATGTGCAATGCAGACATTGGCACTACTTAGAAGAGGCCTCAAACCGCACATCGTTCTCCACCTAGCATATGATATCTAGTTGTAGTGTAATCAAATTCTACATCCTTCCTTTGAAAATATTTAATTGATTTTCTCTCTTAAAAATCTACTTGAGTGAGTGACTTTGAGTGTTTGTAAATGTGGAAATCATTCCCTAGACCTAGTGGGAAGCTTCATACTTGTAGATGGTGCTACCCTAATGAATGTGCAAAGGTATTTGCAGAGTGTAGGGAGCTTTGAGTGCCTTTTTTGATAGCATTTTCAATATGATTCCATAATAGTGTTAAGTACTAAATGAGGTGAGTTTCACTTTCTTATATATTCTTTCGAGGGTAATTTAAGTTAATAAGGTTGACCGAGGAAGAATAAATGACCTAAAAAATCTTGTACAATAGAAATTTTGGGACTAAAGTGAGCAAGGTCAAAACCATACACTAGGGTCAGGAATATATGGATGTTACTACCCCTCTTATACACTTTTTACTCTAGGGGGAAATATGAAGTGTGAGGTTTGGAAGCTGATCATGAGGGTTTCTTAGTGAATTTTATGCATTCAATTATCAAAAACTATTAACATATGAGTGTGTATGATCAAGCAAGCTAGATATGAGACCTAAAGATATATCATATGAGAGTGAGTAAAGTGCACTTGTTTGAATAAGAGAGCAATGTCAAGACTAACATTATCAAAGAATAGAATTACCAAATTTGAGTGTCTACGGCACAAAGAATTTTAGGTAACATTTGCTAACATGGACACACTTTGTGAAAGAAAAAGTGGATCATTAGTATATGATTGAAGTTGTTAATAGAAATGGGTGAAGTGAATGAATAACTATCCTCGGTATACAGTACTAAGATAGATTAAATAAAAATGAAATGATAAGAACTCGTATGTATGAGTGAAGGCATAATTGGTATGAATCAAATGGAAATAATCACTTGTAGAATGTTTTGCACTAAAATATATGTTTAATTGAAATATTACAAATTCTTGTATGGGTGAAAAATTAAAGTTATAAATTAGTATTGAAATATTATAGAGTATTGCAAGAATAAATAGGTTGTTTAACTATTCTTTTGGTAAGTGTCATAGATTTAGTGATGTGTGTAGTTGTAACTTTGTTGTAATAAATAAATATGTCATATGACTTGGTATTATAGCTTCATAAAGGCAATTAAAACAACCAAGATAATGAAAGATAATTTATTGAGTCAATAAAGTTTGAGGTTTGAAAACCAAAGAGTATGTAGAAAACTAGTATTAAAATAACCTTGTGAGATGTCATATTAATGTATTATTTCAAGAACTTCAAGACCACGATCATGTTTTGCAAATATTGAGGAATATTTAGATAAATGATCTGGGGTTTAGCTATGTGGACTATTCAATAAATTTTATTTTTAATTCTTAGAAATAGATAATATACTCATATGCTTGGAATATATATCTTATAATACAAAAATTTGTAACCTCTCCATTGGAACACTTTAAGGGAGATAATTATATTTTTAATAAAAATTCAAAATTTTCATGTAATATTTAATTTCTTTCTTTTTATATGAGAGCTTCACAACTATCCAATCTTTAAAGGGTGTATATATTCCAGGTCATCATATTCAAAGAAATTCATCGACAACGTGCATTACCATATCAAATTTTACATGACTTCACTAGGGTCTTATTTAGATTAGTTCACTAGGATGGTGGTTTTATTTAGAGATATTTCACTAACACTTGAGGATGTTACTTAGAGATATTTAGAATCCCGCATGAGTATTGACTTAATGTTAACTTGAAATGTTGTAGAATCTTGTACTCTAAAATTTGTTCAAGACTTTAGATAAGGATGGAATTGAATTTGATAGGGTGTTTAAATCCATCGCATTTCTTAGTGGAATGAGGTATATATTTTCATCTCTTCATATTTTAGCATATTATTTTTATTTGGCACTCACCTTATTGTGTAGAAAAGGAATCTTTTAAAGATATTCATGTTCATTTGATATTGTTCGAATACCCATGTGTCCATAATTTGATAGCCATACTCTAGCTTCTTTTATACTTTGATATGTATACATGCACACACTTTTAAGTGGGGAAATATAGACACCTAAAAATAGCCATATTTATTAATTTTTAAATTTCATGATTTTAGGATGTCTTTGTACATATCAATTATTGATCCAAACTAGGTATTTTGGCACAATTCAACTTCTTGTGTTCCTTGTCCCTCATGTCAAATCCCTACAACTACCTTTTCCTCCCTCCTCTTTCTCCCTTTTTCCTTTGAAACTTGGTTTGAACATGAGCGGTGATCTTAGGACTATCCGGAGAGGACCTTGTGCTCTTGGGTGATCTGTTTTGGTTAAGTGTGCACTTGTTCATAAGTCTCGTCTTTATTTCTTTTTAACCATTTAATGTTGATTTGAGTGCCATTAAGGTCCTAATTTGAGTTCACTTTATCCATAGATACACAATATCATAGTTCATTTAGTAATAGGCACATTGTGCATTTTATAGAGAATTAATCAAGCATTGAAAAGAATTCTAGAGAGATCAAGTAGTCATTACAAGATAAAAGCTAGTATTTCTCATAAATCACTAAGGGCATATGACATAGGATTTGCACACCACCGATCGTTTTGATTATACAAATTATTACTAATTTTGACATTATTTAATGTTTAGGGGCCTCATAAATTGATGGTGCTTAAAAAGCTAGTTAACTTACAACACAAACCCCTAATGGTTTATTGTTTTCCTTAAGGTTGGGATGTTGTATCCATTATAAGATAAGGAGTAGAAGGAATTTATTTTGTAGGTTGCAAGTATTATAACATAAGGATTGCAATTAAAGAAGAAGATAAACTCTAAATTCATTTTCAACCAGCTTATCTCTTAGCAATAGCATCCCGCATGCTCCATACAACTCTTTCTAGCCATTGCCATTTTTTTACATAAGGTTTTTTTATCACTTCTAAACACTCTTTTTCAATACCAAATCTTGCAATATTCAAGATGCATCTCCATAACTTACATAAACTCCTTTCTTTTTAAAATTAATTAATTAAACACTAGAGTTTTATTTATCTTTGCCGAATCCATTTAAATCCATATTAACATTAACCACAATTCAAACAACTTGTGGCCAACTACACCAGCAACCTTATCAAGCAAACTCAATCTTCTCCGTAACTTATATAAACTCCTTTATTTTTAGAATTAATTAAACAGTAGAGTTTTATTTATTTATTCTGCCGAATCCATTTAAATCCATTTTCACATTAACCACTTTTCAAAGACCTTGTGGCCAACCACACGAGCGACCTCATCAAGCAAACCCAATCTTGATTTGACCACTATAAAATACAAAAGATGTTTCAATGAATTTGGTGTGTTTTAATGAGGTACACGTCTCCATACAAGTATAAATGGAGCACCCATTTCATTCCTTTTCCCAAAAGGTGCCAATTGCTAGGGAAGAGGATAGGAACTTGAAATTTGGGTTTTCCAATAAGATACGTTCATGGAAATCTGCACCCATTTTGATACTTCCATGGAAATCTGCATCCATTTTGATGGATAGAAACTTCTCCCACAAATTTTATAATTCATTGGAATATTAGCAAATGCCAAAGAGAAACTTTATAAACAAACTCCAATGGAATACTTTATTATATTATAAAATAAGACAATTCCCAATGAGATGCTTTCAAGAAAATGTGCCTAAACATGGGAAGCACACAGATATGCCCTCAATTTCTTAACACAATTTCTTTTTATCAGTTTTATGACATTTCCTAAACGAAACTTGCAATTGGCCAAGGGTTTATTAATTTTCTTGAAAATTGTTGTCTTCTAGTACGTATTACCAGAAATGATTATTGTTATTACAAATATTTTAGATTTTTAGTGATACTGAATTTTATTGTATTCAAGAAATTGTTTTTGCACTGCATTATTACGCCGGAGGCGTTTTCCCAGTGAAGTGAAACCTCCTGAGTCTGACACAGTCAGAATGCAGACGGTGAGGATTCAAAGTGTCGTTGAAGCCAGCTTTTAAATTTTTGGTTCATAAGGTTATGTGGTGACTGGTTATCCTGCCAAGTATATCTTGTCATATTTCTGTTTGCGGTGAATTCGATCAAAATGGGTGGTCTGCTTGGTGTTTGCTTTTGCAACGCTGGTGATGATAGCATCAATGCCAATGGCAGACGTTGCACAGAAGTTTAACACGGTGTTGCAGGCAGTGGCTCCCTCTTTGGCGTTTCTGCAGACGAATGGAGCGGGGCAGCCGAGCTGGTAGTTTGCAGCAGCGTGAAGAGGTGGGCTGGAACCGCCACAACCTCCCCTGCCAAGCCACGGATAAAACAGCAAAATCTACACGATTCGATGTCTCTTTCTAGAGCATATATTTGAGTTTTTAATTTCTTTTTTCTTCTATCTCCTTTTGACGGGTTTCAAGCGGCTCTGCACTGCGAAGAGCGGCTCACCGAGGCTCTGGCAGAGGAAATCCGTTCAATGCACATTGTGAAAGAGACGGAGTGTGGGGACGTTATGAAAACATGTTTTCTGAGACGGTGCGGCCTACGGCTCTGATGGCTGTTATGAGCAACAAGCAGATCAATGTGGCAAATTGTGGCGATTCCAGAGCTATGCTTTCCACACGTGGCAAAGATGATAACATGCATGCACTGTTACAGGTAAATTAGTGAGTTAATAGATCAGTACATTATGTGCGGAAAGTGGTGTTGAACGACACTCCAATAAAAAATGTTATCAAAGCTTATTAAAACAAATAATTTTATCATAGCTCGAGTCAGGTGGAAATAAATATTTCTCTAATAAGAATGTATATTGCATGGCAAAATAAGTTGTTTAAGCGCATTAAACAATTGGCGTGTGTCTGTGTGAGAGAGAGAATGTGTATTAATTTTTAAAATATTTATTAATATATTAGTTTTTTTAATTTATTGATCTGTGTAAAACATAAAGTGAATTAAAATTGCAACCTTTTATTTATGGATGTAACACACTATAACGATCTACATTAAATCTTTAATATTAGTTTCTAAAAAATATGTTCATAATTAATTACGCTGAAGGCGTTTGTATGTGAGATGAAGCCTGGGGATTCTGACATAGCAGAGAGCTCAACGACACATATTAGTTTTGTCGTTGATGTACGATGTTGGATCCGTTGTCCACGTGCCTTGTTGGGTTGAGGATTGGCCATTCTGACACCCGACGACTAGGTGGCTACGGTAGACAGGAGATTTTGTACTTAGCCACCATATAAATTTTACAGGGTGTTTGAGATTTCCAAATTATTATTTCCCATAATGGGAGATTGGTTGGCGGTGAGTATCATTTATTTGTGAAATTATTATGTTAAAATTGTCAGCACATGTAGAAATATGGAGCGTATTTTGAGAGTGTTTATGCGGTTTACCTTATTACGTCTTTCCACACCTTGGTTCATATCAATAATCTCGAATTAATCTCTTCCATCTATGTGCACATTTTCAATTGATGGAGAAATGAAAGTCCTAATCACCTCACATGATGTCATGTTGTCGGCCTTGTTGACGCTAACACAAGAAGACATGAAATAATTGGAAACAACATTTTGCTTTGACTAAGCGACCCCTCAAGAACAATTCCCTCATCGTTGTTTTCATCGACGCCCCTGCAACACATTCTTTCACCATCACAAGTGATTGAGATTGTTCATCCTACAATGTATTTTTTATTTTTGTTTTAGTGGACACATGTTACTCAATAATTATTTAATCATATGCCCAAAAATTACCTCCTTATTTTCTCCTTGGTACAAAATAGATTTTAATAAGCCCTATATACATGTGGAAATATCTTCCCATATTTGTCACTTCTCAAATATTTTTAATCGAAGTAAATTGATCTATCCCATTTAGTATATTAAATTTCATATTAACAATTATTTTAATTTCATCCACTCAAAAACTTGATGCCATAAAAAAGTGAAATAACAAAATAGAAAATCTCAATCGACCAATAAAATCTTCATTTCCTTCATACTTCCATTCCCTAAAGGGGCTCAATTATTGATGAGTGTTCCTACATCACCTATTTTTTCAGTAATTACTCGACCTTGAAACTAAAAAGAGTGCCTGCAAAGTGCTACAAAAAGCAACAAGTGTGGTTAGGTTTCAAAACGTTCCCCTATCGAATACTTGCCAATTTTTTATTTTGGCCCCTTTAAGCTCGCATTTCACTCACATGAATAATGTGCTCGAGCTTGAGACAAATAAGTGGAGCACAGATAGCAGATATTATTTGGGTAGGAACAATTTGCTATGTGGAATAAGTGTGGGACATGCAAGTATTTTAAAGTCCACCTTTTAATTTCCAATATCCCTTTCATGTCTACATCTTACATATCAAATTAAACATTATCCAATCAAAATCATTGGTGTCATGAAAAACAATTAGCAAGCATAATTGACTGATTGAATTTACCTTTTCCGATATGTTTGATGGTTTGAGGGCCTCAATTACAATGGTTTTTTTGCAAACCATTGATTATCCTATAATTCCTTAAGCTTACAACTAGAAAGAAAGGCTAAAAATTGTTGTATACCATAATGTTTTTGGGGAGGATTATTCTAAGCCATGGAATAGGTGTAGGGCTTGCACGTAGTTAATTTTCCCATTGTTGTCTTTCTCCAGGCCCCTGCAATGCATTCTTTCACCACCATCGCTAATTGAAATCGTTCATCCTATAACACATTTTTGTGTTTTTGATATAGTGGAAACATGTTACTCAATACTTATTTAATCATATCTACCTCAAAAAGATTCTCTCCTTATTTTCTCCTTAATGTAAAATATATTTTAATAAGCCCTCCATACATGTCAAAATATCTTCCCAAATTTTTCACCTCTCAATTTTTTTAAACAAAGTAAACTGATCTATCAAATTTAGTATATTAAATTCCATAGTAAATAGTGTTTTAATTCTCACCTTTTTTATTTTTGACTTTGTCTTATCTAGCAAATTAAATTTTGTCCACTTAAAAAATTCATGCCATGAAAAAGTAAAATAACAAAATAAAAACTTTCAATTGACAAAGAAATCTTCCTTTTATTCATATTTCCATTCCTGAAGGCTCAATTATTGATGAGTGTTCCTGCATATCCTACTTTATCAATAATTACTCGAGCTTGAAACTGAAAAGTGTGTCTGGAAAGTGCTATAAGAACTAACCAATGTGGTCGGGTTTCAAACTTGGCCCCTATTGCATTCTCACCAAATTTTTATTGTCACCCCTTTAAGCTCACATATCACCCACAATAACACATTTATTACTTTCCTTCTCTCATGGACGCTACATTCCTCCACCTCTACCCTTTCAACTTTCACAAAAGAGATGGGCACCATTTCTTCCTGTGTTGCAAATAACAAACAACATATGTTGTATTCTAGTTTTTAGGAATGTTTTTGTTTTACTTGGTGTATCATTGACAATAATGGTTATTGACAGATGAAACCATCACGACTATTGCTAAGGAATAACCTTTTGTTGTCCTCATAGCAAGAGGGAAACCCTAATCCAATATGTGTGTGGTCTACTCCATATCTTCCTGTCTCTATTATATCTCATGAAACATGCCCTAGAATTCCCCTTGCATTTACATCTATGTTAACTACCCAATAAATGTAAGAGATGAAATTGTAAAGAATTTTTTACTTCATCATTATTGTTCAACCACTCCTTTCATTATGAGATATCTCCACAAATAATTGCATCGACGTCTTACACAACCCACCTTTTGAACTTTAAACAACTCAAATAAATTTCATGTCATTGTTTAAGGGTGGAGTTTCGATTTCCTCCCCATTCCAACTTCCACACCCTTGTACATTTCCAACCTCGAACCCCTTCTTTTTTTCCCTCTTTCTTTACCATTAATTCTCTCCCTGCATTTTGAATTCTTCAATATATCCCCTTCGGCGTTTCCATCGTACATTTTACGTATGATTGCTAGTTATTATTCATAGATTGTTTGGTCTCTTTGGAGAACATTAAAATCCTTCATTTATTTATATAGTTAAAATAATATGCCTATTTATTTTTAAGACTATAAATATTTATTCAATTTTACAAACAAGTAGTGAAAGAAAATATAGATTAAAACAATTTCAAATTGGACAAATTTCATATCAAACAATTAATTTAAAATATAGAACTAAAAATCATAGATTGAATTTGATAAAAAAACCCTCTATTCCAACCAGAAATATAAATTGACAATTACGAGATAATATAAATAGTAAAAATTTACTTAGTAAAAATATATTTTGAATGAAATGAATTGGTGAAGATTACACATAACATAGCCAACAAAAATTAAAAGGAATTCAGTTCTTATATAATGGAAAATATTATTTAAAAAGCTAAATGATTTAATAATCACACTAATTAACTAGCAATCGCATGTGTTTCATGAGATGTGAACGCCAAACGGTATATGTTATTTGATTTAGAGGTATAGTTATTACTTTTGTACTTGATGTTGATAAGGGGTTCGAGTGATGTTGTAATTGTAGAAATATAGTTGATCCACTTAATTTGAAGGTTGTTTCTACATTTCAAACTTGTTATAAATTCGTACATGATTACATGTGATACCGTTTTCGATAGTTAATTAATTTTATAGTTGATGTTGTTAGTTGTGCATCGGTTGTTCAGTTGGTGTTTTGTTGGAGAAACATTTATTATACAATTGATAATGTGTGTGATTGATAGTTGTAGTGTAGGACTTTAGTTGAAACATTACATTGAAATGTTGTATGTGTACATTTAATTATGTTACAGATTCGTACATTTAAAGTTGCATATCATATTTGAAAACATCAAATAAATGAAGGTATACGTACACATAATGAGACATGTATACATTTGCAGTATTTATATCATGAATGGTAGCCTTTAGTGGGCAATTTTAGTTTCAATAAACATGATTACATTTGATACCCTTGAACGATTGTGTCACTTTGGATAGAAGAAGTGTTGAGTATAGTAGTAGTAGAGGTGCTATCAAAGCAGAGGGTAGTATTTACAATGGGTTGAGTGATAGTAATCTTGCTTCCTCCTTTCTTCACAAAAACTACATATGATAATGGTAGACTGTATTGACTATTGTACAAGAGAAAAACTACATATCATGGCCCGTCTCTCTATATGGTATTTGGCAGTAGCTCCTATATCTATCTAAAAAAACAATAAAGCTCATATGAAGGGAAAAACATATAATTGGCTACTTGAAACCCACTTTTAACATTTATTCTAAAGCATTGATAACACAGTGAGCTCAGTCACAAGAGTTGTGCAATGGAAATTTCAAACACTTATGTGAGGAAGTAAAGTAACAAAAGTAAAAATACAAAAAGGTGGAAAAGCCTCCGTAATATTGCTTCAAACGCTTCAATCCCCGAGTTTTTATGGAGCCAAACATGACCAAATTGAAGGGGCAAAAACCTTTGAAAAATGTGAACCAGGTTAAAGACTTTTTTTACTTATCTTTTTCTATTTCAGACGCTACTTTTTCTGGTTCGACCTATCCATGAAGATCCATGGGTACTATCATGTACGTACATTGAAGCATTGCTGAAATATATCTAGCAGTGATCACTGCCCATGGTACACTTTGATGGCGCTTTCCTTCCACCGTTGGGTTGTCGTCGCTATCTCCTTCGTAGGTTGTTCATCTTATCCAATTAAGTGGCATTATCGATACATGGACGTGCATCTGGTCCCTGGAATTACTTGACCTTCCAACTGGATAGAGAGGCTAGAAAGTTATGCAACAAGTACTTATTGCGGTCACGTTCTGAAGTAGGAACATGTTGAATTTTTGCTTTTTTATTTTTACCCTATGGGTGCAAATTGCACTTGCATGAATACTTCACTACCCTCATCGCTAACGTGGGTACTCTACATCTTCCTGTCCCATAAAACATGCATTCAAATTCCCCTTACTTTTACATTTTCTCTAACTACCCAATAGAGTCAAGATTTGTAAATTCAATCAAGTATTCAACCCGACAACATTTTCCATCTCGCTTCTTGCATTTTCATATATCTTCCTCTACATTCCGCCGATGTCTACCACAACACGGCTTTAATCCATTTCTTGATTAACAAACATGTCGTGCTCTTCGTATTTCATATATTTTCACATTGTCTCCTCCATTCTTCTTTCCTTTGTCATCCTCTTTGCCACCCTCACATGCATTTTTCTAAACCCCTCTTCATTTTCCTTCATTTCTCTTCAACTGGTTTCCCACCGATCACCTGTCTCGCAGAGAATTTTGCCACATTTTGTTAGATATTTTCATATCGTCTTATTTGATTTAATATGTGTTGGGAGTGTGAATCCTAACTACTTTGATTTCCAAAGATATGGTTGTGTGGAAGCCTATGCAGAAGACCTTATAACCATTTTAGACGAGCTGGGTGTGGAAAAATGTATGTTTGTAGGCCACTCTCTATCTGCCATGGTTGGCTGCAAGGCTTCCATCAAGAGGCCTTATTTGTTCACCAAATTGGTGTTGTTTGGAGCATCCCCAAGGTAAATATGCCAAATCTGTATTTTGCATAGTTATGGAGGTTTTTGATTTTGTAACTCTGATACATCAAGTTGGTCTCAGGGAACACAAACAATACATTATTATATGCAATAGAGGTAGAGAACAGATTTCACACAAGATTATCTAGAAGCTTATATGCAGTTAGATATCCTATTGTAATTAACCTGGCCGTAATTTACAAAAATAAAACAGAATTCAAAATGTCTCTAAATATATCCTATTGTTTCCCTTTTGTTTTTCTTGAATAAGGATAAGCAAATACAACCGAAGCTATGCAATGTGAACGCCGAACGGTATATGTTATTTGTTTTAGAGGGATAGTTATTATTTTTGTAGTTGATGTTGGTAAGGGGTGTGATTGATTTTATAAGTCTAGAAATATAGATGAACTATTTAATTTAAAGGTTCTATCTCTACATTTCAGATTTGTTACAAATTTGTACAAATATATTTGTAAATCTTATATCATGAGTGGTAGTGTTTTTCAGAGTAGTTTTTTTGAAATAAACATTTATACATGAAGACTTCTGTATATTTGCAGGGTTTGTGTCAATTTTCATTGGCAGATGGCATATATTTGACATATTCGGCCACTCTTGCTTGACTGTTGCATATTAACTAAACATTGCAACCATTAATATGCAAATGTTTTATGTAATTTGTGGAACACCAAAGAAATCATAAGGTGAAGAATGCTCTGTTGAAGAATGGGTTGCTCGACTAAACATAATCTATGTGAGTTTGAGTCAAATCCCACATAAGAGGATGGCAAAAAAAGATATTAGACGATACAATATCGAAGGATAAAGAACAATTTGTAGCATGTGAGGCTAATAGAAGAACCATTGCAAGTGATGGAGTGTTTTCTACTTGTCAAAGTGTTGATACAATATCGAACGATAAAAAATTGTTCGTGGCATGTGAGGCCAATAGAGGAACCATTGCAAGTGATGGAGTGTTTTCTACTTGTCAATGTGACCACCAGAGAGTATAGAATGTGCCTTCTTCAATAGGAATTAATGGTAATCATGAGGCATACATAGCTTATACAAACCTTCCTTTATGTGAAGATCCTAAAAATGTACCAAATTAAAAGAGGTTATCTTGCTCAATTTATTGACATGAGTGGAATTTTTGTTTAATGGATTTCCCTACTTTCTCAAAACTATGAAATAAACAAATAATGGGAGATAATGAATAGGAAGAAAATGATGGATTATAGCTTTATGGATTTCCCTACCTTTGTCTACTCTTTTTCCATTCCACAATGAGAATTTCTCTTGGGAATAAGTGATAAATATCTGACATAATACCTTCCTACAACAGAAACAATAACAAATGTGGTCACTTGATCAGAGTTATAAAAATTCAAATGATCAGTGGTTAAAAACTTGAAGATGCACCACTTCTAAGCCACACACTCCATGAAAAATGAAGGTCAATAACTAACTCTGAGATGCCCTGTTTACCGTAGCTTGTGCTCCAAGTTTAAGATAACCAAAAAAATTCTCTGTGCAACTGCTAACAACTAAAAACATCAACAAACCAGGGACACTATGACAGAATTCTTGGATCATGGGGCTTCATCAAAGCAATTCAACGTCACTTCATTAAATAGTTTCTAAAAAACATTATTGGTCGAGACTCTGAGTTGACAGAAAGCAGATGTAACGGCTATGAAAATATGGTGATGGTATCATGGTATGCCAAATCATGTCAGTTTTCTAACAAATAACACCCACCAACCCGTTGGGAAGAAACAATTGAGCCTCTTGGTAATTGAAAAACACCTTATCTGTCCTTGATTCAGAATTATAGATCACTTCTTAGCTTTTTAACAATTGGAAGAATGTTCCCTGGACCGATTTATACACGTCTAATGCCTTGAGGCATTATTATATCACTCAACAAAATTGTTTTCTATTCCTTGGATTTCACTATAATTATTAGGACTGATAATCACATTACATGATCATTAACTCTGAAAACATAAAACTGCATATATCCTAACATGTTGAAAACAAAATATGATTAAGACAACAAGACAAAGTCACCAACTAATGCACGAATAAAAAACTGATTAAAAAATAGGGGATAGTGGGATGGAATAGTAATCAGACATCAAAATTTATTTAATCTGAATATTTGACAAGTTGGTATGAATAGAGAAGGCCTGCAATCTAAATATGTAGAAGCACCGATGGAGAAAAATAGTCCCAACTCTGCACAATTACATTAGATCTCAATTGAGAAGGGTCTTCCTTGATTAAGAAGGGGTGGTTTAGAAATTTTAGCATATCATCAGATATTCACTTCCTATCTTTTGGTCATGTTTGATTTATCAGCAAATAAAACAATGTTATATTGGCTATGTCAACAAAGCATTACATCAGGCTTCGCTAATCCTTATCGCCTGTCACCCAAGTGTTATGGTGTGAAGAAAGCATTTGGGATTCATCCAAGACAAATGTGTATAATATGACGCCACATGCTTTATAAAATTTAGTATGCAATACCACACTAAGAGAGATGATGAATAATGTTCCGTTATTGGACATCTCTGGGACTTCCTAGCAGAATGCTACATCCATTAGAGGTTACATGATTTGTTCTCATCGACCACCTACCACTTCCATCAATTTCATCTACTTCTGATAAGAAATTTTAATGATATTTAGGTAGCAGGTTGCTACTTCTATTTTTATGTTTCATGTGGTCCCATGCAACCACATGATAATTAGAGAGCACCATGAAGCCTTAATTATATAAGTGATAAAGACGTTGCCACAATTGAGGTGCAAAACCACAATCAGGAAGGGGAATGAACCATTGAAAATTTGAATCTAGAATGTTGGCAGGCTCAGAAGGATGAAGGACATCTAAGAAGGTTGTCTTGAAGCTAAATCTGATTCCCATTGTATAAGAAATTAAACTTCCTTGAACTCTAAGTTCAGTTTTAGAAGCAATTCCTAGAGGAGCTAATTTAGAAGATTAATTATAAAATATTTAAGGAAGATCAAAATATCCATGCCAAACATTAAAAACTAAATAATGCAAAAAGGTCCAAAAATAACTAAAGGTGCATAGTTGAAGTTTTTAAATCCTGGAGAGAAACATATAAGCTTCATTGACCACACAAAGGCCTAGGATAATGTCATGGAAACTCAAGATTTCCAAATTGGTTTCCTTTTTGTGATTTACCAAGTTAATATTCTACCTAGAGCTCAGAGTTATGAAGGCCTCCCTACTGTGTTTGGCCTAAGGAACACAAGAGAAGATGCTTCTGATACAAAGGATTCTGCAGTGTGACATACTTGTTATTTTTTCAATTTATTTGATTTTTAAAAGTAAGATTTTGATTCTAGTATGTTTTTCTTCGGTCTAAGTAGAATAGGAAGTATAATAGTTCTTTAAAACCTTCATACAATATGTTATATATTAGTAGTAATGGTGTCTTTGAAGAGGTTTTTTGTCTAGTTTTGATAGCTGGAGTCCATAAGGGGACTTTTCTTCAATTCATCTTACATATAGTTCAATATTTTGTATGTACACAACAAAATAGAAATAATGACATTACCTGAGCCCCAATATTTATTGCTTCCAATTGCCGTGCTATCCTCATCTCAAAGGAGGAGTCCGGGATAGCATTTGTAATTCTCGTTGTGATTGTGTTAAGAAAGTGTTCAGTGATACATTTCAACATGTTGCCATAATCATTATGCTCTGAAATACAGGCGCCTGTTGAGAAAGAAATCTTTGTTAGGACTGATTAAGAAACACCAATATACAACATTGACATGACAGTCTCTGCAGAAAAGGTTATTGATTATTACAAACAAAATTCTTCTCATTTAACGGTAATAAAACAATGCATAATCTGCAAGGCCATTTACTATTTAGAATTGCTCTATGATGAAGATTCACCAGCTGTATTTCCTACCCTAATACCACAAGAACTGTTGGGAGCTGATATTTTTTCTAATTATTCATGATAATTATAGCAATATCCTTAAATCCAGGCATAAGACCATGTACTATTCAAAGTTAAATTGTTGTTATGGCTGATGAAGAGACGTCAGTTGTATTTCCTACCATAAAAGACCCAAAGAAAGTATTGGTATCTTTCATCAGAGTATAAGATTATCTGGAAGCTTATATGCAGTTAGATATCCTATTGTAATTAACCTGGCTGCAATTTACAAAAATAAAACTACATATGATAATGGTTGACTGTATTGACTATTGACACAGCCTTCTCTTGCTCTAGAACCTTCATTTCTTCACCGAAATCCTTGACATCTTCAGAATTCACCGCGCCATTGGGAATTATAGGCAAAGAATCGAAATCGGCGTCCATATATAGATTATCAGGAATTTCGCAGCTTTCGTCGGGATCAAACACTACATTCGACAGCTCCGACCAAAACTTACCAGAGCTCAATCTGGCATTTAATCTGCAACACTGTGCCCCTGGACTTCTCACCTTTGGCAACGCTGAAGCAGGAGCTTAACGATGCCGGAAAATATAGGGCAAAAGAGGAGGTTAAAATTTCATGTAAAAGTGAAAACAACGTGCAAACAACATTCAAATTTAATCCCCTTGGAAAGATGTCTAAAAGGCCGTCAAATTTAGCATCACTGCAGAAACGTCCGGAGATCCTCTACCATAGGGGGAACGCCTTCGGCATAAAAAACAAATAAAAACAAAAACAAATTAAAGTCATACGAGTCTTTAAATTTAGACTTTAGCTTTCAATCTTGTTAATTTTAATAAGATTTTTGAAATGTTACGAATAAGATTGCAAAATCTTTATTTGTGTCCACATTTTAATTTAATGATTAGGAATATTTATTTGTGCTCACATTTAGATTGAATTATTGGGTTTCATACTAAATGTTGCTAATTAATATTTACATATTAATGTTAAATAATTGACAATACAATATAATTAATTTAAATCATAAATATTTATTAAAGTTTTGTCAAAAATCCTCACCAAAATATGTTAAGAAAAAAATATAGTTTGTATATCAAGATAAATCTATTAGACAAACAATTACCGTGCTTGATCTTAGCGGGTTTTTATTCGATTGTGTCTCAAATTCAAGTGTATGCCATATTTGTCAAATTTGATCTCTCTAATAACAACCTCAAACTAACAACATTATTATTTAAATTGTCATTGGAGGAATTTAATAATTATCATTGGCTCTAAATGGCTCTAGAATATTTATGTTGGTATTTAAGTGATTGGTTTTTTTGTAGATTACGGCACACTTCACCCGAAATCATAATGAGTTTGATAAAAACTCTTTACAAATTATGGTAAACCGAGCAAGTGTAATCATGCATTTTTACAAGGGTTACTATCATCATACTTAGTTGTAAGAAATCTTTGTTACCAACACAATCATTTCAGTCATGTATTCATATATTCGTCGATCTTGCAATTTTTTCAAAACAAACTCTCCATCCTATTCTAGTGACTTCTAGTGACCCGGACGAGTGACCGATCATCAAAAAAACACAACATATTACTTAGGGACAAAGATTTTATTCTCTCCAAGATTGGATATACGTATCTTAAGATCATTATGGTTGTGAGAAAAAGGCGAGAAAAGGGATGAAAAGAAGTTTCCCAAGGAAGCGGGTAAATAATGTTGGTGTAGGATTTTTCCCACAATGTGGTTTTACCTACACGGTCTAATTAGCTTGCTTAGGTTAATAATAGGTCATTAGGGGAAATGTACTTTAAGTCATTTTCTAATTGTGAGTTGAGTTAATTACCTTTTTGGGTGACCTAATTCCTCACTATATAATGTAACCTCCTATGCATTTTTTGGCTAATGAATGAATGGGCTAATGAGTTTATGAACAATTTATTGATTGTTGAAGACAAGTTTCTTCCTTTTGAGTTTTTTAGATTTCACTACTACACACGGTTTTTGTTTTGTGCATTCAATTCTATCCAATCTCGATCCTTGATTTTGCCCACTCTAACATGGTATCGATTCATTCTAGTAGCGAGAATGGAATAGGCTCTCTTTGTGAGATCTAGCATTCTAGCTCATTTGGTATTTTTTCATTGATTTTGGTTTTTAAAGGTTTGTGGGGTTTAGAAAAGACGTGTAAATTTGTTCCTCCCGAGTCTCGAATGAAAAATAAACAACATAATTGAATTCTCAAGGGGCTAAAACCCTAGGTTCAACTTTGTGATTTAATAAAATTAAATCTAAGATAAGGACACTACTAATTAAATAGATATAATAGTAAATAAGCAAGATCAAGCAAAGGAAATACAAGCACAAGTAAAAATAGGGTTCTAATAATCACTCATCTTTCCCACGTAGGTCTAGAATGATTCTGGTAGGGTGAATGATCCGAATAGATGTATTTTGAGTTATGTAAGCTCGATTATGAAAGTGGTATGTGAAGATCTCACGGACGGGAGTGCCTCGGGAGAGGACGTGCTCGCCTTGGTGCCGACGTTTGTTCGGGTGATAGTGTCCTAAGAAAATATCTGGATATGGTTCTTTCTATGTCGCTTCTTGTCATTGTTAGCTCGTTGTAGGTCATGTTAGGTTCATTATACCCTTGCTTTATCACACATGTACTTGTAAGACAAGCCCCACTACTTGCACAAGACTAAATTACACATTAAACCGAATGAAAATGTCAATGAGAGAGTCAGATTGACCCCGACGGTCACCCCAATGTGATCTTATTGCCGAGCATTGCACTACATTTCAGACTCCATGTAGTTCTTGTGGTGTGTGATTGAAATCGTGTCCCTTGAGCTAGGATGCCCTAGTGTCAGTCACACAAAGAATAGTGGGCTACAACTACTTTTTCCCAATGCAATAATGTGTGATATGGAATTCAAAATAACCTCCCCTATGTAGTGAATAATGCATCCCAAAATGTAGTCCCTTGTGTTTCTCTTTGTATGTAGTAGATATAGAAAATGATGTCCCAATTGCCCCCTTAGAATAGTTATTAGGTTGTGTTTATATATGAGTTCTTTTTTTGAATTTTGGTACATAATGACACCAAAATCTAACCTAGGTCATTAAAAGAAGATAAGAAAATACCCAAATCCAAAACAAATCGACAAAGGAGAAAAACATGCAAACAGGAAAAAGTGCCCAAAAGGACATTAGCGCTGGGTGCTACTATCTCAAGAGAACACACTAATACTGAGAGGGGGTGAATCAGTATTATATAAAAAATTACTTATTTAAAATAATAACACCCATAACAACAGTAATCACATAAGATATAAAAATTACATAACACAAGATTTATGTGGAAACCCTCTCGAGAGAAAACCACAAAGAACAGAGTGCTTGGATCTACCATCTAAATCCATCCCAAAATATCTCATATACATTCATAGGCACCAACTTATTGGAGACACCAATCCCCAATTCCAAGCACCAACTTAGCTAATTTGTAGGCACCAACCTATTGGAGACACCAATCCCTAAATTGTGAGGCACCAACCTCAACAATACACAAATCCACATTTTGTAGTTGCTTCTTCAACCTGATGATGGAAATTTTGCTTCTCTATATAAATACAAATCAGATCATACTTCCAACATTGATGTTAGTCCAATTAATGATATTAGATCGTAATTTATTTTTGCACTTCTTGTTGTTCACGCTTTAATTGACTCATTCCACTCACACCTACACCTCCACTCGAGAATGTTGCTCCACCTATGATTAGACTCAAATTTCACTCCATTCTTCACTCATTAATTTTCCATAGTCACTATATAACATGTTTTCCTTTATTTGCTCGCTTGTCTCAAATAATAAACACTTATCTCGCCTCGGACCTTATTTTTCATTCCATTCTCGCTCGATTTTTTCTTCCTCCTATTTGGGAAATCACCATAACTTCATACCCAAAATTTGATTGAAACTTAAAAGGATGTCTTCATTAGTTGCTCCATAAACTCACTTTCCCACACTTCACATACACATTGCACATTTTTCAAGAACTTGTTACGTGTTTTTTTCACACTTCTATGTATTTTGATTACTTCATTCTCTATACAAAAAAACTTTAACATGTTATCTTCATGATATAGCTCCACAACCTCCTTCTCTACTTTTTGTGTTCTCCATGCAAGCACACTCCCTTCTCAGCTTCACTCTACTCATATTCCATCCTCCCCATTAGTTCCACTCTTCATATAATGATTCTACATCTCCTTTTATACCTATGTATTCTCTTAAACATTGACAGAAAGACAAGATGAAGGTCGGCCATAGTTAGCACAAAACAAATCAATGCCAAAACACAAGAGGGGTCAACTTATCAATTAAATATAAATGCATGGAATATTTTGGTGCCAAAACAAAAGAGGTTGGCCAAAACACCAAAATAGGTCTTATAGTCAAAACATGTCACTTCATATGTATCAATATGACCCTGACCATTCAAGTGTGTCCTTAAACCAATACACTGGCTCAAACTAATTCATCAATTAGCACCTAACCATCATATTGTGAACTATCTCCAAACAAAATACATTACTAGTAAGCTCCAGCCAATTCTTCTAACTATTCCATACTGATCATGCTACGAGCTATGCCTAGCTCACCAAGAACATAATTCAATCTCTAAACCATTACACTTCAAGATCCTTGATCGTTTTCATCAATGACAACTCTAGTCAGACTCCGAAGCTACAAGAATATACTCCAAAGCTAAACTACGAAGCCATAGGAAGAGACTATGAAGCTATAGTAGGAGACTCCAAAATTACAATAGGAGTCTTTGAAGCTGCAGTAGAAAACTCGGAAGCTATAGTATGATACTATGAAGTTGAAATTAGATACTTTGAAGCTCCGGACAGATACTTTGAAGCAACGAACAATAGAAATTAATCAATGACAACTCTTCTAATACTTTTTTTCTCCTAGCTCCTTCAACACCCTTTGTCATCAATGACTTCAATAATCGGTTATGTCTTCCAGCTCCTTCAGCTTCTTTTGACATCAATGAAAATTATTCCAACAATCTCCCCTTTTTCATTGATGGAAACCAACCAAAACTAATCACTTTGTGTAGGAATAACCTATGAATGTAGCTTGCTCCCCCTTTCTACAAAAATCTCCTTTTCTATAATGTCTTGTTTGTACCACTCCCCCTTTCTTTAACTCTCCCCCTTTGACATCAATGGAAAAGGAGTAAAAATATCAAAAACCATCTTTCTATAATGTCTCATGGTATTAATCCCTCTTACTTTAACTCCCCACTTGGAGTATGCATCTGTTGAAACTTTTTGATGTATCTTCTTTATGGATCCCAAAAATGAAATGCTTAGCTGCCCCTAAGTATATGTTTTTTCTTTAGTGACAAGATGAAAGAGATATCACTCCTAACTTATGTCTAAGCTACTCAAATGTTTCTTTTGGAATAGGCTTAGTGAAAATATCATAATCTATTTGTTTGTGGCAATACATTCCAACTTAAATTATTATTCTGAAATTTCTCTCTCAAGAAATGATACTTGATGGGAATATGTTTTTTTCAAGAGTGTATAACTGGATTATTTGATATATTTATTGTACTATTGTTATCAAAAAGTATAGAAATTGGAAAATCAAAATCTGCCATGATGTATTTCAATGTTTTCTTCATCCATAAAACTTGTGTGCAACATGACACTGTTGCAATTTACTCTACCTTAGTTGTGGATTAAAAAATATATTCCCTGCTTCTTTCTTATTCAAGATAGCAAACTATTTCCCAAAAAGAATACTCCTCCACTTGTACTCTATTTGGCATCAACATTGTTAGCTCAATCTACCGCTTACATAACAATATGTGACTTCAAATGACTCATCTCCATTTCTTTTCATGAGTTCTCGTAAGTAACATATTTTAGTAATCTTAATCAATTTGGCATGTGCTTCCTCTTCACATCTTGTGATATCAAAACAACTCATTTACTATTGCTAATCTTGACAAAAAAATTGTTACTACTACCACTATCCACAATCACACTTAAAGACACATATCTTGAATCTTTCATCTTGTCTTTTCTTTCCCATGGCTGACTCATTACTTGAAGATGTTGTTAATTGTCTCATCCTCTTGTAGCTCATTCTTGTAACTTCTTGAGGTTATAAAAAAATCGTTATACTTACCATCATAATATATCAAATACATGTTGTTTTAGACACTTCTTCTTCTTTTCACTAAAACCGATCTCTCCATAAGATTTCAATTCAAACTTTGACATATTTTTCTTCGTTTCTTTAGTAGATCACATAAAATCTAACAATCCTTTAGTCACTCCTTGTTATTAAGCTTGCTTCTAAACTTCAACATTTGATTGCTCCTAGAACAGTTGTATTTTCATTATTTTCCTAACACTTCTTATCTGATCTACTTGCTTCCTTTCATCATTAACACTTTATTCACCGGGCTCAAAAAATCCTCACTTTGATTTCAATATCCATATTTTGCATATATTTTTTCAGTAGCCATGTCATCCATAGTCTCTTGCAGATTCGAGTTCCTTCCTTTCTTTCATTAACTTCTATTTGTGATTTCCTTCTTCCACTAAGGTCGCTGTTTTAATATTACTTTCTTTTACAAACTTAAATGCATCATGATCTACACAAAATATATATACATATTTTTCCTCTCAGAACTAGACAATTCAATCTTTTCATTCATTTTCTTTTCATCCTTGACATTACGAAAATACATCATGCACATTTTTTGCAAGCATAGTTTATTTTTATAGAAAGACATGTTAATTTGCATATTCTCATCAAGCATTATATATTGAATCCTCTTCAAAATCATAGAAACCATCATCATGTTTACTATCAACTGTCTCAACTTTCTCTTTATCATTCTTATGTGAACCCTCCATTTGCAAATGTTATATTTTAGAATGCAGAAACTTCTCTTGTTGCATTTCATTTTGTTGTACCTTAACATAATTAACAGCTACTACCATCCCTTGACTAATCCACTCCTCAACTTTGATTTCCTCATTGAGAATCCCTGCTTTTTCTTCTTTTTCCAAAATTTTATGCATTCACCTTTGAGTTTAGCACATTCATCCACTTTCTTGTTTTGATCTACAAGATTACTTCTACATTGTATTGCCTTATTTCCATACTTGACAAAGTTATAACATACAATACATATGATAAAGAAGCCCATGAATTAGAAATTTTACTGAGAAATCATGCACAACTTTGTTTCTATTCCATTCATACTCATTTTTATTATGTCTCGAGAGATTCCACACATTTTAAAAACGTGTTATATGCCCGTAGTTGTGGCATTTATAACATGTAATGCCATTCTTTTTGTATTCTAATAATGAAGCAAATGGAATGTAGTTTCTATTTGAAACCCTATAAGAACTTGCATTTTCATTCTTCTTTTTATCAAAACTTCTTGCATGAGATCTACAATTTACTGCTCTATGCCCAAACTGATTGCATGAAAAAAATAACCATAGAAATGGTTTTGAAACCCAATCATACAATGTTGCTTTGGAGGAAAGGATCTTTTGCGTTTGTCTGAGATGTCTCTGTGAGGAATGCTTATATTCTCAATAACATGAATCTCTTTCTTCTTTCTTATTTCATTTGGAGTGCTTGTACTTTTAGGAACATAAGTCTCATTCTTCCGGTTGCTTTCATTTTGATATAACACTTAAGATCATTTGCTCAAGTCTTTGACTTGTCTACATTTTCCTTTTATGGCGGCATGTTGGGAACTTCTTTAGTGGTCCCCGATCCTCTTTATACCCAATACTAGTCTTGATAAATGGTGATCTTTTATTACCGAGTAAATCATACAAGATTTCAAAGAACTCTTCTTAAACTTTAGGCATTTGTTTAACTTAGTAATTGTCATAGTTACCTAAGACTGTACGGCGGACTTCGGAGTTCGGGACGTAGGTCCGGGCTTTTGCAGGACACAATTTTTTTGAAAATTTGGGGACGACCCTATTTATATTGTTTGGGACGGCTAATAAAAAATATATAAAAATATATATAATTTATTAATTTTACAAATATAACATGAATAATTCAATAAACTAAGACTTAAAATCCCAATGTTTGAAGATTGAAACTGGGCGCATAATTATCGATTAAAATCCAATTATTCATCTCGCATTTAAGTCAAAAGATTTTGAGGGATTTAAGAGGTAGAGTCTTTATTTGAGGTTTTTCATTTTACTTTTTTTTGTTTCCCATTTAAGTAGATCTATATGTTTTGAAAATTAATACATTTGTAACGTGATTTCATCCACTACTACATGGGTAACTACATCTATATGTGGTTGACGTGCTTACTATTACAAAGCCACCGATTAGAACATAACAAGAACAAGAGTAACGGATTACATAAATTCTCATGATTTTCAAATGTTAACACTACTATAGCTATGTCTAGTTAGTGTCTATTTAGACAAAAATTACAATATCTTTATAGAAAATTAAGAAAGCATAAAGATTACTCATTTTTCTCAATGCCACAACATTGTAGACAAACTATAATCTCTACTTTTTCCTTTTTTTTAAAATTGTGACTATTATATTTTATATTTGAGAATAGGGTTACATACATTACGATCCTTGCTACATGCGATGGGTGACAAAAACTTCTATTATATATAAAATCTTAAATATGTGGCAAACAAATGTCCTATCCACTTGAACCATAAACTATCTCCAAATAACGATAGGCAAAGAATTAACAAACACTAGCTATATAGTGTATGGCAAAAATTTATAAAACTCGACTGGTGACTTTACTTCATATCATCGGACATAACATGGAGGAGAACAATACCTTATGGTAATTATGAGAAATTTGCATGGTTTTTTACTAGTAATGTATTAAAAGTTTTAAAAATATTATAAAAGTATTATAAAACTGAAATTCACATGTTTTAATGTTGGAAAAGTGTAGATTTCGTTGGGGATGTCGTGAAGTCCTCGGTCGAAATCTCAAGGACGCCGTGAAGCCTTTGTCTCGCGTCGTGAAGTCCACTGGGACGTCTCGGGGCGTCACGAAGTCCATTAAAGCACTGGGACATCCCGGTGCATTTTTGACTTGTGGGGATGTGGACATCCCCCTTTTTTGACCGAAATTAGGGATGGCAGGGAAACGTCTCATCCCCATCCCAAGTCCCCTGGACATCCGGGACATGAGGAAAACGGTTGGGATGTGTCCTCGCATAACACTAGTAATTGTCTTCTCAAGTTCCTTTCTTAAGGAAAATTTTCATATCCAAGTTTCACACAATTTTGATCTTTTTTTTAGCTGGTTTCTCACATCCTTATTCATGTTCTTCATCTCTTCAAGTTGAATCTTTAGACCACCGATGATATTTTTTTATTTAAGGTCTTGTGACAACTTTGTCTCTAAGGCACTATACTCTTCTTCAAATTTTTGAAATTGTTGTTTTTCTTTTATCGTCTTCTTTAGTATCTTCATCTCATCTAGGGCACTAATGATTTCTTCTTCAAGTTCCACTTTAGCATCTTCTTCATATTATGAAACCATATCTCCCCTTTTTCTATTATCAAGAATAGTGGTTCTTGATCATTAAGCGAGGAGTCACTTTCATCACTTTCCTCATATGAGTTGTATTTTCCTCCTTGGTATAGAGATTTTTCATGTACTTGAAGTAGTTCTTTATTTTATCGATTATATTTACTTGTAGTTCTTCTTAGTTGATAATGTTTCTTACTTTCCTTCATGTTGTGATCTTATTCACTATCATTGTTTTCATTTTTTCATGTGGACATCTAGAAGCATAATGTCTTATTTTACCACAATTAAAACATTTGAAGGGTAACATACCTTTGTATTTTTCATATCATTTCTTTAGCTTAAATGAGCTTCTTTATGATATGATTCACAAGCAATATATAGCTACATATTTTTGTCCTTCATCTTATTTTATTCTTTGAAGGAAACCTTCAATCTTTTATCTATCTTTTTCATTTCTCATTTCATACACAAAGGAAATCATATGTAGTTCATCCATTGCTATGCTTTCCTTCATTTATTTAGCATAGTTTACACTTGACGTAAACCTCAAAGGAAGATATCTTATAACCTTTGCACAATAACTCATCTTTAATTTATTCTCCAAGCCCTCTAATAGTGTTGACAATTTCATCTACACGAAGAAGGTAAGCATAAAAAAAAAAATCCATAATCCTTCATCTTCAAACCTCAAACTGAATTATGTGTGTTTGGAGATTTTCTTTCTTCACTTTACCATCTCTTCATGTATGTTCTTGATTTTACCCTCCAATTTTGCTGAAATGTTCACTTTAACAAATTTTGATTCAGATAAACCACACAATATTACATTCATATCCTTTACATTACTCTCACTTGCCTTCTTACCAGCTTGATCTATTTAGGAGTAACATAACCACTAAAAACTAATTGCCAAATGTCAAACCCAAGAGCTAATAGGTGCACATCCTTATGGTCCAAAAGGCATAATTAGTTCCATCAAACAATGGAGCCCTATTTGATGAAATCCTTCTCTTCTTGCCATGTGTGCTTTGGATATCTACCTCTTTTTTGTTCCAAAATTTTATGCATTCACCTTTGAGTTTAGTACATTCACACACTAATTTGGGGGATGTCAATATTATATAAAATGTTACTTATTTAAAAAATTAACATCCATAACAACAACAATCACATAAGATATAACAATTACACAAGATGGGATTTATGTGGAAACCCTTTCGGAGGAAAAACACATAGAAAAGACTGCTTCATCCAAATCTAGCCCAAAATATTTCAATATACATTCGTAGGCACCAACCTATTGAGACACTATGCCCATGTTGAAAACTCAGCTAATTTGTAGGCACCATGGAGACACCAATCCATAAATTATGAGGCAATGAGCTCAACAATACACGTATCCACCTTTTTAGTTGTTTTGTCAAAAATTCACCCCATTCTTCACTCATTAATCAGCCACAATCACTATATAACATGTTTACCTCTATGTGCCATTTGTCTTAGATAATAAACACTTGTCTTCCTCGGACCTTATTTACCACTCCATCATACTTGAGTTGTATCTTCCTTCTATTCACAAGTCACCATAAATATATACCCAAGAAATCTACTTGTAACTCAAAAGGATGTCTTCATTAGTCACTCCACAAACTCACTTCCCCACATTTCACATACACGTTGGCATTGAACTTGTAACATCGATGCGTATTTTTGTGCATTCTAATTACTCCATTCTATATACACAAAAATTGAGCTTTAACACTTTATCTTCATGATCTAGGTCCACAACCTCCTTCTCTACTTTTTCATTTTCTCTATATAGAAAACTCCCATTTTTCACTTAACTCATTTTTATGCTCTCCATAACTCAAACTATTCATATAATGATTCTACATCTCCTTTTATACATGTGTATTCTCTTAAACATTGGAACCAAGACAAGATTAAGGTCATCCATAGTTAGTACAAAAACAATTAATGTCAAAACACAATAGAAATTGACCTATCAATTGAATATAAATGCATGAACATTTTAATGCCAAAAAGAGGAGGTCGTAAAATAAGTATCATAGTCAAAACATGTCACTTTAGGTGTATCAATGCGGCCCTATACCATTTAAGTGTAGCTCAAAGCAATGTGCTATCTCAAACTAATTCATCAATCATCACCTAACCATCATACTTTCAAACTAACTCCAAATAAAAGACATTTGGGCTAATTATTTTAACTATTCCAGACTAATCATGTTATGATCTATTCCTAGCTCACTAAGAACATACTTCGAGTGTCAAACCATTATACTTAAATCTCCTTTCATCATTTGATCAATGACACTCTAGTCAGACTTAAAGCCACATGAATGACTCCAAATCTAAACTCGAATCCACGGAAGAGACTTTGAAGCTACGGTAGGAGACTTTGAAGCTAAAATCATAGGCTTCAATGCTATGCATAAATACTTCTAAGAAACTAACAATAAACATTAATCAATGAAAAATCTTCCAACAATATTACTTTTTCTCGCTAGTTCCTTCAATACCCTTTGACATCAATTACTCCAAAATATATGATGTCTTCCATCACCTTAACTTCCTTTGACATCAATGATAACTATTCCAACATTGTTATGTTCAAGCGTATTGTCTTATAACAAGTAAAAAAATAGAGTAAAGGATAGGAATATGGTTCCTTGTACCAAAATATGTAAATGTTAGATAAAATACATAAATATAGCCAAACCAAGAAAGAAAAGGCCTAAAGAGGTATCATTGGTGCCTAGTTTCAAAAATTAGAAATCATGCATATAACAACATACTAGAGGCATAATGTAATCGTGATAAGTGCATATTTTAGTGACTACATTTTCCCTGCTTTACGATATTCCTCAATTGAAACTCAAGTAGTATAAAGGATATAATAAAAAGTGTATTGAAGTGAGCCGAAGGAGTTGTAGCTAAAACATGATAATAGTACGAAACACATTATGGAGAACCATGGACCAATGTTTTGATCCATGTGGGGTGACCCTTGTTATCATAAAGGAGATATTGGATATGAACTTGCAAAGGAGATATATGATACTTTGAAACTTGGATATTGAAGGAGGGATCGAGAGTGATCAGTTCTCGAATAAACGTATAAACTAAGGATTTGAGATTCCTAACACTAAACTAAGGATTTAAGTGTCCCCAGCACAAGAGAAAGAGTATTTGGAAAGTTATTTGTTTCACCTTCCTACTATGGCACTTTCTTAAAAATGAGTTCTACCGCCGCGACGAAATATGAACCCATTTTACAACTTACCTACTAGGTCCCGAAACCCCCATAAAGTGGTATAGGAAAGGAAATGATGTCTCATTTCCCCACTCTATGATGTAAGGGTGTAACTACTTGGTAAATTGAAACAATGGTTCCTAATATATTGGATTGGCTCCCAAGTTAGGTCATCTGGGAGGAAAAATTGGTACTTGGAATAGAATTTACAATTAGCTAGTATTGATTTAGAAAAATGGTACTTACTTAAATTTGATTGTATTGGAAACTACTTACAAGGATTAATTTTCCCCCAATTTAGGTCATTTGAGGTAAAAACAATTCGAATCTGTAAGACGTGGACTCGTTGCTACTTGGAATAGATTGGAAATTTGTATTTTGGATCATAACCTTTGTAGGATTTGAATATTTGCTTTGATTTCTTGGAATATAGGATATTTGTGTATCGTACTTGAAAAAAATTATTGTATTTTTTAAAGGAGGGGTAATGGGATACCTTGAATATTTTCCCCCTTTTGGAAAAGAGCGGAGAGGCCAATCATCGAGCCTTGAGCCGAAAGAAAAGAGTAAAATGCCTTGGAGAGAAATGTGGAGCCAATATAGGAGTAATATAGTAATGAGTGTAATATTATAATATCGTAGTTCTAAGCCTAAAGAGGAATTCTAAAGAATATATGGTACGAAAAATATCAAAAATATGGTTCCAGTACCACAGATGTGTAAAAATGGATAAACGGTGTTAAATATATGAAAGAAATGGTAACTAGGAATTAGTTGTCATGAATCATAGTATAGGAACTATAGTAACTACTGGTAATGAGATTTTACTATAAATAGTAAGGTGGAAAATTCAAAAGGAACTTCATTTGTAAATTTGAGAATTGTGATTTGAGCTTTGAGTGAGAAAAATTCCACATGCACAAGAGGTCATCTCGACTAGGTTCGAGAGGGTGATAGAGGATGTTTTGACACATGCACGTTGATATAGCTTGTAAGTGATGTGTTTTACATATGAGATTAGGTAAATATATGTGTTTGTAGTCAATTTTGGTTTTTTTCAAATTTTTAGTTTTTTGGGCGTTCCTTTCCAAGACAACATTTGGCAGGATGGTTTTCCTTTGGAAAAGACTGCGAATTAACAGGTCTTAGTATCCAAGGTGAGTTGGGTGCTTGTGTCCAAGAGTGCTTGTAGTTTTCACATTAATTTTGCATCATTTTAATAGTGCTAATGATGTGTTTTCTATCTTATTTGTGTTGTGTAATGAGATATACACTCAAGGGAGTTCTATGGGGTATGTATTTTTCTACTCTGCTGACATTGGGCTTGGAGGAGGAGTGGGATTTTTTTGGACTATTTTGGGTTATGGAACATTTCTAGATTGGGGAGGTACCCCATAATATGCACCTAATGACTACATTATGTGAGAGATGGTGTGCAAGATACTTACATGTTTTGGTTACCCATAGGCGAGATGACAATGACATTGGAGGATGTATATAGGATCCTTCAATTGTTGGTTATGGGGGAGAGGATACAGGAGATACACGAAGGCACAAAACGGCTGCAAGATAGTATTTTGTAGTGGCAAAGGTTAGCATGCATCTAAGCATTAGTTAGTGGTGAAACTATATGTGCAATAAACATGTTCAAAGTGGTTCAATTTTCCAACTACATGCATTCATATAAATGTTACGATATAGGTGGAGAAATATATGTGGTTTGAGGCTTCTTCAAATTAGTAGCAATGTAGGTAGTGCATGGATTATAATTAAACCCAAACACTAACCTTCTTGTAGGATCTTCCACTCATGGTTAGGGTGTTGGCTTGATTTAGATAATTACATATGGTTTCAAGATTGTGCAACAACAAGGGTGTGACATTGAAACATATTTCTAGACCATTGAAGGACAAAAATTTCATACTGGCTCCATTCCATGAGCATCCAAGACTGTACCACAATGGCAGTCCACAATCTACATCCCGATTGAGTTATACGGTCATGCGATGTATGATATTACAAACCACAACATCATAAAAAAATCATATCTAGTATCTCGCACTCTGTTGTCCACTCAAAATTCCCTGCTCTGATGAAAGTAAAAATTTAAAAATTTTGAGTTTAAGTGTTTTCTCTAAAGTACCTAAGTCGTGAAATTGAGAAAATCTGTGTTTTTGGGTCATTTTGAGTGATTTTCGGGCCTGTCGGAACTTTTTGTCCCAACTGTCCCAAGTTCAAAAGTGCGTTCTGTTCCCCGATCGGCCGATTTCCCCGAAGTTGTCCCGATTTCGGGCCCATCGGAAATTTTCGTCCCAAGTGTCCCAAAACTTATTGTGCGAGTTGTTCCATTTTCAGCCAAACACCCAAACCGCGTACTTCACACTTTCGTGTTCCAAATGTCCCAAATCAAATTGTGCAAGTTGTTCCATTTTCGGCCGAAACTCCCGAGTCGCGTACTTCAGAGCTTTTTGTCCCAAGTCAAAAGTGCAAGTTGTTCCATTTTCGGCCGAAACACCCGAACCGCGTACTTCGCGCATTTTCGTCTCAAATGTCCCAAAAAATTTGGACCCATTGGAACCTTTTACCGATTCTTTGAATCGCGCACTTCGCGCACTCATGTCCCGCGTGTCCCAAAAGACATTTGTGCATCTTCTCCCTGTTTCACCCGAATCGGCCGAGCCGCGTGTTTCGCGCATTCGCGTCTCACATGTCCCAAGTGAACCAAGAGTCATTCATGCTTATTTTTCCCACTCTACCCGAATATCATGCTTATTCAAATTGGTGGGTATGTATTAAATGCGCATTTATGACCTTTCTCTCTCCTAAACGGCTATATATACGAGCATTTCCCTTTGCATTTTCACACTCGCTTCCATGCTATCTTTTGCTCGAACCCTTGCATTTGAAAACCTGCGCATGTATCCCCTCCCTCTCGTAATTCCTTTCCGAGTCTGGTTTGCGGCTCTGTCCTCTTAGCTACTATCAATATGAAGATCAAGTTTCAGGGACAGGAACAAATTTCTCCACTTGAGTCTGCCGTTCGCAATATTGGGGATAGCGAAGCTCGTCATCTCGACTTCGGTGATTTTGGGCGAGATGGCGACGCAAACCTTACACCAATGGCGCAAATGATTCATGATAGCGGTTTGGCTTTCGCCGGAGGTTTCCCAATCTCGGTACAGTGTGCTGATACCGTGCTTTCATGCGGAGCTCACTTCGACCCCGCTTCGAGTGAATTGACTAATATACATGGGGAACTCATCGCCAAATTGGATCTTTTCCACCATTAGCACTTTGCTCTGAGGATTCCGTGAGATGGATAATGCCATAGTCATTTCCCGGGATCAAGCACAGGCCCTGTTCGACCAAGACAGTGACAAATATAAGGCACGAGTGGCGAAGTCCTGGCTTAAAAACCCTAGGAAGGGAGCTTCTCGTCTGACCAAAACCCTCTTCCGAGCAGATTTTCAATGAAGAGTTGTCGACTTCATAATCTTGCTCTTTGCTCGGTGTTACGGGTTTGCCCTCTACCAACGAATTTCACTTCTGGATGTGCCCGCTCATCAGCATGGTGTGCGAAGGAATGCAAAATATCAATTGGGCGGAAATCATAAGCATGAATTTGACAGAGCAGCTGTCCAATGTGCAGCAAACGAAGAAGTTCTACATGACTTCGTACCTGATGTATACCCTGGCAGCGTCACGACAATGGTTTGGCTTTTCCTACCTTGACGCTCACAAAGATGATCCAATATATGCCTACTGCCCGCAGTTCACCCTGGAGACTAGCAATCGTAATTTCAGAAGGGTCAATGATGCTTTCACCATGTACGTGGTCGATCTCGAAAGGTGATACTGCTTTAGATAGTTTTCGATGAAGCCATGAACTTGATATCGCAATATGGTGCTTATTTCATCCAATTCAGGAAATTTTCTTATATCAGGCTTGTTGGCTATGAGAGCACCCCTTTATGGCTTCCCATGTTCTACAATGATAAGATGGCTTTGATCAAAGTATGCAGGTAGTTAGACAAACCGCACCCGAACCTCAAGGGACAAGAAGATTTCTGGTTTGCACTTTCCCATTTCTTTGGGAAATTACACTTGTAAAACAGCCCTGGACGCACAGAACATAGAGAGAGCCCAGTACATTATCATCTATCATCACCGTTCATTTCTTCAAGCCAAGAACCTGCTTTGACTTGAAGAAGTTTATTGAATGAACATCAAGATAATCTACCATCATAGGAAAAATACGAGAGACTACTTTTTGGGCTGACTGTGCGTGATGATTTTGAGGCCGAGAGAAGGCATTGTGGCGGGTGTTCTCCCTGCAATGATCCAAGAACTCGGTGCATGTACCAAGTTCCCGAAGGTCTCCGGGATGACAACTCGATCTATACTCGTATGAGTATGAAAATGTGGTTAAGCACACTCCTTTGGAGGACCTGGATTGGAACAGGAAAGAGAGGGATGATCTGGCTGAGATCCTTGCTCCAGTCTTAGTCAAGACTAAGGTCTGGTTTGACAGGATGGTTCGAGAATTCAGGAGGCATTCAAGAGAATCCTCTTCTAAGGATGCTTCAACACCAAGAAGAGAAGCATCTATTCCAAGGTCAGAAACACCAGTGAAGACCCCTCCTACCTCATCAATACAAGGACCTGCAGCTTCTACTCCTTCTTCATCCACTCAAGTGTACTGAAGAAGCTCAAGGAGGTTAAGAAGGATCTGTGGAAAGTGACCCTCAAAGAAAATAGGCAGAGTTGCCTATGGGACCAGAGAACATCATTGTTCTCAGTGAAAGTGAAGAAAGTGAAGTACCAACTCTTGCAAGTGCTCCTGAAGATCCAGCTGATAAAGATAAAGAAATCCAGAGCACTGAGCTTTCAGGTGATGTTGACTCTTCTGCCGCAATTGCCCCAAGTGCCCCACTCACCTCTCAACTCGAGTCAACGATTGCACACCGGACCTTGAGCGTCATGAGCTCTCTGTCTCTTGGTCCCCTTGCTCCTCCTGTTGATTCCTCTTCCTCTTTTGCGTGGGTGCAACCTTTGGTTGACAAAAGGAAGAGGAAATTTTCCTCTCGGAGTTCAGGGTCAAATTTTGATGTTGTCGCAGCCTTGTTGGGCACCACTCCTTCTCGTGCCAAGAAAGCCAGAACTACCTCCAGAATAGTGTCTGATGCTCAAGGTCAGCAATTCCTGGAGATTGCCAGGCCTACAACGGATAAATCAGAGCAGGACTTGCAGGTATCTGACTTAGAGCTCTCGAGAATCCCAATGGGAGAGTCTACCCCTGAGGATGAAATTCAAAACCTCCAGAAAGCTTGATCACAAGAGTCATTGGGAGGGTAGAGAAAGGGCAGCAAACTATTGAACAATTAGAAGAACAGGCCCAAATTCTCACGGGTTTCATCAAGTCTCTTTTGTCTAAGGACAAAGTTTTAGACCCTACTCCATTGACCACTCTTCCACCACCTGTAATTTTGAGCCAAGATGAAGTCAGAGTATCAAAGACATGCACAAGTATTCCGTCTATGGCGAGCTATGGAAGCCATGGTGGATGATATGCTTGTTGCACAGGTTGAACTTCATCGATGAAGCTTTCAAACTCCATGGAAAAGTGAATAATTTGCAACGAAGTTGTCCTCTACTATCGGGATCATGGATAAAAGCTCAAGCTCTGGATTAGTTGCATAGTAGACCTCCGCCTTATGGGACAGACAGATGAGAATGTCTTCTTTGGAAAATAAGGTTTTTGATGATGCAAAGGATAATCTGTCAAAGTCCTGGGTCTACAGCGTGGAGTGGAAGATCAGAGTCCTGGAGGAGGCTTTGGGAGAACTGAAGAACAGTTGGCAGAAGGGCGAAGCTTTCAAGACACTGGTTGTCTCTGCTTTCAAAGACATACACTGTCATCTTCAGGATGAGACTTCTGGTACTTCCCTTTCCTTGCAAGAAATCAAAGCTCAATTCAGAGCTTTTGTCAAAGATAACTTATTCAAGGAAAGTTCCATCTCCAAGGAGAAAATGAAGGAGATTTGCTCTCTTCAATCTGCCATTGAAGAAGCAAACAAAGATTATCATACTCATGTCGAGTTTGATAAAGAGATGGAGAAGTGTCTGGGATTTTGGACTCAATCTATGACTAACACGTCGGTCCCTCGTGGCGAGAGATATAGGCCGAGGCGTTGAAGAGATTCAGTGGCGAGTTGCAAGTCGGTGGATCCCTCTCAAAGTGACCGACCACTGTCTTCTTCTCCTTATTCTTCTCTTCTTTTCTATTTCTTTTCTCGGATTCATTGTAATAGGTTGAGGTATTGCGATTGGCAATCCTTAACTAATTTTTAGTTAAAAGAAGTAGTTACAAAGAGTAACTGACTTGTAAGCTATATAATGGCCTTTCCATGCCATTCTGAAGGAGGAAGAACTTGGCATATTTTCTCGAAAGTGTAAATAGATTACAAAGAAATCAATACGAAGGACTTTCCTTCTTTGTCTATCTCGATCTCTCATTATTCCTAAGCTTTCATTTATTTTCTTTGTGAAGATCATTTGTCTCAAGTTTGTTAGTCTTACTTGATTGCATACTCTTCAACTTTGCAAGCGTGGTGATCTTGTATAACCAAGAAGGAACTTTGTGTCCTTGATTAACGAATCGTGTTATGTTAAGAAACTTTTTGTTCTAAGCGGATGTTATTTACGTAACTTTGTGTCTTTGAATTCCATCTTATTTATCCAATACAAATGATCTTGTTTCAATTCACTGTGACTTTCGCATACATAAAGAATTACTCTGATATCTATAATTCTGCATGTTGCCTTTCTGCTCTTTCCCGTACTCTCATTTCCTCAGTCCTTTTCTAATTGATGATCTTCATAGAAAACACTTTCGTGATATCCAAGTTTAACCAACAAATCATGTTTTGTACATTTGTAAATAAGTTCGTTTGAATAAGGGGACCTCTCCCATTAAAGAGGAGGGACTTCTTGTCCCCTAACTATTGCTCTTCGTAAAGTCCTATCTCGATGACCAACACACTCCCAAATTCTCTAGTATGTGCATCCAAATATCTTTTTATAGCCATGTGTAGCTAAATATGTCTTCCTTCTTGTGTTTTCTAGCTTGTAGGATATTGTGATCATTAACTGCAAACTGTGTTATTATGATACTTGTGTAATCAATATTATAAGTTAATTAATCGAATATCTCATATTTTTCAAACCTTACATTCCTTTTCAGTGTTATGTATGTCAATAACATTAATTTACTAAGGTAAAAAAGGGTATAAATATTTTTTGAACCCAACTCTCGAATTGATCATTTGGATCGGATCCTATCTACCCTATGGTTCATTCTTGTATGATCTTGTCATTAGCTCTTGGTGTTTTTGTGTCATTCTATTGCTTATCATCATGAAATTTTCCTCCACATCCCATAGCTTTAGTAGCCAAGACTAGTGTTCCTTCTAAAGGGTATGATATCTTGGAACAACTCAGTAATACCCATGTTAATATATCTCTCTTAGAGCTACTTCAAAAAGCATCTATTTAAAAGATATCTTATAATATGTTTTATTTTCTTTCACATTGGCCATGATAATCAACCAACTTCCTTTATTTTGTTATGGATACATTTAAGGAATTAGACAAAGTCGTCACTTTTCTTGGCCGATATTCCCCTACACTAAAAACCCAATCATGTTCGCCTATTTTTATTACTACCTACATTTAGGGGTTCTTCATCAAGTGAGCTGGATTGATAATGGATCTACATTAAATATTTTTTCTCAATCATTTCTATCTCAAAGTGGTATTTCTCTTACTATATTAGACACCATTGTTTCCATTGTACAAGGCTTTGATAATATAACTCGATCCACTCTAGAAACTATCACCTTAGATCTCCTTATTGGTCTAAAGGTATTACCTACCACTTTTCATATCATGAAAAATGATATTCATTACAACTAACTATAAAGGTTTCCTTGTAAATTGATCCATCTATTCTTCATCAATGTTTCAAATTCATACATAATGGATATGAGCATACTAGTTGACTCAAATCCTTTCAAATAATGTAGATTTGATATGTCTACTCCACATTAACCTATTATCAATCCCCCTCTACAACTGATTCCTATGGAAACATTACTTAATGTTCTTGGTGAAACTAAGACTGGATCCTATCTTATGCTACCTACACCACCATTGGATGATCCAACAATAGATACACTTGTTCCAATGTCTCCTCAATTTTCTACACCAGCCCACCCATCATTCTTAATCTTTTAGACGACTTCATTCAAAAACACAATATTATTGAATTCACTTTTGATAGTGATGACGATCTTATCGAACCATTTAATGATCACTTACGTAAGCTTAATTTAAATTCTATTGATGAATAATATTCCTGTTTCATTTTCTTTTTGCTTCTAATATCCTTAGGAATTATCGTCTTAAATCCATTATCTCTCGATCTTATCGATACCACATTTACTTGATCGGGACATTGTATGCACCGCATTTTACATGGTGATGATTAAAAATATCTAATAATGATGACAATAATGTCAAATAACATTAAAATATATTTTCAAATGCTTAAGAGCACTTCACATCCCCTTCTAGGCCCGCAAACCCCTTTATACTTCTCTTGACCCTTCCGACTCTCCTAGAAATAATTTTTCTTCAGATTTGACTCTTTTCAACCCCTTTTGGCTACTTAACATGAAACCACCACATTGGTTATGCTACCTCCACAACAACTCCATCCCCCACTATGGTGATAATGTTTCCACCCACAAAAATTATGCTTTGGGGACTAGTGGTTATGTTCCCCACCACAACGGTTGTGTTCTCCACCACAAAGGTTGTGTAATTTCCACATATAAGAACCAAGGATTCTATCTCCAACTATTTTTATTCTAACTCACACTTCGCATGCATGATTTTATATCCTACTTTGTATACTATGCATGCATTTCACCTCATGTTAATGCTTAGTTCACTACTTCTACCCCCTAGAACTTGAGTTCACCATCTAGGGATCTAATATAAGCCATATATTGTATTATTGATCTTAAGTTGAGATTGAGATAACTTAGAAGCTTTATATTATTGATCTAGGGATCTAATCTAAGCCATATATTGTATTATTGATCTTAAGTTGAGATTGAGATAACTTAGAAGCTTTATATTAAGGAAATTTGAATGCTCATTTGTTCCCCCTCATCTTTTGAATACTTTTCCAGAGGATAACGATGTAACCATTTTTTGATCCAGAGAAAAGGCCAATCTCAAGGGAGATTTCTTATAGCACTAATCACCCCACGGACCTTATTTTTATTATAAATCATGAAGAGAACACAAGGGATTCTAGACCGGTTTTACGCCCCTTGAACCAACCATAGATCTACTTATTTTTATTATTCCAAGCTACACCTAGCTTCTAATATCTCCCTACTAAACAAATTTCTATCATACTTGGTCTTCATGAACATCACTAGATTAGTCTATTGAGAGTATAAGAAAACAAAGTCCAAGTTCAACTCCATTATTTTTGTAGAAATATTTTGGGATTGCATTAAAATTTCTTATTTACATAGAACTATTTTTATATCTATCTTTATTTTCTTAGAATTAATCAATTTTTTTGAAAATATGAACAATGATTATATTAGATTAGGTTTATTTACTTGAATTCATGCTAGTTTAGAAGTTTGAAACATTAATGCGGTAGGATTCTCTCACCTTTGATATTAGACCCTAGAATTATATTAAAAGGATAACCCTTCATATTTAGGATCTAAATTAGTTTGATTTCAAAGGTTACATCCATAAAACACAAAATCCCCAAAAGAGATAGCTTAAACCATTAGATTTGTTTTTGAAATTGTTTATAGATTAAAAACATTCGGTTTTAGAATGGATTAAATGTAGGCTAGGTTGTGGATATATATTTTTAAAACATCTATTTGTAAAAAGTGGCATTTAGTTAAGAAAAATGCATCAAAACAACATGAAAAATCAAATATGGAAATAATGGTTATATGATAGTAATTATTGTATCCATTTCTTATCTTGTTTCACATTCGCTTTAGTAAAAACAAACTTTATTGTACTGTTGTAAATCAAATTTGTTTTCTCACATTAATTTCATCATATAAACTCAAGAAACACCAAAATATAATAGTTTATATTTCTATCAAAGTTAGAGTAGTGAAAGAAAAGAATTAATTGTTAGGTATTCATTACATGCATTGCGAAATTTAGTGTTTGAAACTTCTATTTATATCAAGTTTTTAAGTTCATTTTATTTCAATTTGTTATATTGAAATAACTCATATAATAATCAGTTGAAACAAACACATACATAAGTCCTAAAATTTGAGTTAAACACTCCCAAACACATATCTTACAAATCCAAACAAGATTTAAAAACTTCAAAAATCCTTACAAAAAATACAAAACATAGCTACACTATTTTAGATGCAATAACATAGGGAATCAAGACAAGGAAACTTGTTGATCCACATGATAACAAGCTATACATTTGACAAAAAATTACCACAACATATCTCTATGGATCTATTTCTGGATGAGATCATCCCAACACAACCTTCAATATAGTATTTCGTAGTGATTTTCTCCAGGTCATAGAAAGCACCACAATGATTGTTTATTCTCTTTCGTGAATGACTCCGGATAGCCATATATTCTTGGGAAGAGTTTGACATTTCCCTCGCGTTCATGTTCCACTTGAGAAAAAAACATCCAAAATGATATATGTATACACCTAATTTTTCAATTTTCATCTTTCATACATGTTACTAACAATATCCTTTATGCAGATAAGGTTCATTGATGCATCTATTTCTTGAGCAAGTGCCTTAAGAGGCCCGTCGAATGGGGTATGACTATTCACATAGTCATTATGAGTCGAGAGATAGTACATACAAAAATTATCGCCATGTGGTCCCATCCTTATTTTTCATTATATTAGTTATCATTTTCCCTTTACGTCTCATACACATTGTGTGTCCGAAACCTTGCTTGCATTTCACTATTTGGAACTTTTTTCAACCGTATTCTTGATCCATTACTCCTCTTTTTCACCTTACATGACATTTAACATCATTTGGCGATGGTGTAGGTATTAGGTTTTTCCCAAGCAAATATCGCCCACGGAAATGACATCATATATACACCACATTTTGACATTATGAAAAGAAGGAAGCTAGAATCATAGGAGCTACCATTCACTCTGCTCTTTTGCGCCAACTTCGTATCTTCTCACTCAACCCTTGGTTCATCTTGCATTTTGCTTCGATTGGATTAGACACTATTCTTCTTGGTTGGATTGTTTGCACTTTTGGTTCAACTATAGTGAGTCTAGGATAGAACAATGTTCCCCTTATCCACCCAATATAGATTCTCTCTTGGTGATGCTTCTCGAGAGAGATAGATAAAGACCACCCCACATGTAAGTTCTCTAGCTCTCTTTGTCATTTTACATAGATTAGTTCATTTCCCTTCCCCATTGCTCTATGTTAGCTTAACATTGTATGGACATCGGTGTTATTTAGTATAGTGCTCTTATACATGATCATCTCCTAAGGGGTCAAAGCTTATAACTGTGTCCCACTTTTTTGCAATTTTGAACTTTCAACAAAAAAATTTCCGACAACCAAAACATGACCAAACACATATTAAATGAAAAACATGTATTTTTAAGAGCTTATAAACACCAAGGTGTGGGGATTCCCAATTTTACCTAACTTTTTAAGGTTTTTATAGTATTTTTAAATATTTACTTACTAGGAAGATTTTAAAATATTTTGGTTACCAAGTGGGACACACTTATATGTTTGACCCTAGCTTTCCTTCTCTTTATTTTAGTTATATTGCAGTAGTATAGACTATGCATGCTTGACTACCCCCATCAATCTATATCTCTAACCCTTTTATCGATATCTAATAGAGTACTCTTCTCTATCATGATTACGGGCCTTGGAAACCCTATGTGACCTAGTATAGGGATTACTACCCTCTGGATATGTGATCTTAGAGCTCTTCATAGCTCCTTTAAATCAACTCATTGTGTTTTGGTCCATGTGTATCTCCTATTCGTTACCTCAATACCCTTGTAAAATGAAAGACTTAGGAGTGCAAGCCATTGAGATAAAATTTTGTCTTGCCATACATCTATGGTGAACTCAATGTGAATCCTACAAGCCTCTTGATCGAGAACAACTCATTAAAATAATCCATCTCCAAACTTAATATCATTCCAAACCACAAAAATTAGTATAAGATCCAAAACCTATCTCCACAGACACCATCACCTAGGGGCAATCTTGTTTGTTCCAAAGCACACTTTCTTTGAAATGCCATCGGCCCCTATGCAATATTTTTGGCATGGTTGATCCTTTTGTTCATGTGAACCTCTCCTAACACCATTGGCCCCTATGTAAATATTTAACAAGGTCAATTATGTTTGGAACATATTTACATAACATTGTTTTTAGTTTCCAAGTTGCAAAAATGTCACCTATGAGGGTATTTCTCGCACAATTGAATCCTCTGAATTTCTACATGGGATATTCCTTCATGCCTACATCTCCTCTTCATAATCTTAAATTTTATAGTGCTTATCATATGAGCACTATCCTTCCCAATTTCCCTAACCTCACCCATAAGACTCTTATGTCCTCACCCTATCACTTTGATTAGTCAAAGTAAGGTCACTTGGTAGAATGTAATGTGGTTGAGGTTGAGAGAATAAATCCTATATATCCATCATTAAGAAACTTAACAACAATGAATACTTTACTCCCAACAAGGATGGAGGTTTTCAAAACATATCCAATGATGCCATGGAAATGACCATGCCTCATCCTAATCATGAAGTAACTTGTAATGATGAGACTCCTTCTGCATGATTGATTAAGGTAAGTCTCCCAAAACTCCTATTAATGAGCGCGATAATCACAAAAAAGAAGATCACTCTTCTTCTATGGGTCCCAAAATAGTGATAATCAAAATCCTAAATCATATGGCCTTATACCAAGCTTCCACCACATCTAGCATGATCCAAATATAGAATCGGATGTTTTAAATAACATCTCAAAATTAGATGTATACAATATCTTTTCTAAACTCGGGTGATAAGTATTTTGTTCTTCACCCTCTCTAACATACATCATTCCTGAAATTTTTGTTCTTGAGGTTGAATCCCTATAAGACAACAACTTCATCCACCATCTCATTAGATACTTGCTCCCATTGGATATTTGAGTATTCTCAACATGTCTAGCCTCTCACATCATATTTTCCACATGACCTTTCGAGATGAAGTTCAACAATACTCAAAGAACTATTTCATACAGGTTACACAACCCAATATCCCTCCTTTCACAAACCATGATATAGACCAAGAACTCCGCACCACAATCATTCTTGATTACAATATCCACAACTAACAAGTTTGTAGAGGTTTTTCTTCCCTCGATGAGTAGGTATTTCTCTCTCAAGAATATAGATAGAGAAACTTTATTTTTCTTGTCTACATTTCCCACCTTTAACCCACACTATCTTCACACCATCCATAGCATTCTCCCACTTACATTATATCATCCTCTACATTTAATTATATCTTCTTATAGTCAACTACCTTGTCCTGGACTTATGAGGATTCGAGTACACATGAAATGTACCTACATTTTTGGTGTGTATAAATTTGGTGAACCGAATGTGAAGGACTAGTTTCTTCTTATTTCCATATATTTCACTTCTTTCATCTCACCTTCTACCTTTCCCATTATTCTGTAGGTGTCTATACATCCCCTGAATATGTCGGGTCAAGTATTTTACAGGCCTATCTTAGGCATCAAAGCTTATTATGCTCACATGCACTCCTAGCATTCACCTCCTTTATTTGGATGGGCTTATAACTATTCCCATAGTGTGTAGTTATCACATGTCTTTTATGTTCAAATTCTAAATTTTTCTTCCAATGTCGGGATTAAAGAGATCATTAAGCTATCGACTTATCGAGACTCCTCTATGGACCCTTACAACTCCAACCATATAACATTAATGAAGGGGATTTACCCATAATTTTTTACTAGGCCAAAACTTAGTATGCAATTTGATGCTTTACCATCCTACCTACAACCATATGATGGACTTCTAACATGGTCTCGATCAAAGAACCAATCAACTCAAAACCTTATATGAGTCACTAGATAGACTATAAGTATACACCACCACCCTCTTGCAAGACAATGTTTCTTCCCCACTACCTAGATCCAAAATTACACCCATAAGAGGGGAAGTAACTATAGAGAAATTTATCAAGGGATATCATCATTCCCCTACATAACCAAATGCAAGTTTGAGTGTTAAAAATGACCAACAAGTTCCATCGAAAAACCTCATCTCTACCTCCGGTCAAATGAATTTGAGAGCTAGAAAACACTTTACCTTCTCAAAACATAGAAAATTGGGCATGACACAACATACACAACATACACTTTGAACAACCAAAGATATGTCCAACCAATACAAAATTGCCACAATAAGCCCCTTATGTTAACTATGTCATAAAGCCAAACCCAGGAGATCTTATCATGGGTGATGGCACGCTAAGCATGAGTGGGACTTCATCATATATGTTAACTATGTGATAAAGCCAAACCCAAGATATCTTATCACGGGTGTTGGCATGCTAAGCATGAGTTGGACTTCATCATATACTCTCCCAACATACACACATGAAAACACCACTTCATACTATGTGCCACTGAATATAGAAAACCAAGCACAACCTTACAACCAATCTAGGCTTACGACATGCCTACACTCAACCTTCGCAAGCATATATTCATTAACCACATGCCTATGTTTAGTCTACGCAGGCTTATCCTCAACCATTGCAATCTTACGTTCAAATCACTCAGCAATTTTTTTATTCTTCTTCGAAAAGCCCCACACCACCGAAGTGTATGCACATATATTCTAAGTATGTTCATCTTGATGGTTTCTTTCCTACCTGTTGTGCACCAAATTTATCAACCCATGTTTTTTCTTCGATTCCCATTTTTTCTAGTAACTATCAAGCTCCACCACCAGTCGTGGGCCCGACAATCACTTCTACTACTAATTTCAGTGCATTAGGAATCTATGTTTAGTATATGAAATAACCTCTAGACTCTAGCATCTACATGGAACTTTTCTCTCATCCACTCCTTGAGTTACCAGAAATCGAGGGTGAAATATATCATAATACCCACATAAATTCATATACCACTATGATTTATGAACTACTCCCATGGTATGGGTTTGTTACAAATATTTTTCCCAAGTTCCTAAAAGGCATAGCACTTGATTGGTATTACGGTTTTCCTTAAGGCTTTATACACTCATCTAAGTAGTTTATAACTAATTTTGTCGTGGCTTTTGATATGAACAAACTTTTAAATACTGGTATTAGTCCTTCACATTAAATAATAAACCAATGATTTTTCCACACATTTCATCATTATATGGCAGCACATACTCTACTCAGGCGAGTTCCTAAAATGGATCAATAGGAGCTATGTGACCTCTTCCTACACGCCCTTAATAGGGAAACTATGGAAAATGTATAGGAGTTCCCATACAAATCTTATGATGAAGATTTAGATAAAGTATTAAGGATTTACTAGGGAAATATATAATGGTCATAAGACCTAGGAATACTTATTTTTCCCAGCCAAAACTCTAGGGGATACCAAAACAATAACCACAATAATGCACAACATTCCATTAATGTTAGGGTCTAAAGGTACTGCAATCAAAATCGCAATACCATTACAAATAGTGTTATTAATCCACCAATAAATCCCAACTTCCCTAACAACATAATTAATCAACCCAATAACAAGAATAATAACCATAACGGTAATATACACATTAATAATAATTAACCTACAAGAAATGTGGTTAGCTTTAAATTGGCTTTGAATACGATTTCAAACCACAATATGAATCAAAATCAACAATAACAACAAATCCATAATAGGAACCAAGAGGTCCCATATCAAAACAATAACTTTGGTCCCAATCGTGGCTACCCCAATAAATTTGGTAAATTCTAGCAAGTTGTAGATCAACAAAACCATCGCCCACAAAAATATGATCTCAATCTATTATATCTACTCAATAGGGTCATGGGTCACGATAGTAGTACATGTAGGGGATATAACAAATATATTCAACGCATCCCTAAAAATAAAATACAAGCTTCAAATGAACAATTTCTAGGGGCAAAAACCTTAAAGGCCAATCGATTTCTCATTTAGGTCCCATTACACCCAGTGCGCCCATTTGGGCATCCATCAAAACCCTTTCCCCAACCATCAACAAAATTCCCTTCAAAATAACGCACACAAAATAGCATACAACAACAACAAAGGAAACCACCAACACCACGTAAACAACAACAACAAATATCCCCAATCGAAATCATGACATTGAATCCTTAACTTCTAACATAGTTAACCCTAATGTTACCCATGCCTAAGTGCACCAAGACAAACACACATGATCAATATAGTTGAACTAAAAACTAATGAAGAGGATAATCTGATTGATGAACCCCATTTTGTGATGTTTAAGCCATGTATAGCCTTATACCATTTTGATATCATAGTGCATGATGAACAATGTTAACTTCTTATATTTAATAATTTACTATGATTTTGAAGGAATTATTGTGCATATGTTTGTTATTTTTACTTTGTTAATTCTTCTTCAGAAATGGCTTAAATAGATCTGTTGTGAAACATTAACTGCACTTTTGGAAGAATATGTGTTGAGTTATCACAGGGAGCGCAAGACTTAATTCATGCACTAGTGCAGGAATCTATTGACGTGTTGGCACAGGACTCGCCTTGCATAGGACTCGCCTCCGCGTTAATAGGGAACTCAAAGTACCACATCAAGATCATCCAAGTCATTGACCCTGATTCTCCACTGAACGAAATTCACACATACATACAGATAATTCAAATTATTAGAATCACAGCTAGTAGCACCATATCTTGGACATAAAGCAGTGCCATTAACTCAGCAAACATTCCACCCAACTTTGAGGATGAATTGTTCCAAACTAGATATCTTTCATCACCAAAATTCTCTTCAATCAGTTAATGAGTTGAAGAATCTTGCAATGATTGACTCCTTCAAAGGAGCCAATCACGGATTTCCTCTTCAATTGTCAAGAATGATTCTAGTTCAAACACTTTAAGGACTTCCCTTTCATTAATGTATTTCCCAAAATAGATAGCCATCGCTTCAGTTAGCATTTAGTTAAGTAGACTTAGTCATTTGGAATAACTAGTTCTCTCCTAAAAGAACTAGAACATCTCTTGTATAAAAGAGATCATGTACTCAAATTTAGTGGTTCGATTATTAGTCATTTGATTCATTGTAAAAGTGCATTTTCAATTCAATAAAGATAGCAGATTCAAGGGAAATTTTTGTTGTTTGAGTTCAAGTGTTAAACTCTGATCGAAGGAAAGGGGCAAGGGCCACTCCTAACCAATGAAAGGGAGTTTACATTTATTTCCTTTCTGTCTTTGTGAATGCATTTATTGTTCCAGCATTTATTTCATTACTTTGATGCACTTATGTTTTCATGGTCAAATTTTCCATTTCGTATTTCATTTTAGTTTTCCTTTCAAGCATTTTATTTTGTAATCACGATCAGTTCAACAATTTCTTAGTTTTTGTTACTAAATTATGTACTTTGCAATGTCATTCCTACTATTCCCTTTGTTGCAAACAACCGTGGACACCACCTGGATTGACAAAATAATATGATTAAAGTACGAGCATCAATGACACTTGTCACTAATCACCAGAACAAGAGAATATCAATCCTCCAACACTCCTCTACAAGGTCCTTTAAGGGTGTAAAATAATGGAATCCATAAAAAACATGGAGCTATAATATCATCACCGACCTTCCTAAGACATTTTCCTATATTTCATTTCTTGACCTTCTAAAGAATTCTCTAGCCCATCAATTTGTGATATTATATGCCATGGGATCCAAACATCTAGATTACATCACACCCCACAGAAGACACAGGTTAACCATATTCACGTGGACACGTTTCCTCTATGTGCCACTATAAGAGATGTGAGCTATTTATTTGACTTGTACCAACTACCACAAGTGTGAAAGTTGATATAAGAGGAGATCATGCTCTCCATTTGTAGATTTAGATATATGAAAATTTAGTAAAATGAGTTGTGGTAAATGATGGGGAAGTAGTTATCATCATTCCATTTTTCTCTTTTTTAAATCTTAGATATAGTGAAACCAAATTCTCGTCGACTCGAAACACTCTTAGTGGGTATGACAGGTCTCAAAGCCATGTCAATCGGTGTTATTATCCTCCCCATAACTCTCAGTGCCAAAATGATCCTCACTAAATTTTATGCCATAGACCCAAAAACTAATTATAACATCAATTTAGGATGACCTTGGATCCACCATATGAAGGCCATTCCTTTGATACTCTTTGAATAAATCCTCTTTTTGCATTTGAGAAATGCATTTTTTTGCTAAAGGATAGCCAAACCCGTTCGATAAACTCTAATCTAATACTAGAAAGTTTGATGGAACTCATATTCATCATGAGTTTCATACAAACTAGAATGCGATAATGCACAATGCATGTGAACGCTTGAACGGTATATGTTATTTGATTTTAGAGTGATAGTTATTAGTTTTGTAGTTGTTATTGATAAGGGCGTGATTGATTTTGTAAGTGTTGGAATATAGATGAAGTATTACATTTAAAGGTTCTATCTCTATATTTGAAATTTGTTACAAATTCGTACATATACATTTGTAAATCTTATATCATGAGTGGTAGCGTTTTGGAGACTATTTTATTTGAACTAAACATGAATACATGAAAACTTCCATACATTTGCAAATTTTATATCATGAGTGGTAGTCTTTTGTGGCCAAGTATTTTGGCAATAAACATGAATACATTTATACATTTGATACTACTTTGGATACAAGAAGTTTGAGCAAGGTAGTATTGGAGGTGCTTTATCAAAGTAGAGGCTAGTATTTATGATGGGTTGATTTTGTTGAGTGATATTAGTCTCGAATGCTTTAGTTAATGATGAATTGACTTGGGAAGTCTATATGGAGTAGCCATGTGGATATGCAAAAAGAGAGCAGAAAGCATCTAATGTGCTACCTCAAAGAGGTGTTATATAGATTGAAGCATGCTCCCATACCCTGGTATGCTATGATTGATGACTATTTCTTGTAGAATGGGTTTCAAAAGTCTTCAAAAAATTCAAATATGTTCTTTTTTAAAATTTATGTTAAAAAATAATGATAAACAATAGCCCTTGTCGAGGCCAAATGCAAGACTCGCGAGTCTTGACACGAGACTCGCTAAGTTTGCCAAATTTTCCCCAAGCATTTGCACAATGTTTCATAAAGTTTGTGGATGCAAAATTGAGGGCATGTATTTCTAGATGCCTAGAGAATTTCTTCCCTGAGTTTTAATTCAAGGAAGAATAGAGAAACAACAACCACTTTTTCAGCTAACAACCTAAGGAAATACATTCATAAAAACTTGATCAAATTTAAAGCTAGATGCAATACACCACAATGGTTGTTCACAGATTGAATACTGCTCCTGAAAATGAAGCATCCTTGCAATCAGAATTTTGTAGATCATGGTGGCTCTCAGGAAGTAGTGGGGACTTGTTGTCACTCTTTTAAGATGCTTTGCAAGAGTGTCTGAAGTCATCAATTATGTTGTGATGGATGTCCGCACCCTGTTCTAAAGCTCCCATTTTGGCACAGGCTAGGAGGATGCTGACAAAGGTTGTGGAGTATGGAGTTATAGTTGACAATTGCATTTACTTAAAATCTTCAACAACCTTTTCAAAAAGCCCATTTTGTACATATCTTACAATCATCGCATTCCATGAGACCACATCTCTTTGACACATTTTGTCAAACACTTCATGTGCATCGTGTATGCTTCCACATTTTGAATACATATCTATCAGGGCATTTGCAACTATAATATTTGACAAAAACCACTTTTCATTATGCTTTGATGGATGTCCATAGCTTGTTCTACAACTCCTATTTTAGCACAGACAGAGGATGCTGACAAAAGTTATGGAGCTTGGCTTGAAACCTGCCGATTGCATTCGTTTAAATGTTTTCAAAGCCTCTTCAACAAACCCATTTTATGCATATCCTGCAATCATTGCAGTACATGAAATCACATCTCTTTGAGACATTTTGTCAAACAGCTTGATGTGCCTTGTTAATGTTTCCACGCTTTTGCATACATATCTACACTGGCACTTGCAAATGCAACATCTCACAAGAAACCCCTTTCAATTATTTTTTGATGGATGTCCATGCCATGTTCTACAAAACGCATTTTGGCACACCTCTGGGAGGCACTTTGGAAAAGGTAGTGGAATTTGGCTTGATTCTGCCCGATTGCATTTGTTTAAAAGTTTGGAATTACTTTTCAACAAACCCATTGTCAGGTGCATAACTTCGATCATTTCGGTCCATGTGACTACATTTCTTTCGAGCATTTTGTCAAACAATTCACGTGCTGTATACTTCCACATTTTGCGTACATATCTACCGGGGGCACTCACAAACGCAACATCGACAAAAATCTAGTCAATAAATCACCATCTGAAAATCCTTCACAATAGACAACTACTATAAACATTTATTTATAAATTTAAATTGATTTACAACAAAACAACTACTCAGGAAGCCTTCATGATAGACCACCACTCAAAACCATTTATTTATAAACAATTGTTCCAAGATCTAGACTGTAAAGTGTGTAAGAAGAGGCCACGACTTTTATAAAACACAGAACGATGAGAATAAAGAATGCCCAACTATATTATTCAATGGCTTCTATAGAATAATTGAAGTTCAAACAAGGAATCCTTATTTAATTTCACAGTTTCCAACCAATATTTACCCATTTCTGAATGATTCTCAGTCCACATGTATCTAGGTTCATAATTTGTAGTGACTATATGCTGAATTTTGCACGTTCTCTTTGCAAACTACATTGTTTAAACAAAGTCTATTCAATTCAAAAATTCCAAAAAATTTAGAAAAATATACAAATATTCAATGTGTAAATGTTGGTATTGGTTATGGCCTAGAAAAATGGATTGGATTCATGCTTGAAACAATGAATTCGACATGCTACACCAATGTTCCTTCATTTCCCTATCAACAAATCCCAAACACTAAGACAAACATATGTAGTGAACATATATATGTGCAAGCACCCGCCATTGATAAGACCTTGGGCAGGGCCTTGAAAAATGGATTGTGGGTGCATGGGAGAATTTAAACAAAGAAATGGGAATTTCTTAAGTTGCCTCTCAAGAACAACACAACATCGGGTTCTTTAAGTTCATTTATTTATTCAATTTATGAAGTTAAAAAACCTCCCCCAACCTCAAAGCATATGGAACCAATCTCTCAGATACATGAAACCAAAAGGTAAGGAGATTCTATCAATTTTTGGATACCTTTGTACGACGAGCTTTCCTTCCTATTCCGATCCACATATTCATCATCCTCATCATCATCATCTTCTCGAAATGGGTTTAATGGACTTCATCATCTCAACAAAACCTTGCCCTGTTTGTGGCCGCTGCCTGGAAACCAGCATATCCAAATGGCTCAACATTAAAAAAGAGAATGTAAACTATCAAATTGCCTCGGCACTAAAAATTGAAATTTGAAATAACAGGATATGAAAACAGAATATGATGGCATGCTACTCACTTCCTCGAGGAAGCAAGCGGCTGTTGATTGGTATCGACCGAGCTGAGACTGAATGAACTCTTGGGGAGAAAGGACAAGTCTGTTTTTGGCCTCGCAGTTGACCAATACCCATATTCTGAAAAAACCACCACAATCCCAACACGTAATTACCAAAATTAAACTGTAGGTAACTGAAAAATGTTTAAAATAATCCCAAACCTTTGGCCGCGTCAGTTTTGGCGTGAGGGTCCGAGGGTCGATTCCTTCCAAAGACACGAACACGTTCTTCCCACAATGTGAATGCCGCTCCTCCTCCCACTCCATAATTGTTCACGGCGATAACCTCGCACTAATTTACTGTTTCGCTTCCGTTACATTAACATGTACCATGGGAGCGAGAACGGTTCGACTTGCCATTGGCTTGGCCATAAGGCGAAATGTGGCTTATGTTATAAGTGCCTATACCGCCCGGAAGAACATGCTCAACAAACGAGGTCGACGTGGTCTGCAGAGCCCTCGGCAGATAAACCTCTGACCACTGTGGAATTGTTCACTGTTATTTGGAAAAGGGGACAAATTTGCCAATCGTATTTATACTAAAATGGTTGTTTCGATGATGAAGTTTCCAAAATTAACCGGAACTATGATAATATGAGTACGATAGTGAATACACAATTTACTTACCGGTCTTATCAGCAACAAAAAAAAATGTAACAATAACTGTAACATGTTCATGACAATGAATTTACAATCTACTTACCAGATACAATCTTGGCAGAATTTAGGGAAGAGTATAATGGGGTTCACATTCATGCATTGAAATATAGTAAACCCTAACCCTTTTCCTCACATAATGTCCGTCAATGCACTGCGCACTTGGTGTATCAACACATCAACGGGTTTTCTTAGTCGAGGTGAATATATTAATATGTAAGTATATCTGTTGAGAATAGTCCCGAATAGTCAATTCATCCTAAGTAATGTGGCGTAGCATATATAATCTGAGCAAAAAAAAAGGATTCGAGATTCGGGCCAGTTTGTAGTTCTTTTTGCGGAGCTTCAGTATTACCGAGTTCAAGCACTGCACAGGAGGCCGAAAGCAAACAACGATCTGCAAAAACTACAACCACTCATCCACAAATGCATCGACACACTAAGAGCCCCTGCAAAAACTAAAACACCTGTTAAAAATAGCCGCCGCATTCAACATGCACCCAAAAAAACAACGATTAAAAATAGGCAAAAAAGAACAAAACAACTATTAAAAATAGGTGAAAAAGAACAAACGTCCAGACGGCCGTCAAACTGTCAAAATTAAGACAGTCGTAGAAACGTCCGGAGGTGCCTTTCCCATAGGGGGAACGCCTTCGGCGTAATGACCCGTGGACACCCGCATTTTTAGAAAAGGGAAAGAACCAGATTACAAAGGCTAATGTTGAACCTAAACCCACTCTCTTAGCTCTTGATCCTCCATCGTATAAGACAACTATGAAGGAGGATATTGGATCAAGAAAGGAAAATTCCTCGAAAATTGAAATCCCTAAACCGTAGATTGAAACTATATCCTTGAAGACTACTACATATATTATTTACATCTTAGACATGGATTCACATCTCATACCTCTATTTGACCCATAGGGGCCTTCCATGTATCATTTATGCCTACATGAGAATAGCAAAGACCAACCTTTTCTTTCTATGATAACATACGTGAACATAGTCAAGATTTATGACAATCACATCTCTTCATCCATTTTATTTTATGACCCCCTCCCCTAAGGCATCTTATGGACTATGTACTATGATGGAGAAAAAAATTTGTAGGAGCAAGGGAAGGTGTGGTCTTGATCTCTCCCGGGAAAAGGATCTTTCCTTTTGGATTCATTTTGTTTTTTGAATGCACTAATAATAAAGACAAGTATAAAGCCTTATTAATTAGTCTTCTCTTAGCTCGTAGACTTGGCATTCAAAGACTTTTGATCCTTGGTGACTCACGACCCATTTCAAACCAAGTGACAAATGTTTATCAAACAAAAATTGAACACTTGCAGTTATATAAGAACACTTCCCAAAGGTTAGTTTAGGATTTCAATTCCATATCTCTTGATTATATTCCTAAAAACCAAAACCATTTATCTAATGTTATTGCCACTACTTCCACATGGTAATATCATATTATTGGGCTTATTGAGGATAACTTTGTTGTATACTAAGAGTTGGGCTTCTTGTCAAGAAGGGATATAAATTAAAAGAAGGTACCATCGAGATAGATGATCTCGGGTTAATGAATCTTGATATAGTAGAGAAACGACACAACCATTTTATAGTACCTACATGCTTACAAACATCTTCCTTCCTTGTATTGTAAGAAGGGATTTTCTATGACTTTACATCCTTCTTCTTCAAAATGAGTACTATAATTTTTAGTTCAAAATTGAATACTATAGAATACCTTGACATTTGAAAAACCAAAGAGGAGGTTTTGAACTTCCCCAACGCCACTAGAATTTGAAGAAGGTAACACCTCTCTTTATTGAGGATACCATTGACATAAACATAGGGATGGAGGAAGATCTAAGGATCTTAAAATTTGAATCTTCACTTTTGTCAGTAGGAAATCAAGACCATAAGATCCTACGAATTGAATTATCTAAGGCTTTCTCCTTCTCCCATTTTGATATGGCCGTATCCATACAAATTTGATCATGCACAATCTAGTCACAAATCCACGAAGCTAAGTTAGTCAAACAAAATCTACAACCAATGAACCCCAATATAACACCAATGGTAAAAAAGGAGGTCATCAAACTCCTTAAATTCATTTTCATTAGACCATTATACTACACAAACTTGTTATCTTACATTGTGTCGGTCTTGAAAAAAAATGGAAATATTTGAATTTGCATCAACTTCCAGAATATTAGTAAATCATGCCCCAAAGATAGATTCCCATTTCCTTTTATGGATGTGATTATTGACAAGACAGATGGGTAAGAACTCCTTTCACTCATGGATTGTTTATAATGTTATAATAGATTCATATTTATGAAGAAGATCATAACAAGACCTCATTTACCGCCCCATGGGGAACCTTCATTATACTCATGTATTTTGGTCTCAAGATTACATGGGAAACCTATCAACGAGCAATTAATCATATATTTTAAGATCTGATCAAAATTGTTGAGTCTTATGTTGATGATCTCTTGTTAAGGCCGGAAAAAGAGAATATCATGTAGGAGTTTTACACATCATTCTCTCATGATTCATCGGGTACAACATCACCCTAAATCCAGAAAAGTGCATGTTTAGAGTGACCGGTGGAAAATTTCTAGGCTATATCATATTCTAATGGAGTATCTATGTCGATCTTACTATAAATTTCCCTATCCTAGAAATGGTCCCACTAACTAGTGAATTAGGGAATCAGTCATTTCTTAGAAAGTTAGGATCTATACACATAATCATTCTATATCTTTCCTATGCAATCAACCAAATCAATTATTTGTTAAAGAAAGAGAATGGAATTAAGTGGACCTAATAATGTCACGAATCCTTTAAATCCATCAAGAACTTCTTCTTATCTCCTCCTACTCTCATGGCTCCATGATCTAATAGACCATTTATCCCGTGTGTGTGTGTGTGTGTGTGTGTGTGTGTGTGTGTGTGTGTGTGTGTGTGTGTGTGTGTGTATATATATGTGTGTGTGTGTGCAACTGTGTGTTTATCTAGCTTGCATGCTTTCCCAAGAAGGCAATGATGGTAGAGAATGGGCTCATTCTTTTATCAGTCATGTGCTCTTATATTATGAAACACAATATTCATATGTTGAGAAGGAATATCTCGCCATAGTGTCCTCCACCAAGTGCGTAGGGAATTATATTGGGAAAAGGGAATGATTTGAGAGATGTGTATATGGACTAGGGAGTGACATGTATGGATGGGTTAGATAATCTAGTGTAGGTTTTCATACTAGACAAGTGTTATGGGTTAGGGTGGGATGAGATAGACTCAAGGTCTTTCCTCATGATTAGTCAAGTATGATTATGGCATGGTGTGTTGTTAGATTTCATTAGGAATGTGTACCTATTATTATCCTAAGTCTTTTGGGAAAAATCATATTCATTACTTTAATTATTTATGGGATTTTATATTCCTACCCTATTGATAGGTTTACCACTTTTTAAGTTCTTGCACTACACATGACTTTCTCTCTTACCTTATTGATTTCTCACATCTTCCTTCTCGTGAAGGGTAGTGTCACCCTCACTTCTTCAGGGGTGTGTGGGGATCGGTAAAGCTTGTTGTTTGAGGTAAAGCGGGGTATAATGATACTCTTTCTCTCATGGCATGGTTTGGCATCATGGTGGAGCTCAGTGAAAAGTAATAATTATGTCGCAATGTTGTTTTTGGTGTAATTATATTTCATTATATCTATTGTATTGTATATTAAATGATGGGAACTCTTATGTATTGAAACTATTAAAGTGAACTATTTTATATGTAATAAAATGTGATTCGATGTTGAGATGTAAGCTTGTAATGATGTAACTCTTGGAAATTGAAAATGAATGGAATCGGACACGTCGAATACTTGACATGAATTTGTGAATAAAATGTAAGATATAAATTAACTAGATGGATACTTATGATTAAGGTAATAATTGAACCTAACTTAACGAAATTATAGTTATGATGTTTTTGTTCACACAATTAGAACAAATGAAAATGTATGCATATGTTTAATGGATTAAATGCAACGCCTTAGTAGATTGGATGAATAATTATATGCAAAATAATTTAGTTACTTGTACGTAATGCTTTACACAAATTTAATTCACTTATGGGTAGATACCGGATAATGGGGGTCAAAAAGAGCGATAAGTGGCCATATTTTTTTGGAAAATAACAATACATGATCTTGGAGAGATTTTAAGATGCACATATTCAAATAGTATTTTAACAACGTAAGAAGTTAAATTGTAACATTTTGAACCTCTTTTCTAAATATGTAATTTTCTACAATACCCAGATGAGATAAGTATGTGAAATTTACTCATTTCTAATAGTGGCATAGTAAGTTTTTGTGAAAACATAAGAAAAGTGCATGTGTACAGACACACTTTTTTGGATAAAATGAATGAATATTTAAATAAATTTTTGAAAAAGGATTTATAAAATCTTGAATATTTTTTAGAATATTTTTTCCAATAAATATAATAATTTTAAATGATTTTACAAGTCAAGAAAGTAGGAAAAATGAAAACGCAAGTGTAATGGACACAACTTTTTGAGCTTAATTTCATATATTTGATTTTCCCTTATTTAAAACATTATCCAACAATGAATAGATTGTGGAGATATAAGTTTTTAATTCGTTGACCATTGATTTTCAAATATTAAATTATTAGTAACACTAATGAGTCAATTGTAATGAATTACATTATGTAGAAATTAAGCAAGAATTGAAAACAATAACTAATATAATTTTAAAATATATTATATTTTCAAAAATAGATTCTACCATTTACAAACCCATATAAGTTTTTTTTTAAATACATAAAGGTGATGAATATTTTGTGTTATGAAGAAGGTGAATAAATATTTGAAATACTCCAAAATCCTTCTTAGTTGATCAAATGCATGTCCAAACCTAAGGTTCGGATCCCCTAGCCAAAATCCAAGGCTATTTTGGAGGAAGAAGACAAAAATTAAAAATAAACAAAGGGTGTATGCTCTTTGAAAAGTGTGTACGCCTTTTAAAAATTTATTTTTAATCAATTAGTGACACTACAAAGGGTGTAAGCCATTTTTAGTTTAAAGGATGAGCGCCCTTTGCATTGCAAAGGGTGTATGCCCTATTTGAGTCATTTTTTAATTTTTTCAATTTGTCCTAAACCTATTCAAAATAGGTTCGGGAAGATATTTACAAAGGACATACACGCTTTTAAGAAGAGCATACACCCTTTGCAAAAAATGACACAAATGGCCACAAAATTGACCCCAACTTTGTGCATCTACCCTTATACTATATTGGAAGAAAACTATACACGTTAAATGAATGACGCGACTAAATCTACTATGTTAGATAACTCTATATTACTCAAGTATTATCTTTACATTTTTTCTTGCGTGTTCACTTTTTATGCGCGTAGGATTAAGAAATTGAGAGGCATCAATTTCATCCTCCATTGTGTAAGGGTGATTAAAAATTGTGGTTCAAAAACTTTCCTCAATACCTAACCTTTAAGATAGGAAATAGATAGCATGCCCTCAATACCTAACCTTTAAAAACATCTTAATTTTTGCATTCTATATTAGTCTAGAAAAATTAAATAAGGAATCATTCCCTTTTTATGATAAAGAATCTTTATTTATTTATTCCTAGTCTTATATATATATATATATATATATATATATGAGAAGTAGAAGTTACATTTGTGGATATTAGAATTTGAATAGGTTTGGTAGATTTATTTTTTTAGTCTTTCCTATTCATTATATAATAAGTACCTTGCAACCAGCCATGGCATTGTCCCTTTTCACATGGTCTTAGACCCTAGTGCAAATCAATTACACTAATATTTAATTTCAAGACTTGTGTCTATATATTGTTCTTATTACACTTATAGAAAGGGGACATACATGACAACTTTCATTACATTTGACTTGAGAATTAATAATACACAAATCACTTAACACTTAGCAAGACAACGATGTATAAGGAGAAGTTGAAAGAAAAGTATAAACTTGTTTGGCTATGGACCTAGGGTTAGTCCTTTGATGGATTAATAATCTCCCGCCATTCTCATATAATTACTATGAAAACTATAAATAAGAAATTGAGTTACTAACAAGAAAGTTGAAAAGATGTAGTCAAATCTTTGAAGAAGATATACAAATGTTTGGAGAAACAATAATTTTAAAGTATAAAACGTACAAAGCATTATATTTATGAATTATAAATATTTAAATTAGAATCTTTATTTTTTTAAAAAAAATCTAGTAGTAGAGAAGGATTGATGAATATCCAAACTAACTATGAATCTCTAATACAAAGTATCACCAATCAATTTTTGAAGTGGTGTGTAAATGCCTCACTCCACACAATGCAACTAAACTAAGAATCAAACCCATGGCCTACTTTGTGACACTTAAATTTTCATGTTTAAATTAGTTTCAATGTTTATGTTATCTATTTAATCATTTTTGTAGAAGATTATATATTGGCAACATATATTATTGTTAAGATATCTTAAGCAAATATAGTCACATGTTATTAGTTTACTTTTTTATATGTATGCAAATGTGTATGATGTATATATATAACATATATATGCCTTTTTATATTTATATTTGTATGTAGGCCTAAATTTTGATGGTATGTGGTTCATTTTTTGTGTTTTAGGTTGTATTTTATTATAGTCATAAATCTACAACTTAGATTTATTACAAACTTTCATTTTTAAAGCATAAATTAATTTTTTAAATTTCAATATTATGTAAGATAGCATATTTGTAATTACTAATATTTTACAAAATAAAGGATGTAAAAATTTCAGGTGTTTAAGCTTTAAAAAAATTGTCTTGTTTGTCCGGATTCTATTTTCACATGCATAACATTTTCTCTCATTTTCATTTGTAATTAAATTTCTCTTTGTCCTTTCTTTTTAAAATCAGTTTATGATAATTTTTTTAAAAAAAAAAATTAAAAATCTTCTTATTTTTAACAACACATTCAATTCATATTTTCTACAAGAAAATAACAAAAAGATTGTATATCTAATTTTTTTAATAAGAAAAATATCAAAGAAAATCCAACTAATACAATTTTATAAAACAATAAAACATATGCATTTTTTTAGCATTTATATACAAATTTTTGCAAGGAATTTGTGGGAACTTTTAAAAAAATCCTTTCTTCTCTTTCTCTAGGAATTGGGAAGATTGAATTTTTGGAAAAAATGATTTTGTGAAGTATAATGGCATCTACAACATTACAATTACAATCATTTTCTTAATTTCTCATATTTTGGAAAAGATTAAGCTTATGTTCTATCACACCATTGAATCTTTTCTAATTTCTCATATTTTGGAAAAGATTAGGCTTATGTTTTATCACACCATTGAATCTTTTCTATGAAAATTATTTCATAGAATTTTTTTGTAAGACTAGATAATATTGTAAAGAAACACTGCCATATTCAATAGTAGCTTTCCATGTATTGAAGTCCCAACAAATTGTAAGTATTATATTCAATTTATTATCATGTATTTTTAAATATTTTATTTCCAAGTTGCATTTGAATTTTATATAAAAATTTCAATCTTTGTGGTTAAGTAAAACTATATAAGATGCATAATATTAATGCATAAATAGTTTAGTTTTTGTATGTATAATTGCATGTTTCACTTTTCATATAAACAATACTAATATACAATTAGTCTTTTAATAAATATATAAAAAAAAAGACACTACAATTTTGATTAAGACATAAACTATCAAACCATCATTAAAATTTTATTTAATAAATAAGGATATCTATATATATGCGCGCGCGCGCACACACACACAGATGTATGTATGTACATATATGTACGCATGCGCGCACATATATGCACGCACACGCATGTGTATGCGTGCGTGTGTGCGTGTGTGTATTTATATATATGTATGTATGTGTATGTGTGTATATAGTATTTTATGATAAATAATAAGTTTAAAATAAAAATATTGACATCTTAATCTTCCTATATATTTTATATTTTTTAGATGTCTCATAAATAATTGTTTAAATACAATTTAATTACCTAGAAAAGAAATCACTCCCTAATTGATTATGGATGAATATATTTCCATGTGTGGAGGCCTCTTCTCTTTTATCTTTTAAAAATTAAAAATCTTCTGGAAATAAATTAAAAAATGCATGGTCAAATGCTATTGCTAGAACTTTGTAATTCTCAAAGCTGTGATTATGTCACACTTTTGTCTCTCTCTTTTAGCTACTGGTTGTTAACCATATATATACCTGTTTGGAGAGGATCTAAGTCTTAGACCATCAAAGAAGTCTCAACATGTCCCACCATCCAATAATTCATGTGCCAATCAACTTGTAAATCCGTGTAGGAGGAAATGAATTCACAAAGAATATGTTTTAAAAAAATGTTATTCCTGTTTGGCGGGGAGAAAATAATATATTGCAAGAAAGTATCTTCTCAAGGTTTGTGCATCTTATAGATCTTCTTGATGGTATACAAGTAATAAGTATATGTAGAGGTGTCAGTTCTACAAAGAGTCAAACTAATTGTTGTTTCTCATAAGAATAACCTAATTTGGTTGAAATTTTTGAAAATTAGGTCCACGTTTTTTTAGGTTAGAACTTGATAGCTGCATGGAATTTTTTTTTTAAAAAACTCAAATAGGAAATAGTAATATATTTGCAATACGGTTCTTGATAATATTATTTGGTATTAATATCATAATGTATTTACATTAATGTCATAGATAAAATTATAGAATGCAATAGAATTGATAATTAATGTGATGTGAGCATTTGAGACCTTTTCGACTTAAAATGGTAAAGTATAAGAAAATTTGAAGTTAAGAAATTTGAAACTAATATATCTCCACATATTTTTAGATAGATGTATTAAGATATATGTATTAGTTTTAAAATTGCATACATTTTTAATATTATTGAATTTTTTTAAATTTAGTTGGTGAGAATAATAGTATGTTATATTATTATTGATAGGTATTTTACAATAATAATGGGGTGGTGTATAGTGTAGTGAGTTGTTTACTTTTATTTTTGATCTTAAATTTAATGTCTATTTAAAAATAAATAAAAGTTTTTTTAAAGTTTGGGGAAGTTAATTTAAAAATTGCAATATCTTAATCATGCGATGGAGTTTTGAGTCTTTTTTTATTCTAGAAAGATTTTTCAAGTTCACAAGGTGATGGTGGTGGTGTTAGATGGATGTCATTTTTCATGTTTCACTCACTAAGAAATTGTTGTAGAAGGTAGTGGAATTATTAATCAATGTGGTATGTAAAACTCTTGGCGTATTTCATATAGATGTATTTAAGATATTCATACTAGTTTAAATATATTATTATTTAACTTTTGTAATCAATTACATAAAGGCATTTTGGGCGATGGTAGAGTTTAATGTTTGTGATTTATTAATACTTAATTTTTTTCATCTCTTGCGTATTTCATATAGATGTATTTAAGATATTCATACTAGTTTAAATATATTATTATTTAACTTTTGTAATCAATTACATAAAGGCATTTTGGGCGATGGTAGAGTTTAATGTTTGTGATTTATTAATACTTAATTTTTTATTTTAATTTTGACTATTATTTAGAAGATTTTTCTATTTTTATAACAGCATTAATCAAAAATAGTAATATCTTAACTATACGTTAGAGTTTGGAACTTGTTTTTTCCTTCTATAAATATTTTTGTCAACAAACACAATAATGTAGGTCAATTAATATCGTTTATTTTTTATTATTGGTAAAAGGTTTTGGTGGGACCTTACCCGAGTTTATATAAAAGGCTCAACAACCAAGATAAGCACATAGAAACATTGTGGTTTTTTGATCTGTGGGGTCCACACCCCAACCACAAGAGAAAAAAGTAGTAGAAAGTAAAGGCAGGGGCCAACTACCTACAAAGAGCCTAGTAACAACATATCGGCAAATTAAACAACAAAGACAAAAACGACAACACCAAAAACAGGGAACTGACAGCATTATCCAATAGACTTGCTAAAAACTTTGACAGCCACCCTAAATACCTGATAGAGTTTCAATGCAATGGCGATGGTGGGGTCCCAGTTAGAATCTTTGAAATTCCTTGTGATCTTTTGTTCTTCCACATTGTGTTCGGGATGCCACTAGAGTCGCAGATTTTTCGGATGTGTACCTGCATAAGTTCCATTATAACATTATGCATAGCTAAACAATTGTTGTATTTGTCCTCCAGAGCCTTAAAATTGGTTTCCAAGGTAGCAATTTCATCTTTGAGGCCTGCATTGGGATCCGAGGATGTCTCTTTGATAGTAGATTTGAGCAGAAAATCCACATTTTCTTCGAGGGTTTTAACCACACTAGCTTGTATGTGTAATTTATTCTCTAAACTGGTGTCAACAGTAATATCAAGTAAAGCAGAGGGGGCTATCATCAACCACAATTTCTTAGCCCTTCGAACCAAAGCCCACCACTTCCTTACCTTTGTTGTTGCTACGGAGAACCCATTTAGGGGGTGGTTCAAAGACAGGGTCTCTATACATAGGATTTTTAGAACGGATACGAGTTTTCTTGGGGAGGGGAGAAATCACAGCAGGGCATGGGTCATTGCCAACAACACTAGACAAGTATTGACTAATGAGATATATGACACCTTGGTGGAGGGGGATAGTCCTCTTATGGCCCTGAACTTCTAGGATTGACTTTTCCATTGATTTCAGAATGTAATATGAGAGGCTTACCTTCACCTCATGTCTAAAGTGGTTGAGCATAACAAGATGGTATTATGGAACGGTGGAGAACCTCCCTTCTAGAGTGACATAGCGTACCATCATCCTTGTCACCTCATCATATGGCTGTGGGATAGAGGAAACCAGGATGCCCTCCTTCTTGATGTCGAGCATTTCTCCCTCATCCAAGAACAACTTTTCTTCTACTTCCTTGTCCATTTTGTTCCTGAAAAACTTATTCCCTTCCATGCTAAGACTGGTAATAAAAGAAATGAATTCCTTAGTAATTTGAAAGCTCTTATCTCCAAAGGAGACATTACGGTCTTTCCAATTTGCCACGAATTGTATGGAGATATATTGGTCGTGCCCTTTTATGCGTTAGATAAAATCGGTGAAGCCCTCCATATTGATGGTCTCCCACAATTCAACTTGTTCCTGCCATTGGGGATCAAATTTAGGTTCCACACGGCAAGGGGCACCACCCATTCTAAAAACCCCCTGAGAATTCGTCGGATTAAACTAAGAATTGCGAGCGGTAAGCTTCCAAATAGCCCTTTGGCAGCCTGTAGGTCTGTGTGAGGCAGAGATAAAATCCGCTTCTTTCCCCTTAAAGACTTAGTGTGACCAATTTTCGAGGGCCTGGAAGAGTAAATTCGGGCATGCCCGAAATGCCAATGCAATCTAGCCTTAGGATTACACACGTGTTTGCACCATTGAGTGGGGTGTACTAATGGGTGAGCTCGCTTCATTTGAAATGATGTTTTGGACTTCGGTAGGAGTGTCATTGATATCATGCCACTCTATGTAATCATTGCTACTAACTCCCATATTAGCAAGCAAATCCGCATATTTGTTTCCCTCTCTATACACGTGCTTGAAAATAATATTTAGACCATTGCATAAGTTGTGAGCTTCATTAATAAAATCCCTGATGGTCCAACTAGGAGTTAAGGAATTATTGAGAATGTTGATGATATTCATAGAGTCACCTTTGATGATGATGTTTCCCATGTTGAGTTTCTTAGCAAGTTTGATTCCCCAGAGTGTAGCTAGAGCCTCAGAGAAGTGATTAGTTTGCTTGCCCATGGGACCAACATATGTTGTAATTAATATTGTTTATTACCAATTGATTAAAAAAATTAAAAACTAATATAATTATTAACCACTATAATATAAGATTAGTATTTATTCATATTTTTAGATAAATATATTTTAAAAAGAAACAAAAAATATAAATATAAATGCCAAAATTTTGTATGCCTGAAGGAGAGGAGCCAGTGGTTGTGCACCTTAAGTTGAGGGGTGTACAACAACCATATAAATACCATAAAATTTGAAAAAAAAACTCTTTAATAGATTTTGTTATTTTTTATCTAAATATTTTCTTTGGAGCATTTATATTGTATGGAAAGTAGTTTTTTAAGGTATTTAAATCAAGTAGTTTTCCATACAAAGAAATTTAGGGGTGGACCATTTGTTGGGCATTATGTCATGTATTTTTTTCTACTTATGTAGCATCATTTGATTGGGTGATTGTTTGATATGATTTGATGTGACACATTTTATTGACTACTTTTTTTTCAAATTTTGAGTGAGAAAGCGACATGTACTAGTCCCTAACTTTACATCTATCCTCGTCATTATCGGTCCATGCTCCACGATTAGAATGTTAAGGATATGGGTTATTGTTATTCTACGTCACAATAAATTAGGGGAATTAGAAAGTGCTAAGTCGGTTGGCTTTGCCTTCGCCTACAATATCAACTATTTTATTATAGGTCAATGCCTTTAGAGTTTGTTCAGTATTATACTATATTTTCTAAATAACTTCCAAACATATGAATTTATAACTTCCTAAGTTTCAACGAAAACCAAGTCCATATACATTACGACATAAAAATGCAAAATTTAAGAATTAGAAAAACAATTATTTCTTCGAGAAAAATAGAGCAATTATGATGTATTTAATTTATATGTTTTTCCAAATATTATATTTATGTCAAAGGCGTTCCCCCTATGGGAAAGGCACTTCCTGACGTTTATCTAATCATGTGTTAAATTTGACGGTTTGACGACCGTCTGACGTTTTCACGATTTCTTGCTATTTTTAACAGTTTTTTATCCCTGCATGCTCGGCTCCGAGCTCCTTTGCACAGTTTCATCCCTTCCCATTGCATTTCCCTAAAAATTTGAGAAGCTTCATCGCCACGACCATTCTGAGCATATCCTGCTATCAGAGCATTCCACGAAATTGAGTTGGGTTTCGGTATCCTGTCAAAAATTGTGTGGGCATCATCTGTCCTTCCACATTTAGCATACATGTCAAGCAGAGCACTTGCTGCATATACATCAAATTGGCACCCTGTTTTTATAACATTCCCATGCACCAACCTGCCTTCTTCCAATGCCATCAAACTGGCAGATGCTCGAAGCACACTACCAAAAGTAAATTCATTCCCTCTCACACCCACCCACCGCATTTGACAAAACATTCTCCCGGCCTCCTCTTCATTTTCCTCCGCCCACTACTTTTTGAAAGCAAAAACCCCAATACGCCTACTTCATTTAATCTAAGGATACTTGATAATTAAATTGCTCGAGTGAAGATGCCATTGTAGTGCCCACATTTTGTAGCTCCAGTTATATGTTGGTCCCTTTATGCATAGACATGTTTTGATTGAGACTCTGTTAGATTTTGGACATTTTGCTATGTTATTTATCCTCATGGACATTATGGTATTTTGGGCGCGTAGCGCCAATTGGACTAGATTCGTATATTGATATATTTCTTATGATGTTGATGACACTAACAGGGTTATATGATAGTGAGATTTATTGGTTAGATGTTGGTTCTTGTGTTCGATTTGATTAATGATATAGTTTTTCTGGATTTAATAATGGTAATTTCATGCTAGCCTAAGTGTATGTCATTGTAATTTTATCTGTGGATGATTCATGGCAAACCATGTGTATAATTGTATACATTGCACTATCAATTGTAAAATGATGTTAGGACATTATAAGGTGATTAAGTTTGTGATGTGTATATGATGATTTATATTGGACAGATGCGGTTAATGTGTGCAATGAGTGTGCAGGTGACAGGTATAGGAGAGCATGGGTTTCAGGGCAGCTACGCAATTGTGCACGAGTGGCCCACGGGCTGAGTCCTAACCATGCTAAATGTTTGAGGCCTTAGAATAGGTGTATTTATTTGGGCACCATGGGTGAACCCTCAATTGTAATGTATTTATGTCTTGTAAAATTAATTATGTTTAGGGTGTGTTTTATTAAGTAAACTAGTTTAGGGGTTTAATGATCTCATCTTAATTTAAGTGATGGTTTTGGGTAAGTGTGTGTGTGTTGGTAGAAGGGATTGGGGACCACATGTGAACCTTGGGTGGACCCCACACCCTCTACCCTTGTGCCCAAGCATGCCAAACCCGAAATTGGGTTATTTTGGGCATTTTTAGGGACCCCTTTTGAGTTTGGGAGTTCCCTTAGCATGAAAATGGGCCCTTGGACCCTACCTAATAGGTAGGGGGGCTTATTTCCAAGGCTTGGAGGGAGTTTCCCTCCCATTTTGCCCTCCTTAGTCACCATCCATGTAAGATGGTTGGTTTGTGTGTATTTGTTAAAAGTTGCTCCACTTTGTTTTATTTTAGTTTTTAGTATTTTGGGTGATAAGGGCTAAAAGGTGAGTTTACTTTTACTTATTTGGTTTTTGGAATCTTTGACTCTTGAGAGGAGAGGGGGTGACACTTGTCACCTTCCCATTGGTGAGGAAACTTTTGGGTTCCTCTTCTTATTCTTCCTCATGTGGAAGGAAGGGGTCTTCTTGGCTCATTTTTTTGGGAGAACTTGGAGAATTTTGGGAGCTTGGAGGTTTGCTTGGACAAAGGGAAAAGCTTAGAGTCTTGGAAAGCATTGTAGAGGTAGGATTCTTAACCTTTTTCTTTCTTAGTTGTGCTTATCTTGTTAACTATGCTTTGATCAATAAAATGATGTGTGTGAAATGATGTGTTGTGAAGTTGTATGGTGAATGTAGTTTGTTTGTTTGTTCTTTGTTGTTTTCTTTTGTTTTCTCTCCACCATCATTTGGATTGATGGTTTTGGAGAATGTAGGGGAAGAGAGAGGGATTTCCCTCTCAAACCTCATGGTTGTTGGTCAAGCCATGAAGGTCCCTTCTCATCCCCTCATATGGTTTGAGGTGGGAGAAAGGTTCATATGGCTTGAACCTTTCCCCATTCTTGGTGAGGAAACCCTTTTGGGTTTGAAAATCCTCCCAAGAAGGATTTCTATGACATAAAGGAGGAATAAGGAGGATGAATGATTAGGAGGAATAAGGAGTTTTGTAAACATGTTTTTGTTGGTGCTCCTATGGTTGGACACCTTTGATTTGGGCATCCTACTTCTTCTCTTCCCCCTTGTGAGGTTGACCTTGTTATCCTCATGTTGTTGTTTTATCATGTGTAGTATGTCTAAGTGGTTAAATGGTCTTATGTATTTCTTGTTGTGTTTTATCCCCTTTATACTTGTGCACATTGTGGAAGTTTGTTCCTCTCTCCCATGGGCTTGGGGGAGGCTAGCATGGCTTCCAACCATGGAAAGGCATGTGATGATGCCTATTGGTTGGGTGGTAAACAAGCCTTGTCTCTTATTTCAAAAAAAAATAAATAAGGAATCATCCTTGGAAGAACACTCAAGTTGGAGATAGTTGGAGCCTCTTCCTATTCATCTTGGTCCTCTTGGTCATCCTCATCTTACCTCAAGACTTGTGTCATGTATTGTTCTTATTACACTTATGTAAAGGGGACATACACGAGGGCATTACCTTCATTTTGTAAATAAATGTGGCTTTGTGAAGTTTTACACTCTTGTAAATACCCATTATTGTACTTATTGCTTCTTGTAAACTTTAGTCATTACTAAGAAAGTTTTTACTTTATTGTTGCAAGAATCTTGTAATATTATCATATTGAAATCATGAGTTTTCTTTTAGTTACATGTCATCTTTTGAAGGTCTTGTTGTTTATAAATCTGCAAAGTATGATCATGCATGGTGCATTAAAACTATAATTTTTAGTTGTGTCTACTTTTCAAGTTTTAAAAAATATATCTATGAAATGGCTTATGTACATGTGTATCCTATGTATGTAGAACTGAAATTTACAAGCTAAACATTCTTTTAAATCTGCAAAATTTTATGGCATTACATTTTTCATGTTTCTCTTTGTCATTTCTTTTTTAAATTTTGTACACAAAGGGCCATAGTTATACTTGTTAATCAAGAGGAAAATGAAACAACAACAACACAGAACGATGTCCCAATCCAACAAAGCAAAGGCTAGATATTTTCCAATTCATTTAATCCAACAAGTCAATGCGAGTAGGCTTCCTGAATATCATTAGCCAACATTATGGGGAGGCACGACTGGATTAGGGCAATGTCTTACATATCATTAAAGCCTAAGAAGAGCCAAGTGTATATTTGTTGAATAGTCTAATTACCATGTATGCCAAGTGCAGTAATATAGACTATGTGCGCCATATGTTTGACAAAATGTCTGAACGTGATGTAATATCATGGAACGCAATGATTGTAAGCTATTCTCAAAATGGGTTTGGTGAGGACGCACTGTACGTGTTTATCGTGTCTTTTTTATATCAAAATTATTTATATGTCATAGTGTAATTTTCAGACCAGATCTTGAATGTATTTCATGTAAATAATGATGATGATTATTACAACCTATTTTCAATTTTGTTTTTCTGGATTGTAGTGTGCCATTTCCCATCACGTTAAGTCAAATTTCTACAGTTGTTTATGCAAGTAAAATTTTGATATGTTATTTTATTTCTTGGACCAGATCCATCATATCTTTCAAGTCAATAATTCTGATGGTTAACAGGACCTATTCTTACTTTTGTTTATCCCGATTCCAAATTTTGGGATAAAGGTAGCACAATTTTTCCTTTGAAATCGTCCCACAAGGTGATGCAGATGGCTTCATTTTTCATTTTTCACTCATGTTTCTTATTTAAGGGTATCTATTTTTGATAATTAAATTGCTTCATCATTTATTAATTATTGTTATGAATGGAAAGGGAAATTGGACATTGGCGATAATCAATCAACGTGAAGCAACAACATTTTCAGACACAAGGATTTTGACCTTCAAAAACTGGGGATTGGTGGCCTTAGCGATCAATTCGCAGACATATTTCAAAGAACATTTGCCTATAGGGTGTTCCCCCCACATGTTACAAAAGTAAGAAAGTAAAGGTAAGGGGCCAACCGCCTACAAAGAAAAACAACATATCTGCCTCTGATAGAGTTATGATATTAAGTGGCCTATTAATTCTTTCTCGTTCTTCCACACCGTTATGCCACCGAGTCTTTTTCCATTATATTTAAATTGCTCATTTGTGTTGAGAGGCATCTTACATCCCACATCAGCTTGTCCTTTTGGTGTGGGTGGGTGGATGGATGAGTCAGTAACAATGACAGTCATGATTTTTAAGATATACAAGTCTTGATAAAAGAGATAACTGTAACACATGCAACCAACGTTATAAATCAAACTTTTCCAAGAAGATAGCACACTGAAACACTTATGTGTGTTGAGAGGTATCCAAAAGACTCAAGGTTCTTATCCTACCGAAACATAAGTGTAAGAACATACTTCTCATCCCAAATATTTAGTCTACCTCTCTTGGACATTATACTCAAACTGTGATCCTCTAAATTACTCTTCTTGCTCAGAAATTACTCTTTCCCCACAAGACTTCGCCAACGCAAGCTATATTGTTCAATCAGGCAATTCCCATTTCATAATAGTTAATGATACTTACCAGGGGCTCTCCACTTGCCAGGCTATTGGGAAACAAAACTTTGTGGCTTCCACCGCTCTAGATGTATGTATTCTCTTCTCGAATTGGTTTTCTTGGGTCTAGATTTTCTTGGTAAATTCTGAGTGTGTGTATATATATATCAATCAAGGAATGGTTTGATAAAGGAAGCTTGATGTGAATGTCTGAACCGTAGTAGTCAGAAAATGTTGAAAGAGAGATTTGCAAGAAAATGGTCCACTTCAATGAAAAAAATTGCCCCGCTGAATTTTAGATCCAAATTTTGTCAAATAGTTCACCTCTTTAAGGCATTCTCTCAAATAGTTCATCTAAATAAACCCGAAAATGCAATCAGGTCAAATATCCAACAAATTAACTATTTGTATTGCTACTAATTTCAGTCAAAACTCCAGTGTTTTATAACCCATACAACTTTAAACAGAGTTTTTTAAAGCTGTGAGGTAATTAATTGCTCATCTTTTGTTGTTATTGAATTTTCATGACTTGCAGGGAATATGGGCTTTTGGGTTCATTGTAGTCTTTGTGTGTTGTTGGATTCATATGTTAAAAGCCTATTGAATTACAACATTCCATGTACGAGATTACATGGGTCTATAAACAATGAGCTAAATGTGTCTAGCAAAGAGGAGCTCTGCCCCCAGTTGTCTTGGGAACTCACTGCAAGGGATTGTGAAAATGAGGTTTTATGCTTCCTTAGCCATGAACAAGCAACTAGAATTTCAACTTTAATCCTTTACTTGTAAATACAAATCCATACCAAAACACCAAATATATTTGCAAACTGATAATGTTTTTCTGGCGGCCATTTTGAGGGAGAATAACATGAGTAATAGTGAGGAGGAGGTTAAAAGTGTAGCTCCATCAGTATACTGATTTTCTTAACTCCAATCAGAGATTATCTAAAATTGATTCTTCAATATGTTAGATACACAAAGAATAATATGCTTATTGGGTTTGTGTTCTCTTTATATGCTTTTCTTACATGATCCGAGGTCATGTTGACATGAAAAATCTTTTAGAATCATTAGTTGTTGCTTTGTTTTCAAATTTCAACTTTTTGTGCCTGATTATTAGACTGCAATGTTCCATCCTTTGTGGCAAAACAAACATATTAAGTTGTAAGTTATCATTCTGTATTGAATTAAAATTTTTGATAGTCATGTCATTAATACCTTTTTTTTAGTTTGCTAAAATTTTCTTCTTCTCATATTGCAAATGACATTTAGAAAGTAGAGCCTTCTTTCGAATTTTTAATATGAAGGGTTATTTTTGTTGCTTATATTGAAGGATTCAATGAGATGGAGATATAGGTGATTACCGATTTCAAGGATTACAAATGATCATTCTTTAGCTATGCATTTTGGGCTTTTCTTGAAACATATGCACATTGTTTGAATATCGCTATCTTAGTGTCATATAAGCCCAATGCTATGGGTATAATGTAAGATGGGATCAATTCTTGACACATAGACTCACAACTTCCTCTTGTTCATCCAGACAATGGTCAATGATTTAGTTTTAATATGTCAATATGTGGTCTCACAGCACACAAATTTCTTTTTTTTATCAGGCAACGCTCAGAGATTGAGTTTTTAGATGTGGATTACAGTTCAATGATTGATGGGTGACCAATGATTGCACATTATCATGATGTTCTAATCTAACTTTCAAGCATCCATATGGAAATAGTTGGTCATTGCCACTTTCTTAGATATGCCTCTTAGTGAAATATATTACTGCTGTAATTTTAGGGACAATTTGCATCAATATAACAATTGCATACTTGATAGATTTGTGATAACTATCCCTCTAAATCAAATAACATATATTGTTCGGCGTTCACATTGCATTGTGCACATGCAATTGCTAGTAATAGGACTATTTCAATTGTGATATTATTTAATTGATATTTTAATTATAATATGTATAATTATATTGATAAGTATTTTATAATAATTGTTGAGGGTGGTAATGGAGGATTATAGTGTTGGTGGATAATAATGACAATCTTATATTTGACTTCTATCATATGATATTTTTATGAAAGAGGATCTTATATTATATTAAATGTAACATGATACAAATTCTCTCAACTAAAAAAGCTGGCAGTATGAGAACATGCCCCATAATTTCAATTTTAAACTGGATTAATAATGTTTAAAGTCTGTTGTCCTTTTCAAAAAAAAGGACAGATCTACTAATGAATTGATACCATTTAACATTAATACATTTAAATTTTCTTAAAAAATAATAATAATATGTTTTCCATAAACATGACACCATTTAACATCACTCCGTGAAAAAAACTAATAAAATAATAATCTAATTTTTGTTTGGAAAGAATTTTTTCCAGCGAACATAGTCCTGAAACGAAATTAATACGATTTGACATTAGTCAGTTATAATTTTTTTAAACACGCCTCTCAACATTCTTTAAATAACTCACGTTTTCAAATAATGAAAATACATTTTAAACCGGCCTTACAATAACATCTCGAGGTGATGCTGCTAAATTTTATCATAGATTCAATCAAAAACCTCTAGTTTAGAGGGAATAGAAAGTGCGAAGCCTGTCTGCTGACTTTGCCTTCCACAAAATCAATTTATATGGTTTTATTTTACTTACGTTAACGCATTAAAATTTGCTCAAATCTTGTCTCTATGCCTTTCGAAGAATATTAGAATTTATACCTTGCAGGTTTCGAAGAAAGGAATCAAAGTCCACATATATCATGACATAAACAATGCATTTGATATTAAATAAGTCTGCAAGGAATCATTTTTCAAAAATGAACATGAATGAGATTTATTCATAAATATTCGTATGTTTATTAGATATGGAGATTTTAGAGAAAAGTTAACCCGTCAATTTTTAAATATTTTTTTGTTTTTATAAATTATTTATTTTATTTTGTTTGTTGGAGAGATAGATATAACTAATATAAATATTTTAAATATATTTATTTCAAAAATGTTAATAGATATCAGTTTTATAAATTTTATGCACATCGCATTGATTAATAATTCCATCACATTATGTTTATATTTTTATATAATAATAAAAAATAAGGGGTGAAATATATAATAGTAAGTCTATTAAAATTTGATGTCTATTTTAAATATTTGATGTCTATTTTAAATATTTTTTTGTCAAAAAAATGATCAAATTTTATATTGACTTACTTGTAACGCTATTATATTTCACCTCTTGTTATCATTATAGAATACATATCCGTATAATGAGTAGGCTGTATTTCTTTATATTTATTCTTATGAATAATGTTAATAAAAAGACCCCTTCAATTGAAATATTAATTTACTATATAAGAATAAAAGTATTATTTAATTATATTGATAGGTGTTTTGTAATAATAATGAGAGTTGGTGTTGGAGGCTCTAATAATTGTGAATAACAATTAATGTCAACTTTAAATATAATTTATATTTGACCCCCATTCAATAATTCTCTTCTTTTATTTAAGAAGTCAATTCAAAAATTATAATATTTTAGTCATTCGATTGAAATTTTCTTTGTTTTGAAAAAGAATTTTTGTATTTAATATATTAATGTAACTAATTTAATATTATTTATAAGTGAGATTTTTTTAATAATAAAATTATAAATTAATATATTATACAAAAAAATTGAAATAAAAACCTTCAAAATACTATTTATAAATATTTTTCAAATTAATAATATATATACTATTTAATCATAAATAAATATATATATAATATCTACTGCCAACTAAACCTTTCATCAGTTAATTGACAAATTCAATTTGCAAACTCATTTAATATTTAGACCGAGTACAAAACTCAGAAACAGCCGTTGCAATTTTAATCTTGTTAGTTTGCACAAAGACCAGAACATGGAAGATCCTAACAGCCAGTTCCCTTGTATGAATGTCTGCAACATGAAGTTATCATAAGCCATGAACACCAAGAGACGGTTCATATAAATCTGCACATAGGGATAACAGTAACAATATGGGTGAAGGACAACTTTTTTATTAAATTGAGTTAATTATGGTGATAAGTGATGCTCATAGAAAAAAACATAAGACTTTCCAGAAATCAGCTACTAACTAACTTCGGTTTTTGGTGGGTTATGGAGCTTCTGAATGGTAAACAGTTACAATATACAGTTATAAAACTGTGACAGGATCAAACCCATACCAATGAACATATATAGCTTGTAGGGGACAAATGTGTTAAGACATTTCTGGTAGAACAGAGACTGAAGTACACATGCAGACGTTTTAGTCTATTGCAATATAAATGTAAAGTAAAAGTTGGTGGAAGCTTTAAAGTTTGAAATCAATAATCCATGGGTGGGGTTTTGTCACCGCTCTATTTATGTTTTGGTCAGTTCATTGATGTGAAGTCAAAGAACATTACCATATAGCTAACAAGATATGAGCTCCCTGTATTCAAAATTTTGCTTGCTTAACAATGATTAAATTCCATAAAGAATGATGAATGCAAGTTAATCTATCAACACAAATATCATGATTATTATAGGTGTCTTGTATAGTGGTTAACTCTGTTTGGAAGAGCATTGAACTGTGTTCCCTCCGAGTTTTCAAGGTGAAGCAATAAAGTCTTCATACATCATGATATATAATATCTTGCCATGGCTAACAACAATCGAAGAAAAAGACAAATAAATTTGTATAGTTTATTAGATAAAGAAATTAATATCTCCCAGGGTATGAGGGAGGTCGGTAGACTGCCATGCAAGAATGGCATATGCTACAAAATACAGGAGAGATGGTCGTATACAGATTTGGTTGCTCCAAAGAGAAACCAATTAGCTTGACTAGTTGTTAAATCTCTTCTTTTCTCTAGTTTTTTTATAAATTTGCATAAGAATATACTGAAGCTTTTGCCCTCCTCTCCAATGAAGCTACATCAGTCATCTTCAGAAACCAAGTTTTGGTGATGGTCACTCCAAATAGAAACTAATTAGTAAACTGGTTGTTTACTAAGGGCACTGTGAGTTACTTCCTGGTCCACCAAAATAAAAATGATTACCCCAATCACTGTTGTAGGTGCTTTGTATGTTGTAGCAGTTGGTATGCTCTGCTAAAGTAGCCATGGCATCAACAGCTCTTAAGCTGTTATCACTGTCCACTATCTCTAAGTTCCGAAAGTAACTTGCTCTACCAAATCCTTCTTGTGCAAAGTGACCACTTCCCATTTGAGTGGAAGTGTGCTCACCTCCTGCCTCTGTGTTCACAACCTCGCCTCCCCATTCCACCATGCTTGCATGATCTGCAAGATGAGTAAACAGTTCAGAAGGCCAATAGCCAACCAATGTGTTGTCTGCAAACTCCATCCACCAGTTTCCCTGCCTAGGATCCTGCCAAGAGATAGAATGTTAGTGGTAGAATACGGAACAAAACTTGAACAACATTACATCAAGCATAACAATCAACAACAAAGGGCAGTCTATCTCATATGTTTATATGACTCAACATTACTTGTAGGTGCTCGTACTCTATTACATGATCTCATACCTACTTGGTCTATATATATAGACATACCCTATTCACATCAAGCATCAAACCCCCAAAAAAACTAATATTGACTGAAAACTTGAAGTGAAAAGTCTCGTACCTAATGTAATTGAACAACTGGATCTGAAAGCCTATGACAATCATAACTAATTTTTTCCTTCGTTGTGATAAATCAATGATCAAATGAATTGACCAAAACATGCCTATTTATTGGGCAATACTAAGGTAGCAAAATTGGTACCAGCGTATGAAGTGATGGTCTTTAAATATGGAAAAAAGAGGATTGATAAAAAAATACTTGGAAAAATATGGTCTCACTAATCTTCCAGGAACTGCTGAAAACTTTCTAAACAATATTAATAAATGAAAATTCTTTTAACTACTGACTATAAAATCTTGGAAGTGTTCATAATTTAAATATTTATAGAGTATAAAATAACATAATTTTTTTAGAACCTGCACTTTAATATTTTACCACTAAAAATACTAAGTTATATACAGTTGAGAAAATACGGAAAATCTTTTGAGAAAATACGGAAAATCTTTTAAGTATTTGGTAACTATGGGCAATACTAATCACCTTCCAGATGAGCATGGTGATATCATACTGTGTGCCTGAGAGCTTAGAAACAGGAGATATGGCGGCACCTATCGCAATCTTGCTGTTGGTTTGCACAAAACCTGAACATAGAAGATTGTAGCAGCCAGTTTCCTTGTATGAATCAGTCTGCAACGCACAGTATCATGTTATGATATTATATGACATGTACAGGCTGAATCACCAAAAGAAATTCTAGGCTAACAAATTTACGGTAAAATAGAATACTAACCGTCCAATAAGTGAAGAGTCTAGGCCTGCTGTCCCCATACAGTTCAGGGCTGACCTGACCAGAACAATCACAGCATGAGCTCTCTGACAAGTTCTATTAATTTACTAAAATGAATACAGGTATTGGTACTATTGAAGCATGAGAAACCTACTTGCCAGCCTGCTTCAATGCTGTTGAGATCCCAACCGTCAAATGACCCAGAGAGAACCCAAATCTGTGACAAGCTAAACTCATTCATAGTTTCGATTCTTGGTGCCCATACATTTATAGTAGCCTTTGCACCGTAGTATTCTTCTCCTTGAACATAGGCTATTGCATGCTGCCACTCACAGAATAATGTTAGACCAGTGAAATCTATAGGTAATATATTTCATCTCAAGCCCAATATGGCAACTTTACTGACTATTCCTGAACACTGTTCATGTAATGCAGTAATGAGAACTATAAAATGTAAAACCATGAAGGCCGCTGGCAATGCAAGGTGTTGAAAACTTTTAGAAGTAAAGCTCAAAGATGCATTCTAATCAACGTAATTATGGAAACAAATGTCGTAAAAGTACCTCATGTCCATTTCCGTTGATGACATCAGGTTTCTGGGAAAATCTGGTAGACCCGTGTGATTTTCTTCCATAATTCTGAGGAGATTCAGCTCTCATCAGATCTTCAGCAGAAGTTCTCCTTACTGGAATTGATCCCTCTGGACAATGTCCGCTGAGGTGCCAAGTCTGAGCAGTATGGACACTAAAACTTGTTCTATTGACCCTTTCAGGAAACCTTGAAGGCCACTCTGGCAGATCCTGCACAGCATTAAGCACTCCCAAACCGGATTATATGATTGAACATATTCCATTCAGTTTATGGAGCTAAGTGAATTCATTCTATTAATAAGATTTTAATAGAAGGGTGTCTGTGTTCATGTTGTGATATCTTCTTACCTTGACCTTATGGTTCTTAAGCAGTGGGTGATCAAAAGCAGGCTGCTCCTTAATGTTAATACAGTCTATAATATCTCCATCTGGGCTCTGCATTTGATTGAATAAAATTTAAATAAACATCGGAATATAAGTTCTCAGCACGTTTTCTGGAAGAAAAATTATTGTACTTCATAAATTTTATGAACTACTTCAGCACTTACCTGAATGCTTTTGATAGCAGGCTTGTTTATTTTTCTTAAATGCTTATGAATCCTAGACAATTTTCTGCTGCTCCTTAAACCCAGATGAGCAAAATTATCTCTCCCCAGCCCAGACAAATTGGCATTTATCTCAGAAAACCCTGTCTTTCCCTCGACAGCAAACAATATCACAAATACCGAAAGAAGAATTAAAGCCTTCCAAGCCCATGATCTCTTTGTGGGTGTTGCTCTAATGAAGGCTGCCTCCATAATAGCATTAGCAACAATAAATTAATCAGACCAACCTCCTTTATAATCCTCCTCTTCCATGTCTCTCAAATGCGATCTCCGAGGCCTGTAAATACTAATAGCTAGTGGCACACACTGCCCTGAATTCATGAACAATTACTCCCTGCCTCAAAATTCAAGGAAAGTAGAGCATGGGTCACTGAGTGCAGTTATAGACATTAGATGCATTCCATCAGATTACATCAGCTCTTTCAATACACTACTTTATTGCACCATCTGTTACACTTACTGGCACTGCAAATCGTCTCCTCCAAATTATATAAGTTACTCCTCTTCACACTTTAATTGAAAATTTTCAACCCTTCAAAGGAATCAGAACCTTCCTCACATTTTTTATTAAAAAAATCTGATCTCATTACCTTAGAAAATAACAGCTGCCGGGCCAATCACATTGCCCTCCATTCACTTTGGTTATTGTGATGAAAATTATTACTTACTTTTTTAACCTAGTCTGTGTCCTCTTCATCCCCTTTATGAAATGACTAGAAGTATGATGAAGCAGAATGCAATGGTCACCTCAACAGCAAAAACACACCCTAGGCTTAGGATGACATTGAAAAAGCACCACCCAATTGTCCTTTAATTGTATGCATACCAATACTGCCAAAAATTCAAAACTGCAATTAACATCATAGCATAATCCAAAGCCTAAAGTCTAAGCCGCTCTAAATTTGTCAGCCCTGCTAAACTTTTATTGAAACATTATATACTTTTCCTTATCATGCTAAGCTTACAAGAGGACTATTTGGTTAAAATGTCTGCAAGATCCCATGTTTCTGAATTTTATGCATCATCTTCATCTTTCTTTGTTTAATCCCTTGTACATTATTACCCTGTTTTCTGACTGTACCATGTAAATGTTATCCCATAATACCACTTTCCACCTTAATCCAATCTATCTCTGTACTCACATCCTCTGAATTCATATTCAAACTTGAGCAATCTACTTATAAATGCGTCATAACTGCCGCTTTTGATGCTGTGACTGTCATGAACTCTAACACCCAGAGCTACCATTTTTATTTTTGCTGTTTCCATCTACATCTGGTGCATTGTATTAATGCCCAGGCTTTACCTTACAACCTACTACAACTACCATGCAATTAAGTGATTGGATTTATCAAAATCCCAAAAAGCAATTTGAAAAATCTCAGCTCCGAAATTGTTAACAATGAATGCAGCGCTTTATCAAAGCGATCAATCGATCTATATTTCTGCCATGTTTTAATGAATGCACCAGCTCCCTAATGAACTGTCATGTACTTCTAAACTTTTATGGAACTTTGCTTCTCTTCTTGGTTTTCCTTTCATTCATTGACTTTCATTTCTTTCATAAGGAACAGCTGGATTAGCAGGCAGGTTCCATAAAATCTGGTAATGGAGAATTAATTATGATCTTGGAGTAGGCATAACAGCAAATGAGGATGTGAACTACACGTGCCTCGGGGTCATCAAATTCATGGCGTCAACTAGATTGTAGTTAATAAACATTTATTTTAGATAGACCCAAAAATAATTTTGAAAAGAACTTTGTGCGTTAAGGCCTTCAAACGATTTAAAATTTTCAATATCACTTTTAGAATAGCATGGATTGGAAGGGTTCGTAATTAAATTGGTTAGGGATATAGACTAAGGTCTGTATGTCCAAGTGTATGATATAAAAATAGAATAGTAACTTTGAAACAATAAAAAAGAATGGTACTACTTAATGGTTGAAAGGGCTCAAACCTTTTTACATACATTACTTAAAGATATGAATTATGGGGAACAACAAGGGTTTTAGTCTCCCTCAAAAATAATTAGAAGGTTTTAACCAAACTTAAATTATGTACTCGAAAGAAATATAAGAAAGACCAAAGTAAAGGATCGATTTCTAACAAAATAAAGCTGAAAATAGACCAACAAAAATGATGTCAAAATCCAACGTCAAAAATCTAGCAGATTTATAGCTAGCAAAAAGACCACCCTACAAACAAACAAAAGGAAAGAAAAAGAGTTGTATACGAGAGAGGGAGAAGTTAATTGTGAGTATCAACTAGTCTCCTCTCTTAGAAAGAGAGGGAAGTTTCCATCGTCCATTAAGAGACATCTCCAACCAAATCCTCAAAGATCCATACTCGGTCTTTAGCCTTATATCATTTCACCGTTGATCCAATATCAACCTTGAGCCTCGTTATATCGGTCTAGTGAGGGGATGTATTGTATATTGGTTGATCATTTACAACTTAAAGTAACTCCTTTATGCCAATAATTGAAATCCCAACATCCAAGTCTCTATTAAACTAGAGGGAGCATGTTGCCCATCAAGAACATACACCTCAACCACGTGACCAATTTGCAAAGAGAGAGACGAAAGGATCAATAGACAACAAAGGGGGTCGGGGACAATCGAACTCGAGAAAAGAAAACCCTATACGTGCACCATACAAACTCTTTATTAAGTGGGTCGTCTTTTTTCCTCCATCTTAAGTGATATAAGGATCTAAATGATGAGAAAGGAATAAAAGAGGAAAAATAGTGTGACACCCAACAAAAATCATCGAGTACATCTTAAAGAAAGGTCTTCATACTTAATGAATTGAGTCTAAGAGCCATGTGAAGACACTAACTTAGACTTAAAAAGATCAAACAAGACAAATTCTCACAAATATGTTGGGATATAGCCTATATTTATATATCAAAGTGCATGATATAAATATATCGAAGTCCAAATATAGACAAGGGTTTGTATATCACTATATCCACTATAATATAAACATGTACCAATATTTGATATTGTCTTAAAGTTTTATGTCTATCTAATTTTGACATGAGATGATATTATTTCTACGGATGAAAATGTATCCATGATAAGTTGTAAATGTGATTATAATTATAAAAGCAATATATAATTAATAAATTTGTGAAGTTAATGATATTATTTATATTAAGTTTTTGGTTTATATATTTATAATTATATTTTTGAGTAGTTTACTTTTAAGTTATATAAATATACTTAATATATCCACTTAACCATTATATCCTTAATTTAAATATTTAAAGATTATTTTTAAACATATTTAATTTCAAATTATTAAAATATATATATATATATATATATATATATATATATATATATATATATATATATATATATATATATATATATATATATATATATATATATCAAATCATTAATTAAGGGAAAGGATTTTAGTGAGTGTGCATGGACCAATAGTAGAGAATATACATGCGGACAAAAATACTAATAAATGTTGTTTTAACTAAAGTGAGTACACGTCATTTTCAAAATTTAAAGTAGTTAATAAAACAATTCACATGAATCATAGTTTTTATACTTCTATAGTCCATAAGATTATTATATGAGGTTTTGGAAAGACTGTAGGCAATTTTTGAATCGACATTTCAGATCATCTCCTATGATCCATCATCAAGAACAAAAATCATAATTCACATGAAGTCATTTCAAACATTTGACCAATCAAATAATGACACATAGGTAAACACCAAATATATGACTTAATCCTCAAGGAATGGTCTACTTCAAGTTTCTTTATATTTAAAACCACCTAATTTAAATATCTTTAAAAAGTACTTTTAAAATAATTTTACTAGTCCAAAAGAAATTAGTAAATTGGAGAGATCACAATATATTAAAGGATTTTTTTCTAATTATATGATGCTTAAGTGGGTATATGCACCCCTTAAGGTCCTGTCATCGTTAGGTCATTTCCCTGTATAGGTATTGATATATAGAGATTGATGAAAACACATATAGTTGATATGCAATTTGTGAAAGGGTTATACTATATTAATGCATTTGGAGTGTGTTAATGGTGATGTTGTAATTAATGTTTTCAATTGAGTTGAATAAAATGTCAATGGACATATTGAGTATTAGTGGAATCAACAAAATCATTTTAGATGACTATAAGAACTCATCTCTTTAAACAATAAAGCATTTTAATTAACTACTCAATTAGATATGTTTGAGTGAATAAACTATAGTCTCTATGGACATGCATTTCCTACTTTTGAACCTAGTATAATATAGTGTCAAGATTGTATTATAGATCACAATAACTATTAAGAACGTGTGTGAATAATCTTGGTAAGCATATACGATTCCACGAGACATGTGATGTGCAAGAAAATAATGGTCTAATAAAATATCTTCTTTCTATTCCGATAGTGTAGATTAGGAAAATAAGGGAGCCATTCTAAGGCTACACACAAGAAGGTTGTAAGGTGTTAATGTTGTGTATCTAGAAGATTGTAGTCCATACCATATCAAGAATGTAGGGTTCCAAAGCCTAAGTTTAGAATAAGGGGTGATGTTTTACTAAACTATTAATTGTAAATTGATTGTATAAGGTTGTAAACAAGATAGAGATACTTATTATCGAGTTGTAAACATGGTTGGTCAGAACAATAGGTTATAGAGCCCAAAGGGAAATTTGTAAGGTAAGGATTGGTAGATAATAATTCAATAAATTAAGAATATACTACCATATTCTAATCTATGTAGTGCAATACAAATCTTAAATCTCCAACCCATCATCCGGGTAAAAATTTGGTTTTTATAGAAATGTGAGGAAGAAAAAGTCTAGAACACATGGCAATCAAGAAGTGTCAAATCATCAAGAAAAGAGGGAGTTAACATTCTAAAGATAGTAAACTAAGAAGAAGACTCCAATACAAACTCATCAAGCCAAAAATCAAGCGAAACAGTCAAGAAACGTGTGATAAAATGACTCACAAATTTGAAACATGCGTTCAAAACACGCAATTTGAACTCTCAAATAACAAAGCAGATAGAACTATCGATCTACGCAAACCGGTGGTTACGCGACCATCATGGCGGTTGTGTAGACAGGGCGGTTAAGTAACCGTCGTGGTGGTTACATGACTTAGAACAAAAATATGAAGAAAAAGGAGCAAAAATCGGTTTACAAAGGCACAGAAAGCTAAAAGATTTAAAATTATGAAAGGTAAGCTAAGACAAGCATGCTAAATATGAATAGAAGGGATATGGATCATATCATTGTTCTAGATAAGGATTCTTTCATCATTGGAGACTTTACCGTACATGTCAATGTAACACATGTGTAAGTTTGGGTGCATACAATTACTCCATTTTATTTCCATCTAACCATCCCCATATGGTCATTTGTACACTCTATATGGGTTGCTCTCTCGCATTTCCTCTTTTCTTGGTTCTCATTGTTTGTTACCAAGGGAAGAGAGAACAAATATATCCGTAGCTATTTTTATCGAATAAATATTTTGTAGACTTTAGGCTATATCTATCATTACAATAATTATGGAAGGCCATGAAAGCTTCGACCCCAGGTATTGAAAATTGTTTGTTTGTTAAAATTTTTATTTGAATGAATTAAAGGCACGAGAAGTGCTACATGGAGAATTTTTATCACATACCCATGGAATCTAGACCATATGGACAAGGTTGCACTTGCGACCTGTTTTTGATGATATGGGGTTTTGACATTAAAGGAACGTGTAAGGTAATTAATTGGTAATTTGTACTAGGGTTGTGCATATTTTTCATAATAAGTATAATTCAAGTCAATTTTCAAAACCGTGCGAAGTTTTTTTTAGTATGGACACTAGCATAGATGTGAATGGTCATGATGTATTTGGTCATTGATGCATGGTTGCATCGCAGCTTGTCCATGTGTCAATGATCATTGATGGAGAGTCACTCGAGTGAGGTAAAGATCCAACACCAAGTAACTCGCCAACCTACCAAAGGCTTTGACGAGATGAGAGCAAATCGAGTTTTGATGCCTGTCTCGGATGTTTTTGTCTATTTTAATCGTATTTTATACTTTACAAAATTGTCAAGTAGCGTCTCTATTTGACATGAAAGAACTTGTCTAAACAATCATTATCACTATGAACACATTCAATAAAAATATAAATGCAACATTACATAGATATTTAAATAACATATTTTATTGAAAATGTGTTTATATTGAGCATATAATCCCTAAAACTTATCTCGACACTTGTAAATACTAGCTAAAACAAACAATGTATTTTTAAATTATTAAATAAATAAAATGTATTTAAAAGAGATGGAAGGGTTGTTTAAAACCTCTTAACATCATAAATTTTTGGTTTGAGAGGCGGGTCGGCACGATCAAATCTCATCCCTAATTGAGAGTAATGTGGATAGCGAGCCCAACATATAATGCTTCCGCTACACACTAAAAACATTTGCGGGTGTCGGTGTAAGTTTGGGAATGTGGGAGTTCTTATTTGTTGCACGTGCATGTTTTATAATTACACCAAATGTGTTTTCCTAGATGAAACAATGGCTAAATCTGCACCCACAATAGATGTGAATGGCTTCTATAATCTTGGCCATTGATGCATGGATGCATCACAACCGTCCACATGAATGAGTGTTTATGTCATTTACTCCGAAGTTGGGAATCGTGGTACCACCAATACCATCAACAACACATTGGTAAGGTAATTGGTTATTATTAAAGCCCTGGAAAAATGGATTTCCTTTCATTATTGAAGATTTTGAGAATGCCATGCCGAGATTCAATTTTGTTTTCTACTTGATATTCAAACTCGAGACCGCCTCCCACATAATCTTCATCTCTACCGCTAATCCATGGTAAAGCTTTTTCCTACTAAAGAAGGATGATGATCCCATTTGAAATCTTCCACAAAAATGTCTTTCTCATGGACTATTATTATTATTGCCATCGAGTATGTGTCACTACGAGTTTGATAACACGCCTATTCTCTACCCGCCAACCCAAGATCCGAACATCAACAACCCAATAAATAATTGAACAAGTACACAACACTCCCCACCAAAGACAATGGTACCAACATGATTCATTACATCATCTATCCCGATCTTGCATCTATGCATGTTGATATTATTTTCCTTCTTCACCTAGTTTATGCATGGAGGACACCAAAGGTGTTTAAAAACTAATTGCGAGTAAAGATGTTTAGAGCTTAATTGAAAAACTTGAACACTTTGTATTCATAGTGGCACCCTTGATTTGCATTGTGTATACCTCAAAACTTGCATTTTTCTCTGATCTCATACATAGTTAATGATTGTTACACGCACATAAAAATTTCGAGAAGAATTGAGTTGAACCAACGACTAGGAGAAAATCAAATTGTCAAAGGTGGGTCCTTATCTAGCTAGCCCTCTCTAATTCACAACTCGCACCACCACGACCAAACAAATAAATCTCAAACAAGTACATAACAACATGATAAATAAACCAAATTATAATCTTCAAAATGATCAACCAAATTGTAATCTTCAAACCAATTAAGCGAATAATAGTGTTCAAACTTAAGCATTCCCTATTTATAACCCGGGATGAGCATTGGAGGACATAGGAGTGCACATAAAAATAATTTCTCTTTACCCAAAGGCCCCACAAAGAGAAAATGGGTTGTTGAGCCACGAAATATATGGTTAGGTTTCATGCCGATGGTCATTGAAAAATGTTGTCATGAGGATTTTAACGAGGAAAACCCTAATGGATACCTTAATTACTAAATAGAAACCCTAGTTGCAAATGTTTACGAAGTTGGCAATAAAGGAACCTCGAACATAAATTTTTCATATCTAACATGTAATGTGCATAATTCAAACATATGCAAGATTCCTTACCTACCGGCGGTGGCAAAGGAGACTCCGATGCAATCACCTACTTGCCTCTCCACACAATACACCAACGGGCACCACTCAAAGACTAATTAGCATTACGTCTAGTTTTCGATAGGGTTGACACGGTAATCACTATAAGAGCGATGTCGGGGCACGTGTTAAAACCTTTACAATAACATTGTTAGCGGTGATGAAGTTGATGAAAGGGTGGTGGTCATGGAAAACATGTCCGTTATAGATACACATGAAATGTCGAGGAAGCAATGTCGACTACAAATCCATAAGGAAAAATCTTGCACCTAATATTTATTATTATGTGGGAAAGTGAGGATGATGATGTAAGATAATGGTATGTAAAGATAGCACAAACCATATGATCAACCATGGTTTGCGGTTATCAAATTTATTTACTACGTCGACTCGCCTTGGAATGTTAAGTCCACTCCATATATCCCTACCTCTTACGTCGACTCTAAACACATGAGAGTGAATGCCCTTACATTGATGTGTTTTAACTTACCACAAAGTGAAATTACTAACATAACAAACAAAAACTTTTGAGTGCACCCAATTTCTCGTTGAAATGATTGACAAAAATGATACGTGGCTCATATGTTCCTCATCTTAGGAAAGAAGGGTTTTGCATAGGTTTCCCCTAACATTTTCCCCAGCCGTGGACTTATTCTCCTACATACCCCTTCTTTATCACCCCTCTTCCTCCTGCAATTTTTTTCTCCTTGAAGTTTAATTTCTTTGAGGCATTACCTTCATATTTCCACTAGAGTGTTCACATGCGAATGCTAGCCATATTTATTATCGGTACGAATTTTTAATCAAATTTATCATTGGCCTCCAAGAATAGTTTAAGCCTAGACCAACACCTCTTTTTCATGTTATTATATTTGCAATTTTTTACCACCACAAATTTACAGAAATTATACTCCAATGGCTAAAAATTCGGTGTTCTCAATACAAATGCAGTGTCTCACCTTAATAAGAATGCTATGCTAGGGCTAACTCAAGCAATCTTTTTTTTCTTACGTCCATTGCATGTTCATTAATCATCCTCTACTAATGCAATGACCAGTGCTAGATTTTTGAAATCTTGTTAGAAATCCCCTCAATGTAAAAAAGAAAAGTTGTCGGCTTTCTATTGTCATCTAGCTCAATGTGAGGCATGACTTGTGCACTCCTCACCAATTTCTAAGCCCTAGAACTCTGATTACTTTTGTGACCAATTTTTCTTAAATACCTCAGACAAACGTTTGATCTCCCCCTCTAGGTGATCATAGTAGGTTCAAGGCTATCGTAGCTCAAGTTTGTAGTACTTTAGCATTTCATTGAGGGGTGATGGTGTGAAGTACCATGCAAATACAGATCACTGTGGGTTGACATTAGCATAGGAGACACTGCAATTTATCAACCATTGGAGAGACAGCAGGGCAGCTCTTATGCTAAACCCATAATACCAAAATGATGAATCTATAATTAGTACCACTGATAGCCAAGGCCAATATCAAAGCCACATTCGAGCACGGTTGTGGGAATCTAAAACCTTTCTAACAATTTCAATTTTAGACCCAAGAAATTATTCAAGAGGGTGCGTGTGATATTTGTACAACCTAAATCTGTTTTTTTAGATTTGCAAATTACGAGTTGAAGCTGGTTGTCGGTAGACATCTAGCAATCAATCCAAAATTCACGAGTAGAATGATCCAGCATTAAGAATCTTCACGCTGAAGTTCAGCTGTAACAAGAGAAAAGACTTCTGAATATTAAAAATAAAATTGAGATCCTTGGGAAAATGCTCATAAGTACAAAAATGACAAAGCATAATACAAACAGAATAGTACATAGGAGTGCCACTTTGAGGATCAAAACTATCCCACTACAATGCAGTCAAAAGTGCTTTAAGTGGCAACAAAATGGCTTTAGCAGTTTAACACTGTGCCCTTCCGCTCTCCACCAAGTACTAGTATATTTCAAAATATAAATCTTGCTTCGGATGCAAAAACATTTCTGAACAATGTATTTGGTCTTCAGAAATAAAGTGTCTGCCATGAATAGATGCCAACAAGGCCTCCATCCAAACATTGATTTCTATCTGCTTGTTGTCTCGTTCTGAACTACATATTCAAGAAAAGAAAGAGCCTGATTGTGGTGATTGACCGTTGCACCATACCATTCCACTGCTGTAGCATTAAGTGTTCCCAGAAATTCATCAATCTCGAGTGTGCACTTCATCAAGAAAATGAACCCCATGACCCAAGGACCATGATGATTTATTCCGGTTGCCAAGGTTCAGTGTCATGGCCCCAATAATCATTTTGTTTCTTCTCTATGACAGTCAGGGTGCAAATATAATCTCATGCATCATACAGGAACAGTTTACTAAACTAATGCTCAAAAATATCAAGCAAGCAATTTGTAAATTAATTTATTTGAAAGCTCAAAATTGCCCTTAATGATTGACCAACAACCTTCATTACGAGCCTTAATTTATTCTTTCCATGTTGCACCCTAATATTACAAGCTATGGTCAGCTCATGTCATATCCAGGCCAAAAACATCACACAAAACCATTAGGGCCAAAGATCATGAACATCTGTGTCTAAACCAGTTCCAAAGTGCCTTGTAAGGCCATGCTCACTCATGCTGCCTCTTGCTAGACCACGGATCCTGTACCAGGATGGTTTACTTCTATTTGTTGTCAAGGGACCAGAGGAGCTGTGCCTCCTGAAAGACCCCGATGATTCCCTGATAAAGTATCCAGATGAAGGAAGCAAGGCAGATGCTGAGAGTGGCCTCTCTACACCCAAACCCTGGGCTTGAAGTGGACCAGAATCATAGTCAATTGTAACAAAAGATGTGCCATCAGGTATGTACTGAGTGCTCGGCCAACATGTGCGATCAGAGTCTTCCTTAAGCTCAAATTCAGAACACGGTGAATCTTCTACTTGACTAGAGTTTTGAGATCCACCCTTATTGCTTCCATCTGGATCATTGTAAACAAGTTTCAAGGCTTGCACAACTTCACCCATAAACGGCCTGTGAGAAACCTCAGGCTGGACACACATTGAAGCAATTGCTGCAACTCTGGCCATATTATCAAACGAAAAGTTCCCTTTAAAGCAGGATCTACTAACATTTCCAAGCCCTCCTTAGTAGTAAGGAGGGGGCGTGCCCAGGTAACCAGATTTTCCTGCCCGGGAGGTTGAGACATGTCAACTGGCTTCCTCCCAGAAAGTAACTCAAGCAACACTACACCATAACTATATACATCACTCTTCACAAGCAAATGCCCAGTCATTGCATACTGGGAGCTACATATCTGCACAGACAAGTACTTTTATTAGACAATATTTCCCACTAGAAAAATAGTGAGAGATAACAGAAAACGAGTTGCAGATACCACATCTTTAACTAAAGCTACTGAAAAAATGAAAATGAAAATCTGAAGCATTGCGCCTCAGAAGAATCCAGCTAAAATACCCGAAGGTTCCCATAACCCGTGTGGAGATGTACTCCTTTCCCTCATCAGAAGCTGCTTTTGCCAATCCAAAATCAGCAACTTTAGGAGTAAAATCATCCTCTAACAAAATATTGCTAGCCTTAAAATCACGATGGATAACGCGAGGATTTGAATCCTCGTGCAGGTAGGCAAGCCCTCGTGCTGCACCAATAGCTATTTTCATGCGCGCATCCCAATCTAATGGACCAGTCTCTTTGTCTTGGCCTGGAAATATTGAAACCAAATGCAGTCTGAACATTATATTGCACATGCATACTCCTAACTTCTCTAAACTTAAGAAAATCATTGGGCTGAAAACACTGTACATTGAACTTCAAAGTTACTTCTCAACATAGATCCCAAACATCCACACAAAGTCTACAAAATGGCTGGTAGATTAAAAGATACTATACCATGTAAATGAGATTCCACACTGCCGTTGGGGATAAGTTCATAGACCAAACATCTATTGCGCAGTTCAGTGCAAATTCCTATCAATTTAACCAAGTTTCGATGGTGCAATCGACTAAGCATCTCCACCTCCGCCATGAATTCGCGGCCTCCTTGATGGTCATCTCTTGTAAGAACTTTCACAGCCAATTTGGTTCCATCTTCCAACACTCCGCGATAAACTCTTCCAAAACCTCCCTCCCCAAGTATATTCCTAGAAATGAATCTATCGGTAGCCTTTTCAAGCTCAGCTAGTGTAAATGTTCTAGCAGATCCTGTATAAGCAGCCATACTTGAAACGAAGGAAAATGATGTTGAGCTAGGTATACTACTTGAGAGGATAGAACCACCGCCTGCACGTAATAAATTATGCAGTCATTCAATTCATGGTTCAATGACAGGTATAATTAGCCAATAAATTTCAAAAACAATTAAGCATCCTTTCATATTGCAGTACCTGATTTTTTTGGTGCAGATGATACAAACGTGGATGGAATAGCTGGAGGCAACTTATTGTGGGTTCTGCATTTCAAAAGCATGAACCAAGCTGCCGCAAGACATATCACCACTGCTACACCTGAAGATAAAGTAACAACTGCAATAATTCCACCTCCCATTTTTTCTCTTTTTCTCCTTATATCAACCCCAAGTGGATGTTCACTATTTGAGCCACCATAGCTCCCATTGGCCTCGCCATTTGAGCCATCAATTGCATTTGAAAATGGGGAAGGAGGTGATGGAGGAAGACCTGAAAAGAACATAACCTCCTCGTCTGAAATAATTAATAAAATTTAACACACAAAAAAAGCTGAATATTCTCTGAAACAAAAACATACCTGGATAGTGAACAAAATCAACTTCATAATCCCCAAAAAGGGTCCCATTAATAATCACCTTCTTTTGCCAAAATCTTTCATATGTCAAGAAGGCAGTCATGTTATCAAATCTTTCTCCAAGTGGCACTAAATCAATACTCACACGTGTCTTCTCTTGATCTTGAGTGTCTGCATTTGCTCCCATTATCCTGATTTGACTTTGCTTTAAAAATATCCCAGCTGCTATCTCAGCAGCAAGCTCAGACACCAATGGAAATATAGCATAAGGTGCCACTTCAAGTAAAATACCAATTCGCATAGGAAGCACGCAACCACACGGTGCATCTGGAGGAGTATATGTGAGTGGCTCAGCACAAGTCGATTTCGTACAGTCTGTATGTTGAATAAATAATGTTAGCTATCTATTAGAAGGTAACTTCACAATTAATTTTTGTCATTTGACCAGAGAAATTATTAAGACCAGTGAATTTCCAGTTTTGGAACCATAGAAATTGTCTTATACTGAAAACATTAGCAAATACATAAAGAAACCTTCTTTCTTTGCAAGAGCAGTCGGAAACAATTCATAAATACACACCTTGATAGGGTGGTGGAGGAAGGAATATTAGTGGTGACGCAGCAATAGGAATTATTGGCTTCTTTCGATGATGTTTGGAAGGTGCCAGCTTTGGAGAAGTTGCAACTGGCCCTATAAAAATTATATTAAATGAAACTTAATACCCATTACTGCATGGAAAATCTTAAAGATAAATAGTCATAAATTTTCCACCAAGCACACTAGAATGGTATGAAGGAAATACTTCTGACAGCTGTAATGAATGTTGACTTCCTAATCAATAATCAGGATGGACGTCAATTGTGGGTAAAGAAATAAGCCTAGGAAAATCCAAAGCAACTTAATGAAAGAAAATTTATAATGCTATCATACACCCAGAATTAAAAACTGCATACCTTGATTAGGTGGCATAACACCTGCAGCATGCCTTGCTGACCGTTTTCTTCTTGCAGAGGAAGGGACTGAATTGCTGGGAGGACGAGCATGTGCTGAAAGTTACATAATATATTATATAAGCAACATCATGCGCATTGATATTTTGACTTAAAAGAAAGTAGACATCATGTTACCCAAATCATAAATGTAATAAGAATGTCTTTGAATGTACGACATAAAAAAACAATCTGCATTGTGAGCATTTTGATTTTAGAGATGTAAGCACGAGAAGCATAAACAAATATAGCAACCGAGAAAGTTAAGATGATAAGGAATTGATTTAGAGACAATGCAACTGGTACACTATTCCTGATATTTTTCCCAGCATAGGAGTATGTAAGCTCTGGGTAGAAGAAATATTTCCTGCCAACCAAACCAGATAAAAGGAGTATATTAACCATAGCTATATAAGTCTCAGGGACGAGGGGACAGGAGGGCGAGGGACAGGCTTCCCAGGATGGCAAAAAAATTCCCAAATTTTGGGTACAGCAGGGGCGCAGTGGGGCACGGCTATTAAAATAATATGTAGAAAATAGTAAATAAATATTTTGTCAATGAGGTGGGGGTGAGTTGGTTGGGTCATTTGGATGTTTCCAAGCCCACCAAGGTTCGATTCCCATTGAGGCATTTGAGGCCGGTTGTGGCCGTGAGTATTCAGCAATGGATCCTATGGAATGTGTGGGTGGGTCCCGTGATGGAGGAGGCGATTTCAATTGTGGATAATGCTCAAAGGTTGTGTGGTCTTGGAGATCCGGGCCCCGGTTGTGTCCCCAACCGGTTGTCACTCCGTGATTATAAAAAAATGCGAAACAAAGGGAAAGGGACCCTTCAACCCTTGTTTACCAATCAATTTTCTTAAAAAAAAGTATATAAATATTTTAACTTTATTCAAGAATTATGGGTTTAAACTTTATTTAATGTTTTTTAAGGCACTTTCAGGATTAGAGCTCAATGTTTTGATACAAATTAAAGTTTTTTTAGTGTAAGAAAAAAATTCTAAATTTTAAAAATTAGCAAAAAGGGGGATGTCCCCTTCACGTTTCCAAGTCCTTGAAACATCAGGAAACCGCCAAAATCTGTGGGACACGTTCCTACATAACATTGACATTATCAATAAGCTAACTAGAAAAATTGGCCATGAAATAATGGGGTAGCAACAAAGTTTTAATAGCTACCTTTCAAGTTGCAATTCCTTAAAATTACTTAACTATAAGACCACAGAGAGCATGATGGGGCAGAAGAGGCACCCTTTAGAATTTTACAAAGAGGCTCACACATTGTTGGAGAAGGGGTACAACAGAATGGCCACACCAGTTCACTACCTTTGCATTGATTTTCCAAAGGTAAGAACAGGATTTTAAAAACAGGAGCATACATGTATGATCCTAACCATAGTTCAAAAAATCGTTATCGGCGATTAATCGGCAGGCCAAATTTTGACTCGGAAATCGGAATCGCAATTTATCGGCATTAATCGGCAACTTTATCGCTACTTTTAAAAACATTTAAATTCATAAAATATACTTAAATTAAATGTAAAAACAATGTTAAATGATGCGAGAAGTGACTCTGATAAAAGTATACAATATACTAGTATACTATTATAATGTTAAATGATGTTAAATGTTAAATCGTTATGATGTTAAATGTTAAATCGTTATACAGTATACTATTATAATTTTATAGTGTATACTGTACAATTAACTATAAATTTATAATAATGTACAGTATATACAAAACGAATAAAATTAAATTTATAGTGTATGTTATAGATTGTATAAAATTAAATAATGTATTTTATATAAATGTATACAATGTACAATATACTTGTATAAGTTGTATATACCATAGTTGGAATACTCGCATAGTTGTATTTTTAATTACTAATCTTACAGAGATCAAAGCTCATGATTCTTTCTGGAAGATTGCAAGAAGTTGCTTGGTCCAAAAAGGTGCAAAAATGGATTTTATGAAAATAAGAAAAATATTGCCATCAATGCGTATAGCTCGAGAAACTATACACTTTTAGAGAAAACGACACCTGAAACAGAGCCACAGAATGAAAGTTATGGCACATGCAAGTTTTTGCTGCTACATCTTCCCGGACCCTTTCCAAAAATGGCAAAAAAATTCTATTCTTGTGTTTTCTTCACCAAAAATCCAAAAAAGGAAAAAAATGATTCGAGCAGAAGAAAACAGGAGAAAAAAACGCAGAAGCTAAAAACGATTCGAGCAAGAGGAAATGGAGCGATTTTCCACGATTTTTCACACGATTTTCCAGATTATTTAGTGCGGAAATTGCCGATTTATCGGCAATAAATAAATCGCGATTTATGGAAAGATAAATCATTTTGCATGTGAAAAACGATTTATCGCGATTATCGCCCGAGTAATCGCAATTATCGCCCGAGTAATCGCGATTATTAGAACTATGATCCTAACTACTAAGTAGGCAGGTAGTTTCCAGATGTTATGAGCCTGACCATAGTTGATCACAACTGCAGTAAGTCCTAGGGTAGAAATGTTAGATCTGAAATTTAACATATTGAAGCTCCGGAAACTTTAAAGAAATTACAGCAAACCCTAGATCTGAAAATTCACATCTGAACTGAGAACTGAACTGAAATCTGAAAAATCTATTATATAATTGAATATATGAAACTGCTGGAAACTAAATCTGACACTTTGCAAAACTTAAGTCGGTCTGCTGATGAAAACTGAACCAAAATCTTACTTTTCTAGTTCCTTTAACAACAAAAACTGGAAAACAAAACAGAACTCAATATTACTGAAAAACATTGGAGGAGAGAAGTTTCATGAGAGGATAGGGACGCCAACTCAAGCCCTGAGATCTCAAAGAACAGAGCAGGCACTAACCTTGGCCCAGCTAAAACTTGCCATAGACTAGTATACAATTGTCAGGACATATTTATAACCACTTGCTCTTTATGCCTGGTTCATTAAAATTTAAATGCATGTGAGGTAATTATTTTCGTTGATGAATCCTACCCAACATTCTTAGCCACATTGAATATGTACACATTGACCAAAAAGGTAGTTTGGCCAACCAACCCCAAAAGAAGTTTGCCCATTTATATAACAATTAAGGGTGCATTGGGAAATTATCATTGGCATGGTAAAAAGGCTCATAACACTTGGCTATGCAGAACTCAGGCACTCCTTCAACACAGCTACTGCCATGAGACATGTTGACTCTCATCCAAAGCAATCCCGTTAGATGGTAGAGGTACATGGTGATGATATTTCAGATATTCAAAAGCTAGCAACATTCCTCGCCCGCTCAGAGGAACCAATCTACTTGGCAGTTCATCCATTCTCTTACAAAGGATAAGTTGACCTTTAAGAAAGCAGAGAAACTGGTTTAGGTGTGTACTAGCATTCGCTTTAAGAGCAGGGTGCCTACAGAGTATCATGAGAAACTTGTAGCACAATGCGAAGCAGATCTGGAGGATATTTTACAAATTGATAGTGATGAAAGGACCATGGGCCTAGTTAGTGTGCATTTAAATGAATTGGCAGATGATGGAACCAAGCTTGTTGAGGAGAGGGCATTTATAATTTTATACAGGATATGGAGGCAATGGATTGCAGGCATCACTTTTGCGAATCATTTTCTTGTTAATGTCTCCCTTTTTGCACATTATATGGTATTTTTATTCCTATGACTGCATAAAACGGTCTATTTTTCACTCAGGCATTTGATGCACCATTGCATTTTCAAAAAAATCGACGATTCATTTTTAACTCCATCGGACTCCAATAATAATTGATGTTTTGGTTTATGTGAATTTAGATCGCAGTAACTTGTTCGTTTAATTGAATAATCGACTGTTTTACAGGCTCATTGAATCAATTTATGTTCTATTTAAAAAAAAAAAATCGTTTAATTGAATAATTGACTGTTTTACAGGCTCGTAGATTCAATTTATGTTTTGATTTAATATTTTCTTTACCATCTCCTGCATCTTCCCCTGTTGTCAGTGATGTTTGCTTCTGATCCCTGCCATCTCTTAACATCCCCATACCTAGAGCCATTTCCTGATTTCCAGCCTCCTCTTATCCCAGTCTCCAAAATGTGTCCTGCCCTTTACTCATCATCAGAGTTGGGGTAACATAGGATTAAAACAACTTGCAAATTTTGTTATATGGATGAACCCATCCTTGCACCAACCTTTGCCTGTGCCATGTTCCTAGTGAACACTATATGCCATGTTCCTAGTGACACAATATGCCATGTACCTAAACTTATACAGATATATAGCTTGCCTTGAGTGCCCTGCATTCTTTTTCGCCACATGTCAACCTAAGAGTATTTTATAGCCCAAGCATCACCCATAATTATCGAAACATTCAAGATTAATTTTACATTTCAGAGCCTTCAACTTTCAAGTGTACAATTGCAAAAGCCCAAACCTGGCTTGGAATACAATATGCAGGGTTGCAAAAAAATAACAAACTTCAAATTCAAATGCTTTTCTTTAGACATAGCTATATTTCTCTTCCACTTTCACAAGCTTGCCGCAAATTGCCTATTTAGATTTTTTTCATCATAGATATACTATCATACTTTTTACACCATATCTCATTATAGCCTCTTTTCTAAAATCTGAATAAAATAACAAAAATTAACAAAATTAACAAAGAATAGGATGTTTACTTATTGTTGGAGGATATGAATTAAAATAACACATATTGATATTATTATGGTTCAAGATCATTAACCCCTCCATGATTCATAAAATATAGTTCACGTGATCCTGTAGGAATAAATGAATAAGACTTCCCCTTTTGTAATTGTTTTGTATGGTTATGCGGTTGTAACCGCTAACTAATTTTGTAACCGTCTTTGCATAATAAATACCCGGACACAACCCATTTGTACAGTGTGTATTCCGGTTTTCTCTTCAATCATTCTTTACACATTTATTCGGTTTATTCTCTCTCTCCACAAATTCTAACAATGGTATCAGTGCGTGGGGCAAGCAAAGAGAGGGAGGAAGAAAGATATTTTCGTGAGTCCCATTAGGGCACGCTGCAGTCGGAAATCAAGGGCACACCATTAGGGCACGAAAAATCACACTGTACAGTCGCGAATCAGAAGAATACACTCACGTTTTTTAGGAAAAAAAAAAAAAAAAGTCACAAAAATACAGTCGCGAATGGCACGTTTTTCAAGAAATTAACAGTATTTTCGAGCACAAAAATACAGTCGCGAATGGCACGTTTTTCAAGAAAATAACAGCATTTTCGAGCACAAATAGTCAGATTTTAATAGCCATGAAAAATCGTGATTTTAGACATTTTTACAGTCGCGATTTGCACTAATATGGTGCATTATTACAGTCATGAATTGCTAGGGCACAAACATTTTTCACAGACATAAGGCTGGAACGACACAGAAGCAAAAAGATTACCTGCGCTAGGGCACGGAACTGTGCAACTGGTATTTTATTTTATTTTATTTATTCATTGCCAAAATACGTAGTTGTATTTATTCTATTTTATTAAAATGGAAATGCCCATAGAAAAATATTTTGGTCTAAATTTTCATACATGGAGAGTGAAAATACAAATGCAACTTATGAATAAAAATTTGTGGGGCATTGTAAACGGGAAAGAGACAACACCTACCGATGCATCAAAATTGTTAGAATGGCAAAGCAGAGATGATAGAGCGAAAGCTATTATTGGCCTTGCTCTCTCTGACTCTGAACTTCATCATGTAGACCTAGACAAATCATCGAAGGAAATTTGGGATACTCTAAATAAATTATTTGGAGTGAAAGCAGTCAATGCCAAATTTTCCCGAAACTTCAGTTATATAGGTTCAAAATGGATGACGGAGTCTCTATGTCAAGCCACATCAATAATCTAAGGTCCTTGATCAGACAACTAGCAGAAGTGAAAGCTGCAATTGAGGACGAAGATGCCAAAGCTATCCTATTAAATAGTCTGTCTTCAAAATATAGCAATGTAGTTTTTACCCTCAGTCAAATTCAATCTCAATCTCTGGATGATATGATAGCAGCTCTTCTAGCTGAGGAAAAACGAACTGCAGAGGATGTAGAAGGTCATTCCTAGCAAGAAAGTGCATTCTATTCTAGAACCAGAAAATATCATAGAAGATCAGATAAGTCGAGATTGAATGTCATTATTGTAAGAAAAGAGGTCACACAGCATGGGATTGTCGTGTTCGAGCCAATGATGTGCTCAAGGGTAAAGTCATATCAAATACAGCCAATATAGCCATGGTTGAAGACCCACCAGATGCAGAAGGTAGTGAGGACAGTGACGAATACGCACTATAAAGATGCTCTAAACTTTGAAGGCAAGAAAGGATACAGGGTAGATGAAGCTCGGTATGGATGGTTGCTCAGATAGTTCGGGAGACTGTGGATCTTGGGAATTATACCCTCACGAGGGTCATGAGACAACTTGATGGAGCTTATGAATGGCTCAGTATAGATGGTTGTCCAATAATTCGGGAGATTTGTGATTCGGGAGTTCGGGGAGGTGGAATCTGGGAACTCCGGAATTCAGCTCGGGAGCTACACCTTTACGAAGGTCATGAAGCAACTTGATGGAGCCCTATCCTATCGTAGCATTGCTTTCAAAGTGAAAGTGTTTGAAGATATCGTAGTTCTGTTTTGTTAGATTGTTTGTTTTTGAGTTATGTAGGGTAAGTCTTAAGAGGGGGTGTAGGAATAAATGAATAAGACTTCCCCTTTTATAATTGTTTTGTATGGTTATGCAGTTGTAACCGCTAACTAATTTTGTAACCGTCTTTGCATAATAAATACCCGGACACACAACCCATTTGTACAGTGTGTATTCCAGTTTTCTCTTTAATCATTCTTTACACATTTATTTGGTTTATTCTCTCTCTCCGCAAATTCTAACAGAAATCAGTTCTATAAACTGAAGAAAAAATCAAAGCTATGACATTTCCATTGACAAATCACAACATAAATCCAAATAACTTACCAGATGGGCTAACCAAAGACTTTGAACGGGCTACAGGAGGAAATGCTGGAAATGGATCATTCAACTGCTTTGGTGATAAAAGCTTAGAAAATGCATTTGGAGGATTGGATGATTTCGGCCCTGCTGTGGAATAATGTCCGTGATGCTGCTGATTATGAGGTGATGCTAAAGTTGGTATAGTGACTGGAGGAACCTGTTTTGACAGTAAGGCAGGTTTGTCCACAACATCAGAGACTCCTGGGGTTGGACCTCGTTCATGAACACCAGCCAAATGACGTTTGGAAAACTGATCATTCAATGGAGAAAGAACTCGGGGATATTGCTTTCTTTGAAGATCAAGACTTTGAGAGGAAAACTTTGAAAACTGATTATCTTGAAATGAATTCTTAGGAGAGTGGGAAGGTGCTAGCCTCGGTGTAAACCTTTCAGAATATGGGCCTTCTGGAAGTGGAAAGCTTTGAGATGGGACCTTTAGAGATTGCAGATGGCTAGATAAGAATGAAGGGGGAACAAGTACATCAGGAGACCGATTTGGTGGTAAAGCAGTGGGATGTCCATTGCTTTTCTTTGGTAATAGTGAGAATGGTAGCCTGGGATCATCAAGCAATATTGTTGACGGGAAGGGAGGTTGAGCCAGATTGGCTGGCAAGATTTTTGAAAACGTGTAAGTCGACTGACTGCCAGCAACCGATGTGGAAGGTTCCAAATGAGAATTATAGATAGGATGCTGTTGTGAACCCAAATTTTTATTTGATGTTGAACTGAAACTGTGTGAATATGAGCTCAAGGAGTACAATAGTCCACGAGCAGGACCAGGCAATAATGCAGATCTTGATGGAATATCAAACAGCTGCTGATCACTGTGTGCATCTGCTTGCAGAAGCTGGTCCATATGTTGATCTTCACTTCTATCAGCAGATCCAATGCAGTTATCCAGATTCTCATTCCTAAGCATCAAAGAGAGAGCACTTAGTATGACGTGCTAAAACAATTTTATATATGTAAGTTACTTGTAACTATATATAATTGAGTAAAACCAAAGTCAAGGAAAATTTGAATCTGGCTTTATCATTGACTAAGCCATTGAAACAAGAGAACACATAGGTGGATGATGTCTTTAGTATCAGTATAATAACTTACCTGTAGCAGAATAATTCATGGTCATGCTGTTGCATGGGACCTTTCCGCAAAATGAAGTTGTCCTCTTCAAATGCATCTCTCCTGACATCTGTAAAAAAGTGAGGAATCAAAGATATCAAGCATGTATTTATAAAAACAGGTTTTATTCTGTTGCCACAAGATATGTCACCTCAAAGAAATCATGTTACATTTTACTCGATGATACAATCAAACAAAAAGCTAGAAGGCTTGGAAGAAGAATAAGACTATACAAGCTATATACAATCTATATACTACAAAATAACAGGACTGCCACGTGCATTGTCATGCTTTTATTCACCTTGATTTTTGTCACTAAACATATCCTTATATTAACAAGTAGCGCTCAGCCTTTCCCTTGGCTGGTGGCTAGTGTGTCTGTGTCCATAGGAGTATTTTGAACTAGTAACAAATGGAGAGTAAAACAGAAAATTACAATAACAGCTACTGAAAGAATAACAAGAAGGCTAAAGAAGCATGCGATACAACAGCAGGCATGGATGCAGAAACAACAAGCTGTCAAAATTCAAACATTCAGGGGGTTATAAAGAAGTATTTTGAACTAACAACAAATTGAGATTAAAACAGATAATTACAATAACAGCTAATAAAATAATAACAAGGCTAGAGAAGGGTGCAGAAAATTGATAATACATGCCTATTCCTCTACCCCAAGTTGCAGACAAGGAGAACTCCAAGACATTTAGCACCAAGTAGAAGTGGATTCATAATGCTTTCTATAACAGTAAAAGGACTACGATATCCTAGTAGTAACATGTGGAGGTAGACGATGTCACTAATTAGTCAACAGTCGCGTATGGACCAGCCAAATCCAAGGGATGCTTAGCACCCCCTTGTGTGAGAGGTTGAAAAAGAGGTAATCAGCTTATTGGCACTAGAGGTCACATGTAATGCCCTACATCCAAAAGTGGCAACCACCCAAAGGAAAAGAGCGAAACCCCTCACGAGTCTTCGTACAGACAGTTGTTGACCCTTTCAAATCTCATAGTAAGCGAGAAATCTAAAATTCCAATGCTCTTCATTCGCCACCTCATTAAGAGCACAAGGACAACAAATCCTATCCCACAAGAAATATGGTAGTCTAGCTCAACTCGTAGATTGTCGGAAAAGACCTTCAGTTGACCAAGGGAAATTCTGAAGCCATGGGAGCGATGGTGTTGGAGATAGTTGGCTCAAACAATGATCCCATTAACAACCTAAATGCAAAACATAAAAAGACATCCTAGGCTTAAGTGATTGTGGGGGTGAGGTCCAAGTGACCTAAGTTTACTACCAGCAAATGTCCTCCCTAACAACTCAATTAGTCACATCATTGTGGAGAAGAAGTCAAGGAGAGGCATCCAATTAGTATCTCAATGGAGGAAGCCAATGAAAAGAAATGCCAACCAATATAGAAGCCAACTAGCCTTAGAATACCAACATCATTGTCTTCTAATGAGACCAAAGAATGCACCCCTCTCTACAGAATAGAGAGTACCGATAGGAGTATCTCTCACACCGTGAAGCTAAGTAACCCACATATGTAATCCTACGAAGAAAGAAAGCAAGGTTGAAGACATCATCCAAATGAAAGGGTGTGGCAACACACTCAACCATGACGTTACACCTTGGGACTGCTTGTTTGCAACACATCATATGCTAAAGCATGAACCCTTTCAAATTCCAATGCATGCCTAGTCCAACTCCATATATCCTAAATCGGGCCTCAATTATCCATAGAGAATTGTGGGGTTCACGATAGCATTGAAGAGTTCCATCTCCCAAAGGGATATCTTGGAAATGTATCCAAAAGTATTGGCACTCCAAAACAGAGATTGGAGCATATCACTTGGATAGACAGAACCAAGATTCATATTGCAAGATAGACCTAAACTAAACTCCTAAATAAGTATGCATTGCCATGATCTCCACTAGTTCTTTAAAGGAGAAATGATATTGATCCAAAGACGAGGAGGTAACTAGGTAAACAACACCCTAAACACAGATTCGGATGTTTTACATGCGTATGTGGAAGCTATTTAGAAATATGTAGAGAATTACAAGAGAGATTAGAACTACAGCAATAATGTATTTATTTATCTATGCTCGAGAGAAAGATGTATTGTTGTCTATTTTCTACTCTGATTTCTTATCCAATAATCCGCATATGGGATTTTGTCCACCGAGTCACCTCCTAGGCCCTGGATCACATATCTTGTAAGAGCCTCCTTGGAGGTATTAGAAATTATAACCTTAGTTTTAGTAGGGCCAACCACAAGCAAACGGTGATCACAAAAGTGAGTAAAGGCGTCCAGTTGTCTCTAACAACTATCAGGGGTTATACAGTGACTAACAATTGGATTGATGATGGAAAAGCTAGGGAGTTGTGAGTTGAAAGAGCTCACCGAAAGACCCAGATGTTCCAGGGACTCTAGACTGTCTGAGGTCTCGCGTAATTTGGATGCTCATGAATCATTGATAGGAATCTCAGGGCCTTCTATGGTGGCGGAGGCTCTCTTTGGTGTTTATGTTGGGTATGGACTTGACCAAAATGCCCACAGTTTTTGTTGCAGAGAAACTTGGACAAAAATTTGTGGATCTGATGATCGAATAAGGAGAACAAGATGAAAAGCTAGAGTAGGCAGGGGTGTTAGCGAGTGAACTTGCTTGAGAAGTGTTTGACAAAATTTCAGAGTAAAATTACTTGTTTCTTTCAGGTGCAATAAGCCAATGGTAATAGGGTACTGATGGATGTTGTGGAGGTAAGGAGACATTGTCTTATAAATCTAGAAAATGTTGATATGGAAGAAGATCGGGTGGATTATTCTGAAGATCCTCATGAAGGCATGAATGGCTATTTTCTTGATGGATGTTTGGGAAAATAAACAAATCAAGGATGGCTTTGGTACCCCATTTCCTTAGTTTATGGCAGGCCACACACATTTTCAAGGAATCCCCTTGCATCTATCAGGTGATGGTTGTGTTATTAAAGGTAGGGGATGGGTTGTCAAGGGGTCGGAGAGGGAGTTTTTGCAAATTTAGGAGATGTAAGGAACACGGCCCTAACAAAATCTAAGAATATAAATCCCTTATCTCAATTTAGGGGCTTTGTGGATCCTCGGACTATTGGTCCCACAGGGCTTCCGATGATTGCTTTAAAATTTTGGCTCACTCTTTGGTTAGAGGAGAGGAGATAATCCAGGGAAATGAGCAAGATGGGGTTTTACTCTGATGGTTTAGTCAAAACAAGAGGCGCTCTCGAAGCTTATTCAAGCAGCTACTAAAAAAACTGAAGTCAGGCTCTTTCTACCAACAGTACCGAAGGAGAAGATTTTGGACTCGTCCAAGGTAGTTTCTGGGAGGACAGGCAGAAGGTGTGTAAAGCTTCAGGGAAAAGAGTACAACTCATTCTTGGGTAGGATGTTAAGATGGATAAAGTTTTTGAGTTGGTGAACACTGCTTTGACAAGCTGTTTTTATGGAAGGAGAATATTTGGTAAGAATTAAGAAATATGGATGACTCAATTCAGGAGGCCAGTCCTAGGGTACATCCCAGTCTCACATTTTGGTTGAGGGATGACTTGCTTTCGTTTTCCAATCTAAAGTAGACGTTAAAAGAAATTGGATATCAGATGCTTTGGGGGCATATCTTTTATCTCTAAAGAAGTGGTCGCCAAGTTTTGTTCCTCAGGTGGAGAGGTCCTTGACACAACCTGTTTGGGTTAAGCTTTTGGGGATACCCTTGGAGTTCTGGACTACGAAGCTCTTTAAGGCCATTGAGAACAGCATAGGGACTTTTCTCAAGGTAGATGATAGCTACCTAAAGCAGTCTACTAGGATGGTGGCCAGAATTTTAGTTGATCTAGATCTGAAGGAGGGATTGGAAGAGAAAATATAATTGGATTATGGTCCATGGGTGCATATTCAGTCCTTTGACTATGTGAGAATTCCTTTTAGGTGTGCTAGATGTCATGCCTGCAGTCATCTGGCAAATGACTGCTCTCTACACTTCACTCACAAAGTCTGGAGGAGGAAATCGGTTTCAAATTTTAGGATAGAGAGGGAAAATAAGGCAAACAGTGCAACACAATTTGATCAACAGTTGGAGGTGGACAGTGGTGGTGATTGCTCGGTGAAATCAGTTTATTCAAATCATTTAAGAACATTGTTGTCTATTGGGGGAGTTGACATCGAACAGGGATGGGCGAGGAAGAAACTGTGTTGAAGTTTTCCTTTCACTTGGTTGTGGAAGTTTTGGAACACTCTAAATACCGATGACCAAGATGTGATGTTGTTGGACCCCATTATCATTCAGCAGTCTCATTCTTTGGATATGAGAACGAGCGTTACAGATAAGCTAGGGAGGCAGAGGCTGGCCCTTTTACAGCATTTTCTGAGAGGTCTGAGTTGGGGGTTCCCAAGGAAGGTTTGGGGAGAAAGCCAGGAAAAAATAAGAAAGGAGATGGAAGAATGTGAGCTCTGAATAAATTAGTATGGAAAATTTGGATGTTGATGCGGAGGTCAGATTGATGCATATTCCAAATAGAGTGGGTAGGACTCAGTTGTGCTTACTTGATTTGAAATCAGCTGACTCATTAGTTGCTTCAGAGCAAACGAGATATTCCCTTCGATCTCGACTAGTGGTTGTAGCCACGGAACATGGTAGCATCGAAGGTGGCATAGGTAGTTTTAGGATGCTGGAGAGTTCTCATTCAGGAAGAAGTCGGATCTCCTATCTATCTCTAGCACAGTCCAAAGTTGTTAGGGAAATCCAACAAGATAAACAAAAACACTTTTAGGGGCCCTTAGAGCAGGGCAAGCCCCAGAGAGGTGTTTTCCATAATCATTTTGCCCCTTAACATCAGAGGGATGGGCAATCCCTCAAAACAAAACCGGCCTTAAGAGATTGGTTGATTTGCATAAGCCGGACATGGTTCTAATTCAGGAGACTAAGGGGGAAGGGACAAAGCTTACTGGGGATTTATAAAAATCCTAAAAGATTGGGATTTTTTGGCCTTGGACTCCGCTGGAAGCTCTAAGGGATTGGTCTCAAGTTGGAGGAAAAATACTATGAGGCTGGTCAGATCGGCATTTTTAGTATTTGGCATTGGGGTGGGACTCCATTTTAAGGAGTTGGGAAATGCTTTCGTTGTGGCAAATATTTATGGGCCTTATGAGGAGAGAGTGGCTTTTTGGAGGTTATGTTTACACAAAAGTTTTTGGGTGCTGATAATACCATTCTTGGGGAGATTTCAACTTAACAGCTAAAAGAGCTCAAGTATGGAGGGATTCAACGAGAATTGATCTGCTAGCTGATTACTTTTTACACAAATTTGAGGAGGCTAGGTCGGTGGATATGGAACATTCGAACCTATAAAGCTGGTTCCTACTTGAGGAATATGAAAGTTGGTTTAGATAGAGTGGCCAAGTGACTCGGAACGTTTTTAATCTTTGAATCCCTGTTGAATGGATCTGAGAGAATTAGATCTTGGGTGTCTTCAAGAGGTGATTTCGGCCATCTTTCCATACTGCTGCAGATTGAAAACGACATTAAGCCTCCGAGCACTTTTAAATTCAATCCATTGTGGTTGAAAGAGGATGACTTCATCAAGTTGGTCAATGACGAGTGGGTAGCCTTTGATGCTATCATTTGCAGCCAAATTGAAAAGAAAATTGCAGTCAAATGGGTTGTCAGCAAGCATCAAGAAGTTGAACGGGAACTTTTTCTGTGGAACAAGAGATTGTTGATATATATGTTCAGGGTTTTGAAAAGGTTTTCAAGAGGATACCAAATTCAGGATTAACGAACTGGAGTTGAAGAAGAAGAAATTGCTAGCAAATATCGAAGAGTAATGGCGATTAAAAAGTAGAACATTGTGGCTGGAAAATAATGATGAAAACACTAAAAATATATATATATATATATATATATGCAAATCACCGTAAAATAAAAATACTGTATGGGAAATGAGAAAGGAAGACAGTTCTATTGTGCGGATTTTTGCCAATTTGGGAGTATCTCATTTTGAGAAGATGTATAAGGAACCTGATAGAGTTAACATAACGGAGATAGTTAAAATATATGCTTTTTTTCCAAGCTTCATCGATGAGGAGGAAAATGAGAGGCTTGTTGAGGATGTTTCTATTGAAGAGTTGTGATATATATCCTAAATCCTTCCAAAAATGATAAAAGTTCGGGCCTGACGGATGGATGGTTGAATTCTTCGGTGGGTTTTTTTATTTGCTTGTTGGGGACCTATCAAGGGTGGTGGAGGAGGCAAGACAGAAAGGGAACATCCTCGGGGCTTTCAATTCCACCTTCATTGCTCTCATAACAAAGACAAATACCCCGGTTCTTTTGATGATTTTAGGACCATTTCCTAATCTAATTGCATCTATAAGATCATTGCAAAAATTATTGTCATAAGAATCATGAGGCTTCTTTTCCGAGACTATTTCTAGTGAGCAATTCGACTTCTTGCATGGGCAACAGATTCAGGATGCTATTGGGGTGGCCCAAGAGGGAATCCACTCTATTAAAGAGAGCAAATTGGCTCTACTTCAGGTTACTACTAATCCATATTGGGTTTAGTTTGCAAATGGTTGAATTGGATACGGTGATACCTGACTTATGTTCCTTTGCTTTATTTCTAAATGGCTCAGCATAGGCATATTTTAGACCCACAAGTGGTTTAAGGCAGGGCTGTCCCCTTTCTCTACTGTTCTTCTTGTTGATTATTGGGGTGCTCAGTCTGGCCATCCTCGAAGCCAAGAGTTCCGGTTATATCAGCGGGGTAAGGGTTGCTAGGACTACTTTTCTCAAGCACTTGCTTTTTGTGGACAATGTGTTGTTTGTTCAGCGATGGTTCTTGGGGGCATTACTTTTTAAAGGAGTCTTTGAACATCTTTTGCATGGCTACCAGGATGAAATTAGATTTGCAGAAGACCAGTATTTCTTTCAATTCTATAGAGGCTCATCCATTTGTTTGGTTTCTTGGGGTTGTTCCCTTTCAAAAATGGATCTGAAAGCTGGTTTTAAGTATCTAGGGTTTTATCTCAAGCCAAATGATTATGGTAAAAGCGATTGAAACCAGTTGATCGAAAAGGTGGAAAAGAGAATAAATTGTTGGTGTAATAAATGGCTCTCCCTTGGTAGCAGACTTACTCTTATGAAGTCGGTGTTGGAGGCTATTCCAGTCTATTGGCTATCTTTAGCTCACTTTCCAAAAGGAATCCTAGAGAAGGCTCGGAAAAAAAAATTACGAATTCCTATGGACTGGAAGAAAGGAGAAGGACGGTATCTCTTTGGTCAAATGGCAAATCCTTGCCATGCATAAGGATCCTAGAGGGTGAGGCCTAAAAAATATTCATCTATTTGGTGAGGCCTTGGCCGCAAAAAGTATTTGGAGGCTTATCTCAAAGGAGGAGTTATTGAATCAAACTACTATTCAAAAATATATCGTGCCTCTCAGTCTCAAAGAGTGGATCAGAAATCCTGTTAAACGCTGCCACAATGTTTCAAATACGTGGAAAGCCACCAAGCAATCTTTTCCACTTATCAGTAACTAGCTGATCTGGATGGTGGGGAATGGTGTTAAAATCAGAGTAGGGATTCACCCTTGGGTCAGATGTGGCGATTTCCAAATGACCGAGGGATTGAAAAAAACTTTGTTGGACCAGGGTATTTCAAAATTGGCACAAGCAGTGGATCAAATCTCTACAAATCTTTGGCGCCAAGGGTGGAAAAGTGCACTTTTTATGAGATTTGGCCGAGGAAGGTATCAGGTGGGATGAATATGTGATGAGATTGAAATGGGGCCATGTCAGATTTAGCGAAGAGAAGGATGAGCTGGTTTGGTCCAAGAAACCATCTTTGAGAAAGTACACTATGAATTAGGTTATTAGTCTACATTCACAAATGCGGATCTTTGAGAGAGTTCTTGGTGGCGAAAAAACTATAGAAGATTAAAGGCCCCCTAAAGACTAATATATTTGTGGCTGGCTTTAAGAAACAAAGCCCTCACTTGGGAGGTTTTGCAAAAAAGGAGCTGGCATGGACCAGTAGTTGTAATCTATGTTTCCAGGATACGGAGACTATGAACCATCTTCTCATCACTTGTCCATATAATATCAAGGTATGGACCAAGCTGGAAGTGTTGACAGAGGTGAGAGGCGGATGGCAGAGATTTTCAATGGAAGAATGCTTCAAGAGATGGTATAAGAGGCCAAAGCTGGAACTTTTCAAGGCTTTGCCTCTGGTTGTGTCATGGTGTATATATGGATTGCAAGAAACGCTAGCATCTTTAAAGGTAAAAATGTCCCAGCCTTTCAATGCCTTTCCCAAATTAGATCTATTTTCGAGCATTTTTAATGTACCCCGAAAACTCATAGGCAACGGTTGTTGCTATATCCTCCCATAGATCAAACTAGTGCGTGAAGTTATTTTGATGGTGCTTGTCAAGGCACCCCTGCTGAATATGGTGCTGGTGGAATACTCTTCTTAAATTCCAAGCACTACATATGCTTCAGGGCAGGTCTGGGGAGGGGTACAAACAATTTCACTGAACTCGTGGCTTTGAAGCTTCTGCTCAAGCTAGCGGTGGACAGAAGAGTGGAAAATTTGCAGGTCTTTGTCGACTCAGCAGTTTAGTACGGAACCGGCCGATTTAGTACCAGTTCCGTACTAAACCGGTCAAACCGGCCGGTTCCGTGCTCGAGCTGGACTGGTCTGAACTAGTTGAGGGCAGGTTTTGCCTTAAAACATTTTTTTCCAATTTTAGCTTTTAAGTTACTTTTTCCAACCCTAACCCTAAAATGATGTTATATAGACCCGTTTGGAGCAACAACAGTTAAATGATCTCGTCTTCATGCAATACAACCTTCGGCTAAGGTGCAACCAATTATTGAATAGGATACCTAATACAAATCTCATTGTCTTGGATGATATTGATCCAACCTCAGAATGGGTAGAGGAGAGTCACCTAGCAAAGTTTGATCCCGATGACTTGGGGTGGATGGCTTTGGTGATGAACCACTAGTAGCAGCACCGGACATGGCAAACACTAGCACTACTAAAACTCTGCAGATGTCCCCGAGGGTCCGATGTGTCTAAGCCAAAGGAACATGATGACATTGATGAGGATGAGGATCATGTTCTTAACAATGGTGTATTGTTTGATGATTGATATCAAACATGTAGTAGCTTGTAGCATATTTTTTTGAATCTATAGGCCATTTAGAGCCTCATTGTTTATGTATTTTGTTTCGGATATGTAGTGCACTTGGTGCCGTTTTGCTATATTTACCCTTACATGGTATATGCACGAGCAAACTTTGCATATTTTGTCTCTAATTGTTTGTAATCATGGTTTCGAATCTTTAAAATTTCTTGTTTTCATTAAAATGGTAATATTTTATGCATTTGTAATTTTTTTGGTAAACCGGTTTATAAGTTTTAAACCGGTCCGATTCCAGTTCGGTTCAAGTCCAGCAAGGCGATTCATGCGGAACCAGTCATTGGTTCGATTTTTCTAACGGTTTGTAAAAAAAATTAATGAACCAATCAAATCGGTCGAACCGAATCGGAACTGAACAATTTTTAAAACATTAGCTTAGATGCACATCTTTGTTTGCTCTTGTAAATATTGATTTCTTCTCTAGCACTTGTTCATCTAGTAGTGTGCTTTGATCTTTGGTTTCGTAAGGTGGGGGTGTTTGACAATATTTTGGCCAATCAACATTTGTTTTAACTTTGGAAAAGTTGCTTTCTTTGTTCTCTTTTGATTGTAGTTTTTGGCTTCGTTGTGGTCTCATCTTAGTGAGACTTCATCAAGGATGGCACTTCTTGGCTTCGGGTCATTGGGACCTTTGTGTTTTATCACCACTCTTGTTTTCCTTCATTCTGGTTTTCCTTTGTAATGCTTGGATGCATCTTCGAGATGTAATTTCCTATTTCCATTAATATGAAGTTACAATTTTTTTCCAAAGGAAAAGAAACAACCGTCGGGGAATGAGAAAGGAGCACATCATCAGCAAACAAGAGAATAGCAATCAAAACATGATGCAATATGCAATCATCATCAACATGAGTATGCTACCAAATAAATTCCTAAAGCTCGTCAATGTAAATCCCAAAAAGACTCAACAAGAGAGGGCACTCCTATTTGATTCTAGAAAACAACGAACAAAACATGATGCAACATACAACCATCATCAACGTAAGTATACTGTCTAAGAAAGCTCAAGTTCGGTAATGTAAATCCTAAAATGCCTCAAGAAAAGAGGGTGCCCCTGTTTCAAATAGTACTCTTTACAAAATCATAGATTCTGTGAGGATTTCTTCAGGAAAATTTGAGATGCCTTTTAGTGAATTTTTCTTCTTTTGATTTTCTTTTTCATTTTTCTATTAGTTGTCAGTGATGAAAATGTTGAATCTGTCACAAGCCACACAAGTGACAAATTCACAATGGAATTCATTCCACACCCCCATCCTTCACCACATACAGAGAAGAAATGGATTCTAGCTGAATCTGTCACAAGCCACACAAGTGACAAAGTCCACCGTGAGAAGAAATGGATTCTAGCTGAATCCCACATGAATTTAAGAATCTCAAATGATGGGGTCTGAATCCTGGACCACATTAGAAAGATAAAGTTATATAGAAATATATTCATGTGAAGGAGTAATTTTAATTATGAGCCACTGAGACCTAATTCCATGAGGGCAATGTTCTACTGGTCTCGTGCCAGGTACCTCTAACAAAGGTCAGCATTTTTCAATCATGATAACGCTGCATGTGGAGCTAGAGGAAATAAGCCTTAAATGTAGATAAGGGTTTTCTAGCTCTTTGTTAATGCAACAATACTCAATAGTTATGCTACTTTCTCCTAAATTTGTATGTAGTTTTGTGGTATTGCCATCTAGCCTTGTTGTTGTGCCCTTTCCTCCCTACCTGTATTTGGCGGGCCTTCTTAACTAGGCAGATCTTGATAAGTATGTTAGTCACCTTGCTGTAAATTTGTCCAAAGATGAAATATGGCTTGCGTGTTTGGTCTAATGCTAGAATGCAGGAAATGTATTCCCCTCCCCCAACATTTCAGGCTGGAGCCATTTCCAGAACAAAACAGCAAAGCAGAACACTGCTCAAATGCACCAGAAACGCGGGTCACTTCTGGGAACATGCCATTTCTGGCACGTGCCTGGGCATTTCTGGCGGCAAATGTTTTTTTGAAAACAAGAAAAAATTTAAAGGCTAATAACTGTAAATACATAATAAAAACTTGTTCAGCAATATCGTTTTGAAGGAGAATATGGCTTGAAGATGCCCTTAGGGCCTTGAAGGGGAGCGAGAAGCTTCCATGCTTTCAAGCACACACCTATACCTGCAAATCAATAATAAGACCAACAAAACAAACAATGCATACTTTGAAAATAGATCTAAAACAAATGGAAACCCCCATGCATGGGGTGAAGTTTTATGGGCTTTTACTCCTCAAATGAAACTAACTCTACACTAAAACTATGAAGCCTCCGAGCATGGGGTGAAGCCTTATGGATTTTCACTCCCCAAATGAAACTAACACTACACTAATACTATAAAGCCTCCACCACGCATGGGGTGAACCTAATGAACTTTTCCTCCCCAAATGAAACTAACTCTACACTAAAACTATGAAGCCTCCACCTCCATGGCAAGCTTTAGCTTGAGGGTCCATGGAGGCTTTGTTGGAGTTCAAGGGATGAGGAACAAGGCATGGACAAGCCTTTCCCCTCTCTACTCTTCTCCTTGCTCATGTTGCAAATGAGCCTCCAAATCTTAAGTTGACCTTTACGAGGTATCCTTATACATTAAGGCAACTTTTAGGGTTTGCTCAATCCAACAATTATGATAGAACCTAATCTAAGGGTGGAGATTGTTTGCTTTACTTTTGGAGGGAAAAGTCTTTTTAAACTTAAAGTTATTTGTAAGGTGTTTTTAAGTTGACTTAAACTTTATTAAGTTGTGCACCTTATGTTTTCATGTTGAGTTACTTTTCTAAATGGGGGTGTCACTTAAGTGACTCCCTTGGTGTAACTTTATGACTTAAATTTTTGTATGCCATTGATTTTTAATAAAGTGAAATTGAAATTAGAACCTAAAGATTGCATTTGAATGTTATGAACTTTCATGAATCCTATATTGTTGGAGTATTTTATCTTTTCTAGACTAAAAATTCGTATTATCCATTTTTATAGATATTTATATTTTTAAATAATATTGTACAGACATTTCCCTGTCGTTTCGATTCAAAAGGTTTTTTCACATCCGTGTTTCTACGTTTCGCTTTTGTTTCCTGACAACTTAGGTCTTATCACATAAACTATCATGGGGAGCTCTGATGAACTCTTCATGATACAGCTTTGAAAGTTGTGGTGTTAAACGCAAGTTTAGCCAACATCTATGTTGCCAGGATATGGGTTCGATTTATATATATATAATGCATACATATACGCATTTTACTCATTTTTTAGTCCATAAGAAATACAAAACTTGAAAAATATAGTAGGATCAATGTTCAAAACATTCAATATACTTGAGATTTAACCAGATTGACTCTAACCTGCCAATGATAACTAAAGAGGTCAGTCCAATGGTTGGTTCTTGTATTCATATTATCCAAAATCACCTTCTAATCCTCCTTAAGGATGCGGGAAGGAGTCAATGTTGTGCCTTGATAATTTCTGGGAAAGGATGCTCTTTAAAAACTTTAAGCTATGTAATTTGTAGTTCCAAATTTTTCTATTAGTATTGAAGATCAGCTGAGATTTAATCTCATAAATAACTTGTACAGAGGCTCAGAGATACATGTCCAAATTTCTATGAATAGCTTCTTTCCTTGGCCAATTGCAATGATCCCAAATAATTACCTCAAACATTCTTGATATCCTTTGAATATTTTCTCTTCAATAAACTAGAGGGATTTTAAACAATCTCCAGGTTTTCTTGTGGTTGCCATGCCCTCCTAGTCTAGTCCTCAATAAAACTGAAGTTTGTTTGAGTCAAAATAAAATAAAATAAACTTTTTTAGAGCCCCCACTGCCCAACCCTGTGGGTACGTCCCGTGTACATCCAGGCACGTCAAAACATACCTGGGACATACCCAGTACCTACCCAGACATACCCAGGACGTATCTGTACCAGGTATGTATCCAAGGGGGTATGGGAGGGTGGGGGCGAACCCAATCATCATAGGCCAACATAAATAAATACAAAGTTCTGAAGAAAAAGCTACTAAGAAATGCCAAAAGAACATTTTCAATACTAACCGTCATATGTGACTGATTTAGTCCACAAAACTGACATGGTCACAGATAGTCTGGCAAGTCATTAATGTGCTCAGAATAGAGCCAAGAAGCAATTAAGAGGGACCTTGTCGTAAATGTGGGCCTTTATTTATAAGACAACAAGGGCATGGTGCATAATAACAGTTTACATATATATAAAACTGAGAAACCATAAATACCCATCAATATTCGTCCATTTTTCATCAACTAGAAACTGTGTTTTGCCTCTAAGACCAAGGAACTAAAGAATCACTAATGTGCTCAGAACAGAGCTAGGAAGCAAATAAGAGGGGCATTGACCTAAATGCGGGTCTTTATGATGAGACATCAAGGTTGCAGTACTTGATCACAGTTTAAATGTAATTATATATATAAAACTGACAAACTATACATACCCATCAATAATATCCATTTTTCATCAATTTGAATCTGTGTTTTGTCAACTTTTTCCTCTAAGGCCAAGGACCTAAAGAAGAAAGGTGGGCTACTGTAGGAATTCTCTGCTGCACTTAATGCAGTCTATAAGGTAATATTTATCTAAAGAGTTGCATTTGTGATTGGGAAAAGAAATTTTGCAAAATAAGCAGTGTTTAAATTGTAACCGACCCTTAATAGCTCAGAGTAAGTAGGCCAAATTATTTAATTTGCCTGCTGCTTTTAGTTGTTGATATTATACTTACCGCATCAGCCTTGGCTATGGGACAAATTTCAATGAAGCAAATTGCCTCGCTTAAAGTAAGCAGGTTAAATTATTATATTAGCCTGTTGCTTACAATTTTTGAAATTATACTTACCACATCAGCCTTGGATATGAGATAAACTTCAATAAGCAAGTTGCTTCAGGAGGCTTGAGGAACACAATTTGCTTATCATCAGTTTTCTAATACATGATCTTTAATTGTTTGCTTCTGTGAATTATTTTGTTAAGTATTGCAAAAGAGATTGCAGTCAGTTCTAGCTGATAGTCATATCCCTTCTTGAGAAATTCCTTTGATCGTGTTTCTATGAAGTCTACAGGCTCTTGAAGTATTTATGAATTTTACAATCTTGCATGAGGAAAGTTGATGATTATAATATGCATACTTAGCTGTATTGAATCTTGATTATTAAATATGCTGCACACTTATTTAACTTTACCATATGCTAGAGCACAAATTCTTAATCGTGGTATGGACTAGCACAGACCCACACGAACAGACTTGTAATATTTTTGGTAGCACTCCAATGTTTTTGCTTCCATGTGATGGCATTCATTGAGCCCTTGGCCCTCTGCTTGGGCCCCTCTTGGCTCCTTGTTGGGCCCTTCATTGATTGAAAACTTTCACTCTATTTTGTTGTTTAGGTACCATTGACTTCCGTATCCCACAATCTAGTTGCTTATTGTTTATTGCTTTGATACAATTCAATGTATCCGTGGTCAATTGATCACCTCCACTCTTTTGTCAATTAAAATATACCAAATGGTAAAACTACAGATGGGATGGAAAGATTCTAGCTAGCACCTAGCTTGTTGAAAACAAAGACTATTGTCGTTTTATTGAAGATCTGCTATGAGTCAAGATAGATTCGTAGACCTATACTAGTGATACAACACATCCTGGTACACTGAGGTCGGAATCTAGTGCAAGGTTATGGCAAAGCCACAACTCTAAGCATTAACTCTGCATGGCTGAATTGTCAGAGTAGCAGTAAGACTAATAATCTAATTTCTACTAGATCCATGTAAAAGTCAAACCGATGAAAATGTAAAATATTGTGCCTTTGAAACCCAGGTAGATAAATTTTCCCTTTACACTACAGATTGAGTAGAATATTTAGTTAGGCATTGGCTTCAAAGCTTTTTATCCTTGATGATGGGTCCAGCAGATCAACCCAAAACATCGGAAAAATCAATCACTACACAATCATACCTAGAAGACTTCATGAATCCATTAAGTAGGCAATCATAGACGGTGAATATTCACATAAATCATGTATGACTATAATAAAGAACACTTCACAGCCTAATGACCCCTGGATTTAGTAGACATCAATTTGGACCAATCCTAGCATGGGTTTTTTTACAGAAAAACGTATCACTAGCCCTGGGCAATTACTATCTACTTCCTCAAACCATAACATGAATCTCAGTTAAAGTTATATCCATTAATATGTAAAAGGTAAGCATGCGAAAACCCATTGTTTCTGTGCATGTGTGTGTCTGATACTTCTTTTGGCCACCACACATGCATACCCAAGAGGTCATGATAATACAACATTAGAATTGAAAATCTACATAAACTAACAAAGGAGGTATATCGTAGCAATAATCCTACAGCATCTTATATTTCTAACCAACAAACATTGTGATTGGTTACTCTGTCCTAAATATCTTGAGCTGTTACTACAAACAAAAGCACAGTTGCTAAGACTAGGTATATCGTAGAAATCCAATCTCTTCAAAACAATATTCATTATCATCTTGCTAAGTTGACCAATCTCAGGGTAAACAAAAGTATTCCCTTGTGATCAGTACCCCTCTCTTGTAGGAGGTTGGTATGTTCTAGCTATGGCCTCAGGACTGGCCTAATCTATTGCTATCAAGGAATCATCTCTTCTTTTAACTCTTTTCTCACAAGGTCCATGATGTACTAACCTAAAAATCAACTCATCACCTGGGTATTGCCAATTACGCTTGCCTCAATAATAGTCAAAACTTGTCCATACTTTGATGATAATCCACGGCATCCCCTTAATTCCTGAATAGTGGAAGCTTCCCTTATTTTGATTACTTAAGCCAAAATAGATAAACATTCCTAGTGCGTAACAGTGGTTTAGAAATAAGGGAAAGACTTCACATCCAAATAAAGGTTGTGGCCACAAAAGATCAGTATGAGATCATAACTCTTATAAGGAAGATCAAATCCAATGGCTTGCATAATTTCTGTAAAGACATGTCGAGATTAGAAGTACCTGTGGTAAAAGTTAAAACTACTTCCTTAAAGCATAAATAAAACAAACAGGCATCAAGTAATGGAGATGCTGCAATCTGATCCATAATTATCGTTAACATTTCGAGCCACCTCTTAGGCTCGTTATCAGGACAAGAACGATGCCAAGAAGAAACAAACTATATTAATAAAAGTGCATATAGAGAGAAAAAAAGTAACTGAGAGACTGTAAGATTATTGCTTCAAATACTGGCACTTTCAGAATATGTAAATGTATGGCGTGATAAGAGTTCAATCTCATAGAATGAGTGACACACAAGCCAGCAATTCCAGAGCTCAATATATTACACACGTGCTTAAAACAATTGTTATCTGACGAGCAGAGGTCATAATTTGTATTGTTTGCTTGGATTTTGAAAACTTCCCAATGATCTGATAACCAGAAATTGATAAAGCGACCACCATGAAAGCTGCTATAGTGCTCAATAGTTTTAGTAATCCCTATGTTTCTCAAGAAAGAAATATTATCAAATAAAATCAACAGTTGTCAATACCGAAACGTAAAAACAGGAGCAACTTACCATGACTGCAGCTCCCGAGCAAATTACAAGACAACCACAGCACACCAAACTTCAAAATAAACCGCAGCCACATTGCCGCCCTCTCCATTTCTGGATAAACAGATCTCGATTGCAGCCTCGTTTCTATGTTTTATTGAAATGTATAATAGCAACCGCTAAAGGGGAAACCGACTTTAACAAAGCTTCATTTCTGAATCAAAACCACAACAAATTATATGCAACTCCTCTTGTGAAAAGTCCCAGATTCTAAACAGCCAACCAGGAGATGTAAAAGCTACGTATGCCTTTACATAGGTAACAATCCATTAATTCCATGCTTCCCAAAAGCACCATGTTTTGTTTGAAATATACATTGGCGTCCATCATAACAACGTTTCTGGCACAAAATCACAGCTCCCTGCAATTCTGAGCCCCATTTACTCAGCCATGTACCCATCACCATCTGTTAAAATTGCACATTTGACAACCTATGGTCACAAGTTCAGTTCTTGTGCAGGCCCCGGTGACAGGAGCACATATGGGGCCTCAATTCACTAAGTGCTCCAAATTACAAAAGTTCCCCAACCCTGCCCATGCTTTAACCTACAATCCAATCCTATTTCAAGTCAACAAGTCGTTTGTACCCAGTCCTGCATTGTGAATTGGGAGCAAGAAAAGCTCATCGAAACCCCGATTTAGTAACACTTATACTGATTGATTCGCTAAATAATGAAGTCCAAATCTAGTTACAGAGCAGCCATATCTCATCTATGTCACCAAATCGCTTGCCAGAGCTGCATTGTGGATAGGGGACGAGAAAAGCTCGTGGAATCCTAGCATAAGCAACAGTTGCAACTTGTTTTTTCTCAACCCTAATTGCAGAACAACCTAATCCCACCTAAGTTCCCAAGTCGCTTTTACCCATTGCTGCAGGGTGAATTGGGTACGGGAAAACCTCATCTAATCCCAGCCTAAGCATCACTTACACTGTTTTTTTCCGGCAAAACAGTGAATTCAAACCCTACTAACAGGACCTCAAAGTAGAATCCCAATCCCACACGCCAAAACATTCAAGCTCATTGCTGCATTTTGTACTGGGATACCAAAACCCAAATATTGGGTATCCAAAAGCACATAACCAGTAACAACGACGAAATTTTCTGCCGAGAAAGTTCCTCGATGCAAACCCTTAAAACAAACTTTACTGTATATGGTCAGTAACATAACAGCCACCAGAAACCTGAAACGATAATGAAAAGAAAATAATCTTTAAGTAGACTTCATTACTCTGCTTCTGTTCTTGTGGGATCTGGATTCGGACATCGAGAAAGCAACCAGTCGTGATAACAGATGACCATAAAATAAAAAGTAGATCCAAAAAACACTGGTGCTTTGAAAGTGAATAAAAAGACAGATAAGGACCCAGATGCACATAAATGTATCGAGTTTTAAAAATCCAGTTTTCATGCATTACTTATTATTATCCTGAAAATGCACGAGTTGCACCAAGCACTGTGGGGCCTTTACTTCCCACACGGCATTTAATTTATGTTCTGGGTGGCTGAATTTGTTGTCATTAATTAATGATCGTGGTGTAAAAATCCTTAAAAAGCTCTTTCTGCTTTTTGTTTTCAATGGAAGATTTTACCTAGTCAAATGCTTATGATTCATCTCCATTGTTTTATACGGTTCATGTCTTCTAAATATTTGTTTATCCGAAAGAGGAAGATCTGTTTCTGTTTCACAGCGAATCCCTAGAAGGGAATACTTGGAAAGATGGAGGATTTAAGAGCTTATTATGAGATTACCAAATTAGATTTGGTTTCTTTATTATTTTGTCTTGGTTTTGGCCATTATTGCATGGAAATTCACGATTCTTATTGACCTTTTAACCATGGTATCCAAGCCTTTTTTTTATTTTTTTAAATATGGTAGGAGGCTCCATGCTTACCAAAATGTCAATGGGATTGGTGGTTAACTTTTTGTTTCTAGAGACCTACAAAATAGCCCCACGAATTAATTAGTCATTAATTGGATGGTTTTAGTGTGTTTATGGGCGTATCAATTATTAGTTCTTGCCTCCTTAGAATTATTATACATTTTGCATCTAGCACTTCTTGCCTCCGATAGGATTATTATACATTTTAGGTCTAATTTTTTTAACTTTTTCCCACCCAATTAATAAGTGTAAAGAATTGTATGCCCTTCTTCGTCTATGTAGAAGAAAAAGAAGTTTTAACGTTCACAAGGCTACCAAATCACTTTATTAAGTTTATTGGAATTGATTTGTTTAGTTTTGAGTGGTTTTTGGTTTGAAATGACTATTTTCATATCTTATCCCAACACAAATTTTTAATTTTGGATGAATTTTCAAAAATTAAAAACTTTGAGGATCCTCGTGCCCGGTTTATAAAGGGAGTGACTACATATTAATAAGTGATATGACTTGATATTTATAAGTCGGCTTAAGAGCAACTTCTACCAAATTGTGGAAAAATTAAATTTTCAAATGGATTAGCTTCTTTTGAATTCTAGAAACATTTCGCTTGTCACAGAGGCATTGTCCAAGGTCCATTCGATGATATAGGAGAGCAACATCGAGGATTTGGAAGTGCGAGAATAGGAATTTGCCATTCAAAAGTCCTCTGTGGTTGCCCTTTTGCAACTTCCCTCCTTTGCATGATAGGGTCGACTAATTTTATTCCCTTTCTAATTCTCACTCGTTTCATCATGGAATAGTAAAAATGTTATATTCTAGTTTGCAATTTATGTTTAATTTGCAGTGCATAGTATTGAAGTGGAGTTGGTGGAGGGCGATACAAGAAATGTGTTGTGTCATGTCGTGAGAGGCACAGTGCGTAGATGTTAATGGTGCACAGATGGATATGGAGCTATCAAGTTGTAAATTGCCTTAATTTGTTTTATATTTTTCCTTTCTCTGTTTTCTTTAATAATTTATGTGTTTACGTTTGTCTATTTTAAGTCTTTTCTTTCTATTTTTTTCTTATGATGAGAGTTTTGGGGATCTAAATTGTGTGCGGGTTTGTATTGGGAAGTGTAAGCCACCATTGTGTCCATCATGCCAAGTGCATTATCATGGTTGTTAAGAAACCCAATCACTGAATGAATTCCTAATTCTTCCAAGAAGTTGTGTTCAACTTCTTTGTGGCAAATTTTTCTAAACCATGGATAAGAAATTCAAGTGCACATAAGGAACATGACATATAAGAGATGAAAGACAAATCTACTATAAAGTCCCTTCTCTTTGGAAGACTTGGGAAAAAAATTATAACCGATTTGTTTCCCTTTTCTTTTTGGACCATTGTCCAACCCTATACTTACATGCATAAGGATTTTAGATATGTTTTTGAGATGATGTTTATCGTCTTGGTTTACATTCATAAAAGAGTAGTGACAAATTATTTTGAGATAACATTATTTCAATAAAAGGGTGTTAAATTTTTGTGTGTCGAGGGTATGGGAATGTATTTGATTTTAGTTTTACTCCATATGTAGCTAAGTGGGAGATTGTTTTTCCATAATCTAAGATTAGTTCTACTCTTTTAATGCATGTTGAATTTGGCATTGGTTGTTAATATTATGTATGGTACATACTTATTACACATGGCTAATCTTCAGTCTCAATCTTTGTGGTTATTTGTGGATATTAATAATAATTTAAATTTCTAATTAAATGATGTCTCTAGAGATAAGTGTTAGTAATAAAATATTTAAAATGGTATGTGTTGGGTAAATTCTCTCATTTGTTATTTTCCTCTTACAATATTTTTATCTGTGAATATCGCACTTTTAAAATGGTGAAAACTTGCATGGTTTTATTTGTGTTCATCTTTTTAAGACAAATCTAGCATTTGCCTTCACTCTTTATTCTCTACTTGACATCCTTTTTCGTGAAGAGTGTGGTGGGACCAGTGAAGGGCTTGCATAAGCTCAAAAATGTGTATATGTTGGGACCTATGAATAAGCTATGTTTTGGTTTTTAGAGCTACTCTTTGTGAGTTGCTCTTGCGTATTGTTGTATGTGTTCAACATACTCCTAACCTATTGAGCTAGTTCGATAACACAATGATATTAATTAGAATTTCATTTCAATTTTTGGTTGTGTTGTAAATTTAATTCCCATAAGAAGATTTAATCAAATTTACTTCGTAAAATTGCTTTAGAAAAGAAAACTAGTACTTTTCTTCTTTTAAGGCATGATTTACCGATAGAATTAGGTGTAAGTGATCAATTTGGGATTATTGTTCCTTTGGTAGTTTTTATTAGGAATGTGCACTTCATGTACCTAATTTTTTAGAATGTGGTGTGTGTACGTGCGTGCGCGCGTGTGTGCGCGCGCACGCGTGTGTGTGCATGTGTGTGTGTGTGTGTGTGTGTGTGTGTGTGTGTGTGTGTGTGTGTGTGTGTGTGTGTGTGTGTGTGTGTGTGTGTGTGTGTGTGTGTGTGTGTGTGTGTGTGTGTGTGTGTGTGTGTGTGTGTGTGTTCCCGGTAAGTGTATGGGTTTTTGTTTAGTTAGGATGCACCTACTATCATGGTCCCATCATTTATGCTCTTTAACTCGCTACTTATATTAGCTTATGCACTAATAGGGTCCTAATTCAAATTTCAATTGTTTATAAATATATAAGCACCATAGTTCATTTGAGTATCCAAAAATGGAAGAGAAATATTCATTATTTATTAAGGCATTCAATAATTTTTCACGTGAAAGTTAGGGAATGCAATTATTGAAAGCATTTATAATCATCAAACATTCATTATACCTTCAAGTTCATGTTTAGAGACACATTACATTGCATTAGTTTTCTTAGATGATGAATTATTGAAATTATTGTTGTGTTGTTTTCACTTATTGAGGTCCGCATTTACATAATAAGCTAAATTAAAGAAGAGATATACTAAACATGTATCCAAGCAATGCATAAGATATAGACATAATAATCGACCAGAAAAACCTTTCGCATGAAAAAACCGAACACACAAACCTTCATTATGTTGTATTAACTCGAAATCATTTACAATACATTAAAAGGTTATATAGATAACATAGAGTTTGTACACTAAATTGTGTAACTATATAAATTATGACAACATTTTTAACTCAATGCAATCAACTAGACTTAACCACCTAATTGAATCTTATTGGTCATGTGTCTCATTGATAAGAGTATGTGCTTTTATACCAAAGCACCCCAATTTGTAATCCTCACACAACACTTAGAATATTTAGTCTCACTAACTATCGATCAAAGTGATCATTATGTAATGTTTCTCCACCGTGTCATAACATTATTAATACATTATTTTCACACCTTTAGTCAATTAATATATTTTGGTAGGTGTATAGTAATGTTTCATAACAAACGTATGTGTTGTATTACTATGTTTTATAACCTCCATTATGAAATTCTCATGTGCATCAATCATTCAAAGATGCATCTTTGTGCCCATGTGTATCATTGTATTACATAAAGCTTACGTAATGCCAATGCACACAAGTTTTCTATAAACACATCTACGCATATACTTTTTTATGCAATATTGTTTGTAAACAAAGAAAAACTAATAAATGGAAGAAACGTGCAAATCAAATCAAATCATATCTTCCTTTCACATTCCCTTGCAACCTCGGATGAGATGGCTAAAGTGTGGAGTGAAGTACCACACTTGTTGAATCTCCTTTGATGGATTGTTTGTGGATGCTCCAAAATTGACTCCAAATGGAAGTATATTGTGCTACGAGAAATGGATGAATGGTGTGTTTGATGATCAAATGGGAAGCCTAACAGCATATGAATTCGAATGGAAATTGGACAGAGTAATGTTGCAAATGCCTTAAGCTTCCAAGAGATGATTTGTGAAGGGATGAACCTCTTATTTATAGCTGAAGGAGAGGCCATGGATTGTGGATCAAGCTTTGAATAAGTTACATGTTAATGAATGCATTTTCCTGATTTAGCATGTTGATTTGGTCTATGCAGTTGGCTAAGTTTGAATAAGAATTTAAGAGGCTTTATTTCAAATTGGTTGGCTTTTGATTTTATTCCAAAGTTAGTTGTACGTGAATATTTAACTTCCTCTTTTGTAGGGTTCTAGAACTTGAGTGAGTTAGTTAGTGATGTGGAGTTGAGTGGAAGGTGAGTGGATATTTAATTTTTATTTTATTTAAATAGCTAATTAGTGAGGAGTGTAAGTGTATGTTTTATGTATGATAGAATTAATTAAATTAATTATAGTGGGATGTGGGTGAATATTATTTCAAATAGCAATGTGCAAAGGGTAGTATGTAATTTTAGGGTGTCTACATTTGCCCCTCTTTAAAGTGTTATTACAAAGTAATAACATTTTAAAGATAGTAGACACATGTAGATCGATGAACAAATGATAGAGAAGTGCATAGGATTGCCTGATTTGCCCCGATGAAGTGTTTTGATGCCCCAACAAGTTAGAGATAGTACTAAGGGAGTGCCCCTCAAGCGGGTGGGTAACGCAAAAAGTGGTGAACATCCACTTGATAGGAAGAGAGAGGGAGGGAGGGAGGGAGAGAAAGTTGCGGATAAAATGTGAAGAAAGGACATAGAAAATTAGTTATGAGAGCACATAGGCCAAAATTAGGGTTTAAAAAGAGGAATTGGGGTTTAGAAGAAAGGGTTAAATAGAATGGTAGGAGGGATGAAAACCTTAATTAGTCATTTTTTTATTAGAACCTTTTATGCCCTTAAGATTTTTTTGAGCTATGGAGTGTGTGAGAGATGACACAATATCCAACATGTATTCATCATGTTGATCATGTTCAAGAGTTTAGGTGGGCTCCTGGCAATGTTGGTCCGGTAAGTACACAAGAAATGAATTAATTGGGTGCATTTATTATTTTTAGAGCTATTTGAAAGTGAAAATTAATGCTAGCACAAGGAAGTAGATGCACTAGCATAACATGCAAAGTGCAAGAGTAGTGTAGGCTTGCATGCACTAACATGAAATTAAGGGAATTTATGTAGAAATACACATGCTACTATGAGAATTCCGTTAGTGTCATAATATATGCACTAGCATGGTCTTGAGTGTGCTAGTGTGATAATACATTTGGTGGCATTGAGTGCATTACAATAAAAAGAGTGCAATCGCGTGAAAACCGAGTGTGTTAGTGTTAAAACATGTGCGCTAGTGTAACATGAGGCACACTAAAGTGAATTAGAGAAATAGGTTATATGTATAAAATGAAACAAGGAATTAAAAAATGATTTGTAAAGGACTAATGAAGTAGTGTGATGTGCGCAGAGATATTATGTGCCCTAGATGTGCAAGAGATATATGCACGATTGTGATCATTTGAGAGATGGATGACGAGGTCAAAGCAGAGAGGACTGTGGGTGATACTGGAGGCATCAAGATTGGCATACATAACATGAATGTCATACATCATATTAGACCACCGCTTGTTGACTATGTTAGTAGAGTAATGACACAATGAGTCCCAAACATTCAAATTTCCTATCGGAGAGATATCGGTAACACTATAATATGTATACCACATATCAAGGGTATTGATGCAGGTCGCTTTGATTCTCAGGGAGAGGAGTGCAACACAAATGGGCACGCACACAACCACTATTAAGAGTAGATGAAATTCATGGAGAGGGTATGGTGGTGCACCTTGCAGAGTGTATGGAGGATGACACGTTAGCATGACTTTCGATTTACTTAATGGCTCTTATCAATGGCTACTTGCTACCTAATAAGACCGGGAGGCATTTTCAGCTTGGGTGATTAGCGCGGTAGTGGAGATGATAAACTCAACGATATTTTTACATGAGAGCCATGCATACTAGCCCATATGTAGAAAAACATTCTTCTCAAAAGCATTTTAATGAGGCAAGAAAACATTCTTCTCGAAAGCATTTTAATGAGGATATATAATCAAAATCTTGTGGCAATCAGGGTTGGGGTTCGTAAGTTATGAGCAAAACAAGATTTTGATTACTAAGGCACAAAACAAGTTTTTTTGGTGTTTGAACGTGGTGAACTAGCTTTAAAAACCTTTTTAATGCCTTAAAAAGGAGTCACTTCATGTTTTTAAGTTCATGTTTTATTATTTTGAGTTGTGGTGAGTGAGAGAGAAGTTTGAATGAGTTTTATGAAGTTTTAACTCACCCTACTGACCATGTTTTGAACTTTGGTTAAAATGGAGTGAGTGAGAGTTAAAAATATAGTTTTCATGGTGTAAAGGGAAAAAGGGAAAAATGGAAAACATGGGAAGTAAAGGGTTCCTTGGAGAAATATTGAGACAAGTGGTAGCACTAGAGTGAAGGTGAGTGAGATGGAGGAACTAAGCAAGCACCCTACGAAGCCGAGAGAGGTCACATGAAAGACTAGGAGCTAGGGCATGAGCATGGGTGCACTTTTTGTCCCCTTGTACTCTTGGGAAAAAATAATAGAAGTTGAAGAAAAGGGAACCTTGGAGAAAGGTGGTGACATGTGACAATGTGGAAAATTGGCTAAGGATGGGTTTTCACTCACACTTCTCCCTAACTCAGCTTAGACTCAACCCGAGTTGACTTAACTGCACATGGGTGGTTAGAGAGTTGTAAATATGTCCTAGAGAATTTTTTTGTTCCTCTTTTCTCCGTAGGGAAAAGGGGGACAAGAGGTGCAACAAAGTGCACCTTACTTCATTTGGAAAGCCAAGTTTTGCACTGGCTTACCCGAAATAGTTCAAAGCATGCAATATTCACCCATGTAGATAACTAAAATCCGCTTACGCAAGATTTAATGCTAAGATTGCAATAATTATCCTCTTTCTCATCATTTATGTAATAATTATCATTTTTCTCGCTAATTAGCTAACATTCCTCTTCATATTCGTTAATCGACGACCTTTTGTTAATTAATTAGCCTTCCTATCATTAAGGATGTCGATTAACAAGCTTTCATTAATTAATATCTAATTCTACTTAGGTTAATTAATTATTATTAATTAATTATGATCGCAAATATAAATAAAAAAATTACCATTTATTGGATCAAATTCCTCTCTTATATCCTACAAATCATACTAATTTTCCTCTAATTAGTTTCTATAAGATTACCTCGACCTATTAATTAATCACCTTTGATTAATTAAAACATCCCCAACTCCCATGAGTCACTAATAACAAATTAAACTCTTCTAAATCAAGATTACCTTTTATAAAGCAACCTTATCCATTTGTAATATTGTTTTACCCTTATCCCACATGCACCAAGTTGTACATCTCTCTCCAATATTAAGGTTATATAAAGGACCAAGCTCCTTCCTTTCTTCTTACACTGTGCTTTGAATAGTGAAAACTATAGGCATTTGATCTAGAGCCATTATCCATTGTTGGAAATAGCTTCTCCATCTTGCATCCTTTCACTCAAATTTGAGTAATATGGGAAGATCCAAAATGGCCTTGTAGCCATTCTTGGTGAGATTTCATTCTCAATTCTTGAGATCACCACCAACCACATTTGATTGCTTATGTTCTTCATAGGTTCATAGTTTAAGTTAGCAATCATAGAGAGTAGGAAATAGCTTAGCATGTAGTTTCATTTATGCATTGAAGAAGCATTTTCTTTAAGCTCTTATCTTGATGGTTCATTGTTTAATTAGCATTTTCTTTTGAAGCTATGTAGATATTAGTTTCAATTTATAACTTAGTTAATTATACATGAGCACATATTCATAATTTTAACTTATCCATTTAGGACAATCACTTTGATCCATTGATTCTTTATCATTCATTATTCTTTGCTCATTTTTATCACTTAAGTTTGATTAGTTTTGTGTTTTGAGTTGGCATGTTTGTTCCTTGCGATCGTTCACCTTATAGACTTATATTTATAAGGAAAATCCTTTTGAGCCTTTGATTCTTTGCACTCACAACTTATTATCCGAACATTTTTATATCATCAATCTTATGTCAACATGATGTATGTTTTCCTTAGACCCTTTTGGAAAATCACACAAGCAACCCCATCTTTACGAAATGTCTAGTTGATTGTCATTATGCTTTACCCAAATCGACACGAAAACTTCTTCTTCGCTTTGAAGAAGTTTGATCATACAATCCAGTATAGGATTTTGAACCCAACACACACCAAAAATGACTAATTATCACGCAAGGTCCCTTATACACACGATAGTAAAGAATCAAAATTTAGGTGTTCACATCAAAAGACACCCATCATGACTAAACCATGTTTGGTTCTTCGTGCTAGAGAACCCATTCGGGTAACCCGTTCCCCACCTTCATCTCATAGTCGGTGGTATGGTTTGGACACTTCTAATCCAAATTATTATTTGGGTTCCCCACTCTTCTTCTGATTCTAATCCAAACATTTCCTCTTCTTCTGAGGATTCCAATCCAAATATTTCCTCCGATTCTTCTAATGATTTAGATCCAAACTACTATTCAAATTCATCTAATTCGACTCCTAAGTCGCAGTCCTCCCCTTCTTCGCAAGATCTCCTTCATCATACTTCTACTACGATTCTTGAGTCCCCCATTTCTTTGAAGTACCTCCTTTATCATTCATCCAATTTAACTCCCGAGTCACGGTTCTCCCCCTCTTCATAGGACCTCTTTTATCAGTCACCTTAACGAACCCTTCCTCCTTTGAATATTCATGTGACTCAAAGTCCTTCTATTCAATTTTCTAAGTCAACTCCTACATCACAATCTACGGAATTTTGGATACAAAATCCTCCTATTCTTCCTCCACGATGTCGTCTTATAGGGAAACCTATACTAACCAATTCTAAATCCACATCTTCTTCTACTCATGAGACATCTAGCCCTAATTCTACTTCATCTCTTGAGTCATCTTCTTCTATCAATCATCATCAAACATATTATAAGTCTTCCACACCAGTTGGACCTTTTTCTTCCAATCAAACCCCTGTGATCGATCAACAACCCATACCGATTGATTTATTTCAAAATGAAGGAGTGATCATGACATTTATAGGGGCACACGAAGATATCCCTCTAACAAATTACGAGCAAGGATTATCTTTAGACCTTGATGCGTTTGCATATTGTGGGGAAAAGGTTGATTCCTTTTATCAAGAAACAAAGGAAGAGCCTAAGATCATGTAACTTGATCCTCCTCTTATTCTTCCATCCTCACATTCTTCATTCTATGATGAACTAGCCTGGTCTAGTATTGAGCCATGGCCCATCTTCTCATCACCCAATTCTTCTTTACATATCAAAATTCCTCAATCGCAATCAAACTTTGGGCAATTGCCAAGTATCTTATCTCCTTCTTCTATATATGGGCCACATCCAAGTAGCCCTTCATCATCTACTTATGGGTCTCCTCTGGGTAGCCCATTACCTTCTATTTTGGGACACATCTAACTAGCCCCTTGTCTTCTATATATGGGACACCTCCGGGTATCCCCTCATCTTCCATTCTTGGGTCACCTCCCAGAGCCCTTATTCCTCTATCCGAGACCACATCCAAGTAGCCTTCCATCTTCTGCCCGTGGCTTGCCTCCTGGAGCCCATCTTCTTCAATTCTTGGACCATATCCTTTTCTCCCATCACATTATGCTATCAATGATTGTGGCAAGCCCATTGTCATTCCTCTCATTAATTCTATATATCTACATTTTTCTCTCACTTCTTAGGATTAGACAAGTCAATCATTAGCTTATAAGAAACCCGATGTTCTTTATAAAGCTAATATCAAAACAATGAAGAGCTCTAAAGTTCCCAACAACTTAAGTGGTTATAAAATTAAAAATTAAAAGTGATTCCAGAATGCACACCAACGTACCCATCAAGTATGGTGTAAAATGAAAAAACCTATGGATAGGGAACTCAAAATCCCACATATGAAACCCATGTTTAAAAAAATCATAGTCATTTGTTGAGTGTGAACTCACCATGATCATCAAGATCGGGGATAATATCACTCTTGATAAACAAACATGCTTAATCTCCCTTATCAAGGAAATTGTGAACATCATTTTTGGATCCTATCACGTAGAGTGACATGGTTGGTCCCAATCTCCCAAAACACTGAAAAATTCTTTAAAAAATCAAAAATACAAAAATACAAAAATGAGAAAAACATTAAAAATTAATGGTACAAAGATCAAACATTGCAATTAGGTATTGCATACGCATGGATGTTCTTTCTTACCTTTCTTTCATATTCCTCTACAAGTCATCCACCATTTTCATCCCTTCAATGATATTTTGATTATCTTATTTCGTACACATTTTGTGACATTTATCTCTATGGTATCTGTTTTACCTTGGTCTTTCATCACCTAGTAAATTAAAGAACGACTAACCTCTTAGAGATCCTATCACTATCTACATATAATAAACTTGTTGGGAAGAATTTTTGGGCGTATTTGTTGACACTAGCCAATGTCGTCATCAAAATCACTTCCACATCCTTCCATCAAGCCATTAGTGGTTCTTAACCCTTGTCAAACAAGAGAGCTGAAATAAGTTTTAAGAAAGCAAAATAATCTATCAATTAAAAAACAAAATCGAAAGTGAATTGATATATAACTCTCTCTTGGGGTATTTCCAATAATCTCTACCGAGGCTATGGATGCCTGATTGGAAGTAGAGAAATGTTGCAATTAGAATCAAATGCATCTCTGTCGGGCTATGGATGCCTGGCTGACAGCAGAACAATGTACGACTCTCCTTCCACCCTCCATTCACAAATCACCTTTTAAACTAAATCATTCCTACACATTGGCTAGTGTCTTCAATTATATCTATCAGTTCTTCCCTTCAAAAGGTAATTAATTTCCACGAGCACACACTAGATCTCTATGAGCAAACAATATTAGTATGTTACCAAGTGTTGCTTTTTGGACCTTGTTCAAACTCTTGCTTTAGCACATGTCTTGTCTCATGATTTGTGCCTTGGGCTAATAATTTTTTATCGATTGCCTTCTAAATATTTTCATAGCATCCTCTATTCTTCGAATCGTTTAGAACATCCATGTGTATAGGATGGCCTCTTTGCCATGTTTGCAGACACTTTTTTCCCTTTTAATAAGACAATCTTCTACTTCCTTTCTATCATGTGTTTCTTGGCCAACTTACACTGGGGGCATCCTTGCTCCCTCATGATTGAACCTATTTTATATTGGCCTTGATCCCCCTTCTACGTATGAAGATTTTGTCTTTGAATACTCCTACCTAATCATTGGGGCATGTCACATCTTCACTTTCTCGCACACACGACATTCTACCTTGTACATCCCATCTATCATTGGGGACATCCATGTTTCTTGGTTTCATGTACATAGTGTCGGAAAACCTGCTTTCGAAAAAATCTATAAACATTTAACTATGTTGAAAATCTAAAAAAAATCAAATATGTTTCAAGAAAAATAAAAAACAATATAAATCATCCTACAAAACATCACTCTTTGGTTCCTACCTATTCTTGTGCGTGACTCGCGAATCATATTGATGTACGTCCATCAACAAATCTGGTTTTCTTACTATGTCTCGCACTCTAGGGCACAATGAGTTGTTTGTCTTGTTTCATAGTACACAATTGCTTTTCATAGGACCCAAGTGTCCTCCATTATTCCCCTTGCATCTATCCTTACTTGGGGCACCACTTTTAGCCTTTGTCATTAATTTGCACATGTTGGAATCAAAGCTTGATAAAAAAAATTACATTATGTTTCTCTATTAGGTTAGCTTGTTTATGTATGTTGCAAGGAGTTAGGCATATTTTACTTTCTCATATTGCATTGCATTTTGTATGTTGCATGGAGTTGGTATTTTTAGCTATGGAAATTTTTTCATATATGGCTTTTCATGTCATACTACACTTTTGTTCATTCTTTTTAATAAGGACCGATGACGTCGATCATAAAAAAATGATGAAATAAAGTTGGTTTTTACATCGGCAAGATGATAGCTATATCCATCTCTTTTCATCTTCATTTTTCTTCCATATCACTCTCCTTCTATCAACACTTTTCTTCAAAAGCAACTTGGGGCAATAGGGATCAATTCTTCTACTTCTTCTATTATGTTCTTTCATCTTTTCAATCGTCGATCGCCCTCTTTCATCACCCCATCGACACTTGAGGGGGCATCCTTCATTCTATTAATTTTTTCTTCTATCTCTTCAAAAAAATATTTGTTTGTACTTGTCTACTATCTTTGAAGTGGTGTCACTTATGCCACCCCAAAGAGGGGCAAATGTAGACACCTAAAATCCACTTACGCAGGCTTTAATGCTAAGATTGCACTAATTATCCTCTTTCTCGTCATTTCGTAATAATTAGCACTTTTCCGTTAATTAGCTAACATTCTTCTTCATATTATTTAATTAATGACCTTTCGTTAATTAATTATCCTTCCTATCATTAAGGATGTCGATTAATGGCCTTTCTTTAATTAATATCTGCTTCTACTTGGGTTAATTAATCATTATTAATTAATTACACTCACAACTCTAAATCAATAAATTACGATTTATTGGATCAAATTCTTGAGATCACCACCAACCACATTTGATTGCTTATGTTCTTCATAGGTTCATAGTTTAAGTTAGCAATCATAGAGAGTAAGAAATAGCTTAGCATGTAGTTTCATTTATGCGTTGAAGAAGAATTTCCTTTAAGCTCTTACCTTGATGGTTCATTGTTTAATTAACATTTACTTTTGAAGCCATGTAGATATTAGTTTCAATTTATAGCTTAGTTAATTATACATGAGCACAACACCGAAGGGTCACAATAGACTTTTGAGGTCAAATTTTATATTGATATGACTTAAAAAAGACATTATATGACCATTGTAACAGGTTTCGAGACCTTAATTATGCCTAAAACTCTTAATAATGACCTGTTTTATTAGGACAAAGAGGTACACCTGCAAAGTTTTAACTTCCTCAAGAAATAATCAGACCTTGAATCAAATTTGATGTTTCCACCATGTAGAGGATTATTCAATATTTCCTTTTCCTTATTTTTTTCCTCCTAACTCCTTACGGAGACCCTAGAATCATTTGGAGAAGTTTAGGTTCACAATTTGATTGTTCATTCCTTACACTTGAAAACCCACTTTTGCATAGGTTGCCCCTAAATCACAAAATATTTCCTAAATATTCCTAAAATACTTCCAACACCTTAAATTCTCTCCAATACCACCTCCATATTTCAATGACCTTTTTAGAACCTTCTCGGAGGATACACACATGCCCCTGAAATGGCCAAAATTGGCCTTTCTAGGCTTCCCAAAGAACTAGTCTTCTGCTGCACTTTACTAAAAGAAAGAATTGACCTTATCACATAATTTTAAAAACTTGTACATGTTCACCCAATGTAATAGGAATAATTTTAGGGTTAATTTGACCATGACACATGAGGCAAGATGAATGGGAGAGGGATTTAGGAAGATTTTGAAGCATGTTTACATCTTGTGGCTTGTTATCATGGTTCAAGTTTTGAATTTTGGGCTAATCAATTTGTATAAAAACATTTTGTTCAAATAATATAGGCTCTGTGTAGGTATTATAATGTATTTCATAAGTCTCTATATGCTTTGTGCCTTCCTTACCAAACCATTATTTTTGGAATGAAACATTTGATGGTTGGGTCCCTAATAACTAGTTTCATCCTTATTGATAATGTGATTTTGGTTTTTTTGAGATGTTTTGTTTGGACTTGCACTACTTTTATGTATTTTCAGAAGTCTCATGACACTTACACCTATACGTATATTCACAAAACCATAAGTTCCTACATAATTGTTTAGATATGTATTAGATACGAAAAACATGGTTATGTGCTTGAGTTGGGTGAAATTGATGGTCACCCCATCGATTCAAACCAAACATTGAACTATATTTCAAACTCCATGTAGATCTTGGATTGTGCATGTGTTAGGAATTAGTGCTCCACATTAATGTTAATATTTTGCAGGAAAATAATATGAGAGTTATTAATAGTGCTAGATAATATATTTAGTGGTATGAGTTAGACATGAGTTGTAAATAAACTATGTATTAGGCTTATGAGGATCGTTTGATAGTGAGAATAGGGATGAGTGAATTGTTCATTCATTATAGATTGAATGATTATTAGAGATCATAAATCTCTCCTAATTAATAGGATATCGAAGATGTGTGTGTGTGTGTGTGTGTGTGTGTGTGTGTGTGTGTGTGTGTGTGTGTGTGTGTGTGTGTGTGTGTGTGTGTGTGTGTGTGTGTGTGTGTGTTTAATTTTAAAAATAAATGAATTTCTATTGAGTTTATTGTGAGAATTATAAACCAAATTCATCATTTGGTATTAGAGAAAACCCTTCCATGGTGATGCAATGAATATTAAGTGGAAATTCCACACATCATTTCCCCTATGGATGTGAGTTTTATGTCAAAATATTAAGCATTATTTATTGTTTTTTTGTAGATTAGTCTTTATATTTAACTTTTTTGAGAGAGAAGATTATGTGTATATTTAAAGTGCAACATCCTTGGTATTTGAGAAGTGGAACCTTGAGAAATTGGAGATAAACACCATGAAGTTGTTTGGAGATAATAGTTAACATGGATTATACATACCAAAAATAATATACTCAAAGAAAGACATCGTGGACATCTTGGAAGAAGTCCTAAAAATAGTAAAATATAAGTCTATAATTTCATCAAAGAAGTTCAAATCACCTAGAATAAAAGTTATAATGTCAAGGGGTGTGGCAAGAGGGATTTTTGTATCTATAAATACATCATAGAGAATGATTTTACATACTAGATAGGTTTGAACAAAGTTGAGGAATTACACAAAAGGTTCATTAGAAAAATTCATGATTATATAATGTAGAAATGAAACCCTAGGGAAACTAAGGTTTGAAAAAGGGTTGAAGATATTATCATGAGTTAGATTCACCAAACGTTTACACCTATTTTAAATTAATAAATGTAATGAATGCACCAAATAGGATGTACGGTTTTTATAGGGGTTTATTCTCGATTAATTAACTTCCAAAATTAATCATGTAATATCATAACAATACATTAATACTTGCAACTAGTGATAAATATATGTTATTATCTCTAAAACATTAGAGGAGAGATGAACTTAGCTTTACAAAGTGAAACTAAAGATATTTGGTTGTTCAAATTGGATAAACTAGGAGTAATAAACTTTGAATATTATTCGTATTGAGAGTGTAGTTAGAAAATAATATATTCTAGAAATGTATAGCTCTGCAATGGTTGGATTGTATGGTCTTGGAAAATATATACGCTTTTAGACCTTCTCGTGGTTTGGCTTTATAACTTTTTTTCCCTTTGATTTCCTATAAATGTGTGTCTCTATCAAACTTGAAGTGTTACACAATCAATTGTGAAATGATATGAATAATTTGAATCAAACTGAAACCCTAACCATGGGTGGGATACCTTATAAAAGGTTAGTGTTTATGTTAAAGTGCAATTTGTGCATTGCTTATGTCAACATTACCCTTAAGAGGCCTCAAACCACGTGTATTTCTTGACTTAGCATGTGATATCCATATGGATGCAACTAGATTGGAAACTTGAACCACTTTGACAATGTTTGGGATGATTTTGCTCTTATTAAGACATTGGATTGGGATCTTTGATGCTTGGAAATGAGGGAAGTTGAACTCCTTGACCTAGTTGAGTGATTCAAAGTTATAGTAGTGACTTCCTAATGGATGTGAACTATATTTGTGAATATTTAGGGATCCTTGAGTTACTTTTTTGTTATTATTTATAATGAGAGATCATAAGAGTTCCAAGTAAGTAGATGAAGTGATATTAACATACTTATATGTGGTTTTGAAGGTAGTTTGTTATGACAAGGCTGAATCGAGAGGATAAATGATCCAACAAAGATAACTGAATTGAAATCAAAGTTAGAGGATGTTACAGTACAAGACCATACAAATCGACCTAGACCGGATATTACATCCTGACCGTATTGTATGGTTTTGGACATGGTGACAATGCATGCATCTTGAATAATGTAACATGATAAAAAGAGACCCATAAATCCTTTCTATAAATGAAATGTGGAACTAGAAAAAGGAGAGGATAGAGCCCTTAAATACTTATTTTGTGCATTTATACTTCGAGGTGTGATGACACATCAATGTGTATAAATAATTTTGGAGGGAGAAAATAAGATGTACTAAGCGGGGATATAATGTGGATATTTATCTTAGCAAAGAATCATTCTCACCACCAACATTGTCAAAAGGGTAAATTTCCAAATTTGAGTGTCTAAATTTCCCCCTTTGAGTATAAAACAAAAATTACATTCTAAAAGGAAAACATACTTGAGTGTGTAGACACACTTTGTCTTTTCATATAGTTTTTGTCATCTAGATGTGTTGGTGTCGGCATGCCTAATGGTGAAACTTGCAACAAAAAGTGTAGTCATTTTCCTTAGTAGATATTGAAATGTAACACAAATGTAAATATAAAAATTTTAAATCACACAAAGTGAAATAAAGAGATGTAAAATATGGAAAGAATACTATTATTGGTTATATAGAGGAAAAACATCCATTATTTTCTTATACTTAGATATTTATATTATATTGTTGAACTTGCTAAAGGATTGGGGGAGAATGATCCCCAATTGTGCTAAAGGATAAATTAGAGTGTTGGGTGCATGTGAACCAACATTAAATAAAAGGTAGAGAGAGAATAAGAGAGAGGTAGTGAAACACCCCGTGAAGGAAGAAGATTATGTATCAAAGTTTGTAGTGACTGATATCTTCCCCTTTTAGAGGATAAGAAGGACTACATATAAAGAAATCAATTATTTCAAGTACTTTCCATAACCCCACAAACCATATTATTATTGATAGACCTAGGCCAATAATGTTTATATAGACACAAAGTATGAAATAAAATGAGTACCCCATGCCTTCCTATGTTCCACACATTTTTAGGACCACATGGAATTTCCAAACTCGTGTACCTTTTTCCAAATATATATCTATATATGTTTCTAAGGACTTGTACCATGTGAAAACATGCACCCAAACCTAGAAATCTATGTGTAGTTGTAAAATATACCCTGGATGAATGCCCCCTCTTTTTAGGAATATGTGATAAAAAAATTGAGTGTCTAGGCCAAATTAAAATAGGTGTATCACTATCCGATAAATATGGTAATTTATGTAAGAGTACATAGAAATTTTAAATGGTGGCCACATTTGAGTATATATATGTACAAAATGGCTTGTGCATGGTGGAAACCATGACACAAAAAATACAACAATAGGATTAGTAGTGACAACTCATTTATAGTGGAACAAGAAAAAGGGAATAACAACATTCAAGTGTGAAAGAAATAATATGTAGAAAAGATTGATATCAAGGAATACAAATGTAAATATGGGGCACCCTTGGTTTCACAACGCTATCAAAACACTTAGGTGCGTAAGAAAATAAATGTCATGCATGAAAGGCATAAAGTCATAAACACAGGACACCCACAATGCCACAAGACAAACACAAAACTTATGCCACATACTAGACAAAACAGAAAAGGAGTAATAAAAACAACTAACAAACATGTATACCAAATAGTGATAAAAAACATCATCGTAGCTAGTAGAGAATCACATAAAAAGATATGTCAATGTTTAAAAATCACATGCATTATTTCTTTTATCTAAAAAGATAACATTTACATAAATTATGTACACAAGCATAATGGGGAAGTAGAGAGGAACTAGAATGAAATAATAACACATGTATAGAATATGTAGGAGATTCCCTAGATGATTCTCAGTATCTAGGAAAGCTAGGATAACACCCATCATCATGTAACACCGTATGTATCTATGCATCCTGGATTAATATACCTCACAAAGTATGATAATCTATGTAGGATCAAATAGAAATTTTAAATGGTGGCCACATTTTAGAATATGTACCTACAAAAGGGTCTCAGTGCATGGTGGAAATGTCGACACTAAAATTTTCCTCCGTAATTTCTATTTCATTAATGTATGTATTAGGAATAGGATGTTGTTAAGTATAATTAGTAGTAGCGTCCGATAGAAGATAACGGCGCTACTAGTACGACGCCGCCAATAATGTATAGTACGGCAATAGTCAAAAGTACAATAGGAATGTTGTGGTAAAAAGTAAATAGTTGTCGTAAGTGGTCCAGTAATGTTAAAATGTCAAAGTTGGGGTAAGAAGAGAAGTAGGGTCTACATGATTAGGAATTAGAAATATTATATTGGTAATAAGGACAAGGAGTGAGGTCATAAATATTTTGTATATTTTATTTGTAAAAATTCTAAAAATGTGGAACCCATGTGAAATGATAAAGTTTATCTTATCTTAAAAGATAAGCTTACATGTACAGATAAGAGTTAAGGTATGGAATATGATTCGTCGTAGTGGATTTCTTATCCTATCTTAGAGATAGGATGGATAAGCCTAGAAGTATATAAATAAAGAGGCCACCCCCTCATTTATCATAGAAGGAAGTAGTGAGAAATATTATAGGAAGTGTGCAAAGGAAGCCATCGCTTAAAGGTGTGTTGAAGAAGCCATTAAGAGGTGTAATTGTAAAGTTTCTCCCATAGTCTTGGTGAAAGACAAGTGAAGTCAATAACACTTGAAGTACCTCATGGGTGAGATTGTAATAATTTCATGTTAATATTATAATTTACTCGATATTTCAGATTTATCATCAATCATTCTTATCATAGTCTATGGTATTCTTGTGTTATGTTTGTTGTTGTGTTTCCAGATTACATCCACCAAACTAAAGGTCATGCATTAGTAAATAATCATAAAGACAAGGAGTTCCCGTGAAGAATTATCATAGTGCCGGATTGGTGATGACATTTTGGTTCCGCTTAGGGACCATTCCTCGTTGTGGATTTTCCGGAGAGATATTCCCACTTAGTCAAAAATCAATTGGAGGGTAACCTTATTTTTACTGTGCATAGTAGTTACCATGGTAAAGTCATTTTTACAGTGAATAGTAGTTACCATGGTAAAGTCATTTTTGCTATGAATAGTATTTATCACAAGAAAGTCACTTTTTACATGTGAATAGTATTTACCACAAGAACTTCACTTTTACTCGTGAATAGTGTTTACCATAAGTAAAGTCGGTTTTTACCGCAAAGAAGTCAAGTTTTACCATAGTTACTGTGGTCATTTCTATTTTACTATAGAAAGGTGTAAAGTCACTTTCTATTACAGTGATTCCAATTATTTGTGCACATAAGTCTTGTTGATTGTACTTGTGGGTTGGTATTTTACGGTGGTTACTTTTGAAAATGGGGAAGATTCCTGTTTTTTCAGCTCAATCTAATGAAGATGCTTCCTCTTTCATTCAAGAGTTTAAACGATCTTGTATTTGTAATGGCCTTATAAGAAGGGAACAATGGACTGAATTTTTTCCTACCTTTTTGGATGGTTCAACACTTAGGTGGTTTGAAACACTAGGTGAAAATGTGAAAAATTCATGGGATTTATTAACTGAAAGTTTTCTTGAAGAATTTGGTGAACAACAGAAATATGCAGATCTCATGATCGAGATCACAAAGCTATCCCAAGGAGAGAAGGAGAAGATAAGGGATTATCATGCTCGTGTTCTAGAGCTAAGGAGGAAGCTCGATGCCCGATCCGAAAGGAAGGATTAGCGGATGGGTTGATGAACGGCGTGGATAATATCCTATGTAAATACTTCATTCTTGGGATGAAGCCAGAGATCAGACAACGAGTGAAGTATGACCACCCAGCTACCATTGAACAAGCAAAGGAGATTGCAAGAAGGCAAGAAGAAAGCATGGAAGAGGAGTCCAAAGAAATTGTTGCTAAAGTAGAGCCTACACCAGCACCTTTGGTCCAGAATCCACAACCACTCTCGGTGAGCACAAATATTTCTTCTAGTACATCTACCGAGTATGAAGATCTCGCTCAAAAGATGGGTCGGCTTAACTATTAATCTTCTTCAAGGAAAAGAATTTAGTTCTCGTGGAGGAGATAGAGGTCCAAAAAGAAATATTTATGAAGTTGTATATTATGGTTGTCATAAAAAGGGTCATTATAAGTATAATTGTCCAGATAGAGCTTCTACATCTGGTAAAAGAGATAATGATAAAGGAAAAGCACCTGTGAATTCTTTTGATGTAGTAGATAAGAGCATAAATAATGAAGTAGATGTGTTTGTAACAAAAAGAAAGAAAGAAAAAGATAATCAAGATGGAAATGATCCTAAGAAGATGAAAGGAGAAACTAGTAAGAAACATAGGAGAAGAAAGTTAGGTGTGTAGGATTTTTGATTTCGCAGGGCAAGGACCATACTCCATCTTGGAAGATCTGTCCAAAAGGCCTGCAAATATTACATATGGTCAACTCTTGGCTATGTCTTCTGAGAAGAGGCGGGAGTTGCGAAGTGGACTCAATGCTCGACGAAGGAAGGAGGTTGAGGTCCCTATTTTGGAGGCAGAGGCGGATCCCTATGCTCCACAAGCTGAGGTATTATGTAATGGTATTTCAATTCATGATGTCTTAGTTGATGGAGGTGCTGCAGTTAATGTAATGACCGAGTCTGTAATGAATATGTTGGGTTTAAAATTGATCGCCCTTCAACACTTATGTTAAGGTCATTAAATAAAGGAAAAACTAAACCAGAAGGTGTAGTTTCAAATGTAAAATATCTGTTATTATGGGTGTTGTATGTGTGGTAGACTTTCAGTGATGAAAAATGGTACTGTTGCATACCCAATGTTGCTGGGAAGACCATGGCTAAGGAGAGTTCATGCAAGAAACTACTGGAATGAAGGTTTCATGACACTTGGACGTGGTAGAGAGAGGGTGAAGATAAACGTGATCCCTCGACATCATAAGGCGTAACTCGTGGATTCAAGTGATGAAACCGATGATTGGACATCCTCTCGATTACTCTAGTACCAAAGTGAAGTGGACACCAAGATGAAGAAAGTGAGGTTGATGTTTCAGTCATGGATATCCTTCCAATCACACCAACTCATGACCCCATAAAATTATCTAAAGAAGAAGTTGATGATCGTCTCCAACAAATAAAGATTGGTGATGCTGTGATGGAGAGTGAGAAGGAATCCTACCTCCAATTCTTTCAAGGTACATACACATATTCACTTTTGATTACAAGGAACTCCGTCAAGTAAGTTGGGTAGAACATTCTATTGAGCTGGTAGATGGTGCTAAGCCCATAAAGCAAATGCCATATAGAATGAATCCTAATTTTTCCAAGACTGTAAAAGAAGAAATAGATAAGTTGCTTGATGTAGGATTCATATTTGCTGTGGAGAATTCAGAATGGGTTTCTCCCATTGTGATCTCAATAAAAAGAATGGGAAGCTATGCATTTGTGTTGATTATAGGAAGCTCAATAAGGAAACAAAGAAGGATCATTACCCTCTTCCATTTTCAGATCAGATCTTGGACGAAGTAGTTGGCCAGGAGTGTTATAGTTTTGCTGATGGATATAGCGGCTACAACCAAGTTCGTATAGCAGAGAAAGATCAGCTGAAGACCACGTTCACCACTCCTTGGGGAATGTTTGCTTATAGAGTTATGCCTTTTGGGTTGTGTAATGCTCCGGAACATTCCAACGTTTGATGAATAGGGTGTTCGAACCCTACATTGGACCTTCATCGAGTATTTCTCGGATGATTTTTGCATCTATGGGAGCAAGTTGGACCACCGCACCAAATGGAGACATCATTTCAAAGGTTAGATGAAGCACAAGCCTCACTAAACCCTACAAAGTGTGTCTTTAGATGTTCTAAAGGCATTTTGTTAGGGCATGTCAGATCTAGAGATGGTATTGTACTGATCCCGATAAAGTTTCAAAATCAAAGAGTTACCATTTCCTATGAATAGAAGTAAGTTGAGATCATTTTTAGGCCATGTGGGTACTATAGAAGGTTCATCAAGAATTTCTCAAAGATTGCATGCCCCACTAACCCAGATTCTTGAATAAGGATGTTACTTATGAACCAGAAATAAGGCGCATGAAGCTTTTGGACAATCAAGGAAGCCCCGGTGTCTTCACCTGTTTTAAAGAATCCAGATTAGAGCAAGCATTCATTGTGTACACTGATGATGCCTCGGATGCAAAGACTAGGAAGTACTTTGAGCCAAAAGGATGAAAATGGGAATGAACATCCAATTTACTTTAGGAGCGATACAAATGAGCAAAGGCTTGAGGTAAATTATACCATGAATCAAAAAAGAGGCTCTGCTATCATTTTTGCTTTGTAAAGAAGTTTAGGAATTACTTGCTAGGGCAAAAATTTCTAGTTGTAGAATGATCATCATGCTCTAAAATATATTGTAAATAAGCCTAACCCATCGTGGAGGATAGCAAGATGGATAATTTTGCTACAAGAATTTGAATTTGATATTATAGATAGGCCAGGAAAGAAGCATGTCAATGCAGACGCATTCTCTCGAGCTTATGATGGTTTAGGATCATCTTGTGATGATGATGATTTCCCCGATGCAACATTGTTATCCCTTGACACAATCCCTAGTGAATACATAGATATTTGGAATTATTTGAATGAATTCAAGTTTCCTGATGGTGCCAATGCAAAGACTAAGAGAAAGATTACTCAAGCCAGTCGTCCATATTCTATTCTGCATGGAGTATTATTTCGAATAGGACCTGATGGACAATACAAGAGGGCAGTTGGACGTGATCAAGGGAAGGAACTGCTAGAAGAATTCCACAATGGTACATGTGGAGGGCACTTCTCTGGACAACTTACAACAAGAAGGATCTTGGATGCAGGTTATCACTGGCCCACTCTTTTTAAAGATTGTTATAATTATTGTAAGACATGTGATATTTGTCAAACACATGGTAACCGTAAGACTTCATCAGCTCCATTATGTCCTATTCTTCCACTTGGTCCCTTTGAAAAGTGGGGAATAGACATTGTAGGTCCACTTCTAACTACCTCACGCCAAAATAAGTATATTGTAGTTGCCACATATTATTTAACCAAGTGGGTTGAAGCTAGGCCATTGAAAACAACTTCCATGGATGAAGTGGCAAGGTTCATATATGAACGCATTGTCACCGATTTGGTTGTCCATTAGAAATTGTAATGGATCAAGGAAGCCACTTCATTAATGAGGTGGTAGAAGCCCTAGTCAATAAGTTTTCTATTAAGCACAGAAGACAACAACATACAAGCCAAGCACAAATGGACAGTGGAACGAACAAATTTTGTGTTGTGTCAAATTCTAGCAAAAGATGCAAACCTTGGTACATAAATGGGATAAAAGGATTCATGCAACATTGTGGGCATATAGGGCAACATCAAAGTCAATGAACAAGATACTCCCATTTCGGTTGGCTTATGGCATTGATCCAGCTTCTTCCTATTGAGTTTGATATTCCCACCGTGTCGAATAATGAAAAATAAAAGAATGGATGAAAGTGATTCAAGAAAAGAAAGGTTGGTACATCTTCATTTGTTAGAGGAAATGAGGGAAATAGTGAAGGATACAAGCTATAACAAGAAAATGAAGCGAAAGGAATACTTTGATCAAAAGATTCGGTGGTCTCCATTTCATGTGAATGACTTGGTTCTAGTATATGATTCCAGATACAAAAAAAGAAGACAGAGAAAATTTATTCCAAAATGGATGGGGCCCTACAAAATAACAGTTGTGCATGAAAATGGTACGTACCGACTGGAGGAATTGGATGGCACTCCCATTACGAAATGGGTCAACCACGACAAGTTGAAGATTTTTCAAGCACTAGAAGAGTCTACTCTTGAGGACGAGTCGAAGCTAGGAAGGGGGAAGATGTCGACACTAAAATTTTCCTCCGTAATTTCTATTTCATTAATGTATGTATTAGGAATAGGATGTTGTTAAGTATAATTAGTAGTAGCGTCTGATAGAAGATAACGGCGCTACCAGTACGACGCCGCCAATAATGTATAGTACGGTAATAGTCAAAAGTACAATAGGAATGTTGTGGTAAAAAGTAAATAGTTGTCGTAAGTGGTCCAGTAATGTTAAAATGTCAAAGTTGGGGTAAGAAGAGAAGTAGGGTCTACATGATTAGGAATTAGAAATATTATATTGGTAATAAGGACAAGGAGTGAGGTCATAAATATTTTGTATATTTTATTTGTAAAAAGTCTAAAAATGTGGAACCCATGTGAAATGATAAGGTTTATCTTATCTTAAAAGATAAGCTTACATGTACAGATAAGAGTTAAGGTATGGAATATGATTCGTCGAGTGGATTTCTTATCCTATCTTAGAGATAGGATGGATAAACCTAGAAGTCTATAAATAAAGAGGCCACCCCCCCTCATTTAGCATAGAAGGAAGTAGTGATAAATATTGTAAGAAGTGTGCAAAGGAAGCCATCAATTTAAAGGTGTGTTGAAGAAACCATTAAGAGGTGTAATTGTAAAGTTTCTCCCATAGTCTTAGTGAAAGGCAAGTGAAGTCAATAACACTTGAAGTACCTCATGGGTGAGATTGTAACAATTTCATGTTAATATTATAATTTACTCTGATATTTCAGATTTATCATCATTCCTTCTTATCATAGTCTATGGTATTCTTGTGTTATGTTTGTTGTTGTGTTTCCAGATTACATCCACCAAACTAAAGGTTATGTATTAGTAAATAATCATAGCACGAGGAGTTCCCGTGAAGAATTATCATAGTGCCGGATTGGTGATGACAGAAACCATGATACTCTAAAAATAAAATAATAACAATAATATGATTAGTAGTGACAACTCATATACAAAGTGGAACATGAACAAATACCTAACAATAGTCAAGTGAGAAAGAAATAATATGTGTAAAAGATTCACTTCAAGTAATATAGGTGCAAATATGGGATACCCATGGTGTCACAACATAATCAAAGAAGCTCGGATGCATAAGAAAATAAATATAACACATGAAAGGCATAGAGTCAAAAACATGGGAAGCCCACAATGTCGTAAGACAAATAAGACACTTAGGCCACATACTAGACAAGAAGTCAAGGAGTAATACAAACAAGTAACAAACATGTATATCGAATAGTGATAAAATCATCATAAAACACTAGCAAAGAAGCACATAAAACAAGATATTTCAATGTTGTGCAAAGAACATGTGTTAGTTCTATTATCTCACAAGATAAAATTTATACAAATTATGTAAGAAATTGTAATGGATAAGTAGAGAGGAACTATAACGAAACAATTACACTTGTACATAATATGTAGGAGATTCCCCTAGATGATTATGATATTTGGGAAGGGTTAAGCCAATATCCATCATCATGTAACACTTTGTGTGTCTATGCATCAAGCTTAATATACCTCATGAATGCATGTTTGCAAATATTACATAGAAAATATATGCTATCTATGAATGTAATGAAATTGCTTAGATAGATCTAACTATCAATAGTAATAGAACAGTAAAGAACACCAAAATATATAGAACTGATCACAATATGCAAGTATAATGAATTCACCACTTTGAGGAGGAAACATCCAAACCATACAAGAAGACTCGGGTTCTCAATATGATGATCATATCATACTCTTTAAATCCTACATATTATACTATATAAATCCCTAAGGATGACCATTAAGCATATGAAAGCATAAATAACAATGATATAACATGATAAGAGATTATTTTAGATACGGGTTGGCTATCCATATCCTAATATATGAACTAGGGTGAAAGGTGTAGCATGTCCCTCACCTTGAAAGAAACATTGTCCCTAATGTTGGTAATCTTTGGGTGCTTCTCTCGAATTCTTCATCCTCCCATGTTGCATCTTGAATGTTGAAATTCATCCATTTGATCGATTCTCGGTGATGACCTTTGTCATCAACTTATTAGTGCATGTTTTTAGGATTACTTTAGGTTCTAAGATGAAATGCACCTCTTCATCAAGTATTGGTAATACTAATGGAGAAGATACCTTTTGTATGCAAAGAAAAAAACTACAATAAATGAAAGATAAACAATAAACAATGCAAACCTTCTAGTAACCTTCCAATGCAAACCTCAATAAGGTTGTAGATAAATGTTTTTGGAACCTTGTAAATGAATGTGGGTGATCTTGAATATTCTCCAAATGTGAGTGCAAATGCTACAAACACAGATACTTTGGAAAGCTTCAGATTGCAAATTGACAGAGTTTATTTGCAAACAATTTAGGAGGATTTGTAAGAGAGTAAGCTTGCAATTTATAGAAGCAAAAAGTGGTTGGAAGTTGGTTGAACACAGTTGAATGCACATGCTAAAAATAACATTGGAGGAAGTTACAGTAGTGTCGGGGCATTTAGGGGCAGTAATGGATTTAATTGTAGAAGTTGCATCTGGGAAGGTGGTTGTATGTGCAATTCAATTGCCCCCACCTTTCTAGGATTCTAGAAGTGTAGTTAACTAGGATGAGGATGTGGAGTACAAGTGGTTGTTGACTGAAATAGGTGGAATTAAATAACTAAATTTAATTAGTATTTAATTGTGAGGAGAACATTAAACCATTTAAATAACTAAATATTTAATTATATTAGCTAGAAGGTGTTAGGAATTAATTTAATTAATTCCAAGAGAATGGTGTAATTAAATTAATTTAATTGTGAGGAGATAATTAACCATTTAAATAATTAAATGTTTAATTATATTAGCTAGGAGGGTGTAGGAATTAATTTAATTAATTCCAAAGGCATGTTAGAATTAAATTATTTAATTCCAATGGGTAGGAATATAGCTTAGGTAATAGAATTAATTTTAATTAATTCTAAAGGGGAATATTTGAATGATGAAATTAATTTAATTAATTCCAAAGGGGTGTACTATGGTGAGATATAATTAATTTAATTAATTATAATTAGATAGAAGTGAGATAGAAATATGTATGTATTTTTAGGGTGTCTACATTTTGCCCCTCTTTAAAGTGCTATTGCGAAGTAATAGTGCTTTAAAGATAGTAGACACATGCAGATCGGCAAGAGAAAAATTGTGAAGCATTAGGATGCCCCAACAAAAGAAGCGAGAATGGATGAGGAATACCCCTCAGTGGGTGGATGATGCAGTAAGACGGTGGACAACCGCTTGATAGGAAGAAAGCAAGGGATTAGAACAAGGGTGGGAAAGGACTGTGTTCGTAGCATGAACATTATTTGGAGAGTAATTTTTAAAGTAACCTGATTTTTGTTGTTGCACAATAGAGTTGTCACCATGATTATGAAATAATCAAGATGGTTAACCCAGATTCACGTAAACAAACACACACACAGACAGAAAAAATAAAAAAGAAAACAAACCCAATATACAAAGTAGGTGCCGATATCATGGTTATAAAGGAACCAAGATGTAATCACACTACTTGTAAGTGGTCCAAAAAGAGTAAACATCAACAATGCAACACAAATTTGAAAAAGAAGACAATCAACTATGCCCCTAATGCGTGCCACAATGATGATTAAGTAGATACAAATGCTCCCAAGTGGGAATATGATCAAGATGGAAGAACGGAGTTAAAGTGACTCCTTATGACACTCTTGTTGAATCCATTGTGCAAATGATCAAAGTTGAAATTTCCCTAGGTGAAGTTATATCACAAAGGAAAAACAATTTAGTGACTTGCCCCAAGTAGAGTTAGCATATCATGCAAAGGGAAGAAAGTGATAGTTGTAAGATTGACACAATCACTAGGGTAATAGATAAAAGTATGACGTTTATCAAGATTGTATTGAGATGTTGAAGGATTAACTTCAAGGGTTTTCCAATTGTAGGATTTCTGTGATAAGTGAATGTTTGTTCAATTTTTTTGTATTTTTGAAATATCTATTTTTTTGGATTTTGACTTGTATTTGATTTTTGTGGATTTTGTGAATTTTGGAATACGAATGCAAACAAAAATGAAGACATTCCATGGCTTAAATAAACCAGGAGGAAAACACAACATGTGCAAATGACAAAAATATATAAAATAAGCAATAGAAAGAAATCCAATATGAACAGGAAGGAACCACACCAAAGTTATATGTGAACTAGGATGTGAATAAATTTCCTGCAATTGGTCTACAGTAAAGATAAACAAAGTAAAACACAATGACAAACTAAAAGAATAAAAAGCATCGTCACAATGTTAACAAACTGCAATAGTACAATACAACATGTAAAAAAACATCTAATGACACTCTGAATGTGTTCCACATTGAAGAACTAGACAGATTTGAATGCCCCCAAATGATAGCTTAGCACAGAGAGGAGGATTGGATCGAGATGAAGAGTGGAGTGATACTTAGGTACTCAAAAGATACTCTTTTTGGATCCCATTGAAGGTTGATCTGTATTGGATTAAAATGTAAAATCCAAGTGTGCCTCAAGGCAAAGTTATATTACAAAAGGGTAAATGATTTCCTCGAGCATAGATATACACCATGGGAAAGAAAGACAAGTATGATCTAGAATGATCACGAGGAGCACCATTAAATGGTGAAGTTGTTGAACTATGTTATCCAGTTGCTAAAATTTTGTCAAACATTATCTGAATGTTTTGATTATGATGTTTGAAAATATTTTTGGAGTTTTGGACAATTTTATATTGTTTTTGTGTTTTTGAACAATTTCATATTGTTTTTAAAAGTTTTATGAGACATTTTTGATTTTTTTAATATTTTACAACTTGGTAAAAGGTACACTTTGCTTGAAAGCGATGCAAAATAATTAAAAGCATTCCAATCTATTGGAAGAAATGTAGATGATAAAATGATAGGGTATTTCACTCCGCTCGTGGCTCCACACAACTAGGAAGATGCGAGGTTCATCACATACAGCCAAGAAGAACGTGAAAACAAGATGAATAGTGATATGAAAGGTGAAGAGAAAGGTGATGACACAAGTATATGTAACGATGATCCGTATGAGAAAAATGTAACTCATCTCTAGTTAAGATTACTTGACTGATTACAAGATGATTCCAATTTATAGGTTTTGACTTAACTTAGATCCATTGATGGCTCTATGATTGGAAAAATCCGGTTTGAAGGAATTGGTGTCTCTTTGTAACATGAGAAGCTAATTCACGTCTTGGGATCTTTTGAATTAAACACTTTGATTCAGATTTCATAAAGGCTTTATTGATTGATTATTTATTGATTTTTGTGAAGGAAACCCTACATGTTGCCCCATACCATCGAAAAAGGTAAGGGATCAACACCAAAGATAAAATGTAGGTGAGTAAGGGCTTTCTCCGTTCCTAGTCTCATACTGCCAATAAGAAGTATGGGATTATCATCGAAGACTATGAAGGATGAAAGGTGTATTGATTTTATATATATATATTTTTTTTTTTTTGATTGATTTAAATTTTTCCATGTATGTTGATAGCATGCTTGTTGGGAAAGAACATTTTTCCCCAAGTCTCAAATCATATGACTAGTAGGATGCAAGGGTTCAACACCGTAGATTAAGATGGATGGTCAAAAGGACTGGGTAAAGAAGTTTAGTGTTTCAGTTAAAGAGAGATTATTTGAAAGGAGGAGTTCCATCAGTAAGCTTCGAGACAAAACCGTAGGTAAAAAGATCTGAAATGATAAGAACCATAACAAAGACGAGACACAAAATTCCCAAGAGGAACAAGGTTAACATGTGTCATAATAGGTGAAGAAGGCGAGTATATGATAATGGTATGATTAAGGTATCTTCTAATAGATGGAATGCCTAACATTATTTGTACGCACTTTTCCATTTCCAATTGGCAAACAATGCTCTAATATAGAGTTTTATTCTCTTTTTGTGATTTTTGCGTTTTTGAATGTTGGTGGATGAGAGTTTAAAATGGAATGTTAAGAAAAAGGTCCATGTTTATTGAAGTTGAATGGTCCTAAGATACAAGACTTGTGTAGACAAAATGCAAGTCAAGAGGGAGAATCAAAAGATTTGATAAGTCTTGAAATACGAGACTTGGATGGACATGAGCCAAGTCAAAGGAGTGAAACCAATTTTCGATAAGTCCTATAATATAAGACTTGGGTGGAAAAGTTCCAAGTCAAAGGATTGAATCAAAGGATTCAATAGGTCATGATGTACTAGACTTAGGTGGACAGTTCCAAGTCAAAGGATTGAATCAAATGATTCAATGGGTCCTGAAGTACTAGACTTGGGTGGACAGTTCCAAGTCAAAGTATGTGTGATTAGATGAGTCTTCGATGACATCGAAAGACATATGTGATATTAGAAGAATATTATCGACATGGGGAATATATTGAGATTCATATTCACCCGAGACTGAAAGAGTGTGAGGAAAGAAGGATTGATCTCTAGATGTATACCCAAGACTCTTTATAGGTCGTAGAGAGGAGATGTTCAATGTTTCTCCTTCTAGGTTGTGAATTAGTTGATTTGACGATAGATTTGCAATTAAAGCTTGAAACAATTGAATAAGGATATTCCTGGGTATACGTACCTCAAATAATGTGTGCATGTAGATATCTTGACAAGTAGGAATCATTGTTGATGAGATTCCTGCAGGATGGATCATTTGAGGTGTAATGGACATAGAAGGTTGTGTTGTCGCAAGTGTCCAAGCTTGTTGTGGTTGTATTCAACAACAAGACTAGAGATGTTAGGCATAGGAGCTGGAATGGGAAGAATGGAATGAAGATCAATTGTGCTTGATGAAGAACCCTCTTTTGTTATGTCAAGGGTTATTGGAGAGTCTTGGAGAAAATTCAAGCTCTCGTCAGGTGTTAGAATATTGTTGTCCAAAACAAGTTCAATGTCTATTTGGACTATAGGAAGAAAATGTAAAAGAAATGGATTGGTTTGAAGGGGGAGATACTTGACCTTTGTCATGATCTCACGAAATGTTAGTATAAATAGAAGTGGGAATAACAGTCAACTCTTCATTTGAAGGTGTGGAAGTTGACACATCATCGGTTGCAAGACCATCATCAAGATCTACAAAGATATTTCCATCGTCAATTAAGTCTTGGACATAGTTCTTAAAATGTGTACATTTATCAGTTGAGTGGCCATCAATGTGATGAAAATAAAAATATGCATGTGGTTTGTACTAATATTTCTTAGGTTCTCCTTCGATCCAAGGTCTTGTAAGGGGATATTTTATCGTCCCAAATACTTTGAGTTGATGAAAGATACTAGAGACTTTCACCGAGGGGTGTAAACTTACGTTTAGCTTTACGTGATGTAGTGTCTTGGCTAAGTCGTACAATTGGATTTTTGATGGATTGGTCATGTATGTTGGCCATATTGTAATTATCCATGACACCAACATTGATGAAATTACGGTTGTGATTGATATACCAAGATTCATCATGATAAGTTATAGTATGGTTATTATTGTGAGTGAGGTTTAAAGAAAAGTGTTTGACAAAATTCTCTCGAGAGGTCCACAAAGGTGGTGATAGATCCCTTTGGAAGGTGTAAGAACCAACTCAAATCTCATCCTCCTAGACTTCTAGGAAAAATTCACAAGAGAAAGCTATCGTTATATGCCACTTCATGGCATGATATGGAAAATCCTTTAATATGTTGTCTCGGATTAGTTTTGCCTGTGTATTTTTGAATTTGGGCATCTCGAAAGACCATGGGAAGGGTATGCACACGATGTCCATGTTAAAGGGTATGGACACAATTCATCAAAATTTAATTGTTTACGTTGTTTTTGCATACCCGCAACGATGTCTTTCATCATTTGCCATTCTTGGGCAAAGGATGAATTGTATAAATCCACCATTGTAATGAGAAATGAGGTAGAGTGAAGAAAGGTACGATGAATAACACAACCCTTAGCAAAGTGAATGCTAAGATATAAGCGATGAAAATGTTTGAAAACCTCAACTCCTAGCAAAGTGAATGCGATGATGGAAGAGGAAAGAAGATGGAAAAATTTTACCCATAGAAAAATGAGTGCTAAGAGGGAAGAAGCAAAAAATAAGGCTAGTCATGTTGTCTCTTAACAAAATGATTGTAAAGAGAAAAAGGGATGCCAAGAAGTTAGATGTGCTCTATTCTGTAACAAAAATACAGTAAATGTTATATTTAAGTGTTTTCCAATTGTAGGATTTCTATGATAAGTGAATGTGTGTTCGAAAGTTTTGTAATTTTTTTATTTTTTATTTTTGGATTTTTGAAATATTTGATTTTTTTGGATTTTGACTCGTATTTGATTTTTTTGTGGATTTTTACAAGTTTGGAAATACAAATTCAAACAAAAATGAAGACATCCATGGCTTAAATAAACCAGGAGGAAAACACAACACGTACAAATGACAAAAAGATATAAAAGAAGTAATAGAAAGAAACCCAATATGAATAGGAAAGAACCACACCAAAGTTATATGTGAACTAGGATGCGAATAAATTTCTTACAATTGGTCCATGAGTGCATTCTAGATACACAGAGTACTGGTTATTCGAACTATCAAACATAAGAAAATAAGCTAAGAATATACAATACAAAATTCCATATGTACAAATGTTAAACAAGCTAGTGAACAAAAACACACTAATGTAAAAAAAAATTCTAATAAAGAAGTGAATATATACAGATGTCAAGTTACCCCCAAGAGAAAGCCAAAGCCAAGTGATGTCCCTATGCAAAGTAACATTGCAAAGAGTGGCTTGATTAATTGGAAAAGATGATTGAGAACAATCAGATGAAGAAAATGGTGAAAGAAATTACATAGTCGCAAGATTTTTTTGAAAAGTATTTTCGAAACATTTTGTATTTTTGAACAATTTTATATTATTTTTGTAGTTTTTTTTTGAGATGTTTTTGGTTGTTTTGGAATTCTGAACCACACGCTAAAGAAGAGGGAAAGGAAATTCCCAAGTCAAAACCAACATATTATGTATGAAGGAAGTGAACGAAAGCATAATGGAAGGTGAACAATGGTGGTAGACCATGGGCATGACAACCTAACAAGGAAAACATGTGACACATGGTGAGGTAAAAATTTACAAGTGGGCAATAAAGTGAAATGACGAAACAGGTGGATGCACTGATATGCCCCGATCAAGGTTACTTTGAGACTCGAAGTATAACTTCTTTAGATGAATGGAATTCATAGGCTCCTTCAGCTCTTTGCCATCCTCGGTAGATGGTTTATATGCACCAGATCCAAATTTAGCAGTTATAACATAAGGACCCCACCAATTAGGCTCAAATTCACCCTATTTTTCTTGTGGTTTTGTTGTGTTCTTTTGATTTTCCTTTAGGACCAAATCACCAATTTCAAACTATCGAGGTTTGATCTTGCGATTATAATTACGGAACAATCTATTCTGATATACCTACATATGGTCTAAGGTGTGAAGTTGTCTCTCATCTAGTAATTCCATCTGCAAAGTGTGCAACATGGTAATCCTCTTCATGAATGATATGTTGGAGGGAAACATGAAGTGAAGGTAGCTCAACTTCGATAGGTAATATGGCTTCAGATCCATATACTTGGGAAAAAGGAGTTGCTCCTTTAGGTGTACGGAAGGAAGTGTGGTAGGCCCAGAGGGTAGGATATAACCGAGTATGCCAATTACGCTCATGTTTATTGATTGTCTTTTCCAGAATGGACTTAATAGTCTTGTTTAATGCTTCAGATTGGTCATTGGAATGTGGATAATAGGGTGTAGCCCATTTTAGGCGGATATTATATTTCTTAGCTAGGGCCTTGAGATACTTATTTTTGAAAGAGCCACCATTGTCAGTGACACTAGTAGCGGGGATGCCAAAACAATAGATAATATGGTTGAAGACGAATTTAGAAATATTGCACTTAGTAACATTAGTAAGAGGCATAGCCTCAACCAACTTGGTGAAATACTCAATGGCGGTTATAATAAAAGTGTGACCATCGAAGATGTGGGATTTATTTTTCCAATTAAATCAAGTCCCCATTTTGAAAAATACCAAGGTGAAGTAATAGGTTGTAAGGCTTGGGATGGTGCATGAATGAGATTACCGTGTTTTTGGAAAGCCTGACATTTCTTCACAAAGTTTCATGCATCTTCCTCCATTATGGGCTAGTAGTATCCAATGTGTAAAATCTTCTTTGCAAGGACTATTCCACTGGTATGGGCACCATAAATACCCAAATGTACTTCAGCTAGCATCTGATTAGCTTCATCCTGATTGAGACATCTTAAGAGAGTCCCATCATAACCTCTTTGATATAAGGTGTCAACAAGAAGGGTGTAGCGTGAAGCATGTTGTGCTAAGGCTCTTTTATTAGCTGAATTAAAATTAGGAGGATAGGATTTAGTTTGAATGAAGGTGTATATATCGTGGTACCAGGGATGATTAGGACCAAAAATCTCACAAACCATGGTGGACTCTAACAATTCGTATGCGGGCACCAAAAGATGTTCAACAAGGAACTTCGTTGTGAGTTTGATTAGTGTTGAATGAAAGAAGGGAAGTGATAGTTGCCATGGCATCCACTGCTTTGTTTTGTATGTGAGGAACTTGTTCAAAATTGATAATCCGGAAATACCCTCTAAGGCTATCAACCATTATTTTATAAGGTAAGAGCTTTTCATCTTTTACCTGATATTCTTCGTTAACTTGATTAATGACTAGAAGAGAATCACCAAGAACTATCAATTCTTGCAGACACCATGAGATAACAAACCCTAAGCTTCTTATCGTAATTCATACTTTATTGTGTTATTTGTGCAAGGAAAGTTGATACGATAAGATTTAGGTATGAGGTCTCCATCCGGTGTACACAAGATAATTCCTACTCCAGAACCATGGATATTGCAAGATCCATCAAAGAATAATATCCATAAGGGTGTTGCTTCTATGTACAACAAGTTTTCATCTGGAAATTAAAAATTTAGTGGTTGTGAACCGGTAGTGGTGCTACGGCTAGTTGGTCTACCAATGTTTGACCTTTGATATCCTTTTGATTGACAATTTCAATGTCAAATTCGTTGAGTAGTGTAATCCAGCTAGACATTCGTCCTGTTATGACTGGTCTCGAAAGTAGGTACTTAAGAGGATCAACCCTTGAAATTAGCTTGGTGGTATGATTTAGGAGATAATGTCACTTTCCAAAAGTATAAGCAACTGCTAAACAAGCCTTTTCAACCTGCGGGTACTTGGTCTCATGCTTAAGAAGAGTTTTGCTCAAGTAATACATAGCTTGTTCCTAACCATTATCATCATGTTGCGCCAATAATGCCCCAATGGCATGTTGTGTTGCAGATGTATATAAAAACCTAGGGTTATCTTGTATAGGCGGCATGAGTAATCGGCGGAGATGCAAGGTATTCTTTCAATTTTGCAAAGGCATCTTAACATTCTTGTGTTCATTTCAACTGGACATCCTTTTTAAGAAGTTGGTTGAAAAGATGGCACTTATCTGCCAATTGAGAGATGAAGCAATGAATAGAATGAATTTTTCCTTGTAGGCCCCTTAATTATCGAAGGTTCTGAGGAGGTGGCATATCTATTATAGTTTTGACCTTGGTAGGGAACACTTCAATTCCACTTCATGAGACAATGAATCCTAGAAGTTTCCCTGAAGTGACACCAAAGACACATTTTTGGATTAAGGTGAACCTTGTACTCCCTTAACCGCTCAAATATACACCTAAGAACTCTGGATGATCCACCCTAGTCTTTGATTTAGCAAGAATATCATCGACATAATCTTCCATTATGTCGTGGAAAATAACAATCATGGCACGTTGATAAGTTGCACTAGCGTTTTTAAGGCCAAAAGGCATGACCTTGTAACAAAATGTCCCCCATGGGGTTGTAAAAGTTGTTTTATGTTGGTCTTCTTCAACAATTTGAATTTGGTTATACCTGAAAATCCATCCATAAGGGATAACATCTCATGGCCCGATAGAGAATCGATAATCATGTCAATATTAGGAAAAGGGAAATCATCCTTAGGACATGCCTTGTTAATGTCACAAAAATCTATACAAATATGGATTCTAGGGGTCTTCTTCACAACTGGTACCATATTAGATATCCACTCTGAGTAGTCAATGCACCGTATGAAGCCTACATCCAATAATTTTTGTAGTTTAACCTTAACAAGCAATGCAACCTTGGGATGCATTTTACGTAGTTTTTGCTTGACAGGTTTATCATCTGGGTGCACCACAAGGTGATGAGCCACAAGAGAAGGATCAAGACTAGGAATATATTTGTAAGACCAAGAGAATACATCCTAAAACTCGGTTAAAAGTGTCTTTGTGAAGGCTTTTATTTCAGTTTCGATAAACTGGCACCTAGTTATAACAATTTTGGTTGGTCTTCGGTTCCCAATGTTAATGGTTATTGTCTCTTCGCCAACAACTTAGAAGTGTCATTATCTTGAAATGATGCTTTGGAGGCTTGAGTATATTTTCGATATTTCGGATCCAAATCTTCTCTCTCTAGTGACTCGAAAGGTTTTCACTAGGAGATGCGTCTTTTCTTTCTTTTTCTTTTTCATTTTTTGCTTCTCGTATAATGCCTTAGAAAGGTTTTCACTATGTGAGATATAATTTGTCTTTTTCTATGTTTAATTTCTTTTTATTTAGGACTAGAGATTGTAAGTTCTTCACCGAAGTAAGTGGTAGCATCAAGGTTTATATCGAAACCCTTCTTGTGATCTAACAAGGGAAAAGGGTCCCAAGCCCCGAGGAACTCCTGGATGGCCTCATCATTTTGAAAGAGATCCATGGAAATATGAAATTGTTGGTCCTGATCAATTAGGGAAGGATAAACAATGTCAAGGGTTTGAATGGATAAGTAGTCTAGGAAAAGTGTAGTTTTGGCTGGGTCTTCGAAGAGGTTATGTGTGGAACCGGTCTCAATTTCGGAATCTGAGTCCGCATCGATAGATAATACATCAAAGACTACTGAGCCTCTTCTCATATGTATCATATCCTAGACCATATGTGTAAAGGTTAGACTTGATATTCATAGGTTCAAGAACACCTTGCCCTTGTGGGCCAAGGCCTCTTCCTTTCCAGCTCGTATTTTTCATCATTTTATGGCCCTTGGTGTAATCAATGGATTCGTAGCATTTTGCCATTCTATTATTATATAGCCAAGAGTCATTGGAGATTGAGATATGTTCATCTTCTATATATCCATATCATCTCCAAAGAGTGTTTCCAAGATAGTAAGCTAGAGGTTCTTGTAAATGAGTAGCATTAGGACACCCACATCTGTGAGGTGATAATGGGAGTTTGCCAACAAGAAATGCATTGTCAAGTGTGTACTCGCCTAAGCCTTTAAGAGAGAATGTAACTTCAGGTGACACCTTAGATGTAGATGCTCTAGAGGAAGATGCGGAGGCATGAGGAATATCCTCAGGTGACACTTTAGATGTAGATTCTTCAGAAGAAGACGCGGAAGCATGAGGGTGCAATATTACATCAGGATCAATATGGTTGGTAACAATAGAAGTTGTGCTAGATCCAGTTGTGCTATCAGCATATGGATAATAGTTTGCCTTTTTGTACCTCACTTCAAAAAAATTATAGCATTCAAAGGGGTCGGTATCACCACGCAAGGTGAACTATCTACCGTTATGTGGAAACTTTGTGCATTTATGGAAAGTGAGAGTGCTACTATGTGCATCACATGTATCCAAGGTCTACCCAAAAGAAGGGTTATATGATATGTCTGCATCAATTACATGGCACATAGTATAAAGGAGTTGTGAGCATACTTATATGGGAAGAGTGATGGTACCATAGGACTGGCACTCGGTATTATCATAACCATGAATGGTAATGATATTAACATCTAAGTCATCTATTGTATGACCAAGGCAACGTATCATTTTTATAGAACAAATTTTAAGAGCCACTCCATTTTCAATAAGAACTCTCTTGACTTTATGATCGGTAACATAGGATTCAATGTATAAGGAGTTGTTGTTAATCGATTTGGGTTCAACATATCTTGAGGGCCAAAAGATAGGATAGGAGTTTCAAGCGTAAGGTTCGCGATCATAGCATCTGAAACTATTGAACATTGAGAGTATGAGGAACACACGATTCATTTAGAGCACGAGTGAGAATATCCTAAAAGCTAGGTGAATCTTTCAATAGTTACATGAGAGAGATATGTGTTGGAGTGGTTGCTAATTGTTTGATGAAGTCATATTAACCCGGAGTGGAAGATTTGGCATTAGAATTTGACTTTTGATTTGAAGGAGTTGTTGGTTTGGACGTTTGAGGTTCTGCAAAACATAGAAGGTTGGTTTGCTACAGAACCCATATCTTTCGTTAGTGTGTGGTCACAACATTACTCGAAGGTGTGAATTTAATTGTCACCATTGTAGATGGTACTTCCTCAATAAATGAGACAATTGAACTAAAATTAGGGTTATTGGAAGAGGGACCTTTGTTAACATTTTTACTGTCACCACCATGTTTGGGAAATGGATTTGAGAACACCTTAAGATTGTCATTGGGTGTTCTATTTGGTGATGGTTCTTCAACAATGATATCTCCACTATCAATTGTTATCCATATTTTGCCCCCCAGGAAAAATATTGGATTGACCATGACCCTGTGTGAGAAGAAAGAGAAGAAATGACTCTGTCAAGCCATTTCATGTCTTAAATCTATTTTACAAGCTTCAGGCAGATTCAACAATGGAATCACAGTGTCCGAGAAGAAGGCGAGTTCCGTAAAGAGGCCGAGAAGCGAAGGGAAAAAATGGAGCTGATTCAAGGATTGAATAGATAAAGGGTTTTCAAACAAGCGTGGTGTCGCCACGTGTCCCAGGTCAAAGCGGGTCATCGGGGAAAAGGTTAGTTTTTGCCCCTTACCCCAAAGGGTGTAAAAGTTACAAAATGGGCCACGACTCCGCCAAGAGGAAAAAGTCAGCGTTTGAGCCCGAGTCAAACCAAAGCGGGAGTCTAGAGGAAAGGTGAAAATTTTCCTTTTGACAAAATGGCACAAAGGAAAAGATTAGAGCGCACCTCCCCAGCCAACAAAAGGGTGCCATGTGTCCAAGCGGAGCAGCGGGGCTACGGGAGTTTTTTGGATTTTGTGATTCTCGCGAGAAAAAAGGGGAAAAGATAAATTCTTTCGAACCCGAGCCTGATTTTCCCTAATCATGTACCACGTGTCCCACATTATCAAAAGGGGGCCCATTTTTCAAGTTGTTTTCTGCCCTCCTATACGGACCTGTTACAAAACTTTGAAGGGGTATATCTTTCGACTCAGGGCTTGAAATATTGCAAATCTGACACCATTGGAAAGATCTCGGTATCACCTATGCCATGGAGGCATGAGACTTTAATTTTGAGGAGGTTAGGTAAAGGAAAATGGAGGAAACGTCTTCGGGCCTTCAATGTAGGATCCATCTATCTCAACAACTAGATCGGATTCAATCTGTTTCCATCGTTTCCTCTTCTTTCAAGGTGCCAAATCAAGGAATCATGTAGTAAAGATGGATTTGGGGCATATTTTATCAGAAGCATTAATAGAAGTGGTTGAGCTTCAACCCACTTTTCCTGTTTCCCTCTCTCTTTCTTCTCTCTGATTAAATCTATAAATATAGGGGCATGATTCATTGTAAAGGGTTATTCATTCTTCTTCCTTGCCCCCTCTCTCTTTCTTCTCCAGGGTTGAATGTGGAGCTTAAGTCTCCTCCCTTGGCTTTGTAATGGAATTGTCTTGCCTCTTGCCCATTAATGGTGTACTGTGTGAACTCCTGGAGCAATAAAATCTATTTTCATGATGCATTTTGTCCATCCTTTTCTCATTTTGTTGTCTCTTCTCACCTCTCACCATTACAGGGTATATTGTGCATATCTCTAATGTCCATTATAGGTTTTGGGAGCTATGTTTAAGGGGTTTGAAATGGTGTTATGTGTGAACTTTATCCTTGGTCTGTGATGCATCTGTCCATCCTCTCCATTGCTCACCTCTCTCCATTTCAGGCAGTTGGGTTTGTGATCAACAGTTCCCTTTTCTCGGTGCTATCACCTCTGTAGTGTAGGATTTCTTTATTTTCATGCTCTCTCTCTCTCTCCTTGGTCCCTTGGAATTGTTAGATTAGGAGTAGATAGTCACATTTCCTTCCTTAGAAGTAGTTTAGTGCTAGGATTAGGAAGAGGAACCAACCTTCTCTAGAGGATCATTCCCATTTTCAAGTCCCACAGCTTGGGGAATGATCCAATGTTATGTAAATCACACCAAATGACCCTGCCTTAGAAAAGAAAATCCATAACTCATTTAGGGGTGCTGTGATTTCACACTAACATCAATGAGGTCTTGGAAAAAGTGACGTAAGTGAAAGCATCGATCAGTCGGGTGACCGTCAATGCGATGAAAATCATAATAAGTATCAGCCTTGTACCAAGTAGGCTTGGGTTCTCCCTCAACCCAAGGTTTGGTGATGGGATAAGTAACCATGTTTGCATTAATGAGTTGTTGAAGGACATTTGATAGAGGTTCTCCCAAAGGAGTGAAACGATGTTGTTTAGAATCAAGAGAGGAGGAAACCTCTTTGTTAGGAACAACAAGAGGTTGTTTACCTTTGTTTGGTCTAGTTTGAGTGTTTTGGATGTTGTGGACATTACAGTTGTCTATAATACCATCATTGACCATATTACGATTGTGGTTAACATGTTTAGATTTGTCTTGGTGAGAGCTATTAGGATGGTTACTATGTTTCCCATTGTCTTTTGAATGAGGTTTAATCAAACCTTTTGCGATAAGGGATTTTTCAATCTGTGATCCTTTCTCAATAACTTCTTCAAAAGTATTAAGGCAATGCATTTTCATGTGAAAGGATAGCTCATTGTTGAGATTGGGTACAAAGATGCTCACGAGATGCTTCTTAAGCATGGAGCATGGGAAACGACTAGCAATCCCATGCCATATTTGTAGGAATTGTGCAAAGGTTTCATTTGTTCATTGTTTGGCATTACACAAGTCCATCATTGTAATTTCAAAGTCTAGGTTGAATGAGAAATGTTTGTGAACTTCTTTGAGAGGTCCACGAAAGTTTGTATAGAGCCCTTGGGGAGGAGTAGGAACTAGTCCAAGGCTTGTCTTCCTAGACTTTATGGAAAGAGACACATTAAGAAGACATCACTATAGGCCACCTCTTGGCAAGCCATATAAAACTCCTTGATATGCTCTCTAGGATCACTCTTGCCCTTGTATTTTTCAAAGTTGGGCATCTCAAAAGATTTTGGAAAAGGAACACGCAAAATGTCCTTATCGAAGGGGTAAGGACACAATTCTTCAAAGCTAAATTGTTTGCGTTGATGTTTCATACTAGAGATGGTGTCCTTCATCATTTTCCATTCTTGGGAAAACAGTGAGTTGTTCTATAAGAAATATAAGGAACCATCACTTATAGAGTTGTTGTTATCTTTGGGGGTGTAGTATGACTCTTAAATGAAGCATCACTAGATTTCTTTGGTGCCTCCTTGTCATGGGATTCATTTGTGACTTTGGAATTTAAAATAGCAAGTTGTTTAGCCATGTCATTAATTTGATTCATGAGGGCTTGAGTAAAATCAATGGCCAAATCAGTTGATTTTCCTTTATTCCTTTCATCAGATTTTTCTTTGTTTGATTCATTGCCTTTGACGTTATTCGAGGTGGACTTTTTTTGATCATCATTATTCGTGTAACTGGCTCCTGCCTCATCGACATTGTTTATCAAAATGAAAGGTTCACCCTTGTTAGGTGGTGGTTTTCCAAGTAATGTTTGTAAACTAGCTTCATCGAAATCAGAGTGTAATTTTACTCCCATCTCAAGGAGACGAAGCAAAAATTGGTCTTTATCCATACGTAAAATATTTTCAACAAGGGATTATTCTTTGAGTGAGATGTCATTATGATCATCCTCGAGTTTTGGTCATTATCAATATCAAAATTTCCAAAAGGACTATAATCTCGTGTTGTGTCCTCACCATAGTTAAAATAGGGAGGGAGAAAAAGAGATATGTGAAAGATAACTCAACCCATAGCAAAGTGAATGCAATAATGGAAGAGAGGTGTGCGATTAAGTTTGATAATAATTTGTCCCTTAACAAGGTGAATGCTAAGATGGGAAAGAGGTTTGCAAGATATGAGTGACACAACCCTTAACAAAGTGAATGCCGAGATGGAAGCATGCGATGGTGTTTGATGAACTCGACCCTTGACAAAGTGAATGCTGAGATGGAAGAGCGGCGTGATGTGATGAAGGTTCTCATCCTCTAACAAAGTGAATGCTATAATGGATGAAGGTTATAGTGAAAAATTCTGAATGTGTTCAACCTATAACAATGTGAATGCTAGAGTGAAGAAGTGAGGATAGATTGATTGGAAATGCACTCTACCACCTAACAAATTGAATGCTAAATGGGAAGAGGGTATGAAAAAGGATTCAAATCGTATGCAATGTGCTCAACCATAAACAAGAATTAGTTAAGAAGGAAGAGGCTAATGAAGAGATAAGACTTAAATACTGATAGTGTAAAGCGTTGGAAAGAAGTTATGATGAAGTGTCTAGAATGTAACAAATATGTTGTCAAGTTAGAGACGTGAAGAAAAAAACATATACAGTTTAACAAAGAACAACACCATTGAGATGTGAGTCGTAAGATGAAAGTGTTGGAGAGAGGATGTGGATATCCGTAAATCAAGACTTGATGTCGAAAAAGATGAAAACTTAAACTTTGGGAAGGTTATCCAAATGTTTAAGTGTCGAATGGAATGGGAGATAAAACCAAAATGAGGTGAATACAAAAGATAGAAGAATTTGATAATCACGAAAGGGGAAGAATCAAATAAGTGAATAAAAACTCCAAATGAATGAAAGAAGATCAAATGGAGAAGACAATGAGGATGAAAAGAAGAGAAGATTGAAATAATGAAAGGAGATGAAAGTTCCAAAAAGGGGAAAATTGAGAGTAAAATGAAGGTTAGTGAATGACTGATGATGAGAAGAAAAGAAGACGAGAATAGATGAAATGAGGATGAAAGCAGAATCCAAACAAGGATAGTTTGGAAAATGACAAAAAAGATAAGAAAAGTGAAAGATGGATCCCAAACAAGTGTGGAACACTACTACAAAAAGAAAGAAAAACAAAAGAAGAAAATCAAAAAAGAAGTTTTTGTTTGAATGTTTGTTTGTGGCCTCTACCTTAAATTGGCTTGGAAAATGTTTGGCTTCCTAGGTGGCTCTCTCAACTAGGTGTCAACAATATATCCGAGCGAGCGTGACACTATTGCTAGTTGACGGATTTACTTTACCCCCTTTGAAACCTTGAGAAAAGATCTTTCTCAGAATGAATCACACTGGGGTCACCACTAAGGATATCCATGACTCTAACTCACAAAGAATTTACTAGTCAGGTAGGAGAAAAGGTTCCCATTTCGTCCACCAGTTCCCTCAAGGTGTGGACTAATTTGGGGTTCCTAGAACCACCCCCTTTGTTGTAGATTAAGGCTTATGCCAAGGGGTTATGTTCTAGTTAAGCGGTCGAGCCGTAGCTCTTAACCGAACTTGAAAATCAAGTGTTTTGAATGTGGTGTTTTTATCTTTTGATTTAGGTGTGGTTTAGTTGAACTCCTTTGGCAACCTGTAGTTAGTATTTTTTGAAATGCTTAATCCACCTTGAGTGAGAGCGGGTCCTGTAAACAATGGTTAGAAAGTTTTTCGGAATGAGGGAAAATAACAACACACATAAACAAGACAACAAAAGTGAACCCACATTTCTGATTTCCAAGATCGCTTAAAACCACAAGGAAAGAGCATACATGTGGGTTGGCTTTGGTTAAGTGAAACATTAATTCCCCAAAAATAAAAAAGAGAGAAAAGAAGTGACCACATTTCTGATTCCCAAGATCTCTTTAAAAAGTGTGAGGGAAGAGCATACACATGAGCAATTCATGATTAGTAGCAGAAAAACAAAAGAAAACAACAAGTGAGAAGCACAAAAACACATTAGAAAGGATTAGTTGATAAACAAAAATGATGAAACATGTGCACAAGTGATTAAAAATGTGACAAAAATTGAACCAAAAAGTCCAATAACACTAAGTATGCAACATTTACAATGAGCGCACGAGAGTGATGAAAAGCGTCTGCGAACCCTGCAAAAGCAAAGTGCACAGTTAGGCCAATAAGAATAAATAAAGAAACTAAGTGACTTGTAACTTAAACTAAAAATAACAAGAAATTAGAAATAAATATAAATAAAATAATAAATTAAAAAAACTAATAACTAATAATAAAAAATTAAACCTAAACCTAAAACTATACAATATAAACTAAAAATAACCTAATGTATGTTGATGTGGCTTTGTGTGTGGTGTGTGCGAGTGGAAGCAATGTAGGATCTCGATGTAGGGGTGAGCCAAGGCTGGCTCGAGGTAGGGCGAGTTGGGGTGGGGGTTGGGGCGGGACGGGTCGGGATTTACAAGGCTTTTGAGGGCTCGGTGGTGGGCGAGGTGAATGGAGAGAGCTTGACAGGAGGGGTGGGATTGGATTAGTCATGTGGAGCGGGAATAGGCTTGAGGATGGGAACAGGAAACAACTTAGTCTATGGGGAATGAGGCGCGGGGTGAGAATGAGTTGGGTAGGTAGGGAACAAAGCGGGAGAATGGGATGCGGGGTGGGTAGGATGGAAGGGGTAGAGAACAGAGGGCTCGGGGAACTCAAGTAGGTTACGAGATGGGGTGGGTGGGATTGGGAGGTAGATTGGGGTGTAGACGGGTACGAGGGGAGTTGTAGGGAATGGGAATAGGGATTGGGGTGGGATGGTAGTGAGCTAGGGGAAGAGGGATGTGGCTTGGTTGGGAAGTGAGTTAGGGGAAGAGGGATGTGGGGTATGTTTGGGGGGGGATGGGAGAGACAACAAGGTGGGAAAGGAGGTGGGGGTGGTAGAGCTCGGTAGGCTAGGAAGGGAGGTGGCTCACTGAGTTGGGTGAGCCGGGTAGGGAGGAGGGAGGGGTAGTTAGGGTTTAATTTTCTTTTTGGCAATTTTTTTGTATATATTTTTAGTTTTGTTTTTAAATACAACTAGTAAAATTTGTGCGTGTAAATTTTATTTAATTTAATGAAAATCTAAGTTAGGAAAAAATCTAAAATCTAAAATCTAACTCTATTTTTTTATATTGCGGTTGCGAAAAGTACATAAAAGAACAACAATGCAGAAAGTGATAAACTAAAAGAAAAAACAATGTAGAAAGTGAGAAACTAAAAGAGAAGTTGCTTTTAGCACAAGCACCACTCGCAAAATGGAAAACATGAAATAATGATAACCTCCCAATTCACGTGTGAAAGCTGCACACAAACAAGAAGATTTTTGTGAAACAAATAAAACACATGAATAAGATATGAAAACAAAAATGAAAAGAAATGGGGTGCGAGTCCCACTCGTCGTGCAAAAATGTATGCGAGAAAAAAAAACTACTAGGTAAATGAAAGATAAACAATAAAAATGTAAACCTTCCAAAGAACCTTCCAATGCAAACTTCAAAGTAGTTGTAGAGACTTTGTTTGTGGAACCTTGTAAATGAATGTGGGTGCTCTTGAATATTCTCCAAATGTGAGTGCAAATGCTACAAACACAAATACTTTGGAAAGCTTCAGATTGCAAATTGACAAAGTTTATTTACAAACAATTCAAGAGGATTTGTAAGAGAGTAAGCTTGTAATTTATAGAAGCAAAAGTGGTTAGAAGTTGGTTGAACACGGTTGAATGCACATGCTAAAAATAGCATTGGAGGAAGTTATAGTAGTTTTGAGGCATTAATGGGCAGTAATGGATTTAATTACAGAAGTTACATTTGGGAAGGTGGTTGTATGTGTAATTCAATTCCCCCACCTTTCTAGTATTTTATAAGTGTAGTTGACTAGGATGAGGATGTGGAGTCCAAGTAGTTGTTAATCGAAATAGGTGGAATTAAATAACTAAATTTAATTAGTATTTAATTGTGAGGAGATTATTAACCATTTAAATAAATAAATGTTTAATTATATTAGCTAGAAGGTGTTAGGAATTAATTTAATTAATTCCAAGAGAATGGTGTAATTAAATTAATTTAATTGCGAGGAGATAATTAACCATTTAAATAATTAAATATTTAATCATATTAGCTAGGAGGGTGTAGGAATTAATTTAATTAATTTCAAAAGCATGTTAGAATTAAATTATTTAATTCCAATAGGTAGGAATATAGCTTAGGTAATAGAATTAATTTTAATTACTTCTAAAGGGAATATTTGAATGATGAAATTAATGTAATTCATTCCAAAGGGGTGTACTTGGGTGAGATAGAATTAATTTAGTTAATTCTAATTAGGTAGAAGTGGGATAGAAATATGTATGTATTTTTAGGGTGTCTACACCTTTGCCTAATTACCTTCTTCATGTAAGACACATAGAAAATTGGATGTATTTTACTTAATTGAGGAAGATTAAGTTTCATGCTACTGATACCATTTTTGTAACACTTTATAAGGACCATAGTATTGTGTTGAAATATTATTATATTTTTCTATTGTTTTAAATATAGTTGCTTATATGGCTGTAATCACAAAAAAACCAAGTCTCCAACTTCAAATATTTGTTCACTATAATGTTGATCAACTTGTTGCTTCATGTGGTTTTGTGCCATGATCAAGTTCTCTTTTAGGATAGAGAGAACCTCTTGTTGGTATTGAATGTGAACTTCAAATGCTATTACTTTAGGCTATATCCTTAAATAGGAAGTGATGGATGCTAGATGTTAAGCGTATAATGTCAGGAATGGGGACATTTTGCATGAAGTGTGAAATGAAGTGTTATACCACCATTTTGTAAGTGGTATCCACTTAACCCATCTCTCTACTTATCTAAAGTAAAGCATCATAAATACCCCTCCAAAACAAATTTTACTACCTCAGTCTATCCATCAGTTTGGGGATGATATGATGAACTATGAGCCAATTGAGTACCCAAACATGAGAATAAATTAGTCTAAAAATTTCTAGTAAATATAGGATCATGATCATTGACTATAATCTTGGGTGTTCCATGTATCTTTTGAATTGTATCCATAAAATATATGGAAATTGTACTTACTGTAAATGGATGTGGAAAATGATAAAAAATGAGCATACTTGGTAAGTCTATCCACAACCACCATAATTACACTTTTCCATTTATAATTTGGCAATCATACGATGAAATCCATGAAACTTGCCACCTATCACTAAGAATAAAAAGAGGTTGCAAAAGTCTCGGAGACTTAATAGTTTCAACCTTGTTATAATGACACACTAAACATTTTTCCACAACTTTATGGAAATATACTTTTAACACTTCCTAGAAAAATCTTGATTAACTCTATGATAATTTTATAGGAATCTATAATGGCCACCCGTAGGAGAAGCATAGATCTCTAAAGAATATAAATTTTCGGGTAGATTTTTGCATAACTACAACTGGTCCTTATACTAAAATGCATCCCCTTTCCATATATTTTTTTATGAAGTTCTTGTAACCTATTAGATAATTTGAATAAGAGTTTGGGTATAGGTGTAATTCTATCATTCAGATCTTTCCTAATCTACCCAATCATCCTATAGTATGGATATGACATTTAATAATGCCTCTGTGGACTCATCTCTTCTGAATAGTGCATCAGATACCAAAGTTCCTTTCCATTTTTTATAAATGATCTCGAATTCATATCCCAACATCTTAGTTGTTGTTATTTATACGAGAGTCTTTTCTCTAAGAAGTATTTCAAGCTATTATGATATGTCTTTACCTTGAAGTGACGACTGATGAGATACGGTCTCCACAATTTGACTACATGAAGAATAGCCATCATTTCATTCTCATAAGTTGGTTTTGAGAGGGTATTACATTTGGGTTGATGAATATCAAATGAAATTGGATGGCCCCCTTGCATAAATACCACATTTATGCCACACCATAAAGCATCACATTCATAATGAAGGTTTTGGAGAAGTATGGGGTAGCCAAAACTAGAGTGGTACACATGGCCTTCTTTAACGATTCAAATGCCCGGGTTTCTACATCATTCCAATGAAAACAATATTTCCTCAATAATGATGTCAATGGTGTTGTAATTCTACAATAATTATTCTCAAACTTGTAATAATAACTTGTAAGCACTAAGAATCCCCTGAGGTTTTTTAGGGTTTTAGGAATTGGCCAATTGACCATAGCTTTGGTTTTATGAGGATCTACTATTACACCTTCATAAGACACAATATGACCCAATTATTCCATCTTTCATACCCCAAAAGCATATTTGGAGGGCTTGAAAAAATGTGTTATTGTTAAAGAGTGTAAAATACTTTATTGACATGATATAAAATGTTCCTCCCAAGTCTTGTTGTGGATTAATATATCATCAAAGAATACCAAGAAAAACTTCCATAAAAATTGTTGAAATATTGAATTCATCAAACTCTAGAAAGTAGATGGTGCATTTGTAAGGCCAAATGACATTACAAGAAATTCATAGTGGCCCTCATGTGTCCTAAATGTTGTTTTATGAATATCTTCATCACAAATTATTATTTGATGGTATCCTGATCGAAGATATAATTTTGTAAAATAAACAACACCATGTAATTCATATAACAAATCTTCAATGATAAGAATATGATACTTATCTTTCATTATGTATTTGTTGAGCTCCATGTAGTCTAGAAACATGCACCAAACTTCATCCTTATTTTTACCATAACCACTGGATAAGAGTAAACACTTTGACTGTGGTGAATAATACATGCTTCCAACATATCTTGTACCATCTTCTCAATCTCATCCTTTTGGAGATAAGGGTACCTAAAAGGTTTAATCTTGGGTGGTTAGCTTCCTAGTCACGGCTAAATAACATGAACATGATCTCTTTTAGGTAGTAACCATTTTGGTATATCGACAAACACAATTGAGTGTTCATTAATAATGGCATGTAGATCTAATGGTATAGGGCCTTTTGATGGTTGAGATTCTATTGAGAATAATTGTGCCATAAACCGATTTGTGCCCTTCCTAATAATTTTATACATTTTACGAGAGCTTACCAACGATGGAACTTTATCTTTCATCCCATACACTCAAAATTCCTTCCTTCATAATGGAACCATGTGAATAAATCCTAGAAGTTCATCTCCACAGTTCCCAAAGTAGTAAGCCATTAGACCCCTAACATAATATCTACTCCTCCCATTGAAATGACATACATGGGGCCCTCTAGCAGAGTAATATCCCATAGATAGCTTAATCTTATGGAATTTTCTGAACAAATAACTTTACCTCCATCAATAACCATGACCTAAAATTCTAGTGATGGATAAATGAAACAATTTTACCGTATGGATAACTTATGATTGATGAAGTTATGAGTACTTCATAATTCAATTAATAATGTCACCCTTATTCATGAACTCAAGTGTTTTTAGGGTGTTGATTCCTAAAATGGTATGTCATGAGATAGTTGGTTGAGATTCTTCACCCTCAATCTCAGGAGCCTCTTCCTTTGTATTAGTTGCTTCCTCCTCATCTTATTCTTCATTAGGACCCTCAATGTAGAATAACTTCTTCATTATTGTAAAATAATGCTTTTACTTGTTTCTCTATGATTTGTTAATGAGTCAATCATGTCGATTGGAGAAAATATGCTTATAGATTCATGTGTTCCTTGTGATTAGTGAGGATCCTTGATTTTATCATATATTTTTCCTCCACATGCTAATAAATGATCATGGATTTTGATATCAAACCGGGATTAAGAAGGTGAACATCATGTTGGCTGTTATCCTTGATTCCACCCAAGAAGAAATCATTCAAATGATCATCTGACATGTCATTCACTTGTAAGAATAGACTTTGAAACTGTTGGATATAATCCTTACATGAAATTTTCTATTGTAGCTTGGTTATCTGGATAAAATAGTTCTCTGTAACACTATTACTATAGTGTGTTTGGAGCTCATCAGTGAACATAGACCAAGTAATAGAGAGACCCTTATTTTAATTTTTCTCACACATCCATCTATACTAAATTACTTATTCTTATTTTAGGTAAAAGATGTCTTTACCACATTCTCGTCCATTTAGGAGTTGATGCGAGATCAAATAGATTCTCCATTTGGTTTATCAAAGTGATCATCTCATTCCCATTTAACTTACACATTTTCACTTTAGGAATAATGCTACGTAATTGGTTAAAATATCCAATAATTTTTGTAAATGATCCTCCTTGGTTGGTGTTATTTGTATTTGTGTGTGCATTGTTGGAGGAACCCATGTGACTAGAATAGGACTTCATGCTAGTAGTCATGCTTAAAAGAAAACATCATCTCTTTTAACATTTATTACAACCCCATCTTCATTTCACCCTTAAGGCTACCTTCTAGTAGAAGAATCTTGTTGTTGAGGTCAACCTTACCATATTATTAACCCTTTCCTGAAGTTGATTGACTATATCTAATACTCCGAGGCCGAGGATTCCAAATCCATATCTTCCTTATTTGGAGTCATTCCTGGAGTTTCTTGACCTTTCCCTTGGCCTCAAGTTGATCTTCCGATCATGATGTAGGGTTTGGGTCTCAAGATACAAGGATTACGGTAGGAATGAAGGCTTGACATTTTGTAAAATTATTGGATTAATAGAGGAAACATAGAAAATAAACCCTAGCTAATTTTTGGAAAGATTTATGAAAATATAAGATTATAAGAAAATTTCCCAAAATTGTAAATGTTGTCTATTTTTGCACCCCTTGCAAAATAGAGCAAGCTGGGCTTACTTGCGGACTAAGAATAAATCCCGTGGAAGAATTATGCATGTCTTAGGATGAAGAGGTGAAATATGCGGCTAAGGTTAAAAAACAACAAATTCAGGTTAAGCCATAAAGAAAAGGAAGTAAGACCATAAATGTTTTGAATGCCACATAATGAAGGACAAAAATTTGAAAATCCGAAGAGGTCTGAACAGTGGAACAAAGCAAATACAAAATATGTGGGGTAAAGAATGGGTATACTTATGGAGGTCGGCATAAGGCTGCACCATGTTAATCTTTGTGGAATAAAAGGAAGAATCGCGGGAGTCAAATCCACACAAAACTAAAAGAGGAAAGCTGCGTATCAAAGGAAAACAATAGTTTTCCGTGGAGCTATGAAATGAATATGAATATCAAATCCGATTTGATTTTGCAAATTGGATTCTATTTTAAGGAATCTTAGCCTCCTCCATGTGAATGAAATTAGATTTTATGAAGTAAATGTTGGTAGGTGGATGAAGTGAAGAAAAAATCTTCAACAACAAAGGGGTTGTTCTAGATGACTCAACCACTAGAATTAAATGCAGTATGGGTGTCGTTCCTTTCTCAACAAGGAAAGTGGCATGGGTATGTGATTTTATAGAGATAACAAGATATTCTCAGAGAATTGAATGGAGGTGGTCGGTTGGTGTAAAGGGAAATTTGAGTTTCCCTCTCTTCTTTCCTTCTTTCTCTTCTAAAATTTTCTATATATTGTAAGGTGATGCCCAATTTTAATGTTAGATACTTTGGGAATACATGGGCATCATTTCATGCTGCATAAGTATTCTAAGGGTCACATGCCTTTGGCTCAATTTTTGTAAAAATGTTTTTCATCCTCATCTTGTATTTTGATGATTTTTACATGATATTTAAGCAATAATCTTTGGTTTTGTGGCTCATTTCGGCCTTAATTATTATTTTATTGCACTTTTTTCCTCTCATTTACTTACAAGTTTTTGCATGCATTGTTTCAAAGTTTTTGTTCATTTTGCATCATGGAACTGGAACCTTCGAGATAGTTTTTATCTGTGGCTTAGTTCGGCCCTCTTCATCATCAATTTATTCCATCTTCCCTCTTGTTTAAGTATTAATCCCCTTATTTTTGGTGTTATCACCTTCTCTAGTTTAGGTTTATATTTTATGCATCTCCTTCTCACCTGGTCTCTTAGAAATTTAGAGTAGAGACTAGATAATTACATTTCAATTCCTAGGAGTAGTTTAGCATTAGGAGTAAGTAGAGGAAGCCAACCTTCTCTGGAGGTCTATCTCAGTTTGAGTCCCACAACTTGGAGATAGTCCCATGTTGTCTCAAATCCCGAATTATCTATGATTCGAGGCAGGGTGCACATTTGAGCTCCAATAGTTTTGGCATGCCTAATGGGACTTTTGAAATTAATATTTCCATTTTATCAAGTTTTGATGTGTATCTTGGTGAAGCTCTAGCCTTTGGAGGCTCTGCAACAACACATCTGGAAACTCCATTCAAAATATCAACTAGTTTCAATAGTACTAATGATATAAGCATCCCTATTCATGAGAAATATCCAAACACGGTTGAGAACAATAAAATAAGGCATATTTGAGTATTTGTAGTTATCCCTCGGGAAGATGAAGAAGAGGAAGATAAATTCAAATATCCCCATATCCTCCAAATCGAACTCCCTCAACACCTCCACTTGGTAGACCCTTCTTGCAGTCAATAAGTGTTCTCATACCTATCAAGAATGGCTCATCAACAAAATTTTCCACAAAAAAATCCATTTGTGAATTTCACCAAGTGGCAATCCCCTTACCTTTAATGCCCATAATCCTATTCCAATGGTAGCTTTGAAAAATATCCCATATTTTACTTGGAGAAAATCACACTACTCCATTGACCACATTCAAGACATTGCAAATGTTCTAGTTATCCATGAGATTATTGAGATGGATGTGGTAGTCAAACTTTTGGCTTCATCACTTAAAGGAAAAGCTCTCTATAATGGTTCAAAAGCCTAGGGGCAGGAACAATTCAAAACTAGGATCAATTGTGCACAACCCTTTGTGACCAATTTGGAGAAAGAGTAACAACCTATCTCTATTGGAGCAGTTAACTACAATCAAGAGAGCACCTAATGAGAAAATGGTGGATTTCAAGTTCAGATTCTAGAGAACTTGGGACAAAATTCCAATTGTTGTGAGACCTACAAAAAAATTACCTTTTTTACTTCTTAAAAGTTCTAAACTCTGATATATCTATTATGATACAATCTATGGGAGGAAAAACTCTACTAGTTGCATATGCAATTGCAATCGATCGAGATGAAAAATAATCTAATTCAAGATGGGGAGTTATCTCCTAGACCCTCATGCCCATTTCATTTTATCAAGAACTACCTAAAGTTTCTCAACCTTATATTACTCCCACGTCGAGCCAAATCTGTAACCTGTTGCTTCCACCTCAAAACTCCCGCTCAACAAAAAGAGGATGAAGAAATTAAGGCTTTGATTAGAAACTTGATGAAAAAATTATATCCCTAGAGAAACAACAAGCCCAATCTTATAAGAATTATAAAAAAAAGGGCGATCTTCTAATCAGGGGTATCAACCCTATAGAAATGAGCAACCCAATAAAAGGTATGCACAGATCTAAGAAAAATAACAGATGGTAGGCTCAAAGTGCTCCTCTTTCATTGGCAACAATTCCTCCTCCACAAGCACTGCCTACTCCTAGTTTAAGCTAGGATTTAGTTATATGCAAAATAATATGACACAAGAAACAAATGGTGTTTTCCATGTCATCTACCACATAACTAACTTGGTTGTGAAAGGGCAATGCATATTCAATCATACATGGTATAAGGCTCTTTCAGTCAACAAGAATAACTACTAGAGGCATCAAATCCATATGTGGAAGCAAATCAAGAAATCAACAATGATGGAAACCTCATGTTCTTTGGAGCTGAGGATTTTTGCATGGTTAACCAAGTGGCGGGAAATTATAACAAACCATTAATTAATATGTTGTTGATAATACACTAATAAGAAAAGGATACTGGAGCTACAGTCTCCACCTTCCGTGGATCATGCTAATGCCGCAGAGAAGGGAAAAAGAAGCCGCGGTGAAAAGAGCAATATGCCCGAGCTTCCTCGTAAATCCATGGAAAAAGAATTCATTGTTTAAATAAAGCCACTAAATCAAATTCCGCCACAACAGAGGAATAAATACCATGGAAGAGTTTAGACATGCCATATATGTATAATTCTACACGTCTCCCATTCAACATTGTTGAGAAAATGAAAAAAACCAATGTCAACATCTCATATGGGATGCACTTGTTATTCCATCACAATGAGATATCCTGTGTGAATCCCTCAAGAAGCTACCTCTTGTGGATCTAGTATACAAAAGGCTCATGCCACGGTTCATGTCTATTAAGAAAGGAGTGATCAAGTAAGTAAAACTATCAAAACCCCACCCTTTTACATGTCGATAATTATGGGTAAATACCTAGTTCATAATTATATGATTGATTCTGGGGCTAGCACCTCTGTGATGCCCAAGAAAATAACCGATATCTTAGGTCTCAAATATAGTCTTGTGTCTAGGGATTTTTACAACTTGATGGGTCAATTGTGAATGTTTTAGGAGTAATAAAAGATATTTAGTTGACACTCCATGCCTTCCCAATCCTTACCATAACCCATGAAATTTCAATTATTGACTTACCTCTTATGTTTGCCATTTGTTTTCTAGAGATTTCACTACTAAGGTAGGTGGTTACCTATCCTCAGATTGGAATCACATGCTTCTAAGAACTAAATATGGTACCCAATTCACAATACAAGTTGAGCCCATCTTTTCTTACCATATTGATTTGTTTGACCCTATTCATGTCCAATTAGTTTTCCTAATCCAAGAAGAACATGAGATATAATTAGCTCTAAAGGAACATGTTATTCTTCCTTCCATGCCTAATTTTCTGCTAGATGAGTGGGCTGAGAGGCATCATAAGTTTGACCCTTATGATGAAGATCTCAAGAATTTTAAGACTAGTCTCAACACTTATTGCATTCTCCAAGAAGAATCTATGATACTCGCGGTATTCAAATAAGAAAAGGAAGATACTTTTGAGTTATGTGTTCTTTGATGGTTCTAGAAGTAGAAATGGAGTCGGGGTGGGTGTTGTGCTCATTTCTCCAAAAAATGAAAAGTTATTCTTTGCTCATAGGCTACAATTTTCATGTTCAAATAATGTGGCAAGTACGAAGCATTAGTGCATGGTCTATTAATCACGGAAAAGAAGAAAATCAAGGAGTTACAGGTTTGGGGATACATTGAATTAGTCATTCACCAAGTCCATGGTAGATGTGCGACAAAGAATAAGTTGTTGAGAGCTTAAAATATAGATTTTTGGAAATTTTTAGAAATTTTTGATGCTATTAACCTACAGGTTATGCCCAAAAAGTTGAACAAAGATGCAGACCAAATGGCAGCCCTTGGCTCTCAATTCTCACATGTTGAGGATTTGATCAAGGGAATGCTCAACATATCAAAATGGTGGCTAGGCCATCTATCCCAGACAATCACACCTATTGGAAGGTATTTAAAAAGCGATGAAAAAATTGTGCAGTTCATCCAAAATGAGGTGGATTTCTCCTCAAAGATGCAAGCTGATTTGTAGGAAGTATATGGGGATCATATTATTCAACTAAAATCAAACAAGTTGCTAAAGGGATTAGTCACTCTGAACAAATATTCAATCTAGATTATGATTTCAAGGGAATGGAAAACAATATGGTGATAAAGTAGTAAGATTGTCATCCGTTTCAATCACTCCAGCAAGAAGTTCTACTCAGAAAGGTATGTGATGAAAATGAAAAGAAAGCTTTTGTTTCCTTGTGCCAGAAATTTAGTGATGTGTTTTCATGGGACTATGAAGATTTAAAATAATTCAATCCAAATATAGTCCAAAATTTCATTGATCTTGATCCCAATATCAATCCAATTAGACAAAAACAGAGGCCAATCAATCCAAGATTGAACCCCTCATGAGAAAGGAGCTCTCCAAACTCATTAAGGCCAAAATAATTTTTCCAATCAAGTATTCTACTTGGGTGGAAAATCTGGTCCCAGTAAGGAAGAAGAATGGTGAAATATAGATCTGTGTGGATTTCAGGGATTTAAATAAAGCTTCTCTCAAGGATCACTATCCTTTTCCCTCCATGGAACAAATTTTGTAGACAGTTGCAGGAGAAAGAGGTTTTCTATGCTTAATGGCTATTTTGGTTTCATCCAATCAAAGTGAAATAAGAAGATCAGTATAAGACTGTTCACCACCAAATGGGGAACATTTTCTTATTAAAAAATTCCTTTGGCTTATCAAACACAGTGATACCTTCCAAAGAGTAATGGATATTGCTTTAAAAGGTATATCAATTAGTTCATTTTGGTTTACCTTGATGACATTGTAGTTTTCTCCAAGCAGAGCGTGGATCACTTGAAGCACTTGGATAAATTATTTGAAATATGTAGAGAGTTTTGCATATCCCTTAACCCTAAGAAATGTAATTTTGTAGTTCCTAGACAAAAGATCTTGGGGCATGTTGTTTCAAAATAAGGCATCACCATTGATCCATAAAGAATTGCAGCTATCATGGATCTTTCCTTGCCAACTCACAAGAAGGCATCATAATCTTTCCTTGGAAATATTAACTTTGTTAGGCACTTTATTCATAACTTCATGGGTTTGATAAGACCTATTACTCTCATGCTCAAGAAATATGCAATATTTAAGTGGACTATGGAAGGGAAGGATAGCTTTGAAAAGATAAAACAAGATATTTCTCAGGCCCTAACATTGATTAATCTAGATTATACTAAAGGATTTCATCGTGTATGCTCATGGGGAAGAATCCAACATAGCCGCGGTCTTGACATAAATCATCAAGGAATGGAGCAGCTTGTGGCATTTTTTAGTCAAACACTGAAGAATTATGAGCTTAAGTATAATCATGTTGAGAAATAGGTCTTTGCTTATCATGAGAGCCTTGAAGAAATTCAAAATTATGATTGTTGCTAGTTGTGTAAAAGTTTTAGTATCACATTCCAGCATTAGAGACTTCATTATGGGAGCTAAGATCAGTGAGAAAAAGTTGGATGGGTAACTAAGATCATGGAGTATGATGTGACCATTAAGGCTACAAAATTAGTAAGAGGAAGAGCACTTTGCAAATAATTGGCTCTAGATGTTGTGGAATCTCAAGAGACCGCCTTCATAAATGAAGTGCCTCTAAGTGATGAGCTACCACGTGATGTTGAGTGGTAGTAGGATGAAAGGAATGTATTCAATGATCGTAGCTAGATTGTTGATATGTCAAAATTTTGTCTACTAGTACATACCCTATTGGTTTTAATAAAAAAAGGAGACATATGAGGGTTACAATCTATTCCTTATGCATTGATTAACAATGTGTTGTTGAAAAAGAACATTGATGGGGTGTTTCTCAAATGCATTAAAGGTGAGAAATATGGTAAGGTTTTGATTGAGTTCCATGATGGTTTTTAGGAGGACATTTATCTATGCTAAAGCTATAGCCATGAAGATCATAAAAGTAAGCTACTTCTGGCCTACATTATTCATGGATGCTCACAAATGGGTTAGGAAGTGTAGGGAATGCACACTGTTCACTAGAAAGAAAATATTAGTGGCCCTGCCACTTCATCCAATTCAAGAAGATCAACCATTTGCACAATGGGGCCTTGATTTCATTGGTATGATCAATCCACCATCTAGTGTTAGTCATAAATGGGTACTTATAGCCAACAAATTATTTTACTAGGTGGACTAAAGTCACACCATTGAAGGAAGCCATTGAATCAATCATCCTGGAATTTCTTGAAGAAATTTTTACAAGGTTTGGTGTCCCTCAAACCATCATTTATGATAATGCAAAGGATTTTATAGGATCTAAAATTTATAATTGGGCTTTAAGACTTGGGATTTATCTAAAAACTTCCTCCAATTATTACCCCAAGGTAATGGATTAGCAAAGTCAACTAATAAGAACTGATTAGAATCATGAAAAGGAAAATGGACATCAATCAAAGATAGTGGCACACAAAGGTAAAAAATGCTCTTTGGGTAGACAAGATAACAACTAAGAAGGCAATTGACACTTCTCCCTACAAACTAGTATATGGTAAGGAAGAAAGATTGTCATTGTCACTTGAGTTACCTTCATTTGAGTTAGCTCAACAACTGGAATTTGAAGGCGTGGATCAAAGGAAACTAGAATAGTGAAATTAGTACAACATAGAAGAAAACATAAATGCCACCATGGCTAGGATGGAACAACATTAGGAATCAACTAAAAAAGGGTTTGAAAAAAAAGCTATAATTCAAACATTCAAGGTTGGAGATCTGGTTTTAAAGTGGGATGTGGATTGAGCTAAACCGAGAGACACTCCAAATTTGATGCTATTTGGAGTGGACCATATATCATCACCACTTATAAGGTGGCTAACTCATTCAAGTTGTCTGATCTTGATGGGAATGTGTTTCAAATCCTAGTCAATGGGATTCATCTCAAGCCTTCTCATTAAAGATATTTTCATGCATCTTGTATATAGTAGAGTATAATTTAAATTCCTCCAAGTGCTTTCAAGCACATTTCCTTATTGGTAGGATAGGTTTATTTTCTCATTTCATTGCTTGTCTCTTTACTTATAGAAGTTATTGTGCATTGCTTCATCATATTCTTAGGATGCGGGGAAGGAAGTTTAAAATATCAAGGATTAGTTGCAAATTGTCTTAGAAAATCAAATGTAGAGCAACTAAAGTGACTACATGCCAAATGAATTCAAGGCTACGATTATCTCATCTAGCAGGAAGATGGCCCCTATGAGTCACCAAAAATGTTGTCTATTTTTTCACCCCTTGCAAAATAGAGCAACTAGGCTTACCTCGGACTAAGAATAAATCCCGTGAATAATTATGCATGCCACGGGATGAAGAAGTGAAATCCACAACTAAGGTTAAAAATGCAAGTCGGTTAAGTCGCGAAGAAAAGGAAGCAAGACCATGAATGTTTTGAATGCCACATAATGAAGGAAAAAAATTATAAAGTCATGGAGGTCTAGAACCACGAACAAAGCAAAATACAAAATTTTTGGGGTAAAGAATGGGTAAACCATAGAGGTCAGCTTAAGGTTGTGCCATGTTAATGTTAATGTAGAGAATAAAAGGAAGAATCACGAGTCAAATCCTGCAAAACTAAAGAGGAAAGTCATGCGTATCAAAGGAAAAAAAAATTTTCCATGGAGCTCTAAAATGAATATGAATATCAAATCTGATTTGATTTTGTAAATTTGATTCTATTTGAAGGAATCTTAGCCTCCTCCATGCGAAGGAAATCAGATTTCATGAAGTAAATGTTGGTAGGTGGGTGAAGTGAAGAAAGACATCTCCAACACACAAAGGGGTTGTTCCAGATGACTCAACCACCAAAATTAAATACAGTATGGGTGCCGTTCCTTTCTTAACAAGGAAAGTGGTGTGGGTATGCAATTTTTGCATAGATAATCATATCTTCTTAGAGAATTGAATGGAGGTGGTCATTAGTGTAAAGGTAAATTTGAGTTTTCATCTCTTCTTTCCTTCTTTCTCTTCTAAAAATTTCTATATATTGTAAAGTGATGCCCAATTTTAATGTTAGATATTTTGGGAATACACGGGCATCATTTCTGTATGTAAGTATTCTAAGGTCGCATGCCTTGGGCTTGAGTTTTGTAAATGTTTTGCATCCTCCTCCTATATCGATTATCTGTGCATGATATTTAAGCAATAATATTTGGTTTTATGGCTCATTTTGCCTTAACTATTATTCTATTGCACTTTCTTTCCTCTTATTTACTTATAAGTTTGTTGCATGCATTGTTTCAATTTTTTTGTTCATTTTGCATCGTGGAACTGGAACCTTCGAGATGGTTTTTGATCTGTGGCCTAGTTTGGCCCTCTTCATCATCACTTTCTTCCATCTTCCCTCTTGTTGAAGTATTCATCCCCTTATTTTTGGTGCTATTACCTTCTCTAGTTTAGGTTTATGTTTTATGTATCTCCTTCTCACCCTGGTCTCTTGGAAAGTTAGAGTACAGCTAGATAGTTACATGTCAATTCCTAGGAGTAGTTTAGCATTAGGAGTAAGTAGAGGAAGCCGACCTTCTCCGGAGGTATATCCCAATTTGAGTCCCACAACTTGGAGACAGTCCCATGTTGTCTCAAATCTGAATTGTCCATGATTTGGGAATGGGTGCACATTTTAGCTCCATCAATAAACTAGGTAGTGAATTTATGAAAAATCATAAAATTGATATTAATTTTTCTAAATAAGTCAAAAAAATATTGAAATTTAGAGAGGATCTTACTTGAATGATTTCCCAATACTATAACAAAACTTGCATAAAAATTTCTATTGTTTTTGAGATATAGTTGAATCCTCATAATTAGTTTTGACGTAGTTCTATCTCGTAATCAAACTCTAATACCACTTGTAATGAAGTTACATAGATATATTTGAATATCAATAGTAATAAAACACTAAAATATATATAAATGATCACAATATGCAAGTAGAATGACTTAGCCACTTCAAGGGGGAAACCTCCAAACCATACAATAAGACTCAAGTTCTCAATATGATGATCATATCCTACTTTCTAACTCTTATATATACGTTACTATACCATCCAAATCCCTAAAAGCGGCCCATTAAGCATAACTAACTATGATATGACATGATAAGAGATTATTTTAGCTATAGTTCAGCTATCCATATCCCAATATAAGAACTATGGCTAAAGGCATAATAATCAAATCATAGTGACAAATGAAATTTATAAGGTAAAATGATAACGATTCAAGATATGTGTAAAGGTCTTGGTTTTATATTTTTAACAAATATTTGAATGTTTTTGTATTTTTAACTTTATCTATGCATAGGGATAGGTGTAGCATAAGAGCTAACCAATGAAAACCTCACCGAGGAGGGGAAGAGAATCCTAAATAAAAGGAAGAATTGGCCCTGAATTGTGCCAATAATGACGCTCAAGTGTGATTCATGTAGAATCCATGAAATGTGTCAAAAGAGAACTAGGGTAAGAAAACCATGTGAAGTTTTATGCATAGGATATGACTGAGTTAAAATATTAGCAGGGAGGAGTATGTGACTTGAATTAGAGGTGAATATGAGTGTGATGGGAGAACCCTATATAAACAAAAGTCTTAAACACGCATATAAAAAGTATAAGTATATTAGTAAGAAGAATACAATGTTGTAAGAAATATTCAAGAGACTCAATTTCATGAGGGTTGTCTATATCAACCGAAAAAATAAGGAGATAAACAAGGTGATCCATACGTAAAATATGTGATATAGAATCATTGGGAGTGGTAAAATCATATTGAGGTGTACACCAAGTAACATAGTTAAGATTATCATTAGGGGTATTGTGCATAGGAAATATAAACAAAAGAGAATAGAAAAATGCATCATTGGTATTAGAAGTAAGATCATATGAGATAATTTTATTCTTGTAACAATATGTGTAAAATAAATGATAAAATTTGAGGGGGATACAAGTTATCCCAAAAGATATATGTACCATCAGTCTATAAAAAAAGTAGCTATAGTAATGGGAGATGAGACACTAGGTATAGGTAAACATATAACATTATGAATTAGGGGTGTAATACCTCTTGGATAAATGCAAGATACTTCATCAATATGAGCATGCAAATTATTTTCAGCATAAGTAATATAAATAGTTTCATCATTGTAGACACAAAACCACACACTTAGTACTATTACTGTAGACACCCTAAAATATCACATTACACTTTCTAAACCTCTCGAAATCATCTCGTAATTACTTCATGGTACATTACGACCACTTTTATCTATTACTCTATTTTAAAATCTTTAACGACATTACATGACATTGTCCCATAATTCTCCTAATCATTCCTATCGCTCGACATGGTCTCAAATTATTAAATATTCACACTATGGACCCTATCACATTCATATCTTTTTCCTATGATTAATTAATTAATCATATCATTTATATTATTGCATTCCCTATTCCATTAGTTAATTTTATTAGCTAATAAATATATCAAAATTAAATAAATCCTACATTATCCATTTACACCTCACCTCTTATCCAATTAATTAATATCACTTTACTAATTAACATCTCAAGTTAACTAGAGAAAATAAATCAATTAAAGGTTAAATCAATTAAACATATGTGCAAGAGGAAAAAATTAGATTAAATCAAATCATGCATTTGAGTTAACTAAACATATCCCACAAAAGCATGGCATTCCAAAAATAAAGTAAATCAATGCAAAATTTAAAAGTCACGTCACTTTTTTGGGTGAATAAAACAAAAAACATGTTATTAATATTTAATTCTAAATATTGAACTCAAGGTCTTGGGCTATTAGTGAGTTACAAGTAGTTTGTAATCATCAACCCAAGTTCCATTCTCATTGAGTTCATTGGATGCTTTCAATAAGTGGCCATGGGGACACCTTGAGGTAGGGGTCGAACTTCTCCATATGGACTAAGTGGAACATAATGGGGCGCTTCGAATGTGGATCACTCGATGGACATTAAGGACCCAAGCCCACCCCCATGTCCCACTTAGAGAAAGTGCTCCTCCACCACTCCAATTCATAGCTCTGGTATAATAAAATCGTTTACCATTCAAAGTTTTGAACTCAAGGTCTTGGGCTATTGGTGAGTTACAAGTAGTTTGTAATCATCAACCCAAGTTTCATTCTCATTGAGTTCATTGGATGCTTTTAATAAGTGGCCATAGGGACACCTTGAGGTAGGGGTCAAACTTCTCCATATGGACCAAGTGGAACATAATGGGGCACTCGAATGTGGATCACTCGATAGACATTAAGGACCCAAGCCCACCCCCATGTCCCACTTAGAGAAAGTGCTCCTCCACCACTCCAGTTCATAGCTCTGGTATAATAAAAGCATTTACCATCCAAAGTTTGAACTCAAGGTCTTGGGCTATTGGTGAGTTACAAGTAGTTTTTAATCATCAACCCAAGTTCCATTCTCATTGAGTTCATTGGATGCTTTCAATAAGTGGCCATGGGGACACCTTGAGGTAGGGGTCAAACTTCTCCATATGGACTAAGCGAGAACATAGCAGGGCGCTCCAAATGTGGATCATTCGACAGGACATTAAGGACCCAAGCCCACCCCCATGTCCCACTTAGAGAAAATGCTCCTCTACCACTCTAGTTCATAGCTATGGTATAATAAAATCATTTACCATCCAAATTTTTAGAACTTGAGGTCTTGGGCTATTGGTGAGTTACAAGTAGTTTGTAATCATCAACCAAAGTTCCATTCTCATTGATTTCATTGGATGTTTTCAATAAGTGGCCATGGGGACACCTTGAGTTAGGGGTAAAAATTCTCCATATTGACTAAGCGGAACATAGCGGGGTGCTTCGAATGTAGATCGCTCGGTGGACATTAAGGACCCAAGCCCACCCCCATGTCCCACTTAGAGAAAGTGCTCCTCCACTACTCCAGTTCATAGCTCTAGTATAATAAAAAGTGTTTATCATCCAAAGTTTGAACTTAAGGTCTTGGGCTATTGGTGAGTTACAAGTATTTTGTAATCATCAACCCAAGTTCCATTCCAATTGAGTTCATTGGATGCTTTTAATAGGTGGCCACGGGAAACTTTGAGGAAGGGGTCGAACTTCTCCATATGGACCAAGCGAGAACATAGTGGGGTGCTCCGAATGTAGATCGCTTAGTGGACATTAAGGACCCAAGCCCACCCCCATGTCCCACTTAGAGAAAGTGCTCCTCCAACACTCCAGTTCATAGCTCTGGTATAGTAAAAGTGTTTACCATCCAATATTTGTGCCAATGGGTTTTGGGTGGATTGGTTAAGATGGACAATTGTGTCCGGATCCACCTAGGTTCAAATCTCGTTGGGCACGATCCCTTTGGGGTGGTTTACCGGTGGTGGTGGGTGTTGCATCACCAATGGTTGTGGCTGGTGGTTTCTCTTGCAATGGAGGAATTTGCATGATTGGCGTTGGCGGCTAGTGGCTCTAAAAATGGCGATGCCGAAAAAAAATTGCATCGTCGGTGTGGGCTCTGTGGTCATGGTTTGTGTTGGATTAATTGTAATATCTTTTCTAAAGAATGTTGTTATATGAGGGGACCCAAGAACCCCGGTTCTAGGCTCCGATAAAAAGTGTTAAACTATCTAATATACATATATATATATATATATATATATATATATATATATATATATATATATTTAATTCTAAATATTCAAAAGCATGTGCCACCTTTTCCAACTCAAAATTAACTCATCCATGTAAGCTCAAATCAATAGATCAACTCCTCAAACAGATTAAAAACTCAATTAAAAAATTCAATCTTGATTCAATTAAATTTAGATTCTAGACAAGATAATTATACAAATCAAGGACTCATCCTTCATCTATAAATCATCACTCATTCTTCTCCAATTATCATATTTGGAAGATTTGAGAATTACATCATCGTTATGTTGGATTATCATTCAATCTCACACACCATTATGTTTTCCAATTGATCATGAATATACAATCAAATCAGTCATTCAATCACTTTTCTCATAGCTGAAATCTACATATTACTTGTGCTCCTACTCTAATAGAGCATTGTATCGCTACTACTCCAATAGAGAATTTTAATCCCACAAAACCAGGGAAAGAATGAATCTTTTGATGAATATAATGCAGTTAAAATTTGTGTTGATTTTGTTTTTCTTGCTTTTCATATTAGTGTCTTCTCATTGTTAACTTGGAAATACATTGGTTTCATGTCAATGAAATCAACTTACTATTATTGAATACAACCCCCTTTTCACTTTCTCTCCTCTCTCCATACACACACATTTCCTCCACCTCATTTTACACATGGTTTTAGTTAAGTATTCTGTGTGGTCAAAAGGCCACCCACGATGGTTAGAGTAGTGTACATATTTCATTATTTTTAATAAATGGAGTTGCCCCATTCCTAATCGTAAGGACCTAGTCCCAGTTGTTAGTGAAATCCCCTCATTTTACCTTACGACAAATTATTTCTCCAATGGTTTGTTGCACCCACCATGGGGGAATATTTTTATGTCCTACACCCTATAACGATCCAAAAATCCTAAAAATCATATATACCAAAAATCTATAAAAAGCAAAAATACAAAAGAAAGAAACCCAAAAATATGAAATCCATTGCTCGAAAACTCACTGCTGATTTCTATGAGTAACCCTTCATATTCCACAATGAATTTTCATATTCTTGGTTGTAAAGTTCCTTATTCCTTAATGAAATATATTTTTGAGAAAAACAGAAGAACGTTGACCAATTTTTCCATGGGAAGCAATATTGGTCCGCTTTCTCTTACACTACCTCTCCATGAATGGTCGAAGGGATCATGTAAAAAATTTCCCAAGTTCAAAGGTAATGACACACAACTTCTGGGAACATATTACAACTTTCATCACCTCATTTGGAGTTCTTGGAGTTGAACATGAAGATGTTTCAATAAGGTTGTTTATGGAGTCACTTTAAGAAAAAAATAGGTGCATAGTTATACCTCTTGCCATCTTGTTCCATAACAAGTTGGGAAGATATTAGAACCAGTTTTGAAGAAAGATTTAAATCATTTGAAGAATTTGAAGATCTTATTATTCAATTGGTCTAAATGCAGAAAGAATCAAATGAACTCATGAGAGACTTTGTGGCCCAATTCAACAGATCTCTTAAAAAAAAGCTATATAAGCTTCACCATTGGATGATAACAAAAAAAGATTCTTCATTAATGCACAATTTCATGAGGTTAGATTCATTATGTGAATATTTTAACCTAAAACTCATGAAGAATCCTAAGATCATGCCATCGAAGTAGAAAATGATTTGATTTTTTCTGGGAAATTGAAGAATCCAAATGGTAAGCAAAAGAGTCAAACCTCCAAAGAATGTGCCACTGATTCTCTTATTCAAAAATTAGCCAATGATGTGCTCTCATTGAAAAAGAAACTTTCATAAGCCTCCATATCATACAATGATGCTATCGGGGAAGATATCCAAATCAAAATTAGAATCATAATAGAAAAAATAGGTGGATGAGAAAGAATATTAGCTCTTGAAGCACCTCTTGTGAATGCCACAGGTGAAACAAGGCCCAAAGATGGATATTATGAGGCTCAATTTGATGATGAAAATAATGAGGCAATTTTAGATATTGATGAGATTGAATCTGATAGAAACATTGGTTTTTGTGAATATACCCCTTATTCTAATGCTGAAGATGATGAAACCATTGTCATTCCTATGTGGTGCTCACTGTTCAAAGGATCAACAGAGAGATAATTCTTGCAAATTCAAATATCCTCAAGTAGCGACTCTACAAAAAAATAATAACAAAATGAGGATCACTTTGCTAACCTCTCCCATGCAATAAATGAATAATAATCCCAAAGTATCCATAATTGCTTCTACATCTTCCAATGTGGGTAAGTCTACCTCTCCTTTTCTAAGTTCTACCCCCATTTCTACATTCAAATGTAATGATATGAATAAAAATAATACTAGTGCCATTCCAATAAGTAGTTAGCCTCTTGCTACTACATCTGCACCTTCACCCTCATTCAAGTCCCAGTTTGACATAATTGAACATGTTAAGAAGTCCAAAGTCCAAATATCTAAGTATGAATATTTGAGAACTCATCCCAAGAAATTGATAAATTTGTCTAAGTCACCGAAGGAAGTGACTCAAATTCATGTTCCAAAAACCTCGTTGCAAAAGAGTTAAATCCCACTCTTTGTGATGTTGTATACCAAAACCTTCTTATCTCCACACCCTCCACTTCTATAAAGTAGAACCCTTATACCTTTCTTTACTAGTAAATGTATATAAATTGAATAACTATATCATTGATTCTGAAGCATTGAATAATGTCATGCCTCGTAAAAGTTGCACGTGCTCTTGGTCTCACCCTCATCCCTATTATTGGTCATTGTTATTCCATAGAGACCAAAGAAGTACCTCTTGTTGGTCAAGTCAAATATATTCAAGTAGCACTTGTGGACTTTCCTGATAAGAAGATCAATCTCAAGATACTTGTGGCAACCATTCTCGCTATATATGGGATGTTCTTTGAGACAAAGCTTCTACTGAGAGACATTGGTGGAGATATAAAGTTAGACTGGTCATTTTCCACCATACCAGTCAAGGGTTCCATGAAGAAGCTCCTTCTAGTAAGAAAAATTAAATATACTATGCAAAAGGAAGATGATCCAAGGCAGACATTATATATCAAGATTCAAGAGGTTGCAAAAATTTAATAACTTCGGAGAAAATGTTGAGATTCCCATTTTAATGGAATATTTCTTGAAGGTGATGGAACCATTTGAGGAACATGATGATGATATAGTAGATCCGGAACTAGAACATGTGCCCTTCCCATTCAACATGGATATTATATCCTTGTTTAAAAGTGACAACGATTAGGTTTCTAATCATCTCTGTGAGTCCCATTATGAAGGTTTTAAAATGAATGTGAAAGTGAGTATGGGGTAGATTTGAAGAAGGAATATGTGCAAGATATTTTAAAGGTTGTAGAAGGAACTAAAGACCCTCAACTCAGTCTTGAAATCTTGACCTATGCTATGACTATGCAAGATAAGTATGAGTCTGTTTTGATTCTTCATTTGATGCACAAATGTTCAATAATGAAATAGAAAAAACGAAGGAGCTCAATGTCCCTCTTGAAACATTGGTTGATGAGTATGAATGTGAAGATGAGTCCTTCTCTTTCCCATTTTGTGAATAAGATTGTATTCATGATGAATGGAAGGAAAAGGAAATGATCGAATCTATCATTGATATATTCATTCACGAAGATAATACATTCATCAAAAAGAGTGATATCGAGGTAAATAATCAGTTAGTGTGTGGGAAAGAGAAACATTTGGAGCATATATTGAACACAAATAAACAAGATGAGTATGATGATGCTGAAAACTTCAAACTGTCTATCAAGAATCATCTCACAAAAATAAAAATCACAAAGAACATGAAAACTCATGAGAATGTTTTCAATGGATAGCATGAGTCTAGTGGTGAACATTGTGAACTGGTATGATCAATAATCAATATTGTGATAGTTTTAAAATGAAGAATGTGAAATCACAAGAACAAGTGAATGAAACAATGGATTGATAACCTGAAATGGACTTTCCAGGAAATGAAAAAAGTGAGCTATTCATATTTGGACCACCTCTAACACTGTCTTTCCTAAGAAGTTGAGGAAGGGGTCTTACCTCATCAAACCAATCAATGGATTTACGGAAAAAAATCATTCGGTGCTACCCATACATGGGTAGCATCTTGTAGACATCAATTTTGGTATCGCTACCCCTCACCCCGCATTCTCTCTCGTTGTCTTTCATACATACATACCTCTCTTTCCTTTCAAATTCCCTTTCCCTCCTAAATTCAATTTATCCCACTTACCATTATTTCCCACCATTTAATCAATCTTCCCTAATCATTCCTAATCACCAAATCCTCATTTAATTTATTTATCCTTCATAAATCCTCAATTTTATCCTTTCTAGGCCACCATTTAATGATTTCACCTCTCTATGGCCTTTATTTAATGTTTTCCACCCTCCACCTACCCATTTACTCATCCTATGCACCCCTAATTCGTCTTAATCTTTCCAAAACCTAATCCCGCCTCTTATGTGATCCTTTTCTTGAGCTCATCATCCATCCTACCATTCAAAAGGATTGGTTTGCAAATCGAGAGGTGACCCATTTGGGTCATTGTCGACCCTATAAAGCCGACCCTACCCCTCCTTTTATAAGGATGCAATTTTGGAGTCTTCAAGATTTCTTGTGATATTTCTTTCATTTGTCACCTTATCTACAACTATTACAGTCATCTTGAAGCTCTATTAGAGATATTATGACCATCTTTGGGAGATTTGAATCCTTCTTTTATCATTTCATGTTTGGGCCCTCTCTTACAACTATCATCATCGATCTTGTGCCGGTTAAACTATCATCATGAGCTCTCTACCTCGAGTCATTCCCATGCCCTATTTTTTTGTCTACAAGTCTTCATTTCAGTTCATCAATTCTCACCCAAGTCTATATCATCCCCAAATCACCATCGACCTGTTTGGTCATCATTGACCCAACCGCCATTTTGTGTGCCTCTCTTTGATTTAAATCCCCAACCATCCAATTTTTGTCTCCACAGTCATCCAACTCTCATATCCTATCATTTTACCCATTTTTTTATCTCGAGTTGTTCTTCTAGTCCCAGTCTCCATTGACCCTCCCGATATCTCACAACTTTGATCGGTCTTCCTTGCATTTTCCATCAATTTTCATAATTTTCTTGCATCTTTTTGTTTGCCTCCTGCAAGTTTCTATCTGCCATCTCGGTGCATCATCGGCTCTAGATATGCATTTTCCATCACTGCTCCAGTTGATCTTCCTTAGTTGCCATTGAATTTCCATTTGCAGGCTCGGGTCACCGTCGACCCACCTAGGTTTGATTTACTTTGTATGTATTTAGATCAAATCTGCATTTTTTCATCTTCATTGCTTTTCATTTTTTTGTCTTATTTTAGATTATGCTACATCCAATTTATCAATATCTGATTTTATCTTATCTTATCTAAAAAGTGGGTTGACATCCATCCTAGGAAGTTCTCACTTCTTGGGACTGACATTGTCACCACCCCACCCATCTATCTACTAATCCCATCTTGTGTTGAGTTCTCTTGATTCACATGCCATCTAGCTCACTATGGAGAAATATCTCTTGTTTTCTCCCATGATACCTTAAACCCGCATATTTGGAGTTACTTATTTTCTTTAGTACTAGTTCATTAATTTGAGAAGGAACGAGGGAATTTGGTCAACACATCTATAGGTGAAAAGGTGCTACGGTGAAAGTGGGTTGTCCCCGCATGTACCATAAGTGATTTTAGGTTTTGTTTCCCTTTCTATTATTTTTATTTTTGTGTGGTGTGTTTCCCCTTCGGTTATGTGTTTCCCTTTACATCGTGTGTTTGTCTTGCTTATATTTCTTGTGTGTTATGTGAATCTACTTTCCTAATGAATAAGGCATTGGTCTATTCCTCGAGGGATAGCTAAGGTTCATGCTTGCTTTGTTAATAATTTTTCCAATCCGAAAAAATTCCCCAAGTAAGATCTAATTATTGTCAGCTAAAATTCTAACATGTAAAATTTAAAATTTTGTTCATGAAAACCAATTCCGCACTTGAAATTCCCTTTCTCAATCAATGTAAACCTTTCATCTGGCCCACATTTCAACTGTGTCATCCTCATTTTTTGAGAGGAAAATGTTAACATAATTTTCAAGTGTTTTTCATGTGAATATAATTTTACCTATCTTGGTTCTTGAAGCTACTGAGATCTAAGAAAGAATAGTGCTACTGGAGGCTTCAAAAGGGCTACTTTTGGTCTTTTTGTCACTTTGGTGAACATCCTCCGAAGCATACAAGGAAAAGTAAAATCATTCAAGAGATGTATGGGAGATAAATAAAGTTTTATAAGGCATTTTAGGAATATTTTTTGAAGAAGATTAAGTTCACGAACAAGTTAAGCAATGTCGGGTCTTTTTGGGCAAGACATTGGGAGATGTAAGTTTCAAAAGAGCTAGTCACATTGTTTGAAATATTTCAGGAGCCTCGTGAAGCTTCGAGAGCTCATATCCTAGGATTTGGAAATTTTACAGAGCCTATTTCATGTTGCAATAATCAAGGAAGAATTATGGGAGTATAAAAATGTAGAAACATGCCCATTAGTGTAGACAAGAGTTCTTCTACAAGGTGGAACTTGCTCAAAATGTTTCAAACACCTCGTGAAGATTTAGGAGCCTAAAAAAATTCAAATGAGGATATTTTCAATACTCTTCATGGCTCACAATTTTTTTGGCCTTTTTTCATTAAAAACTCTTTTTTCCACTCGTCTTATCGGTGCAACGCTTAGGGAAAAATTGAAGGTAAGCTTAAAATTTGTTGAAGAACTAATTTTCATGCCTCCTAAATAGGCTCAATGGATTCATTTGTATTTTTTTCATGAAAATTAATATATTATTTGTTTAAATTTCATTATTTTTTTACTTCGGGAAAAGAAAACATTCCAGAAGCAAGCTAGAGGTGTAAACTATGCTCCGATGCAACAATTAAGTGTTTGGGCACACTTTTGGTGTCCCTTTTCACCCTTGGAATAATTTTGAGGTACAACTAAACCTTGTAAGTGAACTTAAAAACATAACATGAAGTTAAAAAGTGCATGTGAAGGACTTAAGTGATGGTTATAAGTTGTGGTGGGTACCATTTCCCCTCAAAGCGCATTTTTGAACTCAATTTAGACCTTCGGCGTAATTATAAGGTGAAATTACACCCCAATAAGTGCACCATGCTCTCAATGAATGGAATATTTCATGCATACATGTCATACCATGTTAAAAACATAAGAAAAAGCTTCACTATGTGCATGTGTTTGTCATGTTTCCTCCATCCCCCATCCCCCATCCCCATGGCGCATTTTCCAGCCCTCCATGCACCCAAGACGCATTTTTGAGGTGAAATTTCACCCAAAAATTGCACCCAAGTGTGAGGAGGCTTCCATCCTCCATCTCTCACTCTCCCACTCCTCCATTTTCCCATGTGCATTCTCTCTCTTCCACTCCCACCATATAAATTCACTCACCCATGCTCACCACAACTCAAAATCATAAAACATGAACTTAAAAACATAAAGTGACTCCTTGGAATCCATTAAAGAGGTTTTTAAATCTGGTTCACCATGTTCAAACACCAAAAAAATCACTTTTGTGCCCTAACCATCAAAATCTTGTTTTGCTCATAACTTGCAAACCCCAACTCCATTTGCCACAAGATTTTGACTATAGATTCCTCATGAAAACACCTTTGTAAAGAGTTTTTAATTACCTCCATTGATCCAATTAGCCATTTTTTCTAGAAAATAAACCAAAAGATTGCAAAAATAAAACACTGAATAATAATATATTTCTTCTATATTTCAAACATACGGTACATGGCTATTATATAGCCAAACAAATAAAAAAACAACCTTCGAAATAATATGGAAGTTTTACAACTAATATCCCGAGAATAATATTCACGGGTATAACACTCAATCACTAACATATTTAATATTGTACAACTAACCACCCAAACATATATTAGTGAGTTGTTTATTAACAACTTCACTATTACAATAGTAATTACATTTCTACATTTACATAATTACTAACACCCCAAATGAAAACATTAATTTCCTAACATTCCCCCCCTTAGTCTTTACATGGTAAAACATATCTCATTCTTTGATTGTAGCATATCACCTATGAGAGCTCATGATCAACTTCTCAACTGTGCAGCGTTGGGCATGCACAAAACTCACACATTTCTTCTAGTGATGGTTTTCTCCGGCTCCTACCAACAACCTTACCCGATTGGTTTTGCAAGTGTACCAATAAAATTTCACAACTGGTTTTACAGGTTCACCAAAAACCTTACAAAATTAGTTTTACAGGTTCACCAAAAACCTTACAGAATTGGTTTTCCTGGTTTACCAATAACTTTCACATAATGATTACTGCAATACATTTTGATCAATATTCTACAATGTTTCTAAAAATGGATTACATGAGGAATACTCACAAGTGAACAGGAATTTACATCATCTGTTCTTATTTTTCATGTCACACTAAAAATTGAAATCCACATAACACAACTATAACAAATGTCATCATACCAAAAGTGCGGCCCCATTGTTAATGGTGATGAGAGGTTCTATCCGACATCCATCCTCCATTGCCTCAATCCTCCATCGTCATTTTGCTAGCATAGCAGGATGCAAACATGAAGCACATTTGTTTGCACATTGAAATTATTATTTTCTTCCCTCCCACAATGTGAAACACTTTATTTTTTCTTGGACGTCGTGTAACATCGAAAATGCGTAACACACAATTTTTATTGTTAAGACTTTTGACTTCGACTCCAACTCACAATAAACTTTTGACAAGACACTTTCGATAATGATACAACTTTTGACAACAAAAACTCACAAATGACACTTTTTTTTCTTGATTACTTGACAACATGATGGATTTTGACGATGACATTAAAGACTTTATTACCATAAGACTTTGATGACGATAAAACTTTAACACTATATATATATTTAAAATGAGTATTTAAATCATTTCTAAATATTCATATACCATTAACCATTTCTAGAACATTCACTAAGACATTTACAAAGCTATAGAATCAAAACATTAAAGAAACAAACATATGACTATGCAACAAAGAAATGATCACGCCTAGAGTTTGGGAACAAATTACCTAATGATGGCCTATAAACAAAAGAGATTAAGTATAAAAACTCATTACCATACATTGGACTCCACATGGTGAGAAATGAAAGAAACTTGGGTATGCATATAGAATGGAAACAAAAAGTTAAACCCACATGGTAGGGGATGAGGGACTGCTAGGCGAAATAGACCACATGCTTTTGACACATGGAAAGTAAAAATGTAACATATGGGGAAATGAATGGATAGTTTGAAGGAAGTTTCACGTTGTTAAATGTCGGGCATAAGAGAGTAACATATTGGTTGTCAACTCTTGTAAAATGTAGTACTGGAAACATTAATGCTCTTAAATGCAGAATCTTCAGTTGGCAAGAATTTTGAGTAGGCCTCTACCTTGTGCATGTTGTGCAAGCTCACCACCACATAATAGAAGGGATGATTGGTGCATTCAAGAAAAATACGTAGCAAATAAGTATTGACCGTATCCATGCTCCTAAAATCCCCCACCTCTTCCACTTTACAACTTGACTATTGTGCCTTTATATGCATGAACAATCCACGATAGTGACAAACAATACAATAGTAGTCTCACGATAATTCTCTCTCAAATCACAAATCATACAACATATAGTTATTATAACTATAATGAATGCAATTATGATGGATGCATGGGTAGAAACAGAAGAGATGATAGTGGAAATTACATGAGAAGTCACTTCGATTGCAAGCCTCTCCGGATATGTAATACACCACCAATTCTCGAGAAGAACAATGGGCCAAAGCACAAACATGCAAACCAAAATGAATTTTAAATGAAATTCATGGTTTTAGGGAAAAAATAATATGAGGGTTGCCCTTGTAAATAAATTTTTTTCCCATCACACTAAAGACCGAGGAAGCTCACGATACCAAAACTAGAAAATAAACTAGTTTTGCACAAATAAAACACCAAACAATAATATATTTCTTCTATATTTCAAACGTACGATACATGACTATTATATATCCAAACAAATAGAAAAACAACCTTTGAAATAATAGGGAGGTGTTACAACTAATATCCCATAATAATATTCATGGGTATAACACTCCAACCACTAACCTATTTAATATTATACGACTAACCACCCAAACCTATATTAGTGAGTTGTTTATTAACAAGTTCACTATTACAATCATAATTACATTTCTACATTTACATAATTATTAACACCTCAAATGTAATGTAAACATTAATTTCCTAACATTTTTATAGCCATATGCAATTTCCATCCATAAAATAACATTTTCTCAAATCTACAAAAACATAGTGATTGAAATCTTTCAAAAATTGGAGCAAAGCCTTGAAATACAAAATGGAAACTTATAAAATTGATTTCATTCGATTCAACGCACAAAGACCAATTTACATTTTGTAGTAAGCCTCTACCATGTAGCCTACTAAAAATAGTAATTCTGAGAAACCGTTGGTTTCCAGTACCTCAATTCATTCCTCCAAGATCAAAACACTCAAAAATGACAAATTGGTAAAATTGTTAAAGGTAGAACCCCATGTATGAATTACTAAAAATAGTAAGTGTTTTGAATGAGATCAAAATGGTCACACATGTTCCTCCCCTTCATGCCTCACTGATTCCAATCTTCACGGAGGTTAAATCTTCAGTTTACAAGTAAATCCCCACATTTTCGGATGGGGTAAATGTAAGGTGTCTTAGAGTGAGCATGCCATATTTGGAAACATTTGTAAATATCCACCTGTCACTATGTGGTGATCATCTATCAAGAGCTTCCCTCATAGGGGTGATAAGGAAAAATTCATGCTTATGAAGGAATGACAGTTGAATGGTGACTCAGGTAGAAGGAAAACCCTCTTGGTTCCCAATTTTGGTCTCGAGTGTATTTTAATCCGGAGGACATTTCACTTCATCTCATATGAGGTGTTTGATCATAAGGTGGATGACATTGCAATAAATCTCTCTCTCCTTCCTCTACCTCTGTGTTAGAAGGATATGGTCTTACATCTCATTGGTCATCAATTTTCTCAAGGTGACAGAATCAAGGATCATCATGGTTGCATTGTGCCCGAAATTTTTTCAAGTTCATTCCATGTGAATGATCGATTGCGATGGCATGACAATGTTTTAGGGATTGGGAATTTTATTCAAGTGAGGAAGACATCCTTCATTGTTTTCAATGGTCCATTCATCAAGTGCTTCTCACTTCTTATCTCAATGTACCTGACGGGGCTACATGGTTGATCATTCAAGAGGAGGCTTTTCGCAGTGCAGAGGGGTCGAGTTCTTCACTGGAGTCCTTCACTAGAGAATTATTGCGGAGGTCCTCGGGATCAAGATTTCACTTCTTCATGATCAGAGCTTCTTCATCCTTCTTCATTCGAGTTTGGAGCTTCTCCCCTTTTTCTATCTTCTTTTCTCTCGTCTCCTCTCTTTTTCTCAATAATTTTATTTCTTCATTGAGGAGAAAATTTTGTAAATTTTTTTCCTAAGTCACTTCAAGTTTCTATTTCTTCATTTGGAATTTCACTTTAAGTTGAAAAGTTGCATGGGAATGTGAAGGGTCACTGGATTTGGATATATATTGTAATGCTCTCTCCATTCCCAAGGGGATATTTTCTTGTTTTAGGTTAGATTTTCTTAGTTAATAGCTCCCATTTTCTTACTACAGGAAGCAAATGCGACAATTCTTCTATCTTCTTGTCTTATGTTTTCCTCTCCATCTCAACTACTACTCCAGGTAGAGCATTGTAATTCTGCACAACCAGGGAAATAATGAATCTTTTGATGAATGTAATGCAGTTAAGCATTGTATTGATTGTGCTTTTTGTCTTGGTTTGCATATTGGTGTCTTCTCATTGTTAACTTGGAAATACTCTAGTTTTATGTCAATGAACTCAACTTGTTATTTATTAAATAAAACCTCCTCACTTTCTCCCCTCTCTCCACATACACACATTTCCTCCACCTCCTTTTGCATGTGGGCTTAGTGGAGTATTCTTGTGTGATCATCGGTTGAAAGGCCACTCCCAATGGTTAGAGTAGTGTACATATTTCCTTGTTTTCAATAAATTGAGTTGCCCCATTCCTAAGCAGAGAGACCTAGTCACAAAGCATTGGTGAAAGCCCCTAATTTTCCCTTACAAATTTTTTCACTAATACACGTATGTACATAACAATTTCGAATCAAAGACTAAACATTTGTAGGATATTTTCGTGTACTTTATCCTTTTGTCACACCAAGATCAACTTCCAAACTAGTCAAATAGCTAAGTGCACTCATCTTCTTGTGTTTTACTATATTTATCATATGCACTAATTAAATGTGACTTCTTTATATTGTTTCATATGTACTCTCTGGTTTGAATAATGTAGCATTTATTTACAAATTTTATTGCACATTCATTTAACATCTAGTAACATCTAAAAAATATATTGTGTCCTTTTTAAAAGTAAAATAAAACCTTAATTCTATTTTGGGTTGAATCACTTACTATGTTTACCAAAGAGATTTTCCAACTTAGTCTTAGATTTGTGTAAGGAGTCACGCCACCCTAAAAGTGAAACTCGAGTTCAAGAGACACCGATTGACCCATAATATGGCGTGCTTCATCATACACATTAATCATTTTTAGTGTTTGAAAAGGTCAAAGTAGTGCATATTCTTCACTCATTTTAAAAATGGTAAAGTTCCTTATAAAGAAGCACATACGCTAAATATATCCTCTCTAGTTGAAATAATTAAAACCATCAAGAATTACCCTTTTGGCATCCATAGTGAGTACTAATGTTTGTTAAAATAGCCCAATTTGTTTTAAAAAAAAAAATGTTTATGGAAATAATAGTTAAATTGATCGTCTCGATGAGAAAATCAAATGGTGTAATTTTCTTGTGGGAAAAATATATATGCTTTTAAACTTGAAAAATAGGCCTAATAAGGTAGATTTGTATGTGAATTGTTCATGAAAATTGAAGAAGCGATTAAAATGATCGCGTTGAAGAGAAAATCACAATGGTGTAGGTCCCGAGAAAACATTTTTTCAAACTTCTTACTTTAAATTTTTCTATTTTTTTGAAATAATGTAAAAACATTGTTTGTGACGCTTTGGGTTCAAATTTCATCTAGAATCACAAAATTTCACCCTATTCAAAATGCAAGCCCCAAATTTGCTCATCTAGAAATGAAGAAGTGCTTTTTTATTATCTTGAGTGTTAAGTTGAGCTTACAACAAGGTTGCACCCATTTTACTTTGACCAATGGTTGTGGTCTTATAGGTTAAACTCCATGTTTGATGTTTTGATGGTTAATTTTCAATAATGTGGTTTCTCCTTAGTGTTGGTAACATTGTGACAATCATCCTCTTATTATGTGTATTAGTATATTTGAGAAATAAAATTACTTTTTTTCAATGTGTTTGATTGTGTTTTTGTTAACTATCATGAATATTAGTAATTTTGAAGTTGTTTGATGCCCAATATAAAAACATAAACAAATATCAAATATGAGATTTTCATAACATGTGAGATCACAACTTCAATTTTAAATAAAACTAGGTCTTAAATTTTTACAATATAATCTTGAAGTGTGATCCAAAATATTGTTCCAAATTATTCATTCAAAATATATGAATCTATTTAAAAAAGTATAGATCTTAATATTATAATAATTTCTTTATTAAAAATATTTTATTAAATCGTTTAACTAAATTATTATTTTTAAAAATAAAATAACATAGTACAATTATTCAAACAAAACAAATAATATGAGAGCATCCAAAATATAATGAATAATTATGAGGTTGATAAAATTTATAAAATAATACTCTCTAAATAGAATAAAATATATTTTAATAACTTTTATATTGGTTGTAAAGGCAATTGAAATGATCGGCTAAGTTTCAAGGTTTTATTTGATAATTGACCGCTTACCTATGTTTTGTTAAAGTTTCAACAACCAACTTGTGGGATAGACGTTATAAGTTATCAAGAATCTTGAATTGAACGGAGAAGAATATGAGTTCAAAATTGGAAAATATTAATCAAGAGAAATAACTAAATATTCTACTAATATTCTTAAAAAAATTAATATAACATAATGATAGAAAGTTGACATTCCTTCCCCTTACCCAAGTTGAAATTCCATTAAACAATGTAATAATCAAGAGTAATACACTTTATAAAATCACTTATTAAATGTCTTTTATATATATATATTGTTGAAAAAAAAGTCTGGATTTAATCTAGTCTCCTTTAACTTAGATACAAAGGTTAGGGGTTTCCATTATGTGAAAGTCGTCTAAGATATGATTTCGTTTCATCTCTTTTGAAGATATTTTGGGCCTTTGCACTTGTAACAATTGATCCACGATCGGATTTTTAAGAGTCTAACAATTTCACCAATGAGCCAACGACTAATTGGCTAAATAAATATATTGAGAGTTTTATTACACGAGAGGCGTTCTCTGATATGGCAGTAAAGGTAGTGGAGTGCGTTGTTCAATTTTATTCTCGACATTAAATTTGGCCAGTCATGTGATAGTTCATTCATAAATTTTACTTCTATTGGATTGTCACTTAAATAATTTTGTTTATTCTTTTAGAAAAGTCAATAAAAATTTAATATCTATCATAAGTAGATAGGCGCCTCGAAATTGATATCTCTCACGTATTATATATATATATATATATATATATATATATATATATATATATATATATATATATATTTGAAATTATTTATGTTTTTAAATTTGGCGTATATGTGAATATCACTTAGAATTTTTTTGAAATTCAATTGTTTCAAATTCAATATAATGATACAATCAAATTGAGACTCTCTCGAATAATCACTAGCAATCGCATGTGTACAATGCTATGTGAATGCCGAACGGTATATGTTATTTGATTTAGAGGGATAGTTATTACTTTCTCTACATTTCAAATTTGTTACAAATTCATACACATACATTTGCAAATTTTATATCATAAATGATAGCGTTTTGCAAACTATTTTATTTGAACTAAACATGAATACATAAAGACTTCAAGTACATTTACTGATTTATATTTCTCAATAAAAAAATTAATCAAATTTTTTTGATAATTTTTTTAATAAAAATTTCTTAATGGAATGGAAGCGAGTTTCTACTGTAAAACAAAGTTTTAATTTTTCTTTTTAAATATACAATTTAGTAACACGAAATTACTTTTCCAATCATTTATTAATAATGAATTGGAACATATAAAACCTCTCAACTAATTACTATAATATATAAAAAATTCAAAATAGACACATCGATATAAATACAACGATTTAGCCCGGAAATAAAGCATAAAAGTGAGTCGTCCTATAGGTTACCCGTCTCTTTATTGCTCTCTTCTACGTCTCCTATTCTTGCCGTGAAAGGAAGGTATAACTAGTAGTGGCAATTATTTCTCGTCCTTTTCAAAACCAAACAACTCAGCCATTTATTGCCATACCATTCGTTTTTATTTTTCAATTGAGGAACTAGTATCATTAATGACTAAGGGTCCCAAATTGACCCGGGAAGACCAAAAAAACATGTATCATAAACATCATGTTGTTAAGAGGGCCCAATCCGCCTGCTAGTTATTTGGTGGTTGTATATTTACTCATTTCATTTTGCTTGTTTCAAGTGATAACTAATTAATATGGTTATTTGTTTTGAATGGCTCCTTATGAGAAAGAGACAGAGTGTGTCTTTTTAAAGATCTATGAAAAGTGTGTCTATTTATTGCGAAGGATTTTGAAATGTAAGTTATAGTTATGACTAGCACTTGTTTTGAAAAGATGTGTGAGGATTATGTGGATAGTAAAATATGTGAATGTTGTTTATTACAAAGTTTTAAATAAGGCTTATATTCGATCGTTTTCTCACTATCTTTTAATTTTATAGTACAACATAATATAGACAATTTATATTAAAGGGAGTGTTAAATATGTTTTTCTTAATTTTCCCAAACATCTTTTAAATTATTTTTTTTAATTTTTAAATTTTGTTTTATAATTTTTTAATCATGCTTGTGAGAATTGATTGATTCAATACGAGAAATGACTCCCTCCCCCTCATCCACCCTCCCACCCCAAAATAAATAAAGGTGGAGTGTTATTTTAGTGTCTAATTTATCATGTTGCTTTTAGAGAAGTGTTCACATCACAAGGGATACACACAATGAACAAATTTGAACATATGAATTTTCTATCAATATGAGCCACTTCCATTACAACCTCACCTCTGGTGGCATAAGGATCGTGATATATTGGGGTTTATATGTTAATGCGCCCTAGGCAAACTAATTAGTGCGAGATTGATTTTTTGACAAAATGTTGATCTTTAGAGTTGTCAGAAAGCAATTCTAAGATGCATTGAAGAGGCATGTCTAAGTCTTGCATCCGGGAATTGATTGATTTAATAGTAAAGAACGTCCATCCAAAAACACGTTTGTGATCGCATGTCATAAAACACAACCAAAACTTACGTGGTTAGGGTGTTCGATGTAGTGCTCCATTTGTTCAAGAACATCTTCCCAAAAAGCCATTTTGCACATATCCTGCAATCATTATAGTCCATGAGGCCACTTTTTTAGGCATTTTATCGGTCATTCCTTGTCCCTTGTGTCACATCCCACATTGGGAATCGGGTTCCCCAAATTTGACGTCTGCGTAAGCCGTCGATAAGGTGGATTAGATTAATAAAGGTAATTTCTAGCAGGTACACCGAATAAAGATTAGTGTAAGCTTTACATTAATAAGGTTTGATTAACTACCGTGAGTCTTAACTCGCATTGACATCATCTATTAAATTATTTGTAACTTTATGTAGGATACTAGTATGCTTAAAATGCAATATGAAGATATACAATTTTATTATGGTGGATGGTTCTAACCTTGAAGGTCTCGCTATGTGTGTTAATAAAACAAGGTGTTCATTATCTGTATTGAGTATGATAATCTCGTTATCAAAGAGACCTTGGAATGCCACTATGTATCGACTACACACTGGGCTTGTCTTTGAAACGATGTCTAATAAGGAATCATTGCACCAGAAGGGCATATGATTATGTCGTAAACCCGTCTCTTATCTTTTCATTATGTGTTTGATATGTATATGTACATTTTGTACTTCTAACATTGACATTAGTTGATAGTTAGACCACCTTAGCATTTAATAAGGTAGTGCGACAATTCATTATAGTGTGCATTCCATAATTATATTGTTTGGTTTGCCTAGAATAATAAATGATCATGCACTTGTTGATATACGATAATGTTATCAACATTGAAGGATGATATATAAACATCTCGTGTTGTCGGGATATTATATGGTATTATATATATTATAAGAGGCATTATTAGTGTTGTTGACTTGGCAAAAGAGGTATGATTTGTTTATAACTCGGAAAGTCAATATGATTTGTTTGAATGGACATTGAAAATATTATTGATGACTTGATATAAAATTTTGTTTTGATCGATTTAAGGGACATTATTATTGTAAATAATGTTATTCGGGGTAGTGGTACTTATCTTGATGAACAATAGATTTGATCCTCAAATTCAATATTCATTGTGATTATTAGGCATTACATGTTTGGATTTTATAACACTCCAAAGGTAAAGGTTGAAAAATTGTCCGTATTGTTTGACTTGGATTTTCGTATTTATCCTAGGCATATAAAGGTTGTATAAACCTTGCTTTGATTTTAACAATATGATTATTTAATAATAATTGTTGGGGTTAGCACAAGGTTGTCAGATAATATATCGATCTAAACATACATGCAATGAAAGCAAATATTCTACCAGAAGAATTATACAAAACAAGAGATATAAATCAACACCAGATTTAACGTGGTTCACCCAATGTGGGCTATGTCCACCAAGAAACAAGCCAATCTATTTTCCAAAGCTTTGACAACATATACAATTGAAGATTTACAATCTTCCACACCTCTCAAATGTACAGTACTTTGTTTCTCACAAGCTTTTGCTTCTTCTCCAAGAATTCTCTCTCTCACAATTATTCTCACAATAATCATCAACTTTTGCAAGTTCTTTTTAATTCTTACTTCTAAACCCTAGCTTTCATACTTATATAGGTGTATACAAACTTAGGGCACTTAGCCATGAAATTACAAACAATATATTTTCTTTAATACTAAGAATAGATATAATTCGCGAGTTAAATAAAACACTCCCGCATACAGTGTAACCGACGCTGGTTATCCCTAATCGATGTCGCCTTCTTCTTTCCCGAATGATGCTTTGGTCATAGGTGACCGATGCCGGTCCCTCCATAAATGATGTCGGTTACTATGTTTTCTAGCAAGTTTCATATTACATGCTAATCTGAAGTAATTGAGCTCCAAAACTCAATAATCTCCCACTTGGAGATTAATTACTACACCATACATATACAACATCATTCTTAGATCCTCCCTTAGCTTTGTTTCTTTCTCTTCAAGTCTCAAACTCAAAAACCAACAAAAGTGGAGTGTAGCTCCAACTTCTCCTTTGTTAATGGATTCATTAGCATATCCGCGGGGTTCCCACTTATATGAATCTTTTCTAGATTCAACTGGCCATCCTCCAATACCCGTCGTATGACGTGATACCTCAACTGAATGTGTTTTGTTCTTGAATGAAATGTTGAGTTCTTTGCCAAATGAATTGCACTTGTGATTTTCATTGAAGAATTTGTAATCATCTTGCTCCTTTCCCAACTATTTCATGAACCTATTTATCCATATCATCTCCTTGCTAGCCTCTGTAGCTACAACATACTCTTCCTCTGTAGTAGACAAAGCCACAACCTCCTCGCAATCTTGAAATTGAGCTAATTTCCATCCCATATACTGTGAAAATATATCAAGTAGTGCTCCTTCTACCATCCAGGATCTCTCGCCATATCTCGAATCAACATAGCCACATAATGAAATATCCGGACCTCCATAACATAACGCATGCTAGATGTCCCTTTCAAATAAATGAGTATCCATTGGACTACTTTCCAATGCCCTTTACCTGGATTAACCATATATCTACTCATAACTCCCACTACCCGTGCAATGTTTGGTTTGGTAAAACCCATAAGCATACATGAAACTCCCAATTGCTGAAGCATATGGCACTCATATCATGTATTTGATCTCCTCATGTGATGAAGGACATTGATCTTTGCTCAATTTGAAGTGTCCAGCCATATGTGTAGAAATAGGTTTTGCATTATGCATCTTGAACCTTTCTAATACCACCGTAGATATAATCCTCCCGAGACAAATACAATTTCTTGTTCTTTACTCTCTCTGTATTTTGCATGCCAAGGATTCTTTTTGTAGCTCGTAAATCCTTCATAACAAATGTGTGAGCTAGCTTTCCCTTAAGCTCACCAATGTCCTACATATTAGATCTTGCAATAAGTATATCATCCACATACAGTAACAAAATAATATAGTTCCCACTTTCAAGCTTCTTGAAATAAACACTATGGTTAGATTCACATCTCAAGTAGCCATGCTCATGCATAAAACTATCAAACCTCATGTACCATTACCTTGGATCTTGCTTGAGCCCATATAGACTCTTTTTCAATTGCACACACTAATTTCTCCTTACCCTTGACTTCATACCCAAGCGATTTTTGCGCATATAAATCTCTTCATCCAAATCACCATGAAAAAATCCGTCTTCACATCTATATAGATACGAATAGAAATCATTTTTACAACAGAGAAAAATATTTCACCAAATTCAATACCTAATTTTTATGCAAATCCCTTTACTAAAAGCCTTGCCTTGTACCTTTTTTATGTCCACCCTCTTCTTCCTTGATCCTGTAAACCCACTTGTTCTGCAATGTCCTCTTACATGTTGGCAACTTAACCAAATCCCAAGTCTGGTTCTATTCCAAGGAGTCCATCTCCTCATCCATGCCATGCTCCCATTGGACATGGGTCTCATCCTATCACATTGCTTCTTACATTTTTTTTGGTTAACCATATCATCAATAATAATAAGATAGAGAAGGTGTAAATATTTGTAGAGGTTTACTTACCCTTTGTGACCTTCTCATAGGAGTTTGGGGTACCAGAGGCTCATTCTGAACCTCCTAGACACTTGTTTCTAATTCTGCCAGTGACTGACGTCAGTCACCTATAGTCGATGCCGGTTACGCTAACCAATTCCAATTTAGATCTTCTATAGCCGATACCATTTCTGGATCGATGTTGGTTAGGGGGTCAATCAACACCATTCTTGTGTAACCCTGTCGGTATTACTTTTAAATCTGAGAGTTCATTTTCATTCACAAACTTCTCAACCGATTCGTCTTTGGGTACCAAAATTTGATCCCTATACATTCTCTTTTCATTCTATTCAATATCATGACTCTAATAATTTTTGAATTCTCTAAATCCCAAAAATGGAATCCAAAATCACCAAATCCGTAACTAATGAAAGTGCATCTCTTAGATTTTGCATCCAAATTTTTCTTATTTTCCTTATCCCTATGCACAAAAGCTTCGAACCAAAATTTTTAAGAAAATAAAGATCTACCTTTTTTCTCGGTCAAAGCTTCCTCTAGTATTCCTCCATCTAGTGAACGTGAAGGCCCATGATTAATCAAATAAACCGATGTATCAACCGCTTCTACCCAAAACTGCAAAGGCAATCTATAATGTATTCTCATACTTCTAGCACGTTTCATGATTATTCTGTTCATTCTTTCTGCAATGCCATCATCCTCGTGGTGTTATTGGAACCGCTTCTTTCTCTACGTATCCCATTCATCGAACAATAATAATTGAAATCCTTCTTCTGACAATATTCACCACCATTGTCAGGATCTAAGGAATTTTAACTTTGAATTTGATTCATTATTAACAAGGGATTTCCATCTTTTAAAAGTCTCAAAAATATTATATTTACGTTTAATACAATAAACCCATACCTTTCTTATAGCATCATCAATGAAAGTAACATAATACTAGGATCCTCTATAAGAAGCTACTTGAGTTTGTCCCCACACATCCGAGTGTACAAGCTCCACTTCGATCCTTCTTAGTTGCCCCAACTTTGATAAATCTCACTCTCTTTTGCTTTCCAAAGACACAATGCTTACAAAAATCAAGATCTAAATCTTTCAAATCGATAACTTACCCTTAGACTTTAAGATCTACATTCATTTTTGACTCATACGGTCCAACCGATTATGCCACATACATACATCTCGAATTTGAAGTAGATAATGTAGAAAATAAATCAGTAACATAGGTAGATAAATATAATGTTCCTACCTTCTTACCTCTTTCCACAAAAAAAGCACCCTTGGTGACTTTCTAAGAGTCTCACGTGAATGTAACCATGTAACTGATTCACCTAGTTGCCTTGCAAAAAAATAAGATTCCTGCTTGAGGCTTGGCACATGCTTCACATCTTTCAATAACCAAGTATTTCCATTTTACAATTTTAGATGAACTTACCCTTTACTAGTAATACTAAAAGGTTCATCATCACCCAAATAAACATGCCCACAATTGCCCTAAACATAATTTATGAAATAACCCTTATTAGGGGTTACATGGAAAGAAGCTCCTGAATCTAAAACCCATGATTTAATTCTATTATCTAAAGAAAGAATAAGAGCATCTTGCATTACCTTTGCTGCAACAAGATTTACTTCTTTACCTTTTTCTGGTTGTTGGTTCTCTTTATCCTTTGACCGACAATATTTCTTCATATGTCATTTCTTTCCACATTTCCAACAGGAATTCCCTTACCTGTGGATTTAGATCTATTATCCCTTGACTTTGATTTCCCATTACTCTTACTCTTGGATATCTTCTTTTGCCCCCTTGCTTTCTACATTTAAAGAATTCCTAGATGATGACTCCTCTATACTCTTCTTGTGAATTTCTTCATTCAAGATTATACTAACCACATCATCAAAATTCAAAATATTATTAGTAGATGTTGTATTACTAACAGCCTTTACCAAGTTATCATAACTATCGTGCAAAGAACATAAGAATAAAAGTGCTTTCACTTCATCATCAAATAGTATATCAACCGATTTTAACTCGATCTAAAATCATTCAAATGATTAGATGCGTATCAACCTTCATGCATCTTAGAACTAAATAGTTTCTTCATCAAATAAAATTTATTTGAAGCACTAGGTTTTTGATATAAATTGGCAAGATATTTCATTAACCCTACCGTAGAAGTCACTTCATAATATTGGAAGCCATGGATGCTTTGTCAGCTCAATCTTATAGATCCCAAAGCCTTTCATCAGAATATTCCATTCTTCATCACTCATCTTCATAGATCTAGACTTCTCATCCAATGGTAAATACAAATCTCTTTAATATATATAATCCTCAATATGCATCTTCTATAATTGATAATTTTAGTCGTCAAACTTCTCTACCTTGTATTTTTATCTTTTGCCATTGTTATAGCTCCCACTCAATCAAAAAACCCTCTGTGAGTAAATATGTCAACACATAAAACCCTCAAACAAAGCTCTGATACCAGTTGTTGGGGTTAGCACAAGGTTGTACAAATAATATATTAGATCTAAACATACATGCAATGAAAGTGGATATTCTACCAGAAGAATTATACAAAATAAGAGATATAAATCAACACCAGATTTAATGTGGTTCACCCAGTGTGGGCTATGTCCACCAAGAAACAAGCCAATCTATTATCCAAAGCTTTGACAAGATATACAATTGAAGATTTACAATCTTCCACACCTCTCAGATGTACAGTACTTTCTTTCTCACAATATTTTGCTTCTTCTCCAAGAATTATCTCTCACACAATTATTCTCATAATAATCATCAACTTTTACAAGTTCTTCTTAATTCTTACTTCTAAACCCTAGCTTTCATGTTTATATAGGCATATACAAACTTAGGAAACTTAGCCATGTAATTACAATCAATAGATTTGCTTTAATACTAAAAATAGATCTAATTCTCGAGAGTTAAATAAAACACTCCCGCATTGGGTAATCGATGATGGTTAGCCCTAATCGATGCTTAAGTTAGCCCTAATCGATGCCGGTTCCTCCTTTCCTAACCGATGTTTGTTATAGGTGACCAATGCCGGTCCCTCCATAAGCAATGTCGGTTACTGTGTTTTCCATCAAGTTTCATATTGCATGCTAATCCAAAGTAATTGAGCTCCACAACTCAATAATATTTGTATTGAGATACTAATTGAGGATTAATTATGGCATTTTTAATCCTTACATGAACCTTTGTACTAACCGTAAAAGCGAGGTAAATGATTTTAATCAAAGGATCATTATCTTATTTGACCTTGGTTTATATGTAGATAGGTAGTTAAAATCATAACATATGCATGTATTATTGATTGATTTCACCCTTTGTGGGTTATGAATTATTTAGGCATTATTACTTAGTAGAATTTGGGAACATTATTATTAAAAGGGGATTATGACTTTTTGGAGCACTCATTTCTGTTTTGTATAGGAGTGTTCTCAAAAAACATTTAAAACCCTAGCTGAATTGTTGCATGTCGCTTATGGGAGGGGTTGTTGAACTTGTCTTTTGCACCATCTTTAGTTGGGAGCAACACTAGTTGTTTATAAATACATATGTTGAAAAATTAGAAGTTGAAAGTTTATAAAATTCCTTTCTAGACATAGCTAAAATCAATTATTCATGGGGAAAATATCCACAAAAGGAAGGATTGATCTCGGAAGATGGAGTTCAAGGAGATGTTGGGTTCCATCTGTGCATTTCAAGTGTGGTTTATTTTCCTTACACTAATCAATAGTTAATAATAATTGATGCATGAGCTTTCTTTGTTTGATAACATACACATATACACATGTGTTATTTGTTTTTGTTTATGGATTGAATACTTTCTTAATATATGCTCCCTGAATACACAATTGTATGCTTTCGTGTATAGCTTGGCATATACGGGTAAGCCTCCATAATTCATTATATTCTCTATTTATACATTTGGAAAATAAGTCCTTATGATATGTTGTGGATGTTTTTCTATGATGAACCTTATATTGGCCATGAAGGAACTACGTTGATTATTTGGAAAAAAATCCCGATTTATCTCTTTAAAACTAAAAACTACTTAAAATTGGCCATGAAGGAACTATGTTGAAATATTGGAAAAAATTTTGATTTCTCTCTCTTAAATTTGAAGATGACACTCTTCGTTGAATGAAATAGAATGTTATGTTTCTAACCCTAAATTATTGGATGTAAAATGATGAAACTTGGAAATAATTGATATCTTCTATTATCTTGAAGGAAACATGTTTATGCACAAATTATTAATGGATAATGCTTAATGAAAGGGAATGGAATCATGTCATCTCATCTTTGAGTTGAACCAAAATATGTCAAGGTACTCACTTGAAAGATAGAAGAAATTAATTTTATTTTTTATCGTCGAATTATTCTTTCTTCAATAAAAGAAAGGCTTAAGGAAAGATCATCATGAAAATATGATTTTTTGAACTATTTACATGGGAAAAGTATATTATAGAGTTATATGTTTCTTATGATATCTTGTTTGTTTTTTTATAAAGAGAAGAATTTCCTAATGGGGAAAGGTTGAGTATACTTGTATTTATTTGGGTATCAAAAGGAACTACTACTCAAATTCTATTGTTTTCTATAAAATAATTGTATCCATTATCCGAGGTTCACTTACATGGATGGTTATGTTATGCTTATGTAATACTCATGCTAAATTTGAACTTATTAGAAACTAGATCTGTAAACATGGTAAATATGAAAGACATGAATAAAGAACTATATATGAGGAGGTTATTGAGTTAACAATGAATGTGATGATATATTCCTTGACCTATATTTGTTATTATACTTGCTAATCTCACAGTTGAGCCTAATATTATCATTATGTTTATTATAATAGATGTGAACCAAGATCATCATGGATGCCCATATTAATTAAGTTTAACTTTGGTATCTCTATTAATCGTTATTCCTATTTTGAGGTTGGGACACGGTAGATTAGGAATATTGTAGTTTTCATTCAATAATTATGTATTCAGAAATAAAAAGATCCCTCTATATTAAAATATTGATCTTATCATGAAAATTTGAATAAATATATTTGAGACCATTGGAACTCCCATCTTGAGGATTCCACTAGAGGTTTTGATGTAGAGATCCAATTACCTTTCCATGCATTCCTCAAGTTATTAGTAGTTAATAGTATTCATTTGATCAATTCATTGTTTTGCATGTATTAATTCTAGATTCAAGAATGGATAAAAGTGCAACATTTGACCTCTCAAGCAAAGATACCACCCTATCAACACCACATGCTTCTCCTTTTTCATAGATAAAGACCAATACAACCGATAAAACAATCCAACTCTTTACAACAATTTAATTCTTCCCACTTACCTTCTATGAACATACCTTTACTAGCTTCTTTGTCTTAGCTCTAAGTCAGTCAATCTTGACCTTTATCCTTTCAAGGATCCTTCACTTCTCATTACCTACAAGCACATGTTCATTCCCACATAACAACATCTATTATTTATGCTAGAATCCATCAAATTCAACACTACTCTTTGACTTGTCCCAAGAATCTCCTAAGGAGTTCTCAAACCACTGTGGTTGGAAAACTTATAGTTAGAAGGGTTTAAAAACATCCATTTCAAGTTGAAAACATGCATAAAAACCCTTTAGGGTCATCATAATGTGGGAAATTTTTATAGATCATCTCCTTGACCTTTACCTTCAAAACTCACTTTTGATTTCCAATACTAATGACTCTTTCTAGCCCCTGTTCTCATACACTATCAACCACATAACTTTCCTTGAATGGGATTCTTAAGCATGAACTATATCTTTTTAGGCACCCATTTTCCTCTCCTATATGTCCAAGGTTTCAAGATTCAACTCCAAGTGTGAACACAATTTCATTTGTTAAATGACTAGCTTTTCTAAACCTTACTCGTGTTCATTGTACCTCTAGGAAATTGTTAGAGAAATCTCCAAATTTAACCGGTGGACATTCAAAATAATTTCAAAATATTCAAATAGATCTTGCTACATTGGTATCTTACCAATTTCAAGACAAAACTCAATACTCGAGGCTTCAAATATTAAACCATAGGTCGGTGACATAGTTAGCTGAGATGGACACATTTTGGTGTATCTTTTTATCATTCGATTCAAGGCTCTAGATTTTGCCTAAAGGCCTATTTTCACCCCCTCCACAATATTATTTTAGTAGTGTTGAGCTTGACACAAGGTTTGGTCGGTTTCTACAAGATTTTATGAAAAACATACATGCACAAGACAAAGATGAAACCCTTAGTGACAATACACTGAGATAGGATTTGTTTCAATATAAAAGAACTTATCTAAGGGTTGTGATTAACTCAACCACCATTTCCCGAGGTTTTCTTCGTGCTCAAAGTTATCACTCACACAAATCTCGGTCTGCTTAACCCCAATGCACGGTCATTGGCTCTAGGTTAATAAAACCACATTTTCCATAGTTTATCACATGAAAAGAACTTGTTCAAAAGATTCAATATTTTTTATGGTATACAATGACTAAGCTCAAAGGATATCCAATATGCAATATTTCACCACATTCTCTTATACCTCAAATCAGTAAAAAACATGGCACCTAAATTTTGTTCACCATCACTTGAATGGTTTTCAACATGCCATAAAATATCATGGAAACTCATCTATAAGAGCAAACCATATCCTTCAAACTTATTTCAAAGCTACATCATTCACTAGTATAACACTCATTTGAAAAAAAAATTCCTTCCTACATATTCACAATTAGAAGTATCAATAACAATGCATAGCCACAAATCCCTCCTAACAAAATTTCATACTACAGACTATACATCACACCTCTAGCATTTCAATGAGCTTACTATAAGTGCAAAGAAGAACCACAAGATCACATAGCATGATTATTTGATTTTAGAATTCATCATAGCCAAGACAAGATGTTTTCAAAACCAAATAGTGTTGTCATATTACTAGATATACTTCTATGCAAATTCCATGTTTCTCAGATATCCTCTTCCTCCTCTCCACGAGGAATAATGGTTCTAACCGACTCCTCTCTACCATATACTCAAACCCCTCTCTTGCATGTAACTCCCAATTAAATAGTAATCGCCTTTCTAGGAGTCATGATAGCTCATTATGCCTTTACTAGCCAAAATAGGCGCTTTTACCACATTTGCACACATATAATGACTCTTGTGCCAACTACTAATCCTATGACACCCCACCCACATATCTAATCTATAAAATAACCCTACAATACCTTGACAAGCCATAACCCTTTATTTTCAGCCTTAAGACAATTAGACACAAAAATGGAGGGAAAGGTTTGAATTTGAAAATTCAAATTTTAAGACTCAACCTAGACCTCCTAACTCAATCAATTTGATCTTATAACAAGGAAAATTGTCCTTTTTGTAACTTTTCAATGATTCTCCTGCATCATACTCCCAAGGCAGAAAAATATGTCCATGTACTTCCTTGCATCAACTTGTCTTTATCTTCTTTACATGACTTTGATCTTCTTTCCATTCCCTCACTGTCCTTGTTGACTTTAAGACCACATGGGTCCCATACTTGCTTCTTTAACCTTGCATCTTCCTTGAAATGTTTGCTTCCCTTCTTGATTTCCTTCACCATCTTCATCATTTTAAATCCTTCACCAGATTCACCTAAAAATCAAACACAAAAGCAACAAATATGCATTGTATTTCATGCCTCATGGTGCTTTATCCACCTATCTATAGTATTTGTTCCTCCCGATTTCATCATTTTTCTTGCTTAAATGGATTGTATGCTGCCCATAAGCTTCATCCTTCCTATTTTCATGATCTTCATCTTCCTCATAAACCGATTTTTCCTCTTTTAGACCCTTTTCTAGGTCCACAAGCTCTTCATCACGAGATTCTTCACTCTCACTTTCATCTCTCTTTCCTCTCACATCACTATCTCCATCTTTCTCTTGTTTCCCTTCCTCAATCAAGCTTCTACAATCTCTTTTCTTCTCATCTCTTTCTTATTTCTCTCTTCATGTTCTTTCTCAATCAATTTCTTATGCACTATACCTCTATTATTGTTTTCAATCTACAAAAACATGTCCAAAGCCTCATCAAAGACATCATCATCACCTCCTTTATCTATATCATACCTCTGCGCCTCGCCAATTTTATTTTCTTTTTCTCTTTCTCTTTATCTATGTACCGCTTTTCTTGAATTTAAACAAAAACCAATTAAGTTCCATCACCAAAATCATATTTCCAAAACTCATTCCTTTCCTTTCAACATTTAATGCACACATTTATTCATCATTTACTAGTCTATCTTCATCCAAGTTTGAGTATTCACAATGAAACAATTGTCATTTTATACTTGAAATGGTTCACATACCTCATGAAAAACCTACTATGCTATTGTTGCACCTTTATTGTACTCTTCCATCCTCTAAATTCTCTCGTACACAAGCTATTTGATATATTATTCCTTCATCTTGATTGCATGCTTCTTCATTTTCTTTAGTTTCTTCTCTTCCTCCTTGATGATCTCTTTCAACTGCATCCTCTGGTTCCTCTTGACAATTTGAGCTATAGGCCATTTGACCCTTATTTTTATCACGAACTCCAATCCATATCTTTCTCTCACTATCAACTCCTCTAGTTTTTGTACATCCTCTCTTAATTCTTTCAACTCTCTCTCCATCCATGCCTCTAGTCTTATTTTTTCCTGTCTCTTCTTCTGATCTTCTATCCCATTTCTTTCTCTCTCCTTATTTCTTATCAACTTCACCAACTCCACCAATAATTCTTCTTTGTCTATCCTTGCCTTTGTCTGCTTCACCTTGAAATTTCACAATCACACAACTTCATAATGTCTTCTTAGTAATCAACTACCAACTTTGCATTCAAAACACAATATCGTGCTCTAATAACAAATGATGTAGAGCTCCAATTACCTTTCCATGCATTCTTCAAGTTATTAATAGTAAATAGTATTCATTTGATCAATTCATTGTTTTGAATGTCTTAAATATAAATTTAAGAATAGCTAAAAGCATAACATTTGAACTCTCAAGTAGTATACCACCCTATCAACACCACATCCTTCTCCACCGTCATCCATAAAGACCAATACAAATGATAAAACAATCTAGCTCTTTTACAACACTTTAATTCTTCCCACTTACCTTATATGAACACACCTGTACTAGTTTCTTTGTCTTAACTCCAAGTCACCGAATATTGAAGTTTAGACTTTCAAGTATCCTTCAATTATCGTACCTATATCACATGTTCATTCCTACAAAACAACATCCATAAATTATGCTAGAATCCATCAAATTCAACATCTTTGCTCTTTAACTTGTCCCAAGACTATCCCAATGAGTTCTCAAACCATTGGTGGTTGTAACACTCATGGTTGGAAGGATTTAAAAACATCCATGTCAAGTTGAAAACATGCACAAGAACCATTTAGAGTCATCATAATGTGGGAAAAGTTTTATAGATCATTTCCTTTACCTTTACCTTTACCTTAAAACTCACTTTTTGATTTCCAATGCAAATGACTCTTTCTAGCCCTAGTCTCATACACTCACAACCATAACTTACCATGCATGGGGTTCTCAAACACAAACTATATCTTTTTAGGAACCCGTTTTCCTCTCCTCTCTATGTCCAAGGTTTCAAGATTCAACTCCAAGTGTAAACACAATTTCCTTTGTTAAATGACTAGCTTTTCTAACCCGTACACCGTGTTCACTTTGTACTCCAGGAAAATGTTAGAGAAATATTCAAATTTACTTAGTGCACATTTAAAAATATTCTGAAATATTAAAATAGACCTTTTTATAGTGGTATCTTACCAATTTCAAGCCAAAACTTAATACTACGAGGCTCCAAAGATCAAACCCTAGGTCGGGTGTGTTAGCTCGAGATGGACAATTTTTGGTGTATCTTTTTCTATCCTTCGATTCAAGGCTCTAGATTTGGCCTAAAGAGATGTTTTGAATCCCTCCAAAATATTATTTTAGAAGTGTTGAGCTTGAAACAAGGTTTGGTTAGTTTTTATAATCTTTTATGACAAACATACATGCACATGACAAAGATGAAACCCTTAGTGCCATTGTAAGGAGATAGGATTTGTTTCAAGATACAAGAACCTATCTAAGGCTTGTGATTAACTCATCTACCCTTTCCCAAGGTTTTATTCATGTTTAAACTCATCTCTCACAAAATATCAATTTGTTTAACCCCTAATGCACAATCACAATCTCCAAAGTTAGCACAATCACATTTTCCATAGTTTATCACATGCAAGGAACTTGTTTGAAGGTTTCAATTTTTTGATGTGGTCTACAATGACTAAGCTCAAAGGATAGCTAGCATGCAAGATGTGAGAATATTCTCTTATGCCTCAAACTGTACAAAACAAAACACCTAAAGTTTGTTCACCATCACTTGATTGGTTTTCAACATGTCATAAAAGATCATGGAAACTTATCTACAAGAGCAAGCCATATCCTGCAAACTTATGTAAAGCTACATCGTTCACTATATAACACTCATTTGAACTAAAAATAATTCCTTCCTAAGTATCAATAACAATGCATAACCACATTCCCTCCTAACAACATTTCATACTACATGACTATACATCACACCTCTAGCCTTTTAATGAGCCTACCGCAAGTACAAAGAAGAACCACAAGATCACATAACATGATTATTCAATTTCAAAATTCATCACAATCAAGACAATAAGTTTTTAAAACCAAATAGTGTTGTCATATTACTAGATATACTTCTATGAAAATTCCATTTTTCTCGGACCTCCTCTTCCTCCTCTCCATGAGGAATAATGGTTATAATTTACTCCTCTCTACCATATACTAGAACCCCTCTCTTGCATATAACTCCTAATTAAATAGTAACTTCCTTATAGGATTCATGATAGCTCATTGTGCCTTTACTAGCCGAATAGGTTGTTTTTTCCTCATTTGTACACATATAATGACTCTTGTGCCAACTAATATTCCTATGATACCCCACACACACATATAATCTATGAAACAACCTTACAATACCTTGACAAGCCATAACCCTTTATTTTCACCCTCAAAGACACTTAGACACAAAAATGGAGGGAAAGGTTTGAATTTGAAAATTCAAATTTTAAGACTCAACCTAGACCTCCTAACTCACTCAATTTGATCTCATAATAAGGAAAATTTTCCTTTTTGTATCTTTTCAATAATGCTCCTACATCATGCTTAGTACTAGATCAAAATTAGTTATACATAGTGGCTTATTGTACTTTCTATATGGGAAATCACATGAAGGAAAGGCCCTCAATTGATGTATGAAGTGTTGTAAAAACTACTTATGTGTTATTATGATGTTTACAAATAATACTACCTATATTATATTAGTATGAGTATTTAAAGGGCTACTCAACACTTTTGGATCTATTTTCGAACAAACGCCTTACAAAAAGTTTTCAATAAATCCTTATGACATGGTCTCCTTGTGGACGTAAAAATATACCTTTTTATTAGTTAGACGAATTTTTTAATTTATTTATAATTTCCAGCCTTATAAAACACATGGGTATGATTAAAAAGGTGGTTGTTATATCTATCCATATGAATATATTGCATGGAGAAAGAAAGAACCTATAATGGCCAATATAACTCCTCAATGGAATTATAACGATTTGAATATCCCCATATATGTTTGAAGTAAAAAGGGGTTTCCAAGAGCTTAGTTTTTAATGAAATAATGTTCAATAAAGACCTATATAGTAGAATGGTAGAATCCAAAATTTGGTTCACTAGCCCCACATTCCGCATTTGCTCACCCCATTGTTGTCATTGTGCACACTTGCACCCACATGCGTATTCAAAATCCCATTTCCCTCTTAAATCAAATTTATTTCCCTTAATTTCTATTTTCCTATCTTAATTATATCCCATCCCATCATTATTTCATCACTTATCACCTATAATCACATTAATTATCCCTAAGAATTCTTGTCACCTTAATCACATCCCTAAATCCCCCATTTATCCTTTCTAGACTCATCACCTACCCTCATTTAATATTTTCAACCATCCAACCAAAATTTCTCATCCCTTTATAACTACAATCTACCAAATCAACTTCTAACCCTAATCACCACTTAATAGGGCCTCATCCCTCGAGTTGTACATCATCCATGCAAGCTAAATCAATGGTTATCTCTGTCAGAATGATGGTGACCCCATCGGGACGTTGGAGGCCCTCTAAATACACCATCACCCCCTTCTTAGGAGTATGAAACTCTTGAGATCCGACCTCTAGAAAAATTTTATAGGTTTTTTTAATTCTTGTGAGTTGCCACCAACCTCTTGAAGCCAATTTGGAGCCTTTTCTAACCCTCTTTGGAAGATATGAAGCTTGGATATTGTTGGAAGACCTATCTTGTTTTCATCATCCATTTGTAGGTTCGTTTGTCATTTTAGAGCTCTAAAACCACATTATCTAGCCTCGTTTCTTTTACATATCCCGTTTGGCACCCATCAACCCTCATAAATCCATAAGTCGGCCTCGATCACTATCGATTGGTCCCCGTTTCCGCCAACCCGACTCCGCATCGCCTACTTTCCCGAATCTTGTCCATTTTATTATTAGTTTCTCTTTCTCTGCAATATCCGATCCTTTAGATATTTGTGTTCTTCCTATCAAACACCACAAAACCTCACTTTTCTATCACAATCACCGCGATTCTCCTCTAGTCATTGTCAAACTCCTCTTACCCAACTACATTTTCATCTATTTTCCTTTAATATGTGTTTTCTCTGCTTCCTATTCTTGAGCCAGACATCTTCAAAATTAATAAATTTATTCCATATCTACTGTTTTCAACCTTTCAAATTTCTCTTTCATAAATCGTCATCGATTTCCTTTGGTCACCGTCAACCTTTATCTGGTTTGCATCTTGTATCTTAATCTATTAGTTTATCATTATCCGATCCCGCTTTTATCATATTTATGAATATTTATATTCTTGTTATCTTCTCGCATGCTACATATTTCTCATTTGTAATCAATTTTATAAACAAGTGGGATGACATCCTTACTCTTCTCGATTGGATTTGGTTAGGTAGCCCACCATCCAAATCTACTAATATTTTCTTGTGTAGCTATCATTTGTGTTGTATAGGTCATCAAGCTCGCTACGGAAAGGATTTGTGCACTCGTCTTCCATCACCATTACTATCAAACATTAGAGGTAGCCTTAAACCCTCCCATATTTGGAGTTTCTTGTTTTCTAGCATATTATTTCATTAACTTGGAACAAGAGCGGAAAAATTGTCAAACATTTTGGCACGCCCGGTGGGACCCACCTACTTCTTTGGTAAGTTCCTTATTCATTTTCAATTTCTATTCTATATTTTATTTTCCTCTTTCCAATAATTCTGGAGGTCAGAGTTCTTTCCTTGTGTGCTTGGGAGTTCTCTTAATTTCTTAAAAAAGTGTATGTAATTTGGAAAAAGGAAAAATTAATCCAGATATTCATATTTTGATTCTTATTTTTCCTTTTTTTGTATCATTCTTCCCTTCCTTTTCTTGCTTGTCCTCATCGAACACCATATTCGGATTTTGATCTTAAAAGAACCTTTCATATTTGCTTGATCACATAGCTTAATTAGGTGGTAACACTTTACATTCACATTTTCTTCACAAAAACCAAACCACACACACACAATATATATATATATATATATATAAAAATTCCTACCTAGGTGGAGCTAGTGGGATTTCATCACCCAATAAGGAATCCACCACGGTTTTCTGGCCATGTAATAATTTTTTTGACAATTGGTATATCAGCTATGCACCCGACACCCTTATTGCTGCGGTGTGTGAACTGGGGGATATACCCTTATATCGTGCCACTTACCAATAGTCATCACATATTCATGCCTCACATACCTTTGGGTATATCAAGGAATCCATCCTTAAACATACCTGAAACCATCCATAGAGTGACCATTTCTCTAGGTTCCCTTTGAGCCTCTTCCCTCTTCACATTCTATAAATAAGCAAGATAAACAAAATTATGCTTCTTGACTTACATGTTGCATTAATAGTTTGCATAGGATTTTTCTTATTTATTTCATGCCTGTTGTTACTCGTTCCCAAGATAAGAAAATGAAACAATCAACCGCTTCTAATGACATCCCCATCTCAACCAACCCTCACAACAAACATCCACACTCACTATTGTTTCTTCGACCCATTTGGTGACCGTATCCTTGGCCTCCTTATCCACAATTCTTATGATTCCTCCTCACGTTCCCATGTGGTTTAAGGAAATCCCCATATTGAGAAAAATCCATTTTTCTACCATCACTCCATCCCTTCTAAACCAGCCACACCTCTTTCCACTACTTCCTTATGAGCACTTGGACCCCCATCATCCCTCGTGGATGCTTGGAGTTTCAAGAACTCCTTGATGCTAACCTCGTCACCCTCTATGACTATCTAGCTCAAAATCCACCAACATCCCTATTGATGGACCCCCTATTCAATAGCTTTATCTCTATCCTCCACAATCCAAATCTACTGAATTCCTCACTCCTCCACTCTATATATTTTCCCCGAGGGCCATGAATGAGCTAACAATAGCCCAAAACAAACATGTACCTTATGAATCCTCTGTCATGGTTCTCTAGACCCAACAGTCCACACAATTAGTGGTGCCCATCCCACTTAATCTACCACGTATCTATATCGCTGTGACCATCCCTACATCCTATATTACTATTCCCTCCTCATCTACCATTATCATAAACTCTCCCTCCCAAACTCTTCAAGAATCCAACATACCTCCTCTACCATCCGAGTAATAATTTCAAATCTCGGTGCCTCTCTTAACATCCCATGTCCATCCTAATGCTACTATCTCACAACCTACCCCTTCAAATTTTACTCGACTAACCAACCTCCTCAAGCATTTTTCAGCATATATTTTCCAATCAACCCCTTCAAACATCCCAACCACCTCATGCACATACCCAAACTCATCCAACACAAATCCAATCCAATCCCCTATCACTCAATAACAACCTTCACAATCTTACCCATCTAACTACATCCCTTCACAACATCCTATTTCGCAACCCACCCAATAAAAACTTTTAATTATGTTCCTCCCTATCAAGTTATCAACTACCCCCAAAAAATCCCAATTACCCCCAATATTATCAATCTTACCAACAACCTAATCCATCTACTTCCTAGAATCCACAACAACATCAATCAGGCTCCCATCCTCATACATCAAATGATCCTACATAAGCATTGTTGAGTAGAATGGATAACTTAGAGGCTATTGTCATGGGCCCCAAAATCACATTTACTTATGAGAAAATCTGTAACGAACCCATCAATATATTCACACATGTTAAGTGATATACTCCACATTAGGAGCTTCAATAATTATCTAAATTCCATAGAAAATAAGATCCCCAACAATGCCTTCATGCATTTAATCTCTCATGTTACCCCATTGTGAATGATTAAGGTCTTACGCTTTGTACCTTTCCTATGTCATTGGTTGGCCCCACTCTAGACTAGTATAATGACATCCCTCAACATTCCCTCTTTTCCTTCACACAACTTGCAAAACTTTTACTAGAACATTATTGCATAAATATAGTGCATAAGATAACCATCATTGACCTTTACACCATCAAAGTTTTTGAGGACAAATCAATTATCAATTTTGTCTCTAGGCAGCATGGGATTATTAACCAACTATCCTTCTCACTACCTCAAATCGAATTGATTGAACTCTTTTCTAGATCATGCACCAAACATATTTCATCTACCCTTAAAATTTAGTCTTTCCAAACCTTTGAGGAATATTTTACTATGGCCCACAAATTAGAACTACACACCCTTGAGCAAGACCATGTTAAAATTCTCTCTAATAAACCCAAGATCGAGTTCACAAAACCATTGACCCATAATGAAAATTCCAAGAATTCAAAAACTCTATTGTCGTCAAAACCTCCTCTCAATCCACATATAATACCGAGCCTCCACAAAGATCACCTTGAATACCCCCAATTATAATCTTGTTAGTGAATCATACAACTCCATCTTTGATAAGATCATGGTCGTACACCTTATCCAAATTCCTCCCATCCACCCTGTTGATGACTCACGTCCTAAACCCACATGGTATTGTGAGGATCATTACTAAAAATATCATCAATTCTATGGCCATGACATTGAGAAATGTTGTACCTTTAAGGATTTAGTGCAACATCTTATCGATCATAGGGACCTCCAACTAGATAATCCAAATTATCCCCTAATCAACCATTGATGTCTTCAAAAACCATTATGAAATTATCCATTGAACAACCAAGCCAATCCTCTCACATTTCAAGTTCATGATGCCCATGCAATCAATACCTTAAGTTAGGATTTAATATCTACATCTACACCCACACCTACTTTTGCACCTACATCTCGCATCCACATCTATACCCATATTTGCACCCACATCTACAACCACACCTATACCCTCATCTACATGCTCATCTACATCCACATCTACATCATCTCTTAAAACCTCTACCAAACAGACACCTTCACTTTATTATGCTTTGAGTGATGTCTCAATCCAATCCTTACCCCCAAAAATAAAATGAATCCAATATCAACACTTCTAAATCTAGCACAATCGACAATCCTTCAAATTTTACCAATGGTGCTACTCAAGAAGCATCCCCATCCTCAAGCATCACATCTACAAAACAACCCTTATGCAAAAAACATCCGATCCCACTTATAAAGAAAGTTCTAATATCGAAATCATAGTTATCCCTCCCAAAGGTAAAAATTCATGAAAAACATCTAAGAACCTTGGCATCCTTATCCAAAGATCCATTACTCATTATAAACAAAAAATCATGCACTTTGGGTATCTATTTAGTCTTGATTGAATACTGCTATTCATATGTATCCTAAGTAAGAAAAGTACTAAATAATCCATGTCTTTAGCCACCTTTCTTTTCTTTTTGTTTCCACTTTTGGTCTTGCACCTTACTTGCTCAATCCAGATTTTTATACCCTAACATTTATCATCCTAAACACCAACGCTCAGCTAGGATGCCAACGCCAGGTGCCCTCATCCCCTCTAGGCGCCCCACCCATTTGTACTTTGTTCACATCTTTTAGGTAATTTTTAACCATTTGCGCATCTTATCTTTTTGGTAGTCATCCTTTTCAGGGTTAAATATGACATTCAAGCAAGGGAATGATATAAATATAAAGTTATGTGATCATAATAAGGGACCAAGAACTAAGCATTAGCTATCACCACCTAAGGTTGCATCCATCAAGAATTTAAGAGCTCCATTGCATCCATCTAGCACCATCCAAGGGACACAAGGGCTATTGATTCTACATACACACTTTATAAGAGATAAGTTCATTTTATTCCATGCACACATCTATTACATTTCTTTACATCTAGCTACTTTGTTCGCTATTAAGTATGACACACACAAAGAGCCACTTAGGGCACACCACAGTCTGCGCATGCACACACACACACATAGAACTACATTAGGTATGAGATGTAGTGCAATGCTCAGTCGCAAGATCACCATTGTGACAGCTGAGGACACTCCAAACCCTCATTCTCGCATCTACCTTTTTTAGGATTTCATGTCTCTGTGAGGGTTTTGTAGGTCATTGTTTCGTTACAGATTTATAATGACTTTAGAGATCATTGTGTGACCTCATAACGAAAAAAGGTTAACAATAGAAAATAACTAGTGACCACTAAGAGGAGGTTTTTTGAGTATTTTGGGAGACACTGGAGCCTAAAAACAGCCTAGGGCACCCACGGGCACCCTTGTCCCTCTCTAGGTGTCTCACCGTAGGTAGATCATCATCTCACACAAATTTTTGAGGCTTTGTACAATGGTTCTCCTCTCTATTCATCTCTTCAAAGACTTCGTCACAATCCATGAAAAATTGCAAAACAACTAAGTCATCTTACCTCTTCTTTGCACTTAGGGTTTCATACTTTCTTGCTTAGCTTGCTTGGGTGAATTTCTTTAAATATTTATTTATTTACTGCTACAATAACAATCATATTAGGAATATATATATTTTCACATTTATCTTAATCATTTTTGTGAACCCGAAATCGATCTGACCGCTCCTAGGATCCTCATCCTTCTATTTCTCCTATCTTTCTAGGGTCTCTTCATCATGAGTATATCTATTAATGATATCTTTCTCATCAATCTTGAATTAAGAGATAGAATAAAAAAATATCCTAGTTACCACTTGCATTCTTGCTAATATTCATCTAGATATAATATATAAAACAATTCGATGCATTTTCTTAGAATATTGCTTTACCGTCCAATCCTAATGCCGATAATGATCGACCCTTGTATATCATGATCCACATTTACAATTTGGCTGACATGCATGCTTTAATCGAGAATGGATATGAAATTGATATTTTTCCTATGTCATTCCTAAAAATATTGGTCTTTCTCGATGTTAATGTTAGTCCATCATATCTTTCTCTTTGTGCATATGATGGCTCTGTTCATCCATGCCTATGTCACATTGCTTTGCCTATCACTATAGGGAAAATAACTCTTAATACGTTTTTTTCATTGAATTTCAAGTTTCGCATAATCACATTTGGTAAGTAAGTGTGGCTTCATGTCATGCAATCCATTCATTCTACAGTACATCACTATGTCAAATTCATATATGAGGGAATAGAGTATACAGTTCATAGCGATCATGACCCATTCAAATATTGCGATCATGATCCAAATACTACAATTCCTACTCCACGATCTGATACTACTAATGAACCACAACCCATGGACACTCCATCTCATTTACTACCACTCGATGGTGTTATTTTCATGTTAGATATTGTCTCATCTGCAACATCACCTCCTTCTACTACTATTACTATGATTAATTATTGGGGGCTTGTCCGTAAATTAAACGTTGTTCAATATCCTTAATCTTCTTATGAGTAATACCCATTAACACGACCTCCATTTACATACACATTTTTCATTAATAACTCTTATTGGGAACACATTCCATTTGATCCTACTTTCTCAGATACTATATGCACACATGATGGGTTGAATTGGTTAGGATTTACAGTTGATGACATCTTTCCTCCACCTCATGATCATCATCTCTACCATGGGTTTGTTTACATCACCATTGCTTATGGTCTTCGAGTCTTTTATCTCACAAATTTTCTTTCATGGGATCTCTACACTTCTCTTCTTACACTTGGATAGTCTTAGCTTGATTACATTGGGGCTACACTAGACCTTGATCACATTGATATATCATTTCCCCATTCTATTTGTTCATATTTTCTTTTGTAATGACTAATTCCTTGGTTATTCATCGAATCTCACTCACTAGTATGCACATGGGTGTCCATTACCTCATTTTACTAATGAGGAATACACTATGGGCATGTATAATTTATGCCTCAATGGCTCCTTGCTCAATCAACTCGACACTATCGCTTATCAAGTTTAATATGCTTCACCATTCAATTTTGATCATGAAATTGACAAACTCATAGATGAAATTTCCCGATCACACTCATAATCACATACTTGGGGGCATCACAATTATTTATCCCTCCCCTAACATCAACATGAATCTTATTTTCTCATCACGTCACATCTAGAGTTTCACATATAACATATGAATTTTGACACACTTTAGTATCATCATTTCCCGATGACGCACTATTGTGCTATGGTTCACACTTGACTGTTGAGGGCATCCTATACACATGAACATCACATGCAACACATTAAACATTAAAATACAAAATACAAGTACACATCATCTTATTTATCACACATATTCATCACAATCAACACACAAATGGAACCTTCTACCACACATTCAACATTATATACTACACACTCAACGCACATACAAACTACATATTTCCCACACTTATTCATCATTACAAACTCAACACAACAATAAACAACACATACTCTCCTCGCATCTTCAACACAACATACAACACACTTGACACATTAATAACATGCTTCACGACATATCTCTCCTAAGTCACACAACATGCATCCCTTACATCATACAACCCATCTCTCTTGTGTACAACCAACACACACATCTCACACGATCTACACATTTACCACACATTACCTTCTTGACACTTTCACATGTGACACAAGCTACTACAAGCCTTACATGTTCATAATACATCTCTTTCAACACACGATATTACACACTCACGTTTTTTATAATCAACACAACTTAGTACACACTTGCCATCTTTGTTATACACAACATAATAGAAAACTTCACAATCAATATCCTACAAAATCAATACATTCTCGACATCTTTCTCTCATATGCAAATAACAAAACACAACACACATATCTCTCACAAAACCAACATGACACACTACCCTATGACACACTCTAGTTTCATAGTCCATACTTGATTGCTAAGGGTCTATAACTCAAATAGAAATTACCACACTCGCATGTTCACTCACACACTCACACATTCTATGATTTATGCTTTGTGAACACATATTTCTAATAAAAACAATTCAAAATATTTCCTGATGACACACACTTGCTTTACGGTACATTCTTGAATGTTGAGGGGGCATATATAAATGAACCTCATTGCATGCATACACATTATTTCGGGTGCATGTTGATCCTATCATTCACAATGCATTCCATTTTGTCTCATCCACAACATTTTGTATATCTTGGTTACATTTACTCTTGGTTACTTATGATTTTACATGTCCACTTTACTACACATGCTAGATAGATATCTTGTATGTCATTATCTTTATCATACCAACATCCGCGTTTACTTACCTTTCTAGTTGTGATAAAAATTCTATAGATCTACACACACAACATGGATGTTTAATGCATTACCTATTAGGATTATTACAACGGCTCTGAGGGGGGCATTCACTTTCGTATACTACATCTATTATTGTTTCATTTTATTTCAAAACACACTACTATATTGGATTATACACATTTTGACATATTTTTTATCTTCCTAACATGCTAACATGTGTTTCATGTGTAAAATTTGTTATGCATGGATATTTGCTTCCATGGATATCTATTACATTGCTTGTCATTGTATGCTCTTGTATGTGGGATTTTCCATTTTTCTTGTTTGTACACCGTATCGCTTTTGGCTTTGTTGGCCTTGATTATTTTGCGACATCATGAGTGATGTCCCATATTTCTGCAACCCACTTTTCGTGGTCTACATTGTCTTCTTGTATGTTGTCTTCTTGCATTGTAGATTACACATTATCTTCTTTTATTCCAAATTAAATTTTACATGCATGTTTTCTTGTACTAACACTTGTTTCCCTACAACTTTGTTTGTGTGTGCCTTTCTTTCTACCAAGAAAATTATCTTCCCCTATAGGGCACAATTTCATCATAGTGGTCGATCCTCCTTTGGGCCATATACTCCTTCAACGAAGTGTTACATGTACCCCAAATGAGGGGGCATCATTTGGGTGAATCACTCACCCCATACAACATCATATAGTCACATTTCAACACAACATGGTATCATGTTACAACAAAATCGTCAAGATGTCAGACATGGCTTGGAATCATACTTGGGTCCTTAGCACAACAAAAACACTTGGTGCCCAGGACTAAGACAGAGCACTGGTGACCACGACCCTTCGTGGACATCTATGACTAGGGGTGGTTACAAAGTATTTGGCGCTTCAACATAGTCTAATCTCCCCCATCAAGTCCTTTGATTCACGTGGGTGGAAGCCCATGTGGTTTGATTACACTTGTTGTCCGCACTCTATCATCATGTACTGGGCATGACACGAGCACTACAAGTCTCTTTAAACAATTATCAACAACCTCATACAAGAGGATGATCTTCTCATCAAATAAGACCACCCCATTCCATCTACTAGTTCATCTATACCCAAGAACAACCGTAAAAAAATCCAAAGCTTCCAAGGCCTTTAAATCTAGCCCTCCATCCACACCTTTAGTCACAATCCCACCACCAAATTCTATCCCTTCTAAAGAGGGCCCCCTCTTTACATAAATTCCATTCATGTTACCACTCAATTTCACCCCATGACTCTCAAACATCCACCTAATAAAAACATAGCTTATCATCATTATTCCTCCTAACAAGCCTATCTCATCTCCCTCTTCATCTAAGGATAAGGTATCTATTCTATCTGCTCCATGAACCCAAGGGTCTATTGTAATAGAACAAAGCATCATGAAAAATTTTCATCAAGATCCTGTCAAAATTTCCCTTTATGATCTTATCCAAAGCTCTCCTCACCATTGAAAAGTTCTCATCGAAGATTTACAACACATCCCAATCACAACCGATGAACCCCAACCTTTCATGGCCCTCGTTAGAGCTCTTACAACTTCTGCCACTATTTCCTTCGATGATTCTGAGATCCCCGACATTCTACCCAAAGATCATGACCTTCCCCTCTTTATCACCATTCATATCAATGACACCTTCATCAAATAATCCATGATTGATAATGGTGCTAAAATCAACATTATTTCATCCCACACATTCAATCAACTCAAGCTTCCCGACACCATTGTCTCCCAATCACCCATGGTCCTTTGAGCCTTTAATGACATTGTCACCCCTACATTAGGAATGGTCATCCTTCCTATCCACATTGGTGAGAAAATCCTTCATGAACTCTTCTACATCATAAAAAGGAAATTCTAAAAAATCATCTTTCTTGGATGCCCATGGATCCGCATTATGGGGCGCATCCTATCAAATCTTTATCATTCTCTTAAGTATGAGCACAAGGGGAAAATCCTCACACTCCCCACCAATATTCCTCCTTTCAAAGCATGGCATATAACCTACATGCCAAATGGTGTGCTCATCCCAAAGAAAGACCCATGTTCTCAAGCTTCCACTAGTTCTTCTATACCTGCATCTAAGTTTCCCAACGATGAATCCTTCGACACCATGATGGAATGTCTCTCACTAGGGGTATCAAATCCTCACTCTTAATGATCTCCCTCACTCAATTAATTTGGTAGACTAAAAAATATCCCATGTACCAATATAACATTAGGGATATCATTTCCTTGGTCCACCTTACTTGAAAACCAACATTGTTTATGGTGGCATTGATCACCCTTCTTCACATGTTGAGAACTAACCCCATACCAAACTATACACCAATGGCTTTGATTTCCTTTACAACAAGTATTTTGACTACACATATCTCCACCACTATGCATAGAATTTATTTGGTCTCGATACTATGAATAATGTATACATGATCTTCTCCTTGTTCAATCTCGCAAACCCCATGATAATTATAGATTGGGATTCAAAGAGCATCTTACCAACTCTCTTGAACACAATTCTAAATCCCCCATAAAAATGGAATCATCATCACCTTCCTCATCTAATGACCCAATGCACATGGATGGCACCATGTCACTTCCCCTATATTTTTTAATCTCCACAATCATTCTAGGATTGGTCACCTATCAGGATGAAAGTGAAACTAGGTCCCTTCCTTTTAAATAACCCAAGATGGAAGAGGAGGATTCCCCTACCATAAAAATTATTTGATGCAACTGTGATGAATATATTATTTCCTATAAAGGGGCAGAATATTCTCATCTTCATAAATTCCTTACCTCCTAACACATCTAGCCTTATTAATAAATCCACCATTGATATCAACATAGGAACTTCGTAAGAGCCCCACATCCTCAAAGTTGGCCAATATCTTAATCCACAAGAACCAAGCCTTCATTACTTTCCTCTTTAATCATAGTTGGGCCTTTGTGTGGTGGTCGTATGTTTGACATGCTAGGCCTTGTTTCTAGTATCTTAATCCATAGTATATTGCACATCATATCGTCACCATCCCTAACACTAAGGTAGTTAAGCATAATCTACATTGTATTCATCATCGCTAAAGAATAACTATAAATCTTCTTTCAGCCAACTTCATCTTAGCCATAAATTATCCTAAATGTGTTTCTAACATCATTCCCATTAATAAAACCTCTGGGAAGCTTCACATATGCATGGATTATGGAGACCTAAATCTCACTTGTCCTAAGAATGACTTTCCCCTTTCTAACATCGATCAACTCATCGACTTAACCGCTGACCATGTAATGCTTTATCTTATGGATGGTTTTTCTGGTTATAATCAAATACTTATCACAATAGAAGACCAAGATAAGACATCCTTCATCACCCCTTGGGAAACCTTCTGCTACACTCGTGTTTATGCCCTTTGCTTTGAAAAACATAGGGGCCACCTATCAATGATCCATGACTTACATCTTCCACAATCTCATCCACAAAACCATAAAGGATTATGTCGATGAAATCTTAAGTAAATAAAACCATTGACAAGACCATATTACTATCCTTTAAATCCTCTTCGCATGCCTTATCGATACTTCATTCTACTTAGTCCTTCCAAGTGTGTGTTTGGAGTTCTAACTGGAAAATTCCTTAGCTTCATTGTTTCCATCACGGGTATTGAAGTTGACCCCACCAAGATCAGGGCCATCCTAGAGATTCCTCCTCTTATCAATATAAAGAAAATTTTTAGTCTCTAAGAATGACTTCAATCAGTTCTGCTTCATCTCGAACTTTATGATTTTTTCCAACCTTTTTATCATCTCCTCTCGAAAAGATGCCCACTTCAAGTGGGATAACAATTTCCAAATATATTTTGATGAAATTAAGAAATATCTTCTATCACCACATGTGCTCACACCTCCATGCAAGGGGGAGCCATTATATCTCTACATCTCTACCACCGACCATGCTCTAGGTGTCATGCTAGAACACTGTGATGAGCATGACATGGAGAAAGCTATCTATTATATGAGTCACACTCTTCATGACTATGAAACCTTATATACTTGTTGGTCCGAAAATCTGTCGCCTGGACAGATCTATGGATAGACGAGCCAACAGTGTGCAGGGCTTAGCCCCTCTTTGAGTCAGCAAAGTGAAACTGGTTTATTGCTATTCTACCAGCAGGAATCTATGCAAGTCTCACAGATTCTGCCTTCGGGGGTTTGGGATCTCATCCCAGTAGAGTATTTCAGGCTGCGAAAAGAAAGGAATGAAAGAGGGAGAAGAGAAAGAACAGATCCGAAGGGAGAAAAGAAATGAATTCCAAAGCAGAAAGGTCAGTAGATTTATGTTTTTAGTTTGGTAGTAAACAGAGCCAAACCTACTTGCATAAATAAACAAAGCAATACTGATGAGCAAATGACAGAAAAGTAGATATGAATCCAACAGATTAAACACATACAGATCTAACGTAAGAAAGATCTAATGGATAACACAGCTATTGAGCACAAAGTCTTAATATTTGTATTCTTTTTTTCTTATTCTGAAAGCTCAAAGTCTTTCTCTCCTCACTTCTATTTTCATCTAAAAAATGTTCACCCTGAATACAACAAGTATTCCAATATTTATAGAAGAGAGGAGAAGGAAAGAAGGCAAAAAGGAGCCAACAAATATTTACAAAGATATTTAAAAAGTCAACAATTGACTTGGGCAAGTTTTTGGATGGCAACATCCCATGGTGCAACATGGATGAAGTCATCGTGTATGCCAACATGCTTTTTAAATATCTTACAAAAATGATCAATGGATCCCAAGAAGAAACCACTCTTGTGTAAAATGGCGCACTTTTCAGCATGTCGACAGCGACTTCTCAGCGCCTTGGCGCACATTTCAGCATGTCGACATCACATTGTCAGCGCCTTTGGAAATGGGCGCACTTATCAGTATGTCGACAGGAACTTATCAGCGCCCTTTGGCGCACTCTTCAGCATGTCAACAGGAACTTATCAGCGCCCTTTGGCGCACTCTTCAGCATGTCAACAGGAACTTATCAGCGCCCTTTGGAAATGGGCGCACTTATCAGCATGTCGACAGGAACTTATCAGCGCCCTTTGGCGCATTCTTCAGCATGTCGACAGGAACTTATCAGCGCCCTTTGGCGCACCTTTTGTTGTGTTAACATGAACTTCCATGCGCCTTGGCGCACCGTTTGGCATGTCAACATGAACTTCCTTGCGCCCTTTGGCGCACCGTTTGGCATGTCAACATGAACTTCCTTGCGCCCTTTGGCGCACCGTTTGGCATGTCAACATGAACTTCCTTGCGCCCTTTGGCGCACCGTTTGGCATGTCAACATGAACTTCCTTGCGCCCTTTGGCACACCGTTTGGCATGTCAACATGAACTTCCTTGCGCCTTTTGGCGCACTCTTCAGCATGTCGACAGGAACTTATCAGCGCCTTTTCTGAAAAGACTGAAAAATGGCTAAGTCCTTAAAACTTGATTTTCGGAAGAGAATTTTGGGCTTCTTTCGAACGTTGTCAAACTTCCTTGGGGCCAAAACAAAATTTTTGGGTATGGTTACCTGCAAATTTCCCTTGACAATTTTGCAGGATAACAGCTGGCTCTTTCTGGGGACTATCTTTGAGTGAAACTTAAGGGTAGAGAATCCCAGATCTCATGTGCCTATCCATTGGGTAACAGAGTCAAAAACAAGGGGGACCGGAGGGAGAACAAAAGAAACACACGACAAACCGAAAGCAAACACACGACGAAAGCAAACACACAACTTAAAGCAAATTGTACAAAGAAGAGAGCAAGCTCTACTTCCTGAAGATCTTCAGATGCTGCCCGCTATAGGGAAGCGGGAGCTCAGTTCCATCCAGATACGAGAGATAGAAACTATTCTCTCTGTTGAGTTGCTTGATTTTGAAGGGCCCTCTCCACAGGGAATCAAACTTTCCGTGCATGCCCTTTGGCTCTCTTCGCTTGTCCCACAAAAGGATGAGATCTCCCACTTGAAAATCTCTTTGCTTGGCCTTCTTATCGAAAAGCCTCTTAACTTGATTCTGATGTTCAGTGATCCTGTCGATCACTCTCACTCTCTTTTCTTCAAGTGCTGCCAAATACATGATTCTCTTTTCTAGAGAATTCTGGAAAGTTTCATCTTCAATCGCTCGTGCAAGCGCAAAGCGGAAGTTCCGCGAAATGGGAAGTTCGGCATCGTGCCATATAACACTTGAAAAGGTGACATGCCGAGCGATCTCTTGGGAGTAATGCGGTCCGCCCACAAAGCATCGTCTGACAAAGACTTGTGCCACATTCGCTGATTCGATTCCACCAGTTTTCGTATGATGGCCACCAAGTTCTGAGTTCTTGTTCTTTGGATTCCGCTTGACCATTTCCCTGAGGATAATAATCTGAGGCATGAGCCAAAGTTATCCCATATTCATAGCAAAAACTAATAACTTCTCGAGAGGAGAAGTTAGAAGCATTATCAGCAACGATTTTGTTTGGAATGCCGAACCTGACAATGATATTCTCTTTAATGAAATTGCAAACCACCTCAGAAGTGGCATGCTTGACAGGTATGGCTTCCACCCACTTTGTGAAGTAGTCCGTTGCTGTAAGGACATAGCTATGTCCGGCACTCGATTGAGGATTGAGTGCGCCAATAAAATCAATTCCCCATTGCCTGAATGGTTCATTGATAATGACCGGCCTTAGGGGAAAGGCAGCCAACTTGGGCTTGCCGACGAATTGCTGACAGGGTTCACACTTTGCCACCCAGGTGGCTGTATCTTGAAAGAGCATTGGCCAATAGTACCTGGCTCGAATGATCTTGTGTGCCGTCACGGAGGAAGAAAAATGTCCTCCACAAGCTGAATTGTGAAAACTTTCCAGTAGTTTTACTTGCTGGGGCTTGTCGACACATCGCAGGAAGATGCCATCTATCCCGCGCTTATATAAGCCGTCATCCCAGATGACGTATTTATACCCTGAGCTTTATAGTGCGCTTCTCCTTTGCAGTTAGGTGCATCGGGCATTCGCCGTAGGTAAGGAAGAAAGCGATGTCGGAGTACCACTCATCACTAGTTGCAACAAATAGAACCAGAGGCAGAGAATCAGGCCCTTCTTGCCGGTCCTGCGCTTCTTCGATGTAGTCACCCCTCTCATCAGGATTTTCTGAATCTTTGTTTTCAGCCATTAGCTGACACAAGCCCTTGCCTCTTACCAGCTTGGTTGGTTTAATATCCAGGTCATACTCCTGGACCTTTGCGATCCAATTTCCTCGCAAGCTTCCTAACTCTTGCTGAGTTAGAATTGATTTCACTGCCGTGTCTGGAACCAGCACCACCGTATGCGAGTTTAGGATGTAATACCTGAAATTCTTCACTGCTTTGACAACGGCAAAGGCATGCTTTTCCAGCTGAGTCATCTTTAGTTCGTGAAGCTTGAGGGGAGAACTCATGAATGCAATCGGGGATTCAATGTCTTCTGAATTCTTTTGCATTAAGATGGCAGACACAGTATGCTCAGATGCATAACTATACATGATGAAGTCCTTGGAAAAGTCGGGACATACCAGGACTGGTGCATGAGCAACAGAAGTTTTTATTTCTTCAAATGACCTTTTCCCCTCCTCACTCCATCTGAAAGTTGATGACCCCTTCATCATGTTCAATATGTGACGGGTCTTTTCAGCAAAGTCAGGAACAAAACGCCTGAGAAAGTTCACCTTTCCAAAGAAAGAATGAACACCAGTCTTGCTTGTGGGCAGAGTAAGGCTTTGAATAGCCTTAACTCTTTCAGTATCTATCTTTGTTCCTTCTTTGCTGACCACATGGCCTAGCAACTTCCCTTCCGTGACTCCAAAAATAGACTTTTTTGGGTTTAAGGAAATCCCATGCTCTCGACATCTGGCCAATACTTGCTCCAAGTGATCACAATGATCGCTTCGTTGTTTGGAGAACACAGTCAGGTCATCTAAATAAACCACAATGACCTTCCCCATCATACCTTTGAAAGCAAAGTCCATGGCCCGCTGAAAAGTGGCGCCGGCATTAGTTAGGCCGAAAGGCATCCTGCTGTAGGCAAATGTACCCCAAGGAGTAGTGAATGCTGTTTTAAACTGATCTTCAGGTGAAACTTCAATCTGATTGTAACCTGAAAAACCGTCGAGCATGGACAACATCTCTGATCCAGTTACTGCTTGCAGAACTTGATCCATTATCGGAAGAGGGTAGTTGTCTTTCAGCGAAGCTTGATTCAAATTTCGAAAGTCTACGCAGATGCGTATTTCACCGTTTTTCTTGCGCACTGGCACAATATTTGCTACCCAAGTACTGTGATGGATAGGGAAGATGATTCTTGCGTCTAGCATCTTCTGAATTTCGGCCTGGATGGTGCCCGAAATCTTGGGATTATAGTGCCTCTGCTTCTGGCGGAAGGCTTTGGCATCGTCTTTCAACGGAATATCGTGCTGAACGTCCTTTGGCTTGAAGGACTTTAAATCGGCATAAGACCATGCCAATACATCCATATATTTTTTCAGCAGCTTGACAAATTTCCGCTTTTCTTCTGGCGTGCAACATTTCCCGATGTTCACAAATTGCGGATGTGCCTCCGAACCTAAATTGACCGGTTCGGTCTCTGGGGATGAGTCAGGATCATCCCGCTTCTTCTTTTTTACAAAACGGTCATGCCTGTCGAACAGGCATTCCAGAGAAACCAGGCCCTTTGGAATTTTATTTCCCTTGAGCTGACATATGCCATCGTTCTCCTTTGTTTCGTGGTTTTGACCGTTGATTGATTCACGGCATGTAGAGGTGGATCCTTCGAAATACAACTCGTTAAAATTTTCTGATTTTTCCAGAAAGGCAATGAGTTGATTGTCATCGTTGAACACCTGCCAATGCTGAGAATTATCCGGCACGCTCGGGCGGAAAACCACCTCAATGGTGTACTTGTTCGTTTTCAAACCTGGATGTGGGAGCATGAGAGATGCCGAGACAGCCAATGAATCAGCCATGTCATTTTGAGCTCTTGGAATTGATTCAAGTGAAAAGGCATCAAACTCCTCAATGCTGTCCCATACCGCATTACGGTAGTGCCTGAGCCTTTCATTCTTTACTTGGTAGATCCTTTTGACTTGATTTACAACTAGCTCAGCATCACCTTGTACTTTTAGATTTTTTATTCCTCTTTCTTTTGCGGCTTGCATACCGAGTAAGAGAGACTCATACTCAGCAGTATTGTTAGTGTTGAAAAACTGCAATTTGAAAGAGAGAGGAATAACTTCTTCCTCAGGAGATATCAGCACGGCCCCAGTGCCACATCCACTAGTTGCACAGCTCCCATCGAATTGCAATGTCTAGATCTTATTAAGATCTCCCTCCTGAATGAGAACAGCCCCTGTTTTATCCGTCTCAGTAGATAAGAAGTAATTCCCCATCCCTGATGATTCAAAAAGGATTTGAGCTTTGGGGTCTTCAGAGTTGGTAACCAAGTATTTCTTTTGTGATTCTGGCTCCAAAGTCTGCATTACGCCTTTGACTGGAATTCTAGCTTTGGACCAGTCCATATGAATTTCTCCACCAACTTCGCTGCAAAAACTTCTTCCCAGCAATATTCCATATGCTGCCGGAATGTCAGCAACGAGGACTGTCATTTTTACTCTTTTATCCGGGAAAGCCGCAAATGCAAATTGCGCGTCTTTGATTTGGCCAACCAACGGAACTTGCTTAGTTTCCAAAGAATAACATCTGCCGAAAGGCTTGGTAAGAGTGAGGCCCAAAGCATGGGCGACTTTTGCCGGCATGACATTATCAGAAGCCCCGGAATCAATTATGCAATTACTCAGCTTGTGTCCATTGATCAGTAGAGAGAGATAGAAAGGTTCTATCTTGCCTGACGCAGATGTTGAAGCAACATTTATATGAGATTCAGGGGGAGTGGATAGGATTCCTTTTGGGGAAACCTGATTAGATATAACAGCTTGACTTTGGATATACTTAGTCAATCTTACGAGCTGTTCGGGGTTTGACTGAAGATACTCAGCTTCAGACATTTGGATCTTGGTCTTTTTTGCATGATCTATAATATCAAACGCGGCCAAGGGTTGCGTTGGTAAAGGAATGAGTCCCTCACCTCGCGATGATGGAAAAGGATTGGTGGTCTTAGGAGGAATGTGAGAGGATTGATTTGGAGGAGAGATAGGGGAAAAGACTTCTTTGCAAAAGATTTGCCAGGGAGTTGAGTAGGAAGAGGATTACCTCTTTTAGCAATGATTGGAGGCGCGTTTGACACGGCCTTCTCCTGCTGGACATGGGCAGCAATTTCCGCTTCTTTTCCTTGCGAGCGAGTAAAAACAGCATATGACTGTCCGCTTGCATATCCCTGAGTACCCTCTTCTTCATCAGATTCTTCCTCATCAAATTCCATGTATCCAATAGTAGAGTCGCCAGTCGGTTCACCGACATCTTGATCATCTTCGCCTTGAGACGAAGGTTCTTCATAGTACTGCTCTTCTTCTTCAATCTCGGCCAGAGCATTGATCGGAGGGGCCTCAAGTGCCAACCGCGGAGCAGCTGTAGGTAGACGCGGCCTTTGTGAGACATTGTTAGGAACGAAATTCCTCCGCGGAATATCCCGATATGAGGAACTGGGAGAGGCCTGGGCCAACTGTTTCTTCAATGCGAGCAAGTCATTCGCCATCTTTTGAAAGGCTGGATCAGACGAAGTAGTGGGCGCAGGGCCCAAAGATTTAGGCTTGGCTGATTCCTTTCTCAATTCGCGGATATTATCAGATTATCCTCTATGCGAATGGCAGCGGCTTGGGCGAGAACCAAGGTGGCAACTCGTTCCTGAAGGAGCAAGAAACTAACTTTCGAGCTCATAGCGTTTACGAAGAAACACTTTTGATTTTCCGGCGTTGGAAGCATGGCAACAGGGACACGGTTGATTAGTGCATTGAACCGGGCGACAAAATCGCGCATGGTCTCATTCGCCTCCTTCTTCAGGTGAGTGATTCGTGATAATAATGCAAATGCATCCTCTGAAGGCTTGTACCTATCTTCAAAAGCATCCCGTAAGGTGGCCCAACTGGTGATAGATCCGGCCGGCAAATGCTGAAACCATTCAGCTGCAGGTCCTTGTAGGGTTTCCAGAAAAAGGTGAACCGACACATCTTCGTGGGTCACATCCAAAATACTGCATGACATAATGAATGCAGATATGTGGGAATCTGTGCTTTGATTTCCGCTCCCATCAAATTTGGGAAAATTCTTTCGATTTCCGTGAGGGAGGGCGTGAACTGGATGTGGTAAAGCCAAAGGACCCATCGCGTTTCCCCATGGTACCACCATCTGAAAAGCCGGAAAGAGAACACGAGCTGGAATTGTAGTTCCGCTGAGTAGCAAGGCACTACAAAGGGATGTGGATGCCCCCTGCAAAAGACTTTTTCTTCGCGAAGGTGAGACACTCCTGGATGACCGGCTAGCCGAGCTTAGTGCTGAAAAACGCGCCGGTGTTACGCTGAAATTGTGCCTTTGAAGCAGATCGAAAGTAGGATCAGCTTCTCCACGGGCTCGCCTGCTGCGCGTAAAAGGTTCACTCGCCAGTGTTCCTTCCAGATCTGCAATGTTATGGCGCAGATTCAAACTTTCTTTTTGGTTGTACTTGCTGATTTTCTGGTTTTTCTGTCAAAAACCAGCAGCAGGCACTTTTCTAGATATTTAAAAACTATCCTCTTCAGAAAACCGATTGCGGTTAAATGACAAATTACAACGAGGATAAGACGGCAGGGAAGATTAGTAAGCTGATTTTCTGATCTGATTTTGACTTTTTTAGAGGGTTTCAAACTTTTTGCAAACAGTCAAAAACTCAGATCTATGGCAAAATACTGATTTTTTCAAAAACTCAGCGAACTAAAGATCTTTAACTGGACCAGATCTATGACTCTCAGAAGAAAATTTTTCAATTTGAGCACTTTTGCAAATTTTTGGATTTTTAACAAAAAGTTCAGATTTGCAAACAGGCAGCAATCTTTTGATTTTTTCTGATTTTTATCTTACTACCATCATAGATCTGACAGATCTATTCGTTCCCAGTGGTGAGTCGCCAAAACTGTTGGTCCGAAGTCAACGGGAACTCTCTCAATCCAAAGTCCCCTCGACCTATCTAAAAATAGTATGAGGTCATTCCTTCAATAAATGTGGGCTTAACAATATTTTACTATAATGCCTTAAAACACATGAATCTATCCAAGGCATAAAAGAAGTCCACAACGAAATTTGTAGTGGAAACTTTAGTGGTTTGATAATTTCTAAGTGCGTTATCCGATGGGGTACTATTGGCCCACCCTTAACCAATACTACTTTGTGAAAGTGCCGAATATTCCAATCTCACCCATATACCTAACCACTATTTGTAGCCAACTCAAGATCTATGGCCTTTCTCACAATGGGGGGTCAACCTCATTGGTCTCATTAATCCACGTTCTTCTCAATGTCATCATTCCATCCTCACCACTACCGAATATTTCACTAAATGGGTGGAATCCATTCCACTCGTGTCAACCAAAGATAACAAAATTGTTGACTTTTTCTATCAACACATCATCTGTCACTTCAACATTCCTCACAAAATCATCACGAAAAATAGAAAGTCCTTAAAAAATTAATACCTTTAGAAGCTCGTCACCTTCAATATAAAGTTTATCTTCTTTTCTCCATAATATTTCCAACCTAACGGCCAAGCTGAATCTACTAAAAAAACTCTCCACAACATTCTCACCAAAACTATAAATAAGGTGAGTTAGGATTGGCATCTTCATATTCCCTTCTCTCTTTGGTCTTATCAAACTAGTATCTGCGCACCTCTATGGCCCTTCTATCTTTTCTACGGCTCATAATTTGTTCTCCCTATTGAAATTTAAATTCCATATTTACACGTTTCTCTTCACAATTTTTTCTCTCACGATGAGGAATATTGCTAAGAGCATCTAACATAACTCAAACTGTTAGAGGAATGTTACTTAATCACCCTAAAAATCATCACATCTATCAAGAACGTATCAAACACGCATATAATAAACATACAAAAGAGCGTGACTTTAACATTAGTGATTTTTTCTTAAAAGAGAATTAGAATGTCACTACTATGGAAAGGAGCCAACATAGGAAATTTTCTCCAAATTGAATCTGATTAGCCTCTCTTGATGGTAAACTTGAAATGAAACGTCTCAACACCTTGCACTTATGGCCTTTCTATTGTTAACACACCTACTAACATGTCATTAGTCGCATTAATGATCTCATTTTCATCATTAACCTTCTCCATTTCCCATTGTAATGATTTGGAATTATGTGGTCTTCTATCACTATCCTATCTGTGACCTTGAATATGGGCACCACGACTCGCCCATAACATATTCCACATCGAAAATTTTCTCCTTTACGTGGTCACCCCATAATCATTACATTCATCTCCTTCTTATCTACCTACTGGAACCATGATAAGGGTCCACATGTGTATCTTGTACACATTACTTCCCCTCCCTAAGTGGTCTACTAGGATATCTTAACCTTAACCATAAATTCAAAAAAATTTATTGATGCTCATATCAAAGCTATATTATCCAAAATACAGATTTCTCCCTCGAAGGATAATTTTTCAAATAATGTCAAAATTATATACTGATCCCTCAAAGGAAACTATCGCATATTTTATCCTACCATCTAAAATCAAAATCCAAAAATTTAAATCAGAAATCCATAATTGTATACCACTCCCTCGAAGGATGGCTACTTTATTATATCATGGTAGTAAAGGTTTTCTGCATTGATCAACCTTTAAACCATTAAAAGAAAATGCATCAATCCAAAACTAAGCATCATAAGAAAGATTTCCATGTCAATCAACTTTCCCCTCAAAGGAAAACATCCCGCATTGATTAGTTTGCATAATAATGCAAAGAGGTATGGCATACACCTAGGAAAAGCACATAAGGAGAAATAATTTCCCTCGTATAAGCTACACCTAAACCCTTGATGTGTCTACAATAGGTATATAAGCGCACATTCCATCCTCCCCTCACAATCTTACATGTGAATAACTATCGTTAGTTTTGTGTTAACACTTGCCATATGGCTACAAGTTCATAGCTTTGTTCATGTTCCTTTTCACATTTTACCTCCAATCCAGGTCTCAAAGCATCTATCTCATGTACACTACTTAATACAATGAAATCATATTTCTTATATTTAGGTCACCCTAACAAGGTCATGTTCTATTCATACCTTTCAATCTAACCATTTTTTTTATCCCATCATATCACACCCACCCACATTGAACACAAATTTCCATTTTGATCTATGTTCTAATCTATCACATCCAATCCAATCCAGTTACATCATCTTATCTCATATTCAATCCAATTAACACATATGTGTCTCGGAACAAATAAACATCGTATATAATCTAAATCCATCACATCAACTCCACATATAATCCAATCAACAAATCATCTTTATATAAATTACTCTATACATCACATCCATATCTAAATCAACATATATATCCATCAAATCTACTTATCTAAATTATATTTTCTTACACTTTAGACTTGTGTGTCACTCATACCACACCATTCCTTGCCTTACATAGCTTATTTTGATATTTTTTCTTATCTACCTATCTTATAGCACATCCTTGAACATATCCAAAATCCCACTCTATGTTCGTCTCTATATTCCCTCTCAAAGAACCATATTTCATCTTAAGTCCACCTTTGTGGCCATTTTTTCTTTTCTGCACCTAGGACGCATAATTGTTCGCATCCTCATATTTTAAGGACATCACATACTCTTTTCCCCCTCTTTGTTTCCTGGAATTCAGTCATACCATTGTCTTGACCATACTCACATTTTTTTCACATACGTTTGATGTCTACCTTTAAACCATTGGTTGCACATCCATCCAAGCGTATTACCATTGGATTCCCTCCATGTCTTTGTAGTGATATTTTTTGACTCAAGGGTCCATAGGACATTAATACCACCTCCGTTGATGTCGTTCTATGTTCCCTACCGATGTGTTTCTAGGATTATTGCCATATTTATTTTAGTTTATCCCATCCTTCTTGCAATGGTCATATCACTCTCCACTTGGGGCATATTTTCTCATATTTCCACCCTTTCCTCCCTTCCTCCATCTATCTCTATCAACCTAGTAATCAATTTTATTTGTGTCATCAATCCCTAGTTTGAGGGGGAGCACCTCAACCATCTTCTATCACTTCTAGTTTTTGTCTCATGACTTTTTTAACACAAAGCACTTGAAAAAAAGCGGTGAATTTAGACACCAAATTTTTTTCACTAGTTCCCATTCCATGTTTATTCACCCCTTTGTTGTCATTGTACACACTCACATCCACACTCGTACTCAAAATACCATTTCCCTCCTAAATCAAATTTATTTCCCTTTAGTTTCTATTGTCCTACCTTGATTTTATCCCATCCCATTATTATTTCATCACTTATCACCTATAGTCACATTAATTATCCCTAAGCATGCTTACCACCTTGATCACATCCATAAATCTCCTATTTATCCTATCTAGACTCATCACCTACCTAAATTTATTATTTTAAACCTTCCAATCAGCATTTCTCATCCTCATGCAACTCCAAACCACCAAATAAAATTCTAACCCTTATCACCACGTAATAGGGCCTCATCCCTCGAGTTGTGCACCATCCACCCAAGCTAAATCAAGGGTTATCTGCAAATCAGCGGTGACCCTATGGGGGTGTCGGGGACCCTATAAATACACCATCACCCCCTTCCCGGAGCATGAAACTATTGAGATTTGACCTCTAATGAAATTTTATAGGTTTCTTTTCTTCTTGTGAGGTTCCACCAACTTCTCAAGCCACTTTGGATCATTTTCCAACCTTCTTGGAATATTTGAAGCTTGGATATTTTTGGAAGACCTATCTTATTTTCATTACTTCTTCATTATCCATTTACAGGTTTTTGTCATTTTCAAGCTTTATAACCACATCATCCAATTACTTCTTTCACATAGCTCGTTTGGCATCCATTAACCATCAAGAAGCCCAAAGTTAGCCTCGGTTTCCGTCGATTGGTCCTTAGTCACCATCGACCTGATCTCGCATCAATTATTTTCCTACATCTTGTCTATTTTGTTACTAGTTTCTCTGTCCATACAAGATATAGATTTTTCATATCTCTATGTTCTTCTTGTTAGACACCCCATAACCTAACTTTTGTGTCACAATCACCATCGATTTTCCTCTGGTATCCATTGACCTCCTTTACCCCAACTACATTTTCATCTATTTTCTTGAAATTTTTGTTTTCTATGCTTATTTTTCCTGTGCCTTAACCAAGAAATCTTCAAAATTTAGAAATATGTTCCATATATGTTGAACTTTAAACCTTTTGGATTTCTTTGTCATAATCTTCATCAACTACCTCTCCGGTCACCATCCACCCCTATCTGGTTTTCATCCTTTATCTTAATCTTTTAATTTATCATTATTTGATCTTAGTTTTATCACATTTCTATTTTTTTATCTTCTACATGCTACGTATTTCTCATTTGTAAACAATTTTCTAAACAAGTGGGCTGACATCCTTCCTAGGAAGTCCATCGCTTCTCAGGATTGGATTTTGTCAGGAAACCCACCATCCAAATATATTAATCTTTTCTTTTATATATGTCCTTTATGTTATACAGGTCATCAAGCTTACTACAAAAAGGATTTTTATTCCCGTCATCCATCACCATCATTGTCATACATTGGACGTAGCCTTAAACCCTCACATATTTTAAGTTTCTTGTTTTCTATCATATTATTTCATTAACTTAGTACGAGAGAAGAAAAATCATCAAACATGAATACCCTATAAACTACTTGGGTAATAAAATAAAAGAATGTTTAATAAGAAATATTATTAAGCCACAACTCGGGTTTGAGGTGGAAATAAATAATTGAGTTAGATAAAATGAAATGATATCTTCTTATTTTAGAATGAATAATAATAAAGAAAGAAAAAGAGAATGACAAGTCTTTATGAGGAAATTATCACTCCTCCATGACAAGAAGTGGAACTATATAATTGTTACGTTATATATAGGACATCATAATGGTTTACTTTATTTATGATGATTATGTATGGAATAAGTAATCTTGAGAATATAAATATTCTTAGTGTTGGCTGAGATGGGTAATCTTCGTCAAGAGCCTAAAATATTCTTATATATTTGTTTGACTATCTCGCTAGTATGGAACTAGCTAGATGCATGACTATGAGGAATGAATTAAATAGTTATGAAAATTAGATCAATATGAAAAGAAATCAATGTTTTATTATTATGATCAATATTATGATATTATGGTATCTAGTGTAATTTGTACTTTAAATGTACATTGTGGGAATAATGAAATGAGTTATGATAAACACTTTCTTCTCGCTAAGAATTGACTTTATTAAATGAAAAATTATAGAAATTAAACCCAAAATACCTGTTGAGGGGAACTTGTGACAAAAGGGTCTATATGTGTTAAAAATTGTGCTTAATGAAGTCATATATTTGTTTGGTTACTATTAAATAATTATGATTAGAGTTGCGTTGCATTATGAAGTGGGTCCCGATATCTCATGAATTCACTTAAACCTTTTTATAATGAGATATTAATATTAGAAATTAGGTGAGTGAGTAGTTAATGATTATTTATATTGATCTTATAAAAAAATTATGAGGTGAAGTTAACTACAAACATGGAAGGATGAAGTAGTACTTATTTTTCGCTAGGGAAGTTATATAATAAAAAAGAATAAAAATTCAGTTGTATTAGCTAGGAGTTGGAAGAGAGGCCGCTACACCTTGTGTATGCTTACACATTTTTCATACATACCTAGAAGATAATTTGTGATGAAAAATATGACAAGAATCCCCTTTCCATCTAAATATCCCATTTTGGCACATGCCTAAAATATTATGGAAAAGGTTATGGAATATGGATTCACACCTTCTAATTGTAATTTCTTCAAAGTTTCCAATGATTATTCAATATAGCCATTTTGTGTATACCACTGCTAACATAACAATACATAAGAACACATTTATTTGAGGCATTTCTTCAAAAACTCTTAAAGCCTAATCAAGAAAGCCATCTTGTATATATCCTACAATCATAATGGTCTATGAAACCATATTTTTTGGACGTATTTTATAAAACAGGTTCATGTTCATTGTGTATCCTTGCACATTTTAAATACATATCTATCGGGAGTTATAACTACGACAACTAATAAATGCCCCATTTCAATTATAATTTTTACATGTAAACATCATACTACAAAGCTCCCTTTGAAAAAAGGTATAGAGTATGTTGACACGGTTGTAGAGCATGGATTTACACATTCCAATTGTATTTTTTTGCAAAGTTTTCAAGATATTCCCAACATATCCATTTTGTGCATACCCTTTCCATAATAGCAATCAATGAGAAAAATTATTTGATCCATTTTGCGAATATCCTAAGACCATTACATTTTATGAAATGACATCTTTCTAAGGAATTTTTTCAAATAATTCACAAGCCTTGTATATACTTCCAATTTTTTCATACATATCAACTAGAGCAATTACAGACTACATCATCCGATAAAACATACTTTCTAATATTATTTGATGGATTCTATACCTTATTCCAAATAATTTTGACACATGTTAAGAGTATGTTGTAAAATATGAGTTGATCGGGTTAGCATTTTTTCATTACTACATGGTTATATGCTAATAAACCACAACAAAATGTTACATGGCTAGGTTGTTCGATGTAGTTCTCCATTTTCTCAAACACTTCAATAACGTCCTCATAAAATCCATTTTGTACATATTCCACAATCTTTAAAGTCCATGAGGCCATGTTTTTAAATTATATTGTTAGACAATCCTTATTCCTTATGTATGTGTTTACCCCTAAACTAATTTATAGGATGCGGAAAGTACACAACACTAAAAATAATGTAAATGTTCGTAACATGAAATCTATTATGATCTAATTAACTTCCAACATCAATTATACATGACCAAAATAATGTGTTCAAATTCAAAATGATTGATAAATGATAAGTACTTTCTCAAAACATAAGAGGAGAGATAAAATTAGCTATTTCGAATGGTTTGAGAATGATATGAGTATGCAGAGTAGTGGAATATGAATATATGCAGCTATGAATTTCACACTAGAGATTCTAGAACTGGAAATTGAGTAGATGTGGGACTATATAAATTCTAGAACAAGATCAATTTGATTTTAAACCTTGTGATAGTATGGATATAACACTTCATGTGTGTGTCACTTGCTTGCAAATTATGCTCACTTTGTATATTTCTCTTCTGCCCTCACAACTTCAAGATGACTGTGATAACCTACAAAAAGTATAAATCCTAATAACATGAAAAATCCTTCATCAAAGCATTATAAAAATAAAATAGATTTTATTTTTATGTTTGAGGTTGACCACCCTTGACAATCATACTCCTAGTTGTTGAACCAATCCAAGTGCCACACTACATAGCCTCGGTGTGGAAGTCAATCATCATGTAGTTATCCTAGGTGCTTATGTAAGCTTTTATATCTAACTAACCCTAGGGGTTCCATTAAATCACTTGACACCAAGATATTGGGCTAGCTTCATAGTACAAAATTTACCAAACTTGGTAATAGTGAGATGTGGTGTGCAAAAACTATGTGACCCAAGCCATTTTTGATTAAAACCCATCTATAATACTTGGAGTGAATTTTGTCTTATTAAAACGAATCTATAACATTTTCATAGTTTTATATGGATGAAGACAAACCTTAATCTAGTTGAGTGTTTCAAACTTGTAGTAGGGAATGCTCTAGATGATGTGCATCTATTTTAGTAAGATTTATGAACCCTTAAGTTCTCTTGGAATGATATTTACAATAGTAACTTGTGATGATTTTAGGTGAGTTATAAAGAAATAATAAATTACTTATATATTCTTCCATACATGTGATGTTATGTTGTGATAATAGTACCAATCATAAGATCTAGTGGATGACCATAAGAAGGTTGTGGCACCGCACGATGTGTGTTATGAACTTATGAAGTAGATGGGTCATTAGTATTCTTAGGAAGTGGATCATTGAATATTTTCAACTTAGCATTGTCATTGATAGTATTAGAAGATTTAGTGTGCTCATCCCATTCAGTCACATTAGAGTAAAAAATATCTTGAATGGTGTGTCAAAAATCAAATCATCTATCCATATAGTGGAAAATACATCTACGATGATAAAAATAAACATTACCATTAAATATCTTACTTTGAGGCTTTCTCATATCAACCTCAAATGGTAGAGGGAGAGACACGAGATTGCACTCAAGTAATTTCTTTAGAACCATGCATGGAGGACAAGGTAACCATGTAAATTGTTGTCATGTAGGTTGTAATTAGAGTTATAGACACAAAATCATGCACTTGGGTACATTTCTAGGCCCTAATCACATACTACTATTTATATGATTCCTAAGTGAGAAAATTAATAAGTGTCAACTCTCTTTGGCCTTTTTGTTTTGCCTTTTGTATTCTTTCTATTCTTTCACAACCTACATCCCAATTTTATCTTCATTGCCTTATCTTTTTTGATTCTAGAAAACGATTGCCCAATCAAGATGTCAGCACCCAAGTACCCTCATCCCCTCCGGGTGCCCCGACCTCTTTATATGTTACCCAATCTTTTTGGGCCTCTTTTATGTTTTGGGCATCTTATTTTCTTCTGAGTCGGCATTTTAGTTGTCAAGAAAAAAATTAAAATAAGGGAATCATATAAATATAAAGCTATGTGACCATAATAAAGGACCAATCTCTAAGAGCATCAAAGGTATTCATCTACCTTTCATAAAAGGGACAAGGGACTACATTTTCTACATACACGCATAGGAGGGAAATTTCATTTTTTCTATCCACATATCTATTTACATTGATACATCTAGCTATTGCTCACTATCAAGTGCAACTTACACAAGATCTTCTTGGGGTATGATTTCTACAAACACACATAAGAAATACATGGATTCTGAGATGTAGTTAAACACTTGGTCATAATTTCACTCAAATGGGTGACCATCAGGGTGATTCTAACTCCCCATTTGTATATTTTATTTTTAGGGTTTGATGTGTTTTGGGGTTTTTTAGGTTATATTTATCTATACAGTTACACGAAAATTCTGCGAACATAGTGCGCAACATACGTGTGACCAAGAACAAAGGTTAGCAACCACCTTATGATATAATAAAAACAAGATTTTGAGCTCTTACAAAGTCGCAAGAACCTAGCAGAGGTCCTTGACACCTATGCACCCTAGTCCGTGCTCATCTAGAAGTTACAAAATTTATTGAGTGTGATTGTGACAATATCCTTCTCTTGTTCATTAGTTTTCTAGTCTAGAACACTTTGGGATTTATCGAATATCAGCTAAGTCTTTTATTCCCTCTCTTGCATTTAGGGTTTCATATTTACTTTTCTTATTTCTTGTGTCGGATATGTACTTTAACATTTATTTATCATACGTGAATCTACAATATTAGGGTTTAGCATAATTCCATTTTTGTTAAATCATTTGGTGAACCCGTCTCATTCAAACACTCTTGGGTCCTCATCTCATCACTTCTTTCATTTTCCTAAGATTCTCTCATCATGGATATCTCCATTCATGATTTCTTGCTAGCCAATCCTAATTGTAGAGATAAAATCATTTCTCTCTTGGCTAATACTCGCATTCCTTCTACTACTCATCCGGACATAGTATATTAGACATTCGTAGATGTATTTTCTCAACAACTTACTTTTCCATCTAATATAGCTTATAATATTTCTATTTATGATAATGATCCTCCCCTATATATATTGGCTCATATCTATAACATGGGTATTAAATAGACTATAATTGATAATGGATATGAGCTCAATCATGTACTTTTATTACTCCTTCATAATTTTTGTATTTCCTCAACCAATTCTAGCTCATCCTCCATTTCTCTCTATGCATATGATTCTTCTAGGCGTCCATGCATAGAAAATATTACTTTACCTATCACAATCATGCCAAAAATTGTTCTTATGGTATCCTTTGTTATCAATTTCCTAGTTCAATACAATTGCTTACTTGGTAGGCCATGGCTTCATGCCATGCATGCATTGCCTTCTATAATTCACTGGTGCATTAAATTCTTACATGATGGCTTTGAATATATAATCATCATTGATTGTGACCCATTCAAATATTTTCACCTAGATCTAACCACTTCATTACCTACTCTAACTTCTCGATCTCATGCATGCATCCTGTTGATGATAAAAAAACCCACGAACTATCTTGTCAACTTACCTCCACTCAAAGGAACTATTTTTACATTAGAAAACGCCTAATTTGATTCCACCCTCTTCTTCGATTAATGATTTAGTAAATTTTTAGGGTTTTTTCCCTACATTGGAGGTCATTTCACCTTCCTCATCTTATCATGAGGAACCTACATCTGTGCTTCCTCCTTTCACATGAACTCTTTTCATGAATAACTTTTATCGGTAACACATTCTATTTGATCCTACTTGCTCGATACTATTTTTACACATGATGGCTTAACTTGGCTTGGATTCACATTTACCGATATCCTCCCTCCACCTCATTCTCCTCACCTTGATCATGGATACAATCACATCACTACCACTTATGGCCTTTGTGTATTCTATTTATCAATATTTTTGACTTCTCACACTTCTCCACTTAATCTTGGGCAGTCTTTTCTCAACTAAATTATAGGAAATTTAGATCCTAATCATATTGACATCACATTTCCCATACCTTTTGGACGTGCTTTTATCTTCAATGATTCCTTTCTTGTCTATACAAAAATATTACTCACTGGTATGCACATGGGTTTCCAATACCACCTTTCACTAATGAGGAATACACAATAGGCGTTTACAATTTACGCCAAAAGGATCCTTATATGATCAACCACATATTATTGTTGACTAGGTCTCGATGCATCTCCATTTTTATTTGACTATGACAATGAGGATCTCTTAGATGATGTTACTTGATTTTATCCTACATCATACATTTGTGGTAATCATGCTTACTTCCCCCATCTTAGCGTTAACATGTGTATTTAATTTTTACTATCACGCTCTTTGCTTCACATCTAGTCTTTCTCATCCATCTTACATAGCTTGATACACACAACTTGTATTGTCACAACCCTAAGACACACTCTTGTTCTAAGGTTCACACTTGATTGTTGAGGGGATATTACATTCATGAACCTCACACACTGCACATTTCACCCTTTGTGCTTCATGCTACATCATTCTAGCATTTGACATTCACACATCATACTACCCTATGATGCACTCTAGTTCCATGGTTCATACTCGATAGATGAGGGTATACAAATGAAATGAATCTCACATCATTAACTTTTTACACTCTACGCTTCATGTTATTGATTAACTAAATAGTTGTATTTTATGAGTTAATTTAAATAGAAACAGAATGAAATACTAAAATGTTGAATCTAAATATTTTATTTTATTGTTTGAATGTATTGGAATAATGAAAATAAAAGGGATACGGTATGTCATCACCAATCCGCACTATGATAATTCTCCACTGGGAACTCCTCGTCTATGATTATTTACTAATGCACCACCTTTAGTTTGGTTGATGTAATCTATAAACACAACAACAAACATAACACAAGAATATCTTTGTAGACACCTAAAATTGGTTACCCAATTTAGTGTCCCTCACATTCGTTTACCTTCTCGGGTAACCTGGGGCACGTTCATATCACCATTGCCCCCTTGGGGTATTATTCAATTTGTGATTTAAACACCTATCCTAGGTTTAATTCACCCCATTATGTTTTACCCATGAGTAATTAAATATTAACTATTCAATTACACCTTTTTACATATATCCTAACCACTTATCTACCCCATATCTATTCTATCCATATATCCCCCCTATTTCTCCTCCTCCCAAACCGAGCAGCGGGATATTTCCCGTATTTGAGGTGAAAGGATCACTCTCATCTTTCCAGAAATCGCTCCTTTTGGCCATTTCGAGTCTATTCCCTGATCGGCGCCGACCGGTACTCGGTCGACGCCGATTTTTTGGAACGGTGCCAATTTCATCTCGGTCGGCGCCGACTACAAATAGAGGCCCAGAACTCAGTTCTGGTTAGACAGTTAGACGGCGAGATAGACAGTGAGTTAGACAAAGAGAACGAGAGAGTTTCGAGCATCAAGTCTGAGCATTATCTATCAAGTGAGAGTGAATCCTGTCCAAACCAATCCCTGAGAGGAGTACCATTACTCTGCTCCTACCACATCAACATCGTGAGTCTTCATCGATCTCTTGGTGACTCTGTTCCTACATCCAAAGACAGTGGAGCCTTGTCAGTATCCCTACGACACTTGCAGATCCAGCGGAGATCGATGATCTAGCCTCCACTGTCTATTTCTCAATCTTCCTGCAAATTTTCCCAAGTCGACACCGATTTATATCAGTCGACGCTGATTTGAATCAGTCAACGCCGATTTGAATCAGTCGACGCCGATTTTCCTAATCGACGCCGATCAGCCTGCAGATAGGTAAAAGGACTCAGGTAACATTAATCCAACATTATTTTCAGAATTTCCTGTTTCCTGCTTTGCTTTCCTCTGCTTTTTTAGATTCAGTTCATTATTTTTGATCAGAAAATCTAGTCATTTACGTACATCTTTTATCATGTATGCTTCTTTCCTTAATTAAAAACGTGGACTGACATCCGCCGAGGGAGCTTATCACTTCCCGGACCCGCTTTTGGCAGTCCACCCAAATATCTTTTAACGTTGTCTTTTTCTGTCAAGCATATGTGTCTCACAGGTTTCTTGGATCTACTTTGCAGGATTGCTCGCGTGCTCTGTCTGTCTACATCGGTTTTCTTTTCCATCTACATCTTCGGATCTTGTCGTATCAATCAGGTATCGATTTCATTTGAGTTTTTCAGGGTTTTTGTGTTTAGTTTGGTACATTAACTTGGACAGGTAACAAGCACGAAATTCTTGATCTACATTCTGGCATGCCCGGTGGGACCCAACCAAAGTCCCTTATTGGTAAGTTCATTTCTTTTCTAGTTTTGAGCTTTTGTTTTTCAAAGAGTAGCAAATTTTTCATTTGATTTCAAAATTGCATTTTTTTATCCATCTCTTTATGCAAGAATTGTTATTTTCTCGAAGGTTTTTTTTTTTTTTGTTCTTTGAAATAGAAATTTCCATTCTGTTATCATCTGGATATATCTTTCTGGATTGGTTTGTGTGTTTGCTTAACCTTTTCTTGTAGAGTGCTTTGCTTGTTCGTGGGATTTTTCGAGGGGAAGAGCTCAACAACACGCTTTTTGAAGTCCACATACCTTGGAGAGATAAATATACAAGTATTTCTCTTTTACGGTGTTTTCTCCTTTTTAGGAACTAAAAAAAAAGAAAAAAATGAAGACTTTGTTTGTTTGTTTTCTGTCACATTCAAACATTTCGATTTTGGTGCTTAAAAAGAATTTAATCACATTTGGGAAAGAATTTGTTTGACTTGTCCTCATCGAAAACAAACACTTCACTTTTAAGTGCTTAAAAGGAACTCTTTCTTCATCATTTCTGCTGTGTGTTTTTCATCTAGTTTTAATTAGGTTGGAAAATTTATCAAAATCGGTAGTGACACTATTTGATTTTTATTTTTCACCCTTGCACACAAAGCCAAAATCACTAGGTATAAAGCATTTAAACAAGAATTCCTCCCCTGGCCTCACCTACTTAGAAGTGACATCCAAGAGGAAGAGCCTACGCGGTACTCGGGCCGTGCTATAAATTCATGGAAGTTCTTGTATATATTGGCAAAGCACCCAACTCCTTATCGCAGCGGTGTGTGAAGTGCGGGGTAGGCCCTATATCAAGCCACGTACCGGTATTTTATGAAGTGCCTTCAGGACTCCTCACCAAACATTCCCCAAACCATCCTTAGTTTGGCTATCTGAGTAGTTCTGTTCTAAAATCCTTCCCTAACATTTTATTTCTTAAAAGCATAAAAATTTAAAAGAGATAATCACCTACGCTGCTTGATTTGTCTGTGCATTAGTTAGGTCAATCTTCTTTTTTCGCTATATTTCTGCTTGTTTATGACGGTCATCACTCGATTACAATCTAGAAGAATGGCTCAAATGGCCCCTTCTTCCTCCGAGATCACCACTACTGTGGATGTTTCGGCACCCCCCAGATCTTCCTCGGGACCGCTGTTAGTTGGTTCCCCATCTTGGTCATATAATCCTTTCTATCAGCCTAAAGCAATCCCTTCACGTCCAGCTTCCCCCAGTCCTTCAGAAATATCATCTGCTTCTGACATAGAGTATGTTCCTCGCGGGGACCCTAAATTTTAGGCACTCCTTGATCGCAATCCAGTAGCCCTTATGGACTATCTAGTACATAAGTCCATTCAAATATCTGATCAGGGACCACCAATCCAACAAATTTATGATTATCCTTGTGAACCATCCCAGGATTTTGTAGAACAGTTGGCCTCCTTTTTCTCACCTCGAACCACGGAAGAGGGTGGCACACCTGTACCTCCTTTTTCTCTTCCACCAACCATGACGACTAGTTCTCAAATAGTCTTGCCTATTCCTAGTGCCTTGTAGTTACCTTGGCTATCCCACAACCTACTTCTGAGAAGTCTTCTACCTTAGCTATAATGGGCGCATCTGCACACTCACAGATTGTGTTAATTCTTCTATGTCATCTATTGCGTCTCAGGGTCAGTATCTCTTGGTGAATCAACCCCCTTTCGTGAGTCAGTTGGTTCCTTCTTCTCATCCTCCACCTCATCTTTCTTCCAATGCTCCAGCGACAGTGACCTTTACCCATCCTCTAGCATCGGTGCCCTTAATAACCAATCCGGAAATCAAAAGCCTCATTCAGACTTTGTTCCCCACCATGTCCAATCAAGTCAACACCCATGTTCCTCAATCCATTCTCGATTCAATCAACAAGTGTAGGAGCCCATCAATCATAGGCTCCATCTTTCATTCAACCACCTTTTTCTCAACCGCTTGTCATCTCACAAATGCCTATACACAGGCTCCTTCACAAAAAATACCTCATCAGGCGTCACCTAGAACACCTGGTTATTCCTCTTACCATCCTGTTAATCAACAGATGAATCCCCCGTTAACACCTCAACAAAATCCACCATTTGCTTCTTATGTAGGGCATACCAGCATACCTCCTCCTCAATCTGACGTGGTCCAAATTATTTTCAAGAAAATCACAGACCTGGAGGCATCCACCAAAGGGGCTCGTCCCTCATACTCTTTTGAAGAAGTATGTAATGAACCGATTCATCCATCAGTGGCTTTTAAGCCTTATCCTCCCCAATGGGAACTTCCTAAATTTTCAAAATTTCATAGTGGAGGACCCTCAATAGAAGATCTGAGCATTCAAACACACTTGCTACCTTATAGTCCAGGATCAGGAGCTTATGCTCCGTACTTTCCCTATGTCTCTCGCAGGACCTGCTTTAGACTGGTATAATAACATTCCCCAACATTCCTTGTTTTCTTTCTCTCAATTGGCCCAGATGTTTGTTGAAAACTTTTCGATAAATATCACACATAAGATCTCGATTATAGATCTTTATAACATTCATCAATTTGATGATGAGTCTATTGCAGACTTTATTGCTTGTTGGAGAGGGATAATAAACCAATTGTCTTTCTCCCTTCCTCAATCTCAACAGATCGAGTTGTTTACTCGATCCTATGCTAATCATATTTCTTCCACCTTAAGGATCCAGACCTTTCACACATTTGAAGAAGCCTTTACGATGGCACGTAAACTTGAATCTCGCGCCATCGAACAAGGGAAGTTAAAACTTCGTTCTAAATCTAAACCAGATTTTTCTTGGTTTACAAAATCAAACCCTTCCACTTCTAAAGACAAGAATCAGGGATCCACCAACGCTATCGTATTAAAAACACCACGAGTGATAACATTTCTAATCAAACACCATGGAAAGACTCTTCATCTTCTCGAAAAGGACCCTCATCATCTCGATCTTTTACTTCGTTGGGAATCATATGCCTCTATCTTGGAAAAAATGTTGGAAGTTCACATGATCGAACTTCCCCCTATTAGAAATTTTGATGAAAGCCAAGAACGTCCATTCTGGTATAGGGAAAATGACTTCTGTCATTATCATAGAACCAAAGGTCATGACATTGAACGATGTCAGACCTTCAAGAATCTTGTCCAGAAATTCATTGATAAAGGCGAGCTCATTTTGGATAACCCAAATGCTCCCCCAAATCAGGCGCTTGACGTGTTTAAACAACCTTTTCCCAATCATTCCCAAACCATGATGCTTCAGGGTCTCAAAAACCAAACACTCATACTATCAGCTTCATTTCTACTGAAGAATCTTCTTCTAAACCTGAGCCATCTGCGAGCACATCGATAGAATCAGAACCTCCTGCCGCTCCGCTAATCGCTGGGATTCCGCCATCTTCAGACAGCCCATCTTTGAGTATTCCCACATTGTTAGAGACAGATTCACTTCCCTCGCCTCTTTATCTAATCTTCCGTCTATGCCTGAGACAGTGTCATCCTCATCTGTCTCATCATCGGACATCCTTTCGATGCTCGAGACATTTACATCCCTTCGAGTTTCCACTACATCTACATCTACTTCTGTTTCTCCCATTTTTGCTGCAACTATGCCATTGGTAAACATACCTATAGTTGTACCAACTTCGACGGAAGCATCTTCGATTTTAACTCTTCCCGTCTCCTTTCCCACAGTAGTTACACCCATAATTACTGTACCAGAAGTATCTCCCTCACAAGGAACTGCTTCTTCATCATCCACTTCTTCCGTCATTGATACTATTTTTCCTATTAAAGGGAAATCTAAAGAAATAGTAACGACACCTACACTCTCGGTTCCTGAACTTAAACTGAGACAACTAAGATCTAATGATACATCATCCGTATCTCCCCATTTTCTTCCCCCAAAAAGGTTACAGTCACCTTATGCGGTTGAAGTTGTCACCATCCCTGAAAAAGGAAAACCCATATTTCGAACCATCAAGACTCTTGGTGCTTTCCCTCAAAAATCTCTCTCTACGCCTCATAAAAGATTGGATTTGTCTACGGAGAAGGCGTCTTCTTCTATAACACCATCAAAACCATCATCTTCTTCTACAACACCATCTTCACCAATGCCTCGTAAAGTGGACTTACCTACTAGAAAGGCATCACCTCTCTTATCAGGACCATCGTCTTCGTCCCCAAAAGACAGGGCACCTGTTGTTCCTCCGATCAGACATACTTTGGGAGCTTCCTCTTCATCTAAATTGGCATTATCTAAATCATCATCTGTTTTGATCAAGCAGCCTTCTTTATTTCAAGACCACAACACTTGTTACATCTCCATCATCTTCCAAATCTATCTTAGGAGCTCCTCCACCACCGAAATCAATCCAGTATCACTCACTTCCATCTCAAGTGCCCAAGGCTACTCCTCCCGATGTCCTAGGAAAGGTAAGATGATCCCTAAAAAGACTGTTAAACCAGACATGCAGGTTCTTTTACCTCGCAATATGTTGAGGTAAAAGAGGCACCTTCGTCATCTCTGTCCTCATCTTTGTCTACCGGATTCTATACTAAAATTCTTCGCCAACTTATCCAAGCTTCATCCATATCCCTTCCCCTGATCAAACCCTATAATCCTAAAGGAGTAAAACCTTCCTGGTTCAACTCTAATTTGATTTGTGCTTACCATCGCACTCTGGGTCATGACACCGAGGGATGTAAAGCTCTTCAATCTATCGTTAACAACCTCTTGGAAGAAAGTGATCTTCTTTTGGAAGAGGAGGAGGAACAAGTATCTGTTGTTGTCCCAACTTCATCTGAGCCTCAACAGTCCACTCAGACCTCTAGTTCTATTAATTCCACTATGGATGATCTTCCACCTTCTCAAATCGACACAATTCATATCACCACTAGAACCCGACAGTATGATAATCCATCATCATCTACAACATCTCGACCACGGGTTGTCATTTCTGCAGCCCCCGAAGGAACTCTTCCTTCCTCATCAGCCTCAAGACCTTGGGTCTCTATTCGTGCTTCACCTCGGGCTCAAATTCCCGTGTCAGTTGAGGAGAGTGTTATGAAACAACTCACCCATGCTCTGGTCAAAATGTCTCTTTTTGACCTCATTCAATCTTCTCCGCAGCATCGCCAGGCTCTAATTGATAATCTGCGTCACATCACTATGAATTCAGATGAGCCCCAACCTTTTGAGATGGTTGTTGGATTGAATAGACCATCAACCGCCATTTCTTTTGAGGATTCTGAAATACCTCCCCTTTCTGCCAAGGATTTAGAGGCTCCTCTTTTTATCACGGTTCAAATCAACAACACTACATTAAAATGCACTATGATCGACAGTGGTGCTGCACTCAATGTCATTTCTTCCCACACATTCGAACAACTTAAATTACCTAAGAATGTAGTGTCACCACCACCTTTCGCCCTTCGATCATTTAACGATCAACTGGCAGTTACTTTAGGAACTGTGGTCCTGCCCATTCGGGTAGGTAAAAAATTACTTCACGAGCTCTTTTACATTGTTGAGGGAAAATTCCACTACAATATGATCCTAGGATGCTCCTGGATTCATACAATGCATTGTGTCCCATCAACCCTCCATCGATGCTTAAAATATCAGTATGAGGGCAAAATCTATACTCATCCAGGAGATCCTTTTCCTTCTACACAATGCGACATGACAATAGGGTCTGCCCCTCTAAAGAAGGATGCTTGTTCTCCTGGTGAGGCTTCATCCTCTTCCTTACCTATAACTAAATTACCAAATTTTCAAAATCTGGAAGAGACATTGCAGCGTTTCTCACTAGGAGAACTTCCTCTTCTTTCTTTTGACGCCCATCTCAAGCCTAATGAGTATGGTAGACCAGACAAAACAACCTGAATATCAGCCAGGTCTTGGTCGCATCATCACCATTGGTCTGCCCAATCAATAGACTAACTTCATTTACGGTGGTCTTGATACACCTCACTATCACCCAGATTCTCCCCCTAGGGCCAAACCTTATTTAGCAGGGTTTGATTGTCTACAGAATCCCACGTTTGCAAAAACGTATTTATATCGATGCGCGTGGAAGGGCTTTGGCCTAGGAAAATATGAACAAGGTGTGCATGACCTCGCATCCATTCCAACTCTTAAACCACATCAAAAATTTGGTTTAGGATTTAAACCCCTCTCAAAGGCCACCATCACCATTCTCGATGAGCCTCTTTCCATTGAGGAACCATCTTCTCCCGTCAGGTCAGAAACATCATTTGATGAGGATGACGCCATTTCCATTCCATCTAACTTTTTTTTAGTCAATACCATTTCCTTAGGACCACTGACCTACAAAACTAATGACAAATCCACTTCCATACCGTTAATCTTCCCTGGAATAGTTGGAGATGATTCTCCCACTATCAACACTATCCACTGTGTGGATGATGACTCTGTCCTCACCTATCTCAAAGGATTCCTATCTTCCTAAAACCATTCCTTCTGACACGTCTACGCTTCTCAACGAAGCCACTATCGACCTTAATATAGGGACTTCTAAAGACCCTCACATCATTAAGGTCAGCCAATCTCTTAATCCACAGGAGTTAGGAGACTTCACCACTTTTCTTTCCAACCATTATCAAGCCTTTGCTTGGTCATATGAGGATATGCCAGGACTCAATCCCAATATTGTGGTCCACAATATCGTTACTCTTCCCGACATCAAACCGGTTAAACAAAAATTGCGTAAAATGCACCCTCGAGTAGCCCTTCTTGTTAAAGAAGAGTTACAGTGCTTGCTTTCGGCTAACTTCATCCAACCCATCGATTATCCACAATGGGTTTCAAATGTAGTACCAGTAACTAAAGCTACTGGAAAAATTTGAATTTGTACCGACTTCCGGGATCTTAATCTTGCTTGTCCAAAAGATGATTTTCCTCTACCTAATATCGACCAACTAGTGGATTTAACTGCGGGTCACGAGATGCTTTCTCTTATGGATGGTTTCTCTGGGTATAATCAAATTCTCATCACACTAGAGGACCAACATAAGACTTCCTTCATAACTCCTTGGGGGACTTTTTGTTATCGTGTCATGCCTTTTGGTCTTAAGAATGCAGGAGCAACCTATCAGCGAGCAATGACCTACATCTTCCACGATCTCTTACACAAAACTGTGGAAGATTACGTCAATGATCTCCTCGGTAAATCCAAACACCATCAGGATCATCTTTTCATTCTTGCACCTCTCTTTGAGAGGCTTATTCACTTTTGTCTTCGTCTAAATCCATCTAAGTGCGTGTTTGGCATTCTCACTGGTAAACTCTTAGGCTTTATCATTTCTATTAGGGGTATTGAAGTAGACCCCGCAAAAATAAAAGCTATCCTTGAGATGCCTCCCCCTTCTAACTTAAAGCAACTCCGCAGTCTTCAAGGATGCCTTCAATCAGTGCATCGTTTTATCTCGCAACTGTCGGACCATTGTCAACCTTTCCATCATCTCCTCCGTAAGAATGTTCATTTTGAATGGGATGAGCATTTCCAAAAAGCCTTTGATGATCTCAAAGCTTATCTTCTTTCTCCACCTGTGCTTACACCTCCACGCGAGGGGGAGCCATTCTATCTTTATATCTCTATGACTGACCATGCTCTGGGAGCCATGATCTCGCATCGGGACGCTTGTGGTAAAGAACAAGCCGTCTATTACATCAGCCGTACTCTCCATGAGTATGAAACACGCTATTCTGAAGCTGAAAAGTGTGTTGTGCTCTCTTCTTTGCAACTTCTAAGCTTCATCACTACCTCCTCAATCATAAAACTTACATTGTCACAAGTGTCAATCCACTCAAGACAATGCATGTGAAGCCTTATCACAATGATCGTATCACTCGTTGGCTCATGCTTATGACATAATTTGATCTCGAATTTATCCCACAAAAATCTATCAAGGGTCAGGTCATTGCAGATCAATTAGCTGATGCTCCTCTTCCGGACACTCAAGACCCTCTCGCTCAATTCCCCGATGAGTATATCCAACAAATTGATTTCAGGTCTTTCTCCGTTTAAAGTAAAACTCTTCTTTGATGGATCCAAATGCCAACAAGGGGGAGGTGTAGGTTTCATTATGATTCCTCCTTGGGGTGCACCTATCCCAGTTGCACACAAACTTAACTTTGAGTGTACCAATAATATGGCTGAATATGAAGCTCTTGTTTTAGGTCTTCAAAATGCCATTAATCTTGGTGCCCACCATATCGACATCTTTGGTGACTCTGAACTCATCGTTAATCAAGTCACTGGTGTCTATCAATGCAAGAATGATATCCTTCAAAAATATCACGATATCGTTCTCTTTCAACTTCAATCCTTTGATAAATTCACTATCCAAGCTATTCCTCGCACTGTGAATCGATTCGTAGATATGATGGCTTCTTTAGCCTCACTTATTCTACCTTTTACCGAAGACTCGTGACTTTATGTGGCTGTGCAACGATTAGACCAACCATCTCATCTCAGGCAACTGACTTCAATCAATGCCATTACAACCAATACTCAAGATGAGTGGTATCAACACATTGTTGATTATCTATCCCATTCAGTGCTTCCTCCAGATCTTACTTCCAATGGTAGAAGATATTTTATCCTACGCGCTAATCACTATACTATTCTAGGCGGAATCCTCTACAAACGTGGTTTTGATGGTATTTTGCTTCGGTGCCTCAAAACCCCTGAATCATCTAAGGCTATCCAGGAGGTCCATGACGGTATCTGTGGTGGACATTTTAGTGGTTTGGCCATAGCTAAATGCATCTTACGCTTAGGCTATTATTGGCCTTCTCTTAATCAAGATTGTTGCGAATACACTAAGAAATGTGTCAAATGCCAACAACATTCCAATCTTACGCATATCCCTAGTCAAGCTTTGCAACCTGCGATAGATTTGTGGCCTTTTTCGCAATGGGGTCTTGATCTCATCGGTCTTATCAATCCCCGCTCTTCACAGCGTCATCATTCTATCATTACTGCCACAGAATACTTTACTAAGTGGGTGGAAGCTATTCCCCTTTCCTCAACAAAAGCTAAACCGATTGTTGATTTTGTCTATCAACACATCATTTGTCGCTTTGGTATTCCACACAAACTCATCACAGACAATGGTAAATCTTTCAAAAATGTCAATTTACAGAATCTCTGTGATGCTTTCAATATCAAACTCAGCTTTTCTTCTCCATACTATCCCCAAGCTAATGGCCAGGCCGAAGCTTCCAATAAAACTTTGCGTAACATCCTCGCAAAGGTAACTAGTCGAGCTGGTAGGGATTGGCATTTACATATCCCTTTTGCTCTTTGGGCTTATCGGACTAGCATTCATACTCCTACTAGTGCTACTCTCTTCTCTCTCATCTATGGGTCTGAGGTTGTTCTTCCTTTGGAAGTCCAGATCCCATCTCTTCGTGTTTCTCTCAGAGAATTTGTCTCTGATGAGGACTATCATCAAGAGCGTCTAGCGCAGCTTGAGTTGTTAGATGAGTGGCATCTCAATGCTCTTGAACATCATCAAGTCTATCTTGAGTGTGTCAAACGTGCTTACAACAAGCACTTGTAGCACCGTGACTTCAAATTTGGTGATCTTGTTCTTAAAGAAAACCAAAATGTCACTACACTAGAACGGAGTCAGCGTGGTAAGTTTGCTCCTAACTGGATGGGTCCATACGTGGTTACTCATAAATATGGATCTGGGGCTTACCGTCTATCTTCCATGGATGGTGTACCTAAAATGGAACCTATTAATGCCTTGCATCTAAGGCCCTTCTACTGTTAAAATCTATCTTACATGTTCTTAGTCGCAAAACAGATCTTTCATCCATCTATAACCAGTCATACCTTTTTGTAGTGATTTAGAACTATGTGGTTCTCCGCGTTATGTCTTTTTCTACCTTAAAATATGAGTACCACGGCTCTACTCATGGCATTTTTCTTATGGATATGTTCCTCCTCATGGTAGGAACACCTTAATCACTTCTTCATTTGTCCCAAGTGTCTATCTTAATCAAATCTACTTAGGGTATGAGTACGCGTTTGTATACGTTTTCTTTCCCTCTATCTGATCTATCTGGTCTAAACTCAGCTTCCTCCCAACAACGACAAAAAAAAAAAAAAAAAGAAAAAGAAGAAAAAGAAGATGCTATCCAAAATTCCTAAAAGATAGACTGATCCCTTGAAGGACAGCTATCCATGCATTATTAAGCAAATCAAAAGATATAGACCATACCCTTGAAGGATGGCTATCATTAAATTCAAACTACAGACCGTTCCCTTGAAGGACGGCTGTTTCTCTCATGGAATTCCCAAGGCTTCTCGCATTGATCAGCCTTTTCAAGAAAAGTACTTCCTCTTTGGCCAGTTTGTTCACTTTTTAGCATCACTGAAAGACTTCCCATATCGATCAGTCTTTCCACATCTAGCAAACTTCCCGCATTGATCAGTTTGCTTTTCTGTCAAAACAAACATCATGAAGCTGAGATATAAGACCTTTTTTCGATCATATGGAGAACCCTATTTTCCCAATATGAGCATGTATTCTATCCTTTTGTAAATTTCGACAAGATACATACTTACTTCTCCTTCCATTTACCTTCTAGATCTGGTTTGCGACTAGCTAGTGTCAGGTTTATTTTAACCTCATATATGGCCTTGTATGCATGGTCTTTTGGTTTCCTATCAAAAGTCTCTATTTATGGTCGGTTAGGGGCCTAGCTTATCATTCTTTTTCTTATCTAGGTGTATTTCCTTTATTTCCCATTATCATTTCTTATTCATCCAGTTAAATTGACATTTAACATGTTAATTTAGTCAAAATCTATCATCTATCTAATTTCATCTTATCTACTTTTTTCAAAAGAAAACATATCATAGCATGTATTATCAACACATGTGGATCTATCTATCTATTTTTCATCAAAATTCAATTAAAACATCTTAAATATATCAAAATCTATCAATCACATCTATCCATCTATCATCTAAAAACATGTCCATCCAAGTTACACTACATCTGTCTATATCTATTTCTCATCAAAATTAAATCCACATATCAATCACATCACATCAACATCACGTCTATCTATTCTATGAATATCAGATCACACCTATTTATCATCTATCAGCATATGTCTATATCCATCGCAATTACGTTACATCTATCCATGTCTATCAAAATTAAAAGCATGAGTACAATCATTTGACAAAGAAAATGATGAATCTCTATATATATACATGAGTATCTGTACAACAAAGAATGGGTGGCTTTCAATCAAGCCATCTATATCATACATCAAAAATGCCTTCAAATCGAGGCTACATCAATACATCGATACAAAAATATATCAATCTCTAAATCGTAAAATCCGATAGGTGGAAGACACTATCTCCTCCACCCTCCTCTCTCTGACCAGAGCTATCTCTCCCGGCTCTTTGCCTATCGAACTAGAAGCGCCTACTACTGGGGGCCTACCTCCACCTCACCCTCTCCCGAGTGCTCCCTCCCTCTAACGCACCACTAGCTATGGCTGTCGCAGATCTCCTCCTCGCACTGTAACGAGGCACCTCAGGGGCATGCTTTGTGCTAGGGCATCCTCATAGTATCTCACCTCAGCGAGGAGAGACTGATATGTACTCAGGCTCACTGTACTAGGTGCTCGTAGTGTCGCTACTGGTGCTGCTAGTGGTGGCCCTCCTATGGTCATACCCTATGTCCCAGACTCTGACGTGGTACCTGTATCACCATATTTGGCCCTGAGGGCCTCCCTATGTCGATGGTAGCGATCCCTCTGCTGGATCACTGTATCTCACTCCTAGCAAGCTGTGTCCCTCTCCAATATCAGGGCATCCCTCTCCTCTGTCAGAGCTCTGATCTCCTCTAGGGCAGCCTGATGTGTCTGCATCAGCGTAAAATGCTCTCCCTCCAGCCTCTCCAGTGTTGTGGCTATATCCTCCTCATCGACATCTATGGATGTTGGCAAGTGTCGTGGAAGCTCTGTCAAATACCATGCCGCATAGCCATCATCCACTCCGCAGATCATCACATGTCTCAGTAGGGTGGGGCCTCCCTCAATGGATCTGTTGGGATCAAAATCGGCAAATCTGTCTCTCTGTTGTCTCGTCTATATGGCCTATAGGTGGTCGGCACTATCTGCACTAGGCCGAACTGTCTCAATACCTGTATAAATGGGACTCGCTCCCACATATCAGGCCTACGGCCCCTAACCACCCTGCTCTCGTCTCAACCCCACCAGGTGAGCATCCTACCAGCCCATGTCGAAATACCTAATATGGTCTCCAGATGACCTGCTCTGGTGTCAGCGTCCTGAAGTGCTCGGCATACCAATCTGTGGATCTCCCTATATCTCCCGGGGCCATGTCGGCCCGCCATCACCGAAATCCATAATCAATGGCCCCCACTACTGGCATCCATGGAAGCCCGGATGGCCTGATCACTGCTATGTGCTCATATGCCCAGTAATGGAGCACAAAACTAACATCAATCCCTATCCTCCTGCCAGTGGTATACATCCATAGCTCATAATATATCTGAGCTATCAGGGTATCAGCAAATGTGAACACCTGTCTAAACTGCAGGATGTCACAAACACAATCTAGCAATAACAATGGGAATCTCCCACCTCCTGAATCTGGTAGAGAAAAGTAGGAGATCGCCATCTGAATCAACACTATCCGTCTGCTCCTGGCATCATCCTGTCTGTACTGTGAGGCTATCCTCACTACCCCGGACACTATCTCTGACTCATCCGCCCTGTCCCCATATAACCGTCCTAGGGCCCTCTGCTGCTGCTCTCATGGAGTGATCTCAATAGGGTCCCCAGTGATCGGCAGCCTCAGGATCCTGTATATATCCTCGTGGGTGATAGTCATCTCACCCGTCCTGAACCAAAACGTGCAAGTCTGGCTATCCCATCGCCGTACTAGTGCTCGCATCAGCTCTACATCTCGCGGCATCAGAGCTTCTTGCCATCTCCTAAATCTTCTTGCCATAGTGTTGATGCTTGGCTTATTTATCTGGTCATTATTGTGCCCTGAATGTTTCCTTTTGGCGCATACTTTCGATATAATCTTCCATTTTGAGCTTGTCCCTGTATACATGGGGCACTCACATTTTGCGACTTAGAGTTAACGAGTCTATAGGCACTTACGTCATTTACTTCGCCCATGCATCGTTCGGTTGTCCCTACCAATGTATCTCTCTTTAGGTGCTAACTATTTTGCATCCCTCCTTACACTCATGGAGGTGCAGGGTACTAACGTCGTCTCTATGGGAGACCATCTAAACTTGCCCTACCAATGTGAGTTCCTTAGGTAGCTTCCTTAATGTTATTTTTGTGCGTCATTAATGATCAGATCTACTCCAGACATCTAGCTGGGGCATCCTACGTTTTCATCTACCTTTTTCAAACTTGGGATCATTTGTTTTATCACCCATCCCATCCCTAGTGTGATCCCCCTTAAACTAGGGATGGGATGGGTGATAGAACAAACGATCCCAAGTTTGAAAAAGGTAGATGAAAATGTAGGATGCCCCAGCTAGATGTCTGGAGTAGATTTGATCATTAATGACACACAAAATAACATTAAGGCAGCTACCTAAGGAACTCACATTGGTAGGGCAATCTAGATGGTCTCCACAGGAGACGACGTTAGTACCTACAGACCCGTGAGTGTAAGGAGGGCTGCAAAATAGTTAGCACCTAAAGAGAGATACATTGGTAGGGACAACCGAACGGTCTGCGAATCAGATGACGTGAGTGCCTACAGACCCGTTAACTCTAAGCTGCCAAAAATGTGAGTGCCCCATGTATAGGGGACAAGCTCGAAATGGACGATAATATCGAAAGTATGTGCCAAAAGGCAACATTCAGGGCACAATAATGACTAGATAAATAAGCCAAGCATCAACACTATGGCAAGAAGATTTAGGAGATGGCAAGAAGCTACAGTGCAACCTATTCATCAAACGCTGGAACATTGCCGAGCATTACAAAACCCAAAAGGCATAACTCTATAAGCAAACGTTCCCAAGGAGTGGTGAATGTGGTCTTCACTGATCCTTCTCCGCTATACAAACTTGGTTGTATCCGCTTATATCCATCAACAAAACTAGCACTCTGGCCAACTACTTTGTCCAAGATCTGATCTCGAGAATGGAAGAGGGTAATGATCCTTCTTTGTTGTCTTGTTGAGCTTCCTATAATCAACATAAATGCATAGTTTCCCATTTTTTTATTGAGATCACAATGGGAGAAACCCATTCTAAATTCTCCACAAAGAAATATGAATCCTACATCAAACAACTTATGTATTTCTTCTTTTACGAGTCTTGGAAAAATTAGGATTCATTCTATATGGCATTTACTTTATGGACTTAGCACCATCTACCACCTTAATAGAATGTTCTATCCAACTTACTTGACGAAGTTTCTTGTAATTAAAAGTGAATAGGTGTATGTACCTTCGAAAGAGCTAGAGGTAGGATTCCTCTCACTCTCCATCACAACATCACCAATCTTTATTTGTTGGAGACGATCAACAATTTCTTCTTCGAGATAATCTTATGGGTTCATGAGTCGGTCATTTGGAAGGATATCCATGAACGAAACATCAACCTCACTTTCTTAATCTTCTATGTCCACTTCACTTTGGTACTAGAGTAATCGGAGGATGTTCAATCATCGGTTTCATCACTTGAATCCACAGGCTCGCCTTATGATGCCGAGGGATCATGTTTATCTTCACCCTCTCTCTTCCACATCCAAGTGTCATGAAACCTTCATTCCAATAGTTTCTTGCATGAAATATCCTTAGCTATGGTCTTTCCAACAACATTGGGTACGCAATGAGTACCATTTTTCATCACACGAAAGTCTACCACACATACAACACCCATAATGAGATATTGTCGATTTGAAACAACACCCTCTGGTTTAGTTTTCCCCTTTTTAAGGACCTTAACATAAGTGTTGAGGGGCGATCAATTTTAAACCCAACATATTCATTAAAGACTCAGTCATTACATTAAGCTAACACCTCCATCAACTAAGAAATCATGAATTGAAATACCATTACATAATACCTTAACTTGTGGAGCGTAGGGATCCGCCTCTCTGCCTCCAAAACAGGCACCTAAACCTCCTTCCTTCATCGAGAATTGAGTCCACTTCAGCCTCCCACCTCTTCTCAAAAGACATAGCCAAAAGTTGACCATATGTAATATTTACAGGCCTTTTGAACCGATCTTCTAAGATGGAGTATGGTCCTTGCCCCTGTGAAATCGAGAAAATCCTACACACCCAACTTTCTTCTCTTATGTTTCTTACTAGTTTCTCCTTTCATCTTCTTAGGATCTTTTTCTTTCTTTCTTTTTGTTACAAACACATCTGCTTCATTATTTATACTCCTATCTACTACATCAAAGAATTCACGTGTGCTTTTCCTTTATCATTATCTCTTGTACCGGATGTAGAAGCTCTATCTGACAACTCTACTTATAATGACCCTTTTTATGACAACCATAACATATAACTTCAGAAATATTTCTTTTTGGACCTCTATCTCCTCCCTGAGAACTAAATTCTTTTCCTTGAAGAAGATTAATAGTTAACTGGCCCATCTTCTTGAGCAGATCTTCATACTCAGTAGATGTACTAAGAGAAAGATTTGTGCTCACCGAGAGTGGTTGTGGATTCTGGACCAAAGGTGTTGGTGTAGGATCTACCTTAGCAACAATTTCTTTGGGCTCTTCTTCCATGCTTTCTTCTTGCCTTCTTGTAATCTCCTTTACTTATTTGAGGGTCGGGTGGCTGCGCTCATACTTCACTCGTTGTTTGATCTCTGGCTTCATCCTAAGAATGAAGTGCTTACAGAGGAGATTATCCACGCCATTCATTAACCCATCCGCTAATCCTTCCTTCCGAATCTGGGCATCGAGCTTCCTCCTTAGCTCTAGAACACGAGCATGATAATCCCTTATCTTCTCCTTCTCTCATTAGGATAACATTGTGATATCGATCATGAGATCTGCATATTTTTTTTGTTCACCAAATTCTTCAAGAAAACTTTCAGTTAATAAATCCCATAAGTTTTTCACATTATCACCTAGTGTTTCAAACCACCTAAGGGCTAAACCATCCAAAAAGGTAGGAAAAACAGGTTCATTGTTCCCTTCTTATGAGGCCATTACAAATACAAGATCGTTTAGACTCTTGAATGAAAGAGGAATCATCTTCATTAGATTGGGCTGAAAAAAGGAATTTTCCCCATTTTCAAAAGTAACCCAAAGTGAAATACCAACCCACAAGTACAATCAATAAGACTTATGTGCACAAATAATTGGAATCACTATAATAGAAAGTGACTTTACACCTTTCTATAGTAAAATAGGAATGACCAAGGTAAACTATGGTAAAACTTGACTTATCAGGTAAAAAATGACTTTACTTTGTGGTAAACACTATTCGTGGTAAAAAGTGAAGTTACTATGGTAAATACTATTCATGGTAAAAAGTGACTTTACCATTATAACTACTATGCACAAAAAAACAAGGTTACCCTTCAAATGATTTCTGACTAAGTGAGAATATCTCTCCAAAAATCCACCAACGAGGAATGGTCCCGGCAACGAACCAAAATGTCATCACCAATCTAGCACTATGATAATTCTCCACCGGAACTCCTCATGCTATGATTATTTACTAATGCACAACCTTTAGTTTGGTGGATATAATCTAGAAACACAACAACAAACATAACACAAGAATACCATAGACTATGATATGAAGGAATGATGACAAATCTGAAATATAAGTGTAAATTATATTATCAACATGAAATTGTTACAATCTCACCCATGAAGTACTTCAAGTGTTACCAACTCCACTTGCCTTCCAACAATAACTATGGGAGAAACTTCACAATTACACCTCTTAATGGCTTCTTTAACACACTTTCTAAATGATGGCTTCCTTCACACACTTTCTCATACAATATTTCTCACTACTTCCTTCTATGCTAAATGAGGGGGTGGCCTCTCTATTTATAGAACTTTTAGGCTTATCCACCTTATCTCTAAGATAGGATAAGAAATCTACTCTGACGAATCATATTCCATACCTTAACTCTTATCTTTACATGTAAGCTTATCTTTTAAGATAAGATAAACCTTATCATTTCACATGGGTTCCATATTTTTATACTTTTTACAAATAAAATACACAAAATATTTATGACCTCACTCCTTGTCCTTATTACCAATATAATATTTCTAATTCCTAATCATGTAGACCCTACTTCTCTACTTACCCTAACTTTGACATTTTAACATTACCAAACCACTTATGACAAATATTTACTTTTTACCACAACATTCCTATTGTACTTTGACTATTACCATACTATACATTATTGGTGGCATTGTCACACGCATGCCGTTATCTTCTATCAGACGCTACTACTAATTATACTTAACAACATCCTATTCCTAATACATACATTAATGAAATAGAAATTACGGAGGAAAATTTTAGTGTCGAGTACTAACCTTTGAAATTGACTTACCTCGTTGTGTGTTGGGATGAAACATGTTGATGTATAGACTAGGAAGGATGTGATTGGATGGATTTGGGATTGGAAAAGTTTAAAATATGACCGGACTAGGGCACCTAGAAGGGTAATAGGGTGCCCTAAGGCACCATATTCGTGATCTGGGCATTGTAGTCTTCGAAAAGTTCGGATCTCGAATCGATAGTGTTGTAAAGTCTTCATAATATATTTGTCTTGGTCACACAAATGTCACAATACCTTTGCTTATGTCGCTGTAAATGTGATGTGAAGATCCACCTGCAAAACCCTATTCAAAGCATCAAATTCTAAAAATAAAAATGCATATGAATAGGTCAGATTGAACTTAACTGCCATAATGGTGGACTTATAACTAAGCGTTGCACGACATTCTAGACCCCATATAGTTCTCGTGTGTGTGTGTGTGTGTGTGTGTGTGTGTGTGTGTGTGTGTGTGTGTGTGTGTGTGTGTGTGTGTGTGTGTGTGTAATGTTGTGCATAGGGTGCCCTAGTGCTAATGATGCAGAAGTAGGGGTAATAACTAGATGTAAAAATGAAAATGGTGGATGGAATGGAAAGAATATAACCCTTTCCCCCTATGCTTATGTGATGCAGATGTAGAAGATGCCCAAATTTATTCTCTTACCTTAGTTGATAGTTTCCCTTGATAGTAAGATGCATGCCCATAATGTAGTGAGTATACTATGTTTATATAGGGATCTCTTGTTCAAATTTCAACACTAATGACCCGAAATGTCGACAACTACCTAGGGGAATGAACTGAGTAATAACAAAGACTTATCTCAAAGAAACAAATTAGAACCAAGAGTTACGAAACTAGGGAACCTAAAATCATGGACTAGGGCACCTCAGATGCCCCAAAGCAACCTTAAGTACCCCAACATAGGACTGGAGATGACAATCAAGAAAATTACGACACCTAAGACTCCCTAAAATATGCCCAAAACTGTATAGACAACGATGACTATACTAGACAAATAAAAATGATGACAAACTAACTAACGACATGATTAGGGGATAGGTCATTAGTGAATACTTTTATTACGTGAGATCCATATACAAAATAACATACTTGGTGATATAAATGTAATAGTAAGTGTGTGATTTTGTGACTACATTTTCCCCCACTTTATGTTAGTGAGCAAAAATATCGCTAACATAAATTAGATAGAGATGCGTACCTGAGAAAAATTCAGAGAAGCCCATGTTGTAGAATAACATGTTGATAGTATAAGCATGTTGATATAACTATAAAAGCGTGTCGAACCATGGATCAGTGGCTTGATCCATGTAACGTAACGAAAAACATAAATTTCATGATGAAGTGTGCTAAATGAAAGTGATGACTAGGATGTATGATGATTTCAAACGTAGTTTAATGATGAATAGGTGGGTAGGGAGTGATAAGTTCCAAACCTTAACACTCATGTATGAATGAATAATAAAAGGATTTGGGTCTCCTACTTCCAGGAGGAAAAGTATAGGGAGAGAAGTGTTCTATTCTCCAATATTTAACTAGATCCTCGGGATCTAGCCACTACAAACGGACTCGAGATCAAAATTTTGAGATTTTTTTGGATCCAAATGATTTCGATTAAACACTTGACTCATATATGAGTGATAGAGGAAAGGAACAATTTCCCCACTCCATGGGCATCGCCGTAATGTGAAAGCTTCAAGTTGGGTCATCTTGAAGAAAACACAATATGAAAAGGTGAATTCCAAGTTAGGTCATCTGGAAGTGAATGTGAGATAAAAAGATGTGGCTTTTTAGTTAGCTCATCCGGAAGCAAAGGCTGAATATGAGAGGGCTTCTAAGTTAGCTCATCTGGAAGTAGACATAGAATATATAATAAATTCTCAAGTTATGTCATCTGGGAAAGAGTGGTGAATGTAACTATCAAGTTAGGTCATTTGGGAGGTTGCTTGTAGATTTAAACGATACAATTTTTGATTTAAAGGCATTGATTTTGATTGGTTGATTAATTATTTTGATTGGTTACTTGTGGAGAGATTTTATGCTATTTTCCCCATGTTAGGTCATTAGGGAGGAATTGATAGAGAATGATGAATGATTGTATTATAAAGGATTTTTAATTGCTTGTTGCCCCCAAGTTAGGTCATTAGGGGAATCGGCAGAAAAGTGGTGTGTGATCATATTTGGGAGATTTTAAACGTTTATTGCCCACATGATTAGTTTGTTAGGGAGAATTAATGGCAAAATATCACACGATGTATTAGTAAGTGTTATGTTTGTGGAGCCTATTTTCATGTTAAAGTGTGGTACACCTTCTATGTGTTACACTTGGGCATTTTTATGGCGGTCCCGCCGGTGAGCGGGTCGTGGGGTTCGGGGGGGTGAAGCCCCCGAAGCAAATTTTCATGGGTGGTTTATTAACCCATGGGTAATGGTTAACCATTATGGGATATTTTTGGGCCTATGGTTTTTCGGTACCCATTGTTTTGATACCCACGGTTTTGTATCAAACTGCTTAAGCAGTTGTCTATTTATATGGTCTTATGCATATGATAGATAGAAAAGCAAATGTATTGCAGATGTGTTTTGAATTCGGGTGTGAATTCTGTAGAGTTTGTTGAGCATAGCTCCAAATGGATCTGGGTATTGTATTGAGAGAGTGGAGGCTTGTAATAAAATCTGAGCAAGTGATTGTTGGTGGACGTAGCCCAAATTGGGTGAACCGGGTTAAATCTTGTGTCTTTGTGTTGTGTTATTTATTCTACACTTTTATTTGAGATATGTAATATTTTCTACATATTAGTTTCTCTTGTTGTGATTCGTAAGGGATTATTCTCGCATATTTTATCTCTTATTTCCTAACAGTAGTATCAAATTTTTAATTTTTGAATGCATGATGATATGGGGGATTATAGGGGGACTGCTGACACTAAAATTTTCCTCCGTAATTTCTATTTCATTAATGTATGTATTAGGAATAGGATGTTGTTAAGTGTAATTAGTAGTAGCGTCTCGATGGAAGATAACGGCACCGTCAGTATGGTGCCGCCAATAATGTAGAGTACGGTAACAGTCAAAGTACAATAGGAATGTTGTAAAAAGTAAATATTTGTTGTAAGTGGTCCGGTAATGTTAAAATGTCAAAGTTGGGATAAGTAGAGAAGTAGGGTCTACATGATTAGGAATTAGAAATATTATATTTGTAATAAGGACAAAGAGTGATGTCATAAATATTTTGTGTATTTTATTTGTGGAAAAGTCTAAAAAGGTGGAACCCATGTGAGATGATAAGGTTTATCTTATCTTAGAAGATAAGCCTACATGTAAAGGCAAGAGTTTAGGCATGAAATATGATTGGCCGGAAGAGATTTCCTATCCTATCTTAGAGATAAGATGGATAAGCCTAAATTCCTATAAATAAAGAGGCCACCCCCCTCATTTAGCATATAGAAGGAAGTAGTGAGAAATATTGTATGAGTAAGTGTGTAAAGGAAGCCATCATTTTGAAGGTGTGTTAAAGAAGCCATTAAGAGGTGTAATTGTGAAGTTTCTCCCATAGTTATTGTTGGAAGGAAAGTGAAGTTAGTAACACTTGAAGTACCTCATGGGTGAGATTGTAATGATTTCATGTTAATATTATAATTTACTCTGATATTTCAGATTTATCATCATTCCTTCTTATCATAGTCTATGGTATTCTTGTGTTATGTTTGTTGTTGTGTTTCCAGATTTCATCCACCAAACTAAAGGTTGTGCATTAGTAAATAATCATAGCATGAGGAGTTCCCGGTGAAGAATTATCATAGTGCTGGATTGGTGATGACAGACCCCCATAATATATGCCCCCTTTCGCAATAGGGGAGTGATGAAAAGAATAGACTCTAAGCCCAAAGTAATGATGGGAGGTGAAATCGGGTATGTATTGAATACAAGACAATAGTGAAGGGATATAATGCATGCCAAATGTGTAAAATATGGTGGTATCGAATTCTATAAAGAATTTCACAAATGGGTTGTGAATAAGAGTAAAAATGCTCAAGATATGAGTGAAATAGTGTAGCATGTATTAGTTGTGGAAATAAGTGCGAAATAAGGACCATAGTAAAGGTAGTGATGAAAAGTAACTATAAATAGTAAAGTGAAAAAGTGTTTAGTTACCTCATTTGTATTTTGCATGAGTGTGCACAGAGTGAGTGAAGATGCCTCAAGCGAGAGCATTGTATCCTAGTCAATTTGAGATAATGGTGACTGTTGTAGCGTCGTATGTACGACCATGGAGCTAGTAAGTGCATTGAATTTTGTAAAATGTATGGTGTAATAGGTGTTTTAGTTGGATTTTTGAAAATTCAGATTTTTTTATTTTCTCTTCTTTTTTACCTAGACAAGAGTGGTGAGGGCGCTAGTGACCCCTGAGACTAGAGTGCCCAGAACTGGGCACTAATGTCCTACTCTTGGGTGCCCTAGCCCGCATCTAGGTGCCTGGTCCATAATGTGAATTTAGTGGATAATGGTGAAAAACATGTTTCTAGTATGTTGAATAAGTGTGTTTGGTTGTGTAATGTGTTCTAATGTTGTGTTTGTTGTTGTTTGGTGGTGTGTAGAGGGATATCCATTCAAGGGAGTTTTATGGTGGCCATCATATGAGCACATTGCTTAGATTGGGCCTGTTTGATGATGAGTGGGATGTGATGGACCATGTCGGCCTGCGACACATAACATGGATGGGGGATGTTCCCCATAATATGCCCATGTTGATTGTATTGTGCAAGAGATGGTGTGTAGACACATGCACATTTTGGTTTCCTACGGGGGAGATGACTATCACGTTGGAGGATGTATATCACATATTGTAATTGCTAGTTTTTGGGAGAGGGTACAAGTGATGGAAGTGGAGGATATAGAGTGATATATGTGCTTGACGAGGAGGTATTTTGTGGGCACTCAAGTACCTATTGAGGCCCATAACAGCTTTGGATACTATAATATAATCTAGGATTTCATGCTTGCGGAAATTTATTGTAGTGGTGATTGCTTCATGTATAGTCATGGAGGGAGGAGGTTTCGGCATCTTGTATAAGATGCATGAAATATGTCAATGGATAGAGGAGGAGGGTACGAGATATGTGTGGGCACGGTGTGTGTTGGCTCATCTTTATAGAGACTGTAGCAGGGTTTTCACAGGATGATAATGGTGGAGGTATAAGAGCCACCACACTAATGCATGTGTTGGAATATGAGCATATAGATGTATTGAGACTAGTTACAGGGCCATGAGGAGAGTGGGATCGCCTCTTGAGATATATGCTCGACGATGGGTGGACATTCATAGCAAGAAGATGGATATAGATACCTTCAAGGAACTTATAGATAGGATGGGGCTTGAGGTGGTTATATGGAGGCCATACCATGACTATGGGGATGGTCTAAGGATGCTACAAAGTTACGATGTATTCAGAGGACTATGTGGCTAGAGGACCACTTTTCAGGTGTGGCAGAGATTTTTCAGGTTAAAAGGGTGTCACAATAGTTTGGTATGGCTCAGGATGTTCCCTAAGTGCCATATATATGGTTGAGAGTTATCAGAGCACCTAGGAGGTTTGGTGTTAGGCTAAGGCCCATGAAACAACAATTAATACCACCGAGGGTTAGATGAGGTAGATCTGACGATAGCAATAGTGGATGGAGATGATGTGAGATATATCAAAGAGTATTAAGCATGGTGGGTAGCTTATCGGTGGGTATTATTATACCCATTATTCATAGATCCTATGGAGATACTATATGGAAGAGGAGGGAGGGAGTCATCCCCACCCTATATCAATGGCCATGGTAGATTGTAAGTATTTATGTATGCCTATTTGGTGTTTAACTGATCATATATGTTGTTTTATATGTGGTTAGCTAATGCGTTATGCTATGTTATGTTTGCAGGGGATGTGTATTGGTCATTGATTATAGACACATCAATCCGTACTTTGATATGGAATGTGTTGAATGATGTGCTAGGTGGAGGGATGCTAGAGCGTGTTGATGAGATTACAGGAATGTATGCCCATCTCTTTGAGGTGGTGTTCATAACAATGGTGATATGTACGGTGTTGTTAAGTGAGAGGGATAAGGCACATGAGGATAATTGACGTGATTGAGAGGTGATAGGTGATGGTCCATTGGCCCAGGATGTCTTCGTGCAGTATGTGGACTTGCAACATATGTTTTTGGAGTAGGATATAGAGATTACTATGCTATGGAGGCAGGTGGATAAGTTCCAAGGCCGCGGATTGTGGCATCGCATTAGTACCAAGGCATCTAGTTATAGGGAACTTACGATGCACTCCGAGAGTGATAGTGATGATGAGGTATGATATGGCCTATTGTAGATGATGTGGGGGCCTTTCCCCCTAGTTGTGAGAAATTTTTTTGTGATGATGATTGTACTAGCGATATATGTATGGACACCTATTTTTGATATATGATAAATCTATGTTGGAATGTTGTTGTATAATTCTGTGGTTATTGTCCTAGTATGTGTATTATTCATGTTGGATGGATATAAATTTGCATATTAATGTTAGTAATGGTAGATAACATGTGTATGGTAAATGAGGATAAATGGAAAATTGAATGTGAGTGATGAAAAACATGTATTGAATGTAATGTGTAGTGTGTAGTTAATATAATAATGATAATAAAATAGGTGAAGATGATGAAATGAAAATATCATAATATGTTAAAATAATGAAAAAGAGGGGGATTGACGATTCCCCCATGTGTGTGAGTGAAGACGCTCATATAATTAAGACCTCTTAGTAGTCAAATATGATCCGCATAGTCAAGAGTGCATCATCGAAATGATTGAATGCATTAGATGAGATGACGGAGCGCATGATGAAAGGTTCTTAGAACAAAATCCCTCAATAATAGTCGTGTAAGAACTGTAAGAACACAAGTGCATCATTAGGGGGTAAGGTGATAAGAATCACCTACCAAATACCAAGATGACATATGCCGGTGGAAGCATGTGGAATGGATTTTGTGTGAGTGTATGAACTAAATGGAATGTCATGTGGAGTAACCATGGGATATGCGAGAGGTCAAGCGGAAACCCATGCGACGCAACAACATGAAGCAAAGGGATAGATGGATGTAGCAGATGCAATGAATGTGATGGTGGAAAGGATGGATGAGGTTGAGAACACGTATTTGATGGTGGCAAGTGACCAATGAACTGAGTACCTGGTGGAGAAGATTTAAGTGGGGTATGCCTACGTTGATGGAGTGAGGGAGACAATGACCGCTTGCGAGAGGTGAAAGAGATGATATTAGTATCCATTAGTTGTTATATCCTCTCACATAAGGTGAGATAATAATTGTACTCATGGCCATTGATGTGATGATAACTATAATAATTTTGGTCATGCTTGACATTGTAATTGGTGTGGGGGATGATGTTGGTTAGAGGGTAGCCAAATTAATTGCTCATTAAGTAATATATGCAACACATCATGTGGTCAAGCGTGAGGAGAGAAATATAAAGGCTCTCGTGACTTAGGTGGAGTGGTGGAAGTAGTATCTTGCTGTAGAGTCAGAGAATTATGGGCTAGTGGTGGAGAAATGGGTTGAGATTGTTTGAAATGTACTTTAGGAAAAGGTGGATATTGTTTGTGATGCTCAACTGGAGGTGTGAGTGAAATACTAGAGGATGGAATGGTCGAAGAAACATGTGTGTGATCACCGATATGTGAGGAGAGAAGATATTTTTTGAGGACAATAACTTTATAGCATAATAGGATGAATGAATCAAAAGTATCATATTGTAACCTTTTCTTAAGTGGAGAAATGTAGCCACGGTAAAAAATTAATTACGTCTCTAAGTCACTAGGTTGAAATATGAGCTGGTGGATACATGCATTAAACCATAATATATAATCCTAGACATGTTCAGAGGATCCCTGATGTAACGTAGGTATGCAGTCATAAGTGACTCTAGGGCTATTATTGATAATGAAATGATGGAGGAAAGTGTCCTCCATGTCATAAAAAGTAATAATGGACCCAAAGGGTAAATGGGTGTACCACTTTAGTGCCTCATCAATAATACTATAGTGAAAGGCCTTAAGTAACAATCAATCATTAGAATAAGAGGCCATAATCATATGGTAGTGTAGGATATGAGCATGAGGGTTGCCAGTACTATCAAAACATATGAAAGTAGGAATGGTAAATTCTTTAGGGAAGGAGGAATTATGAATATTTTTAGGAACAAGATTACCATGTAAAGAATTGCTATTGATAGAGGCATAACATGCTTTACTTTCTAAAGTGAGAATATGAACTTAAGATTGAAGCTAACTACAACATGCAATAGAGAGAGAATGTCCTGTGAGGGGATGGTAGAAGATGGCAACAATGTATTAAGTGATTGAATGTTTCCATTATGAGTGATCATAGGGATGTCAAAAGGTGATACAATGGAGTCTGATGCTAAAGGCACATTAGTAGTATGTGTTGAAGGAGCTATAATAGATGATGGTGGAGGAATATCGATAGTAAGAGTATGACTGACATCGAAAACATCCCTAATAGGTGAGGTGACTGAGGATGAAACCTCTATAGGAAAAGATGAAGTGGGAACTATAGATGATGTGGGAATAGAAGGAGAAGAAGCAATAGATGGTGGTGACTCATGCACAATAGTAGATGCAACATCAGGAGAAGACAACAATGGATTAGGAGAGTCACACTTAGTGGTAGAGAAAGAAGGAGACTCCTGATAATCATTAGTAGTAGATGGAGTTCCAAAAATAATGCTATCACTGACAAGACTATCAGTAGGGTCATTAATGTAATATGAAGGAGAATGCAAGCTAGAATGAGATACATGAGGAGTACTATCAGAAGTAATAGAAGATATAGGAGTAACTATAACAATATGTGGAATAGAAGAAAAGTCATGATGTATACTTGACTGAGTATCAATGCCTAATAAGTAATCAATGATAGAGTCATCTAAAGCATCTGGTGGCATATCAGAAGAAGGAACACAAGTGATTGGATGGCATGGTGTACAACAAGTGAATGCAATAGGGTCATCAACGAGGTAGATACCTATAGGAGAATCTACAAGACTAGTTGGCACATTTTGTTGGCCCTCAAAAGTTCTGTTGAGTATGATCGAGTGTAGCCATTGGGGTACTATATAAAGCTTTGAGTTCAGCTATGGTGGCCTCATCATAAATAGGATTGACACTAAAATGAGACATGATGGGTGAAGAAGAGGAACTATGCTTAACCACTAAGGTATTGAAAAGGATCCAAAGGCAAAGTATTCTAAAATTCAGGTTCACCAAAATGATTAACTAAAATGTTATATTTTATGAGTTAATCTAAATAGAAACAAAATGAAATACTAAAAATGTTGAATCTAAATATTTTATTTTATTGTTTGAATGTATTGGAATAATGAAAATAAAAGGGATATGATACTAACCTAAAATTTACTTACCTCACTATGTGTTGGGCTGAAATAGAATGACGTGGAGATTGGGCAGGATGTGATTGGATGACTTTAATAATGGCAAGAGTTGAAAATATGACTAGACTTGGGTTCCTGTAAGGGTCTTGGGGTGCCCTAAGGTGCCATGATCTATGATTTGGGTGCTATAGTTTGCGAAAACGTTTAGTATCTTAATCTGGTAGTGTCCTAAGGTCTTCGCAATATCTTCAAATTTTTCACACAGATATCACAATCCCTTCACTTATGTTGCTGTAAATGTGATGTGAATATCCACCTGCAAAACCCTACTCAAAGCATCAACTTATAAAAATAAAAATGCATATGAATAGGTTGGACTGACCTTAGTTTCCACAATGGTGGACTTACAACTAAGCACTACACTACATTCTATACCCCATGTAGTTCTATGTCTGTGATTGTGTAATGTTGTGCATAGGTTGCCCTAGCGCCAATGACACAAAAGTAGGGGCAATAACTAGATGTAAACATGCAAATGGTGGATGGAATGGAAAGAATACAACCCTTTCCCCTATGTTTGTGTGATGTAGATGTAGAAGATGCCCAAATGTAGTCCCTTGCCTTAGTAGATAGTTTCCCTTGATAGTAAGATGTCCACCCATAATATAGTGAGTATGCTATGTTTATATAGGGATCTCTTGTTCAAATTTTGACACTAATTACCTGAAAAACTGACTACTAATTAGAGGAATGAATAGGGTAATAACAATGACCAACCTCGAAGAAACAGATTATAACCAAGAGTTACAAAAATTAGGGTGCCAAAAATCATGGACTAGGGTGCCCTAGTACAACCATAGGAACCCCAACATAGGACTGGAGATAACAATCAACAAAATTATGAAACCTAAGACTCCTTAAAAGATGAAAAAAACTCTATAGAAAATTGACGACTATACCAAAAAAACAATGATGACTAACTAACTGACGACATGACTAGGGGATAGGTCATTAGTGAACACTTTTATCATGTGATATCCATATACCAAATAGCATACTTGGCGGTATAAATGTAATAGTAAGTGTGAGATTTTGTGACTACAATTCTATATCTTTCTATCACACATTTTCAAACCATTTCTTGATGATGCAATCTTGTTCTATGGTTCATTCTCGACTATCGATGGGTATTTTATAAATGAAACTCATCTCATACATCAACATCCACTCGTGGGGCATGTTGCTTCTATCACATTTACTTTACATTCCATTCCATTCATACTCACAATGTATCGCATATCTTGGTTACACTTATTATTTCTTGATTTTACTTACATGTACACATTTATTATTTTGTTAGCTAGATGTCGAGTATGTCATTATCTTTATCATATACACATACGTGTTCACTTTTCCTCTAGTTGTGAATGAAAAATTTCTACATATCTTTACACATAGTAATAATGCTTGGCACTATACATGTTACCAGTCCTACCGAGGCTCCCGGGGCATCTAATTTCTTACACATTACGGGTGTTATTTTTCGTTATTTACTACTTTCTATCTTACTAGAACACTACTTATTCTATTGATACATACACACTTTAACATACTCTTTATATTTATAACATTCTAATGGGTGATTCATGTGTACCACATTTGCATTGTAGGAACTATTTACCACCATGGTATTATGAAAATTTTCTTGTTCTTGCCTTATATCGTATGCCATTATTTGTGAGATATTCCCTATGTATTACTTGATCTTTACTTGTATGTTTTTTTGCTTCGGACTTGATTTTATTGCGACATTGTGAGCGGTGTCCCATGTTTGAAACCCACTTTTCATGTTCTATTTTATCTGCATTATTGCTTGTTACACTAATTTTCTATTACATACTTGCTACTTTTTCAACTAAGACATTTTTCTAGCCACTTCATTTGTATGTGCCTTGGTTTCTATGATACACATTACCTCCTCTTATAGGGTATCCATTTCATATCAACAAATGATCCTTCTAGAGACATCATATGGACCCCAAATGAGGGGGGCATACATTAGGTGAATTAGTCATGCCATACATTATCTCAGGGATTTAATACAAGCTTACACAATACATGAACAAAATGATCTTCAATTACAGAAATGACCCATAATTTGATTTGGGTCATCATTTTAGCACAGACACTAGTGCTCAGATATAAACACTAGCACCTGGGAACTCTTGACCTTTATATCATCCAATTTTACACCCCATGCAAATTGGACAACTTAAAAATCTTTGGCGTTGATAGTAAGTGACATGTTATCTATGGTAGATATCAAGGTAGCTTTTGGATGTCTTGACCGAGTTGACCTTATGCGGTGAGCTAGGCGAGTTGCATTGGAATTGTGGCTGAATTGTTTTTAGTTGAGAAAATGAGTGGGTGGTAGAATTGCTACTAGATGATAGGAATTTTGGTGTTACTTGGAGGACAACATTATAACGTACTACCGATCGATATAGCAGGAATAGGCAACTACAAAGGATCAATGGAGAAGATAAGAAGAGGAAACACATGAGCACCAAGAATTCAATTACTTTCTCTTGATGTGTATCCATGAACAACCTTATTGAATCATCTTCATGTTCAACTCTAATAAATCCACATGCAGTGATGAAATCTAAAAAATGTACTTTAGGAAGTTGAGTGCCATCACATTTGAATTTGGGAAAATTATTACACAATCCCTTCGCAATTCATAGAGAGGTGGTGTAAGAAAAAGAAGAATAATATTCCTTCCCCATGGAATAGGTGGTTAAGGTTCTTCCATTTCTTCTTCTAGTGTAGGAATATCTAGTAGTGGTGTAATTGAAGATTCAGGAGGAGTCTTAATTGGATTTCTTGTTGTATCACTTGATGTACTAGATGGAGATGATGCTTGAGAGAAGTAATATGGATTGTTTCGGATATGATATTTTTGTCTTTTAAGAGATTCAAAATTTGGATCAACAATACCTCTCAATCTGCCTAATCTCACGTATCTCTTTTCGCCAACTTATGAGAAAACTTGTAACAAGAATGTGAAAGAACACAACTGAAAATAGCAATGGATTTCAAGCATCAACATGTTTTTGATATTTTTAATTCTTATGGATTTTTGTTATATTTGATTTTTAGGATTATTTGTATTGTTATAGGGTGTAGGATGGATAAATCCACCCCATGGTGGGCACCAATTTTTTTGGTGAAATAAATTGTCACAAGATAAAATTAAGGGTTTTAACCAATTCTTTAGGACTAGGCCCCATGTGCTTAGGAATGAGGCAACTCCATTGATTGAACATCGACAATATATACACTAGTCTAACCATTTTTAGTGGCCTTTCAATTAAGGATCACACAAGAATAATCCATTAAATCCATGTGCAAAAAGGAGGTAGAGGAAAGGTGTGCGTATGGATGGAGGGGATAAAGTGAAAAGGGTTTTTACTCAATAAATAACAAGATGATTTTATCAACATAAAACCAAAATATTTTGAAGTTAATAATAAGTGTAGACACCAAAATTGGGTCACACTCCCCTTGGTCCCCTTTCAAGTAACCAAATTAAATACATTCACTTAACCATGACCCTTATGCCCCACATTAATATTAATATAATTATTTAGAATTAAATTAATGCTCATCCTCACTCCATTTATTAATTTAATTACTTTAATTAAATAGATACACACCTCACCTAGACACCTCATTATAGACCTATTCACAACATGTTACCATAACTAACTAGGAATCACTCAACCCTAAAAATCAATTCAGTATTATTCCTCTAACCACATTTCTCGCCCATTAAAAAGCTAACGTTCACTTTGATCTATGAAGGAAGGACAGATCTAGCCCCAATGATTGCAAAATCTATCATTTTTAGTAAACCTAGAGAATCCTACCTTAACCGACACCGGTCATACCTAAACCAACGTTAGTCAACCGAAAGGAAAGGGCGTTGGTTACCATTTATTTACTTTGGTAACCTTGTTGGGGGTTGGACACACTATCAAATTTCGGGAGAAAAAGAGATCTACATGCAAGCAAGAACTAGAGCCCTTTTGCACTTCCATGCAGCCATAGCCAGCACCAAGACAGATCTAGAGGATTTTCTCTCATGGCAGCATTCCGGGAAGCACCACTGTGGCACCAAGCTTCATCACACCAATCAATCATCACCACCACCTAGTTATTGGACCTACAACATCAATAATTACAATTATTACATGTGTTATTTCATCCTTGTCTGTTTTAAAGGTTTTTGTCATCTTTGTTGTCATTTTCTACTTGTATTCCCTTTTCCCCACTATTCCTCTTTTTGTAAACTCAACCATTCCTCCACCCACATCATAAAACCACCTATACCCGACCTCTATATATCTATGAGTGTTCCTAAGATCCTCATATACCTTGTCATACCCTCTGTCATCTTTTCCTGACCTCACTAAAACCACAAAACCGGATCTTATTGAGTTTTATCATCCGACCTCTACGACGCCAATTACCCATAATCACATCGGTTATTCTTAACCATGGTTGGTCATACACGACCGATGCTAGTCTTTTTCTTGTCAATATTGTGTAAACCAGCAACCTACCTACCTACCAAAACAACCCAAACACCTTACCACCAACCCCTCGCTAAGACCTTGTCTGTGACTCGCAGTAACACCCGAAAAACCTATAACCTTACCCGAAGACCTTGACCCACATAGTTTTTAGTATTTAATTGGATTGACACTGATAGTGATATGAGGTACCCAAATCAAAATACTAGCACTAGATTCATTTATGTACGTATTTCAGTTATTTCATAATTTGTTTTATAAAAATAGTGGGTTGATAACCTTCTAGGAAGTATCACACTTCTCGAATCTAGCATATGCTAGGCAGTCCACTGTCATATATTATTTAACTCTTATTTTGTGGTCTTTTTTTCTATTTTGGGTAGTTCCTCCTACCTAAAAGGAATCTCTCACAGTCGAAGATTAGATCAAGAATTCGAATGCACGCACAACCTTAAAACTAACCATCACAACAGTATTCCTCCTTGACCCACACCCTTATTTGTTTTCTCACATTCAAAACGTAAAGAAAATGGTGAAACATTTTGGCATGCCTGGTGGGGCCCATCAGGGGTTCTATTGCATTTATTCATTCCTAGGTAAAAGTTGTGTGTTTGTTTCCCTTCAAAATCTTACACATTAATTTTTTTTTCTTTGGAATCATTCTTCCTCTCTTTATTGTCTAAAAGAAATCGTGTTTTTGGTGCTTTAAAAAGAACACATTCTTCTTTCTTTTCGCATTGCATTAGTGAAAGAGCATTCCTCTTCCTATTCATCACTTGCTACATCGAAAATAATATTTTGATTTGGGTTTTTAAAACACTTGCATTACATTCTAATTTGTTGCATTTTTAGTTCACATTAAAATGAGGGAAACCTATATGTTGGAAGTCATGCCCAGCTGATGGTTGACACAATTGAACCGTAGAAAGCACTCTCTTTCTTCTTCTACCAAACTGCACAAATTTGAATATACACATTTTCTTAAATGACATCTTACCTGGGAACGCATGTCAATGATCACACAATCGAAGATTGGCAGGTACTCCCCATCTAGTTATCTCTATCTAGTCACCTATCAGAGAGCACCCCCCACCATAACATAACCTGAAACCTCACCTTTTAGATATCCTTCTTCATAGGATGCCTTCCCAACCAAAAATTCTATTCTGAATTCACATGGTCAATTCTAAATAGCATAAGCTAAACAAACATAAGAAAATCACTTTTAGGATCATGTTTTTCTTAGTGTTCTTCTTGACTTGTGTTTTGAGGTGTGAGACTACGAATCTACATTGTTATTCTTCCTTGCACACTTCAACATTGTAGTTGGAGTATTATGAATTTATCTCGAGTGTGTCGCCCCCATTTTTTCATTCTCAGATTCTTGAGTTTGATGCTTCACCAATTTAAATCACAAAATCCAGTTTTCTCCATTTTCTCTAAATTTCATAGTGACCGGCTTGTCGGTTAACATCATTCACATCGACATCATTGTTAAACCTAATCGGTGTTGGCTTCTGGATTTCTAGTTTTTTTTCCTAGAATAGCCTTCATCACTCCTGTTCTATTTTTGGCCCTCAGGGCACCATCCTATTCCCCTATGTTGATATTTCTATCATACATAGTTTCCTCCATTACACATTCATCAATCCTGTTTTACTTTTTGAAACTGTATTTTTCCACAATAATCGATATCAATTTCTTCAATGACATTCAGTTACCCATTAACTACCACCATTCATCCTGACCATTGTCAGTGTCTGTGTTTGGTTTTAAAAATCCAATATTTGACCGAATTCACCCTTCCAAATCATTTTTTTTCTCGCTATTTTTTATGTCATTTACAAAATACAAAATTTCTAGGTCAAAATTTATTCACATGGTGTTGACTTGTAGCCAAACTAACACTCTTATATTCCATGTCAATTGTCAACCACTCCCACCTAGTCCCTCACCACCTTCTATCCTATCACCCATGGATCTAACTCCGCCTACCACCATTTCTATAGGTGACGAGGAGTTCGCATGACTCCTCGATTAGAATCCCATAACCTTACAATTCTATCTTTCCCACTCATCCACTCATGGGATTCCTCAGAGCCAATTGATATATGGCATGCCCATATCCATCTCTCTTTCCCTTTTCCCCACTTCTGCATCAAACCCTACTAGTTCGGCATTACCTTCTCAATGGTTTCACAGCTAGGCTCTACACCCTCTATAACCGCTACATCGACAACAACATTAGTTGCACCCGTAGTATCGGTTGTTCCTTCATTGACCACCCAGAGCATAACCCCATCTCGCGCCATTATCTCACATATACCAATTGCAACACAACCACCCATGGTGTTGGTGACCCCTACCCCATTCCAAAATCTTGTCCTCTCCATCCCACAGTCTCTGCCCCCAATCGCTACTAGAGTCACTTCGACTATCCCACCTACATATACATATTATCAACAACCCCTATCTCATTCGTCATTCATTCTGGGTATATTCCCTCCATATCGGTCCCCCATTATTAACCTTCCCATTCAAATCACCATACACTGCTGGAATCCCACCCACATCACATGTTCCACACCAGCCCTCTTACACCAAGGAGGCACCCTCTTATCACAACCTACCAATAAACTCATCAAGTTAATGATGGAAAGGATGCAAAAATTAGAAGCATCATTTTTGGCTCACGCATAATTCCCTCACATACGATGAAATCTATAATGAGCCCATTCATCGATCCATTCCTATTTTCCCATACCTTACACATTGGGAAATGCCAAAATTCAATCGTTTCAATAGTAAGGAAGACCCAAAATAACATTTATAGTCTTTCAAACATGGGTGTTACCTAATCGCCCATGATGATGCCTTACTCCTATGGACCTTCCTAATGTCCCTGACATGACTTGCATTAGATTGGTATAGTGGGCTACCTAGACATTCCATCTACTCATTTAATCAAATAGCCCAAGCCTTCTTAGACCACTTCTCAATCAACATTGTCAAGAAAGTCACCATGACTGATCTCTACTCCACTCGATAGTATGATAACGAGTCTATCACTGACTTTTTCACTCGTTGGCGTAGCCTAATTAACTAGATCACATTTCAATTACCTCAAACTGAGCTCATAGAGTTGTTTACTTGGGCTTGTGCTAGACACATTTCACCAACCCTATAGGTGCAGACCTTCCGTACCTTTGACGAGGCATTCACCATGGCACGAAAATTGGAGATTCGTGCTATCAAAGAGAAGAAAATTCAGCTACGTAACAAAAACATCGCGTTCAAATAAAATGATGCTTCTTCATCTTTGAAACCCCAAAACAACTATTCAAAATCCAAAGGATCTACCAATGCCGTGGTTCTCAAGGCTGGACCCTCTCACCCATCAAACCAAGCCAAACCTTCTTCTAATCTCTCTCTTATCCAAACTTTCCAGTTTAGATGAGAACAACGAAAGTACACCCCAATAGGGGAACCATATTATTCTATTTTGGAAAATCTTATTAAGGCTGGTGCCATTACCCTTCCACCTATAAAACCACACACTTTTTTTGACATTGATCACCCACACCTGCATAGTATAAGAAACTTGAATTTTGCAACTATCATCGTGTGTCAAAGGTCATAGTGATGATAATTATATCACATTCAATAATATTGTCTAAGAAAGGTTAGACAACAGAGATCTAGTCTTAGATAACAAAAATGAACCAACCAACCAAAACCTACATATCTTCAAAAAACCATTCCGTAACCATGCCCCATCTTCCAACCAAACTAGTGACACTTCAACCAATGATAGCGATGTCCGTGAGGTCCACGCTATTTTTGATGACATACCAGTTACTTCCCAATTGCCCCTAGTTCCTTCCATAGATGAATCCTATCCCAAAATCCCCTACATGCATAGGAAACTATTCCATCTATTCATCCACACAGAGGAACCCCCTTCATTCTCTCCTTCACAGGTGAAAGAACCCATAATTAGCACTCCACCTCTTTCCTCTCCAATTGTCGAGTAGTCATCAGTAACACCTCTCCTACCCATAGAGGACACATGTCCACTCCCTACACCATCACAAGGAGAGTATACCTCATCTTTCCTATCATCTCCTTTACCCATAGAGAATACTATAGAAACACTATTGCCTTTAGGTGACCATTCTCCATCGGCCTTCCAAGATCCTATTGACCTACTTTCTACCTCTTACCCACAGAGTCTGAAGCTAAACATTTCCCTGTTTCACAAACATATTTTATGAGGATTCCTACTTGACCCACATCAGCCCTGCTTACAACGGTCCCTTTTTCATACTTGGTTGATCATCTGGATTATGTTGAGAGAGCCTTGCTTTGGGGACGTCTTCTACTTCCTGCTTCAACCCAAATGCAATTGTCACTCACTGAAACCTCCACAATTTATCCAAAAGTGTTTCAAGAAACCAAACCAAACATAACCATGTCTATTGGAACACATTCTATGTCATTACCCACAACCCAAAGACACACCTCTACCCATAACCCATTGCACACCTATACCCAAACATCTACCCACGCCTATATCATCTCCCTTACCTAAACCCATCACTACCTTAGGGGTCAACCTTACTCATCCACCCATCAAATTAGATTTAGCCACATCTTCCCAAACCAACACTAAACTCATTCCTACGCCTAAAAGGAAGACCTAACCTGTTAGGCCTCATACACCAACCTCGCCTACCACACCATTATCACCTCACCCCTTCTGTCCATCCTAGGACCTCACCCCTCGACCCTGGCCAAGCAACCTTCTTCCACCGGTAAACCAAGAACGCAACAGCCCACCTCCTCATCACAACCCTCTAATATACCCAAGCAATCCACATAACCCCCGCTCATCACCCGTGACCTTCTTACCACCCATACCACCACTACCTTCCACGCGACCTCTTCCAATGACTACTACTTGCACCGTGATTATCCCCATGGGTAACTCACGCCTTTCACCATCTAATTTGTAATGAAATTACTTGTATAATTCAGATCATGAGCAGAAATACAACAAAAATAACACAATATTCCAGAATAATGATCTCAATATGCAATTAGAATAGCTTCGCCACTTTGAGGGGGCAACCTCCAAACCATACAATAATACTCAAATGCTCAAAATGATGATGAAATACTACCTACAATCCCCTATATATACTATTCATATGTTATGGCCATCACCAAGGCCGACCTACTAAGCATGAGAAAGTATAAATGATATAATAAAATGATATGGTAAGCCACAAGTCGGCTACTCATATCCTAATACAAGCAATAGGTTAAGGGCATAGCATGCCCTTCCCCTTCAAAGAAACATTGTCCCCAATGTTGAGAAGCTCTGGGTGTTGCTGCAGGAATGTCATATCTTCCCATGTTGCATCTTCATTGTCCATATTCTTCCACTTGATCAGGTACTCAGTAATAACCCGTGTCCTCAATATTTTAGTGCGTGTTTGAAGGATGCATTCAGGTTCCAAGATGACTCTCCCCTCCTCATCGAGCTCAAGTAACACTGTTTGGGCTGATACTCTCTATCCAATTACTTTCTTCAGGTAAAGAAACATGAAAGACTGGATGTATTCTGGTTGATTGTGGAAGTTCTAATTTGTATGCTATAGTACCAATCTTTTGCAATACTTGATAGGGGCCATAATACTTTGGTGAAAGTTTGTTATCCTTTTGTTGTTGTTTCAAAGACATTTGCTTATATGGTTATAACCGCACAAAAACCCAATCACCGACTTCAAAATGCCTTTTTGTGTGATGTTGATCAGCTTGTTGCTTCATGCGGTTTTGTGCCATGACCAAGTTCTCCTTGAGACTAGAGAGGACCTCTTGTTGATACTAAATGTGTTCTTCTACTGCTCTAACCCACGGTTGTCCTCTCAATGATGATGTGATGGATGGTGGATGGTACCCATAGAGTGCCAAAAAGGAGACATTTTAGATGAAGTATGGAAGGAAGTGTTATACCACCATTCTGCAAGTGGCAACCATTAGACCCATCTTGCTTGTTTATCGGACATAAAGCAATAGAGATATCCCTCCAAACACTTATTTACAACTTTTGTTTGCCCATCAGACTGGGGATGGTAAGAAGAGCTACGAGCTAACTGAGTATCCAAACATGAGAATAAATCAGTCCAACAATTACTAGTAAATATAGGGTCTCAATCACTTACTATAATCTTCGGTGTCCCATGAAGCTTCTGAATTGTGTCCATGAAGGTTGTTGCTACCATGCTTACAACAAATGGGTGTGCCAAGGCACAAAAATGAGCATATTTGGTGAGTCTATCCACCAAAACCATGATGACATTTTTGCCTTCAAATTTGGGCAATCCTGTGATAAAGTCCATGGAAACCTCTTCCCACTGCTTTGGCTAGGAATAGATAGAGGTTGTATAAGACCTGGGGATCGAATCTGTTTCACTCTTATTTTGCTGACAAACCATGCATTCTGCCACAAATTTTTGGACATCCCCTTTGAACCCTTCCTAGAAGAAATTTTGTTTGACTCGATGATAAGTCTTTAAGAATCTAGAGTGCTCCCCTACTGGAGAAGAGTGAAGCTTAGATAGAATCCTATTTTTAAAAGTGGAGTTCTAACATAGGTATAGTCTATCTCTATACCATAAAGCATTCCCTTTCAGTACAAATTTTTTAGACATGCTTGGATCATTCTGGAGATGATCAATGAGGTTTTGTGTGGTTGTGTCATTTCTCCATTCAGACCTTGCCTCATCTATCCAATCTTCCTGTAATATGGATATGGCACATAACAAGGATACGAGCTTTATTCATCTTTCTATGACAAAGCATCCGCAACTACATTCTCCTCCCTTTCTTATAGATAATCTCAAAATCATATCCCAACATCTTGGAGACCCATTTTTTTGTTCTTCAGATGATAAATGTTGCTCCAAGAAGTATTTCAAACTATCATGATCTGTCTTCACTTTAAAGTGTCTTCTATGAGATATGGTCTCCATTGCTTTACTACATGAAGTATGACTAGCATTTCCTTCTCATAAGTCAGATTGGAAAGATTCTTACCTTTGAATTGACAGCTCAAAAAGGCAATAGGATGGCCTTCTTGCATGAGAACTACCCCCATACCCACCCCTGATGCATCACATTTAATAATGAATGTTTTGAAAAATCTGGAGTAGCCAAGACTGGAGTGGTGCACATGGCCTCCTTTAGTTGCTCAAATTCTTTGGTTGCATCCTCACTCTAATGGAAGGAGTCATTCTTTAATAAATATGTGAGAGGTGCAGCTATGCTTCCATAATGCCTTACGAATCTTCGGTAATAACCTGTAAGCCCCAAAAATCCTCGTAGATTCTTTAGGGTTTTTGGAACCTTCCACTCCATCATGGCTTTGATCTTATTAGGATCCACTTTAACCCCTTCATGAGAGATAATGTGACCCAAATATTCAACCTCCTTGAGTCCAAAAGAACACTTAGAGGGCTTTGCATAAAGTTGATGTTGCTTAAGGGTTTCCAAAACCTTATTTACATGATGCAAATGTTCCTCCCATGTTTTGCTATAAATTAATATATCATCAAAAAACACTAAGACAAACTTTCATAGGAATGACTTAAAAATAGAATTCATCAAACTTTGAAATGTAGAAGGTGCATTTGTGAGTCCAAAAGGCATTACCAGGAATTCATAATGGCCTTCATGTGTCTGAAAGGTGGTTTTATGAACATCCTCATCCTTGATTCTGATTTGGTGGTATCCCAAATGAAGATCAAGCTTTGTAAAATAAACAACACCATGCAACTCATCAAGCAAATCATCAATTACAGGAATAGGAAACTTATCTTTGATTGTGTACTTATTAAGTTCCCTATAATCAGGACACATGCACCACATGTCATCTTTCTTCCGTATCATCACTATTGGAGAAGAATAAGCACTCCAACTATGACGGATGATTCTTGCTTCCAACATCTCTTGTATAATCTTCTCAATTTCACTCTTTTGCACATATGGGTACCTATAAGGTCTGATGTTAGGTGGTTGACTTCCTAGTAATAACTGAATAACATGATCATGATCTCTCTTTGGAGGTAAGCCCTTTGGTATATTTTCAAATACAACAGAGTGTGCATCCAACACTTTCTTGCATATCTTGATGGTATAATGTCCTTAGAAGGATGAGCCTCCAATGAAAAAGTTGTGCCACAAATCCCTCTGCACCCTTTTTTAGAATTTTTGCATTTGATGAGAACTTACTATTTGTGGAGACTTTTCTCTTAAGCCTCTTAGCTCAAAAGTCCTTCCTTCAGAGTGAAATCGCATGAACAAGTCTTGGAAGTTCATCTCAATGGTTCCCAAAGTGGTAAGCCATTGAACCCCTAACACAATGTCTGCTCCTCCCATAGAAATGGCATACATGGGACTATTTAGTATGTAATCTCCCATGCAAGCTTAATGCTATGGAATTTTCTAGAATAAGTAACAATACCTCCATCAATAATCATTACTTGACATTCAGGAGCTGGATAAATGAAACAGTTTAGGCACACTACTAACTTATGATTGATAAAGTTGTGAGTACTTCCTGAATCAATCAACACTTGTGACCCTCTATTTTTTAGGAATCCAACCACCTTTAGGGTTTGGGGGTACTAATACCTAAAATTTCATGGCATGAGATCATTGGCTGAGGATCTCTTGACTCCTCCTTTGGCTCAACCAAGACCTCTGACTCTAATCTTCATCCTTCTCTTCATCTTCACTAGGCCCATCAATGTAGAACAACTTCTTTTCAGCACATTTATGTCCGGGTCCAAATTTACTGTCACAATTAAAACATAACCCTTTTTCTCTTTTTTCTTCAATTTGTTGAGGTGTCAATCTAACTAGGTCGAGGGAGTGTTGGGGCCAAGGTGTTGCGATCTCTGGTATAAGTGAAATGTTGTCTCCTACTTGAAACAAATTTCTCCTTTGCCCTTCTTTCCATAATCATCGAATCAGAAACCTTATGAGGATTAAACATATGCACCTCATGCTCAATGTGATCCTTAAGACCCCCAAGAAATAGGTCATTCAGATTCTCTTCAATAATATTTTCCACCCGTAAAGAAAGGTTTTGGAAGTGATGAATGTAATCCTTAACAGATCATGTCTGTCTCAACTTTGCTAATTGGTTGAAGTAATTATCTGACACACTAGAACTGTAGTGTAATTGTAACTCTTCAGTGAATATTGTCCATGTAACATTGAGACCACTCTTTTGCCTTTGAGCACATAACCATCGATACCAGATGAATTGGTCAGGTTCGAGATACAAAGCTGCCATGGTCACCTTTTGTCTTGATGGAATCTGATGTAGTTCAAAGAAATTCTCCATTTGGTTGATCCAATTGAGTGGATCCTTTCCATCAAACTTGTGCATCTCCACTTTTGGAAACATAGTATGGGCCTGTAGAGTGCTCGTATTTGGATTGTGCACACTCGAAGATCCACTCTAGCTCATGTGTCTATTATGTTGACTTGAGGATCCACCTTGATTGACATAAGTATGATTACCCATCATATGCGTACTGAATTTTTGCATGAAATCCTCCAATATTTGTCCAATCCTATCCACATCTTCTTTACTAGACCACCCAAGATTCGAGGTCTCTTAGGTTAAACTCAAGTTGGCTTACTTTATGGTCTATCGAAGTAAACCCTAACCCTGAGGAATTTTTAGCTATATCTTCTATCTCCAAATCCTCAACTAATATCTCATCCTTTTTTGGTGTTTTACCTGGAGTGATGGGATTATTTTTTCCTCTTATGGAAGGCCCCACCATGATTCCCAAAATAGTAGGATGTAGGGATCACGGTCAAATTTTAGGGTTTCAGATTTCGATACAAATTTGGCCAAATATAAACAAACTTAAAGAACAAACCCCAAATAATATTTTTTTCTTTCTAAAATGTAACGAATTTGAAAAAATTCCACAATTTGCACCCTAGGGAGTGATTTTATGAAAAAACATAAATTTGGAATAACTTTTTCAAAATAAATAAAAAAGTCTAAATTTCAGGGTAACTTTACTTGAAATATTCCTCAACTCGGGTAAAAATATCTCCCACCAATTTGCTATGGCTTCACAATTCATGACAAACAAAAATTAGGGTTATTTTGCCCTAATTTTGGCCCAGATCGTAGCTCTGATACCACTTGTAATGAAATTACTTGTATAATTCAGATCATGAGCAGAAATATAACACAAAATAACACAATATTCTAGAATAATGATCTCAATATGCAATTAGAATAGCTTTGCCACTTCGAGGGGGCAACCTCCAAACCATACAATAATACTCAAATGCTCAAAATGATGATGAACTACTACCTACAATCCCCTATATATACTATTCATATGTTATGGCCATCACCAAGGCCGACCTACTAAGCATGAGAAAGTATAAATGATATAATAAAATGATATGGTAAGCCACAAGTCAGCTACTCATATCCTAATATAAGCAATAGGTTAAGGGCGTAGCATACTTTTCCTTCTACATCCCGCACTCCCGTGTCACCTTTACTTCCTAAGAAGGTGCAACCCAAAGCTAAGAATCCGCTACCCTCCAATAAGGTAGTCAAACCAACCAAATCTTCCATCGCAAAATTTTCTACCAAACCTTTAGCCAAATAGATGCCAAGACCTAAGACCATTCCACATACCAAACTAGTGAACCCAACCCATTCCCCCTCACCATAAAGCCTCTTCTTTCACAATTAGTCACACTTGTACCAAAACCCACTCTCACCTCCCATTGTGATCCGTTACGGGATCTTTGCGAAAAGATTTTAACCAATCTCCTTGAAACCTCTATCATCACATTACCACCTCTTAGAAATTACCTTCTCAAGTCCAAACCTAAAGGGTTTGACGAAACTAAAATTTGTAACTACCATCATGTGTCGGAATCAATGTAGAGAACTACAAGGCTCTAAAAAACCGTCCTTATCTAATTATGTCCTCTTGAAGAAAATTTTGACGATGACGATGTCCTTGATGAGGACCCCATTCCACCTTTGCAAATCTCCCCAAATCTTCTTCCATTACCTACTCAGTGACCAATATCTCCACCCCCATTTTCCCACCTCCCAAATTTGAGATCAACATGGTCCATATTAGGGAATTAGCCAAACCACCACCCAAATGTCAATGCACCCTACTCATTTCACAAGGCTCTTATCCATCGCTAGGATTTTTCCCCTCATGTCATTATACCTTTCATGACACACCTTCTCCATCCACCTCCCCTCGATTAACATGGTTCACGTTGCTACCCGCACTCAGAAAGACAAAGGAAAAGAAAAAGAAACTATCCCATCAACTAACCCTGTACCCAACATACCATCTGCACCCACACCTAAAGTCACCATCCACGGTCCTACGTATCCTATTTCCGATGGGGTCACACATCGCACAATGCTAAAACAATTACACCAATCCTCCCTCAAAATGTCTTTATATGACCTCATCCAAACCTCTAAGTCACATCATCAAGCCCTCATGGAGGTTCTTCATTCACTATTGATGTTTTACCAATCCACATGACCTGAACAAATCTGTTACACAAAACCTCAAGGTGTTAGTAAAATACACACATGAGGATCATAACATCCCACCACGCTTCCGTAGCCTTGGACCCAACAGCTAGATTTGCGCCCATATAGTGGGACCCCATCCTTCCTATTTCGAGCCCCGGTGAACACTACAATACCAAAATTAGCTACCCATGTCGGGAATTGAACCTGTGGTCACTCGATACCAAATGGAATGAATCACATCATCAAAACCTCGAGGCGTTAGTGAAATCTGCACATGAGGATCATAACATGACCCCATGCCCATAGCCTCCATCATTACCCCTCATCACATAGCCTCTCTCACTAAGTTGTCACCTTCCTCTACACCCCCCACCTACTCGTAAAGTAGTCCCCTCGCTTTTCGGATAAGGACATCACCCCTTTCGATATGATGACCCCGATCCCACTCTTTTTCATCTCCGTCTTTATCGATAATATACACATACGACGTGTTATGATTGATGGTGGTACTAGTATTAACATCATCTCCTCCCATGCATACAACCAAATGCGCATACCTGCCAATTACATGCATGATAACCCAATTATGCTATGCTCCTTCAATGATGCCATGACCTCTACCCTTAGTACCATCATTCTCTATGTCCGCATGGGTCCCCGCACTATCCCGAAACTATTTTATGTCCTAGAAGGGAAGTTCTAGTATAATCTATTGCTTGGCTGACCTTGGATCCGTGCCATGGGTTGTGTCCCTTCGACTTTACACCACTACCTCAAATTTGAACACGAAGGACATAATTACACCATCCCGATTGACCTATCACCTTTCAAGATCTATAACATGTTGTACTTGGCCCTAATGATGTGCTTGTACTAGTCAAGGCATCTGCTACTACCCCCACTTCACCTTCACCCACAAGCCCATCCACCAAGGCTACTATCACCTCTCCCACATCTAACCCTACTATTCCTACTGCCACTATAAAATCTACATGTGACTCACCTACTGCCCTATAATCTAGTGAGTCATCTATGCCTGCTACCCACATATCGACTACTGATCCCTTAGAAGGTGTTTTCAATGCCTCACTCTTGGCGAGTATTTCCTATACAATATTGACACGTTCCTGAATCTGCAAGAGTATGGGCACCTACATCAACACCCTAGTTATGACTATCGCATAGGCGAGGTTTTTCCTTATGGTCCTCCCCACCTTCATACTAATCTAACGTATGGGGGACTTGATATTGCCACTTACAAACCCAAACCTCCATCCCACACACAACCATTTTCATCTAGACTTACACTCCCTTACTAACCACCGCTTTGCTCACACTTTCCTCCACCGTTGCGCATGGAAAGGCTTTGGCTTCAGTTTTTACGAACAAGGCTACCATACTATCATCTCCTATACCACTCGTAAACACAATGACCGTAGTGGCATTGGATTTGACACACCACCTCCCAAGAAGGCTCACGTCGACCTCATTGAGGAAGACAAAACTTCTCCACCTCATTCACCCACGTCACCATCTTCACCCACGGAGTCCATAGATCCCAAATCTATTCCTCCTAATTTTTTTTTTCATAAACACAATTTCCTGGGACCTCTAATATATCAACATGATGGTGAGGCTCCCTCTTCTCTCCCATTTCTATACCCCCGACATGATCAATGATGATATACCTTCTATAAATGTCATTCAATGTCAAGATGATGAGCCATCCTCACTTACCTTTTTGTGGAAGTTTCTTATTTTCATTTCTTCGTTACCTTCGAGAGAGACACAAACCATGTTGAATGAATCAACCATTGAAATCAACATTAATACTTAGGAAAACCCACACATTATAAAGATAGGCCAATATTTATATGCTATTGAGAAGGAAGCTTTTTCCTCTTTCCTTTGAGACCATAGAAATACTTTTTCTTGGTCTATGTCAATATTCCCGGTATTAACCCTAAAATTGTGGTCCACAATATCTTAAGCATTCCCGATGCCAAACCCATCAAACAAAAGCTACGGAAAATACATCCTCGTAATGCTCTTCTAGTCAAAGAAGAACATCGCACCCTTCTCTTAGTTTCCTTCATCCTACCCATTGACTATCCCCAATGGATTTCTAATATCGTTCTTGTCACAAAGGTGATAGAGGGACTCTGCATTTACACAGACTTCCGTGACCTCAACCTAGCTTGTCTTAAAGATGATTTTCCCCTACCCGATATCAACCAACTAGTTGATCTCACCTCCGGCCATGAAATGCTATCACTCATGGATGGTTTCTTGAGTTATAATCAAATATTACTTACTTCATAAGATCAACAAAAGACTACCTTCATCAGCCCTTGGGGGACCTTCTACTACCGAGTCATGCCTTTTGGCCTTAAAAACATTGGTGTTATATATCAGCGAGCCATGACTTATATCTTCCATGACATCATGCATCACATATTGGAAGATTACGTAGATGATCTTCTTTCCAAATCCAAACATTGAACCGAGCACTTGACCATCCTTAAGGTCATCTTTGACCACTTGATAAAGTATTGTGTTCATCTTCAACCAAAGAAGTGCGTCTTTGCGGTACTTTCATGAAAAATCCTTGGTTTCATCATTTCTTTGCATGGCATAGAAGTCGATCTTGCTAAAGTAAAGGCCATTCTAGAAATGCCTCTGCCTACTAATCTTTGCCAACTTTGAAGCCTACAAGGTAAGTTGCAATCCATTCGTCATTTTATCTCGCAGCTTTCCAACCGTTGTCAACCATTTCATCATCTTCTCAAGAAATATGTTTCATTCAAATGGGATGATGAATGCCATAAAGCCTTTGAATCCTTAAAACAATACCTTCTTCAACCACTAGTGCTCATTCCTCCTAAGGATGACCAACTCTTTTACCTATATATTTCCACCACTAACCATTCTTTAGGTGCCATGCTTGCTCATCGCGATAAGTAATATAGAGAGAAAATGGTTTATTACATAAGCCTTACCATTCTGGACTACGAAACTAGATACACCCATGCCGAATTTTTTTCTTATCCTTAGTTTTTGTCACCACTAAAATCCGTCATTACCTTCTCAACAATAAAACCTTTGTTATTACCAATATTGACCTCTTACACTATATGTACACCAAACCCTATCAACATCAATGTACCACACGTTGGCTTATGCTTCTTATTGACCTCGATCTCGAATTTACTCATCAAAAGTCCATCAAGGGACAAATTATCGCTGACTAACTAGCGAGACACACCTCTCTAGGAATCAACCCTCTAACTTTGATTTCCCGATGAAACCATAGCTACCCTCTCCTTAGACGAACCCTTTTACCAAATGACACTCTTCTTCGATGGCTCCAAGTGTCAACGTTGAGGTGGGGCCGGTGTTATCCTTATTCCTCTTGGTGGTGAGCCTACGCCTTTATCTTTCAAACTCGATTTTGGTTGTACAAATAATATTACCGAATATGAAGCACTCATATTGGGTCTCCAGGATGCTTATGCTTTAGATGTTAAATCAATCAATATATTTGGTAATTCCCAGCTGGTCGTAAACCAAGTCAATGGCATATACCAGTGTCGTAATGAAATACTTCAAAAGAATAAGCAACACGTAGACATAATTTTAACCACCTTTGACTATTATGAAATTCAAACCACCCCACGTTCTACCAATAAGTTTACGGATATAATGGTCTACTTGGCTTCTCATATACCCGCTTCGCTGCAAACTCTATTTTTTTCATAATACAAAGGCTACAATCACCCTATCATTTACCTCGTGAAGTATACTCCATCGGAACCATTGCACCTGACCCACGTGACCTTTGATACAAGTAATTTACAGACTATGTTTCCCTTTCCATTCTACCCACCGATCTCACTTGTAATGGACAACATGCCTTTTTAAAAAGTGTCTCTCGTTATGTCATCACAGGTGGTATTATAAGCGTAACTTTGATGGTATTCTCTTACGATTCCTTACAAGTTCTGAAATCCCCTACACCATCAAGGAAGTTCATAATGGAATTTGCGGAGGCCACTTTAGTGGTTTAGCATCATAAAATGCATTCTTCACCTTGGCTATTATTGGCCAACCCTAAACCGCGATTGTTGTGATTATGTCAAATGTTGTGTAAAATGTCGCAACATGCTAATATTCATCACACATGACTAGTCATGCCTTGCAGTCGCATGAGACCTTTTTCCTTTCTCTCAATGGGGTTTGGATCTTGTCGGTGAGATCAATCCCCATTCTTCATAATGCCACCAATGAATTATAATCAAGTCATTCAATATTATACTAAATGGGTAGAAGCCATCCCCTCATTTATATAAAATATGAGAAAATATGTGAGTTCATCGACCATCACATCATTTGTCGCTTTGGTGTCCCTCACCACCTCATCAATGATAATGAAAAGCAATTCAAAAACAAAACCCTATGTAATTTACACGACACTTTTGGCATCCAACTTAGTTTCTCATCACCTTATTACCCATAAACCAATGGCCAAGTATAATCGACCAATGAAACCTTGAACAAAACTCTTATGAAAGTAGTCTACGATCTTTGGGAAGGATTGGCATACACACATTCCTTTTTCCTTATGGGCTTACCGCACTAGTATTCACACTTTGACCGCAAACACACCTTTATTTCTGGTCTATGGTACCAAAGTTGTCTTGCCTCTAGAAGTTCGATTCTATCTCTCTGCATCTCCCTCCAGGACATGCTAAATGATGATGACTTTTAACAAGACCGTTTGGCGCAACTTGAGTTATTAGATGAACGCTGCCTTAATTCTCTTGACCATCTCCAAATCTACTAGAAACGTATCAAACATACCTATGAAAAACATGTCCACGAATGAACCTTTCAGTCGGTGACCTCGTCCCAAGGAAAATCAACATGTAACCAAAGAAGAGAAAAGTAAATGGGGTAAATTTGCTCCTAATTGGCTTGGAACCTATATTATTACCCACAATTATGGATCGGTGCTTATCGTTTGTCTTCACTCGAAGGTAAACTTGAACCCAGCCCTCAATGCCTTGTATCTTCAACCGCTTTATTGTTGAAATCAAGTCCTATATCACTTTTTGTCTCTTTCTCACTCGTCCCTTGATCATTGTTCACCTTCCATATTACTCATTTTTTAGGATCCACAACTAAACAATAATCATGTGATTAACCTGTCACCTTTCATCCTCATCTTCAATATGAGTACCACGACTCTACTCAAAGCATGATTCTCATGGATACTTTTCATCTTCTTACATATGGAATCCCATGGTCATTCATCACTCGGAACCACCTCTTTTATAATTACCCTCTATGTGTTATGGTCATGTCTTCTAAACAAAAACCTAATCTTCTTACATAGTCTTGTCCATGACTTAAACATCTAAAAAAAAGGGATTTAAATCCTTGAGTCAAACTTCCAGCAAAAGATGACTCCCTCAAAAAGGGACATCTCTTCACTATTTTTCACCACTATCAATAGATTGCTCCTTGAAGGACATCTATATAAGGTCATTGCAAAAATACAATAAAAATATCCAGAAGCTTCCCGCATCGATCAGATTCGCGAAGACCTCAAGGAGATAATATACTCATCCCATATAGACTTCCCACATCGATCAGTCTATTAAAAACAAACAAATGAAGAAAATGATGAATTTTTTGTCATGGACTTGCCTATTGTTGATCTTGGGTTTCTTGCTAAGAAAAACATGTTGTCGTACACTAAGTTATGCTAAACCACCCACTCTCACCTCATTGCCTTTTCATCCTAATTTCCTATCTACTCAAGGGACTTGCTGCAAATGTGACATTTCATGATCATGTGACTTGCTTCACCTTTAAATAGTCCATTATGCAATGCCTTTAGGGTCTTACGTTCATAATCCCATCTGGGGTATGACAGACTAATTAGGGTCCTTATCAATTAGGTGGATCTTTTACCACCTCGTACCATTTTCCTTCCTCATTACTTATTGATTATCCTATATAGGACCAGATCATCGACACCTATATTTAAAAAAACTCAACCATGCCTATGACCTAACTCACCCATGCCTATGACCTAACTCAACCATGCCTATGACCTAAACTCAACCATGCCTATGACCTAAAACTCAACCATGCCTATGACCTACATTCAATCATGCCTAAGATCTACCAACCCATTCCTCATATTCTTCCCTAGCTTATGGGAGAACTACATCGGCCTGAGGCCCCTTTTTACCGGGGCTATGTAGGCAGCACTCAAGGGCATGGGGCCCTTGAAGGTTAGCTCGGCCACTCTTCACCCTAACCTATCTTCCCCTCCATTTTTCTATGAGCATCCTACCTTAATTCATTTCCATTTTTAGTATCAACAATTGGAAATTAAACCAAACAAGTAACAATTAATAAATATTTCATCACATCATTCATTTATCATTTTCACATTTATATTATAGCAAATATTTGGAAACTTAAACCATAACGTGCATATACCTCATCATTTATTTCCCATATTACCAATAACTTGGCCATTAAATTAACATTAAAAACAAGACTCCATCATGCCTACACCTAACTCCACCATGCCTAAATGACCTAACTCCATCATGCCTAACCCAACCTAACTCCATCATGCCTATGACCTAACTCCATCATGCCTAATTGACCTAACTCACCATGCCTACGACCTCGACTCAATCATACCTAATTCACCTAGTCTCCATCATGTACACACATAATAATGGAAATTAAAAACAAGTACACCATCCATGCTATAAATATCATCATCATCTATATAAATGAGAAAGTATGTGTATACATACATATGTACACAGATACAAATAAATACACATATCTCAAATCTCTCAGATACATCCTCACCATCTTCAAAGACGTAGGCCAATATATGATCAAAATCTCAAAATCTCATATAAAACCTCACTATCTTCGGCATGTAGGCCAGTATATAATAAAAATACACAAAAATGGAAGTATGTGTTACTATCAGGCATCCCCCTGTCAGATATCCTCCATGCATGTCTCACATGTCTCCTACTCCTCCTCTTCTCCCATGCGACATCCCACTAGCATTTCACCATCATCCACTATGGGTCGTGGCCTAACCTCTACTAGTAACTCCCCTGGAGTTTGCCTCCGTGCACTGGTGGCCTCACCTTGACCTTGTCTCTAGGCTCGCTGGCCCCCTGTACTCTCCACATAGTGAGTGCAGGACCTGGTCCTCTCACTCGAGGCCTGTTGTGCTGTATACTCTACATAAGAAGGGGCATCTATCCCTACCGTGATCAGGTGATCCTGATAGTATCTCACCTCTCCTAAGGCATCCCTGAACTTGGCCATGGGTACTATTTGTGGTGGTGTCATCAGCTCTCCGAACTCTGTGCACTGCACGGTAGGTCCCGCCTCGCCTGTAAAGTGGGATGTTGTCCCACGGGCTGTGTAGGTACATGTGCTTGTACTATGGCTCCGAAGGGCCACAACTCGTGCCTGTGTAGTGGCCAATTGGACCTGCAAACTCGTAACATGTGCCTCTAAGGTGGCCATCTATACCCCATCTCCATCTCCACCATGTGCAGGTACCTGTCCCTGTGCTACCTGGGCCTGTAGGGATGCTACCTGTGCCTGCAACATGGCAACCTGTGCCTATGACCCCATCAGTTGTCCCTGCACTATCCCCAACTGTGTAACTAGGGTCGCCACCTACCCTTATAGGGTGTCTCTCTGAACTATGATGGTGGCCAAGTTTGGCTACCCCTGCCTCGGTGGTATTGCTTATAGCTATGCTACCCACCACTATTTGTACATGTCTATAACTTCGACATCATCAATCCATTGGTCTACCACCTGCTCCTCTTGCCCTGTAAGTAGTGTTGGCTATGGTAGAGGCATAAGCCTCTCCACGTCATCCCTCCTATACTGTGGGAATGGTGGAGGTACATCTTGCGACAACCCAAAATGTTGTCTCGACTTTGTCAACGGGTATCTTCTCATGCTTTTCTATACGACACCCCTATTATGTTAATTATTATTATTCACCTATATTAATTATGCATTGCATATTAATTAATGTGTTTATTGTTTATATGGTTAAATTTAATTATAAACCATATTATTATTTGTATTCAAACAATACAGTGTTTTTATATTGTTTTAACAATATTATTGTTATTATTCATTTGTGCTTCCCGAATGTAATATTGGAAGCTTATGTAATCAGGAATATTGTTGCACATGTGCAACTTAGTTTCTTGTTTGTATTTAGTTGTACAATACCTATAAGTATTACAGCTCATTCATATGTAATTTGGTTGATTCAAATTAATATAATTTATAGGATTCTGTCCCTATTTACATTTGGTACCAGAGTGAATTGAAGCTCCTGACAAGGTTAGAGAAGGTTACAGAGGAAGAAGAATTCATGGAGAAGAAATCGCTTCGTTGGAGAGCCAGTGCTACCTCCAACAGCTTCCCACATCTCCCTGCAATCCCATAACATCCTGTGTGAATTCTAGGTAAACGTAACGCAATTTTTTTGTATTGGTGCCCTACACCAGAATTTTTTTTCCTAGGGCTTATAATGTTTAAAAAAATTCACCATTAGGGGTTTTGTCTCTAAATTGCTTATCTATAGATAATATTATATGTATTATCAAATTCGGAGGACCAAGTTACATTGGCATTCCACCGAGTTGGTTTAACAGGTTGAAGAGCTCCTATCGAGCCATCTCCTCGACCCTGATCAAACAATAGTGGAAATCGACCATGCATTGAGACCAAACCGAGTCGGGTTGTTCTTGCATTGGGAGTTATTATTTTACAAACAACCGAGCTCACATAACATTAACCAGTTGTGTTTTTGCATTGTCTGAGTTATATTTCTTCTGCTTGGGCATTTTTATTGTTGTCGAGCCATGTAACCAAGTGTGCTCATGTCACTTTGGATTGGGATGAGTTCACTATAACATCCTTGTGGGGATCTGCTAGAGTAGGTATTTACCTTAGCTCATGTTCACCTAGCTACTTTATTTACCTTTATTGTATTTATCCTCACCCACTTATGTGTGTGGATATTTCTTTTATCTTATTTAGATATTAGGAGATATTATCTTGTTGTTAGGTATAGTTATTTCCTTGATCTATGGCATTGACTAGATCCTTGATGTCTAGTTCTCTCCTAACTCTATGGTCTTGACTAGTTCTTTGATGACTAGTTATTTCCTTGATTTATGGCTTGATCTACGACCTTGATTGGTTCTTAGATTGTTATTCCTTGCCTATTTAAGCAAGGCCCATTCTCAATGTATTGCATTGAGTTCCATAATAATATATGATATTGCTGCTCATTTGTTTGCAAAGGTTTTATGTAAAGCTATTCTGGTGAATTGCTTTCATCTTATTGATTGTGGTGTTTGATTAACATCTATGTTCTTGGCTTGGTATGATCTGGTTATCGTTCCTTTCATGGTATCAGAGTTGGAGATTATTGTTGACATCCATCTGTAAGTTTTATTTTGCAAATAAATTCATTATATATTCATATATTTGGGATTTGGTCGTATTTTGTTTTTACATGCATTTTTATGCAAAACAGAGGCTTCCATTAGATCCAAAAGGTAGGAAAACCTAAGATCGACCATTTCTCGGGCGGCCATTTTTTGGGTTCTTTGTATTGTTACATACAGGAAGCACACTAATTACCTCGGGATTCATGCTAGGAATAAAAAACATGGGATTATTTGTTGGGTCTGTTGGATTTCTCAAGATCTACATAGGAAAATATTCTATTGCGGTGTATCTGTCTCGGTTTATGCGTAAATTTTTTTCAGATCTTTCCTTTTTTGGCAAGGGTCCACTTGATCTTGTGCCATTAGCCCTTGGACATATGGTATGTTCATATGAGGGCTTAAAGCTTGTGATTCCTACTAGTAGGTGCTTAACTTGAGCCCCCTTTAATTTTATTTGTGTGGTGAAGGCAACAACAATTTATTTTGTTTTAGTGGCAACTAAAATAAATAACAGAGCAAAATATTAAAAAGCTTGTAACTTTTGATTGGTAACTCGGTTTTGAGTGCTTTGTTTTTTGAAAAAGTGCTTGTTTTTTCGTGATCTTTCCATTGGAAATATTTATTTTGAGACTTGCAATATAATTATAAAGTGCCAAATATGGAGGAGTGTTGTAATCAATTGTGGATGCAATTTCGCCGAGCCCGACGTCCTAAACTTCTAGGAGTTGCATTTTATATCTATCATGGATTCTGAGAATGATATGATTTTCTATGAAGTATGTGGACTTCAAGAGGATATTGTAAAATTTGTGGAAGAAAATAGATCACTCAAGTTAAATTCTCTTCTACAGTCACTCATTCACGATAAGGATACAATAATACACTTCCTGCAAAACAAAATTGCTAGCCTACACCATCACCATCATATTGTGGACAACCATATCCATCCTCCTAGTCCACTTGCAGCTATTGCTCCTATACTCACTGACATTGATTTGTTAGTTTTTGAGCATGTTCCTGCTCTTGATGCTTCTAAACTCCGTGAGGCTTATTCTACCGCATGCTCTTCCACATCTGTGCCTATTACAGTACCACATGTTGTGTATCCTATTTCTACTCAACTACATGGCCTTTTTGAGATGCGTACCACTGCCTTCAGTTCTTGCATGCTCCATTCTATGGGTCTCACTAGTGGAGTCATTGTAAGACATTCATAGGGTATTGTTTCCTCTATTCCACATGTTAAGTGGAATTCTCATCATGACATTGGTTTTCCAAAGTAGATACTTGATTGGGATCACACATCGAAAGATCTTCTTTTTTGTTTCGCTAGACACTTTTTTAGGATCATGAGCAACACATGAGTTCTGCACCTTCACTCAAGCTTGAGAAACCTGAGATTTCAGCTGTTAGACATGATCAACCTGACACACATTCTGATGTTCTTTTACATGCACCCATTGTGCATTTTGCACTAAGTCATATGCAAGCATCTTCTTCATCCATCTATGTTGATTTGGGGTGGATATCTGATCACTCATGGCGCGACATAGGCATTTGTTGAGAGGACTCTACAGGCGATGGCTCCTCCACCATTCGGCCTCTTGCTCCACTTTTTATACCTTCTGCATTGTGATGCTTCTTGTTTTGAGCATTTTTCTTTAGCAGGTGTAGTGTATCTCTCTTATTTGTTGAGAGATTTTGTATCTGTATTTTCAACACTTTTGGCATGTTGATAGTATCTCTTATGGGGGATCTATTTTGGTGAAGTCTAGTGTTATTTTTTCAGTGTTTGAGTAGTTGATTTTGGGAAACTCATACAGATTTGTAGCGTCACTCCACCCATTCAGCAGTATGGGAGGGTGTGGTGTTGATCCTGCTTCTTTGGGTTTCGTGTCCTTGCCTTGTTACCTTGGCTTTTCTTGGATCGTGACACTCTGGAGTTTGTGTCCTTACCTTGTTGCTTTGGTTATTGTTCTTGGATCGTGGCACACCTATTTGTAGTAATTGATCGAATTATGTTTGGTGTTTTTTTGCACTTTCAACATCACTCATTGATGATCTCCTTGTATGGAGCTATTCTGGTGAAACCCAGTGTTAGTTGTTTTTGAGTTTTGTGATTGAGCAGTGGATTCAGACCACAATGCACACCAAACTTCTTCAACATTATACGAGTTTTTTGAGCTAAGCTTCTTGGGATGCCTTGGAGTGGGTCTTTACTCTCTTTACTTTATTGTTACTAGTTTTGGGTACCTTGCGGTGTCCCTTTTTTCCCAATTATTGTACATGAGTACCTCATTAGGCCTAGTTTCTGGGACTCATACTATGGACATGCCACTTCTATTTTGGCCCCTAGCTTCACTTGAGGGGGTGTTAGAGTAGGTATTTACCTTAGCTCATGTTCACCTAGGTACTTTATTTACCTTTATTGTATTTATCCTCACCCACTTATGTGTGTGGATATTTCTTTTATCTTATTTAGATATTAGGAGATATTATCTAGTTGTTAGGTATAGTTCTTTCCTTGATCTATGGTATTGACTAGTTCTTTCCTTGATCTATGGTATTGACTAGATCCTTGATATCTAGTTCTCTCCTAAATCTATGGTCTTGACTAGTTCTTTGATGACTAGTTATTTCCTTGATTTATGGCTTGATCTATGACCTTGATTGGTTCTTAGATTGTTATTCCTTGCCTATTTAAGCAAGGCCCATTCTCAATGTATTGCATTGAGTTCCATAATAATATATGATATTGCTGCTCATTTGTTTGCAAAGGTTTTATGTAAAGCTATTCTGGCAAATTGCTTTCATCTTATTGATTGTGGTGTTTGATTAGCATCTGTGTTCTTGGCTTGGTACGATCTGGTTATCGTTCCTTTCGGGATTGATTCATTGCAACACACAGAGAGGACGGGTAGACCACGAGTTGGGCACTATTTCTCCCGATTGTATTGGCACGAAGGCTTCTACGTGAACTCCTCCACGCACTATACCGCACAAAAAAAACAAATAGTGGTGGCAGAGAAGAAAAGACATTGCATATACATACTCCTTCACAACCAGATCCTATGGAATGGCCTCCTCCTGCACAAACGTGCACTGTGACCTGCATAAGGAAAACCAAGGCTACATTAGTAAAAGATGTGAGAATTTAGCATGACATCAACAAAAAAAAGAAACCGACCGCGTAAGCTATAAAGTGGAAATAAATAAAAATAGTGGTTTTTAATCCAAAGAGGAGGATAAACAAAGAACTAGAGGCAAATAAAAATACACGACATTGAAAACGAGGAGATATAGGCTCGATCTAGTTTTTGTACATACAAAATCCCTAAACCGAGTTATCTCGCCATGTAGGCCTCCCCTCTATGCAAGTTATCCTCCAAACTCGTGCCAAGCAAGCTCCACACAAGCCTATACTCAGCCAGGTCACATTTTTTAAAAGGTCAGTTCAAAATTTGTTTTCTTTAAATACAATTTGCTCATTTTCATATGCCAAGCGCACATAGTTCCGAGTTGGATAAGTGGAAGCGATTTGGGAGTGGGAAGTGCATGGTTCAAATCTTATAAAACAACACAAGTTTTTTGAATTTTGAAATTTAGAGGCAAATTTGAAAAAAACCACCAAATTTAGAGGAGATTTTAGCAGGAAAACCACCTCTAAACAACTAGTTACAGCTAAACAGGCCTCCAAATATTTTAGTGAGAAAAACCCTAATTTAGGGTAATTTTTTTCTCCTAATAGGCATATTTTTTCATTCCTGGGCATTTTTTTGCAAAAGGAGGCCTATCCAGAAATTGCATTTTCAGCTATATTTTTGTAATTTTTTGGTGTAGTGGGTCATTTTGGGCTCCGGAGGCCACCAGGGCTGCAAAACAAAAAAATTGCTTGCCATTCAATTTTTCTAGATTTTTGAATGTAATTACATGCTTTAGTATATTATACTAATTTTCAGGTTGCCATAGTCAACCAAAAATATTGTAAACTGCTTAGAAATTGGTAGAAAGATTGTAATAAAAATAGTAAAAAAATTGGTTTTGAAACACTCACAAGATCCTAGAGCTCATTCAAAGCATTTGGTATATACAATTGCCTCCGGGAAGTGCTTACGGTAAAGCCTTTGTGAATACTATTACACTTAACATCTAATACAATTTCAAAACATAACATCGTTCAGGAATCAACCCTTTAAATCGACATGGAGTAATTGAAAGAGGGATTCACGAGAACCAATTCAAAACAATGCACCACAACGGAGTTACGCTCGAATGGTAACATCAAGCTCCAACGCAATAAGAAAGATTCGAAAATGGAAAGAATATGCAAATAAGAAAACAGGTCTGCTCATGCTCATAGATTAAAAAAAAGAAGTACAAATAGGGGTGCTATGTAACCCCATGCCTAAACAAGGAAAGAACATCAATGATGCCACTTTGGTGCATATGACATGACCGACGCATATGACGCCACTAAAGGAGGAGTTATAATTCCATATAAGGAATGTAACTCCTATGCATGCATTAACGCAAATGGCAATGAAAAAATCGACACTTATCATTTGACTTCCTAAGACCTATGACTCTCGCAAGGTGAGATGATGCACATAGGTGATTGTGACGATGACTAGGCATGTCACACACACCAACACCCCCACTTCATTGAAGCCAAGGAATAGGTCATGGTAAGCCGAGCAGAAAATAAGACTCCCTAGACAACTAAGAAAGATGTGTCAATGGGGCTCGAAAACTAAAGGTCCGATAAGGTGCCCATATACAAACAACATCTTTCTGGAAAGAAGAAGAGGAGAAGAAGAAGAGGGAGACGAGAGGAATGCGAGAAGATGCCATGGATGGATCTGATTTCTATAGCTCTAGGAAGTCTCCTAGAAGATTTTTGATCACGAGATCCTTTACCTCTAGACTGAAGTAAAGAAACCCGCACTGAACTATGTGCCTACCCTTAGGAAGGAAAAAAATGACGTGTTGGAAGTCTGACCACTCCGCGAAGGAAACTAAAGGTAGCAACATGAAGAACTCTGAGTCTGGTCCATGAAAGTGTGACATAGGTCTAGCAAGTGAGTGCAAAGGAACCGAAGGTAATGTCATGAGTGCAAAACTGTTAGAGTATGAAGGGTGAACACCTATAGAAAGGATGTCCAATTGATGTGAAGGAAAAAAACATCCCCCAAAATAGAAAATGGATCCATAAGCAAGGGTGGATCAATGAAGGTCTCCGAGAAAAGTGGAAGTGGTAAGAGTCCCAGAAAGGCCACTCCCAACAATGGAGATGATGAACTCCTCTAATATACCTGTAGATGGATGAGGAACCTGTAGTACATCACAAGTGTACTCTACAAAAAGAAAAATAAGGTTAGGAAGATAATCATTCCAATGAGGGGGCTCAACAAACAAAAGAGCGATGTCAGATAGGTATGAAGCATCCAATGAAGGTGGAGGAGTGAAAGGGGCCTCAAACACTGAAGGTGGAACAAAGGTGGGTGTGATGACTATATGAGACTGTATAAGAGACTACTTAATATCTGATTAGATGTGGGATGTGTCAACACTCTTTGGAATAGTGAGAGAAGGAGGAGAAGAGTCCTCTGTAGTACTCTCAACATCAGAATTGGGTGCATAATCCTCATCATCAGAAGTAGAACCAAGCGAGTCTATGTCAGTGGAAATTTCATCACATGAAGAAATATGTGTGGGTGGCCCTTCGTAAGAAAAAGTATCGGTGAACTCACTTTCCTCTATGGATGCAAGATCATCATCAGATCCATAACCAGATGAAGGAGGATCAAGGTCTCCATGAAAACTTTGAATGAAAGTCCAAGCTTGGTGCATAGACTCTGTGAACTATATTCAACATTGAAGGTCCTCTGGTATATCAAGACAAAGAAGCCCGTATGCCATGTCATTCTAGTTCAACCAATTTTGGTGATGAATGTGGTCAATAGTTTCAGGTGCCATCCCAAGAAGATGTGGTAAAAATGTTATACATAATGTAATGATCGAGTATTCCATTCTTCCATTATAGGTAGTTTCTGGTCCTAGTTGAACAATGGAGCGATGAAATTCAATGTCCATGATGAGAGGAGCCTCCAAGGAATACTAGTTTAACCCCCACTTTTTGTGGCACTTTATAGTTTAGTGCATTGATTACAATTATGAGGTGGTTTGCAATTTCATTAAAGAAAATATCATTGTCGTTCGGCGTTCCAAACAAAATTGTTGCGATAACGCTTCTAACTTCTCCTCACAAGAAGTTATTAGTTTTTGCTATGAATATGGGATAACCTTGGCTCACGCATCCGACTATTATGCTTAGGGAAATGGTCAAGCGGAATCCAGCAACAAGAACTTGGTGGCCATCATACGAAAACTGGTGGAATCAAATCAGTGGATGTGGCACAAGTCTTTGTACGATGCTTTGTGGGCGGACCGCATTACTCCCAAGAGATCTCTCGGCATGTCACCTTTTCAAGTGTTATATGGCATTGATGCCGAGCTTCCCATTTCTACGGAACTTCCTGCTCTGCGCTTGGCACGAGCCATTGAAGATGAAACTTTCAAAAGTTCTCTAGAAAAGAGAATTATGTATCTGGCAGAACTTGAAGAAAAGAGAGTGAAGGTGGTCGATAGGATCACTGAACATCAGAATCAAGTTAAGAGGCTTTTCGATAAGAAAGCCAAGCAGAGAGATTTTCAAGTGGGAGATCTCGTCCTTTTGTGGGACAAGCGAAGAGAGCCAAAGGGCATGCACGGAAAGTTTGATTCCCTATGGAGAGGGCCCTTCAAAATCAAGCAACTCAACGGAGAGAATAGTTTCTATCTCTCGTATCTAGATGGAACTGAGCTCCCGCTTCCCTATAGCGGGCAGCATCTGAAGATCTTTAGGAAGTAGAGCTTGCTCTCTTCTTTGTACAATTTGCTTTAAGTTGTGTGTTTTCTTTCATCGTGTGTTTGCTTTCGGTTTGTCGTGTGTTTCTTTTGTTCTCCCTCCGGTCCCCCTTGTTTTTGACTCTGTTACCCAATGGATAGGCACAAGTGATCTGGGATTCTCTACCCCTGATTTTACTCAGGGATAGTCCCCAGAAAGAGCCAGCTGTTATCCCGTAAAATTGACAAGGGCAATTTTACCGATAACCATACGGAAAATTTTGTTTCGATCCCTCGTTAGGGATCCCTCGCGTTCGAAACGTTGTAAAATCCCTTCCTGGGAAATCTAGTTTTCGAACTTAGTCTTTCTAAGCCTTTTTTGGCTGGGCGCATGAAATATCATTGTAACACTAACTTTTGATGCGCCCCCTTAAAAGCCTTTGGCGCATGGTTTTCCATGTTAAAACATCTTTCGGTGCGCCAAAGGATGTTGAGTCTCCTTTGCGTGCGCCAAGGCGCATGCGCTTGTGTTGATACAACTTGTGTTGCGCCGCTCTTTGGTGCGCCAAAGGGCGCACATAATCCCGTGTCGACAATAGATTTGGTGCGCCAAGGGCGCGCTTTATCTCATGTTGGCAGATGCTTTGATGCGCCAAAGGGCGCATCCCTTCCCGTGTCGACAACAAATCTCCTGCGCCTTTGAAAAAGTGGTTGGCGCATTTATGTCTAGTTTTTCTATATATATATGGTTTGCGCGCCCAAATGTCATTTTCACTTTTGTTGAGCACGTGATCGTTCTGAACTTGTCAGCCTCTGCTCCGTCGTTTTCATCGTCCTGTGGACCCGTTGCAACTTTTGCTATATATCCAGGTAAGAGGTGTTATTTCTCTCTTGTGCGTTTTGTGCTTTCAGTTCCTGGTGTGTTCCTGGTTTGGTTCTTGCTTGTTGGGTGGTTGGTTATATATGAATGTGATCGGCCTAGCCTCCTCCATTTGCTGTCTACCCCCATGCTATCCTTCCTCTTTCCAGATCTGCTGGAGAAGGTCATTTTCTTGAAACCATGGTTATAATCCTCTTGGTTTTAACCGTTTCGTTTGCCCACTGAGCATGTTAAAAAAAAGAGAGAGGAGAAGAAATCTAAGAATCATGTAAAAGCCCCTTTAAGAGTTTAGTTTTCTGTTTTTCTCCTTGGCGCGTCTGTAACCCCTGCAACACTAAGAACAGTTGCGCCCCCATGGCGCATCTACCCGCCCTGTTACAAGAGCAAAATCCGCGCCAATGGCGCACCCTTTCGGCCTGCTGCATCATGAGCTCATGCGCCCTCAAGGCGCGCCTTTTCCGCGTGCTACAAGTGCTGAAACTGCGCCCCAATGGCGCACCATCCGTCCATGTTGCATCCTTTTTCCATGCGCCCATGGCGCACCCAGCTTCCATGCAACAAAAGTTTTTTCCGCGCTAAGTATGAAGCTATAAAGGCGCAGGCGCATCCCCGATTGCAATAACACCATGTTGTGTGAGTTTTTCGTGCGCCGCGCCATATTCCCTTGGGCGCATCCTGTCCCAATGTAACACGCGCTTCTCATGCGCCCTATATCAAATGCAATATGCAGTATCCATGCGCCATGCGCCTTTGGCGCCAATTTAACCTCTGCAGCACCCCTTTTCTGTGCGCCTTGTCTATTTAGCCTGCAAGTTGCATTTTTCATGCGCCCTGCGCCCTGAGCCTTAAAATCTCTAACTCTTTCTTCTGATAACATTCCAATGGAAGATCAAATGGCTAATTCAACCTTTTTGGATTGGGTCTCGCTTCTTCTTCATGCAGATCAGCAACTGAATTCAAAAGAACATATGTCTACATCCAGCAAGAGACCCACCAAACCAAGAGGAAAGGCTAAGCTTACAGAGGAGGAGATGAAGTACAAATATCAAAGGGTCAGGATGCCCGAATCACAGGCTGAATGCAGTATGGATGTCAGGGACTCAGAGTTGGGTCACATTGACATGGAAGAATTCTGGGTTAGGACTCAGAAGGTTACAAGAAGTCCGTGGATGGACAAATTAATAGGCAGTGCCCTGCATTTCGCCGGAGGAATCCCCGTCAGTGCCGTCAACAATGAATTCATGATGGTGATTGCACAGTCTTACAACAAGGACACAAGATGTGTCGAAAACAGCAAGGGCGAGGTAATCATAAACCTCACTGCCCGTCATTTTGAGATAATGCTCGGCATCCCTCACCACCGGCACTTTGTGGCCGTCAGCCAAGAAGAGTGCATCAAGGCCTGGGAAGACAACGAAGACCAATGCATGCAACTAATGAACGAAGTCTACTTGAAAAACAAGAAGGTGGTAACCCGGTGGCCCCAAATCATCCACCGCAGTGACTTCTCAGAAGAGCTCAGCGATACTATTACTTTCCTGAGCAGGGTCTTCGGGCTTTCTTGACGCCCACTACTTCCATAAATGGATGTTGAGGTACTTGGAAACAATGAATAAGAATGTGCCTGAGCAGCGCTTTTGCTGGGGAGAAATAATAAGCAGCACCATCTCCGAGCAGCTACAACAATTCGCCACAACGGGAGTGTTCCATATGAACTCCTACGTAGTCTACGCTGCAGCGTCGGAGAGGGATTATCCAGGGCTAAACCGAAGTGGAATTTGGCCTCAGGTCAAAATATATGAATATTATCCAGAACTGAGGCTGGAGAACAGCATCCCTCAATTCACCAAAATTAATGATGCTTTCTTCTATCACATCATTTTCCTGTTGAGGCCAAATCTAACTCATGGTCGCACAACCAAGAACATTGTGTCAACTGTGGAGAAAGTGGGGGGCCCTGTTCACCCAGTTTCCCACATTTACCTATCTGAGGGCGGTCAACTTCTTGGGCGAGCCAACCAGGCTACCGAGGTATGCTGGACCTAAGCTGATTCTACTAGAGTTATCAAGGCAGCTGGTCACATACCATGAGAAATGCCTCAAAAGAAAGAAGGGCGGAACTCCTTTCCCCCTCACAGTGGGCAGGTACACATGCTCCTCCCATCACAAGGCGAAGGAAATGTTCGCAGAGCTGGAGTTGCTCAATTTGAAACATGACTTCCCAGCCAGGCCTACCTTTGACCCAAGGAGCTGCCTGCCAAGGGCTAAGCTTGATCCGATCCATGTCCCTCAAATTGAGGATATTTACATTGACGTCATCCACGAGGTGGAACTCAGAAGAAAGGATCATTCTCGCTTAGCATTGGCGGAAATTATCCAATACGGAGTGGCCATTGTCCCCAAAGGCTTCCAAACTACGGAAGATGAAGTAGACAAGGTGTATAATGACACGGAAGGGGATGATTGGCCCTTCCCGGCCATTGACAGAAGCAAGGCTCCTCAAACAATTGAGGAGAGGGTCAAGGAGACTATGCGCAGAACAGAGCACTGGTGCCGCATGAACGGGCTGATCTACCTCGGGGTAGATTTCACAACCTCCCCATTGGGCAATGCACCTCCAAGGTCCAAGAAGCAGCTAAAAGGCAAAGGTGCAGAAGGTGAACCTAGCACCATTCAGGAAGAAGCCCCTGGAAGTCCTCCTTCCACAGCGCCAGAACAGGTAATAACTCTGGATTCGCCAGAGAAAGAAGCAGCGGAGGATAGTCCCATACGCCCATCCACTCAGGATGTCGGCATTGCTACAACCACAGAGGTCCCTTCTGTCCCTTCTTCTTCTCTTTCTTCCCCTCCTCGAGTGACTCAAACGACCACCCCTTTGGTCGTGTCCTCCGCCCCTTCTTCTACTCTTTCCCCTGCCTCTTCGTCTATCTTCTCCTCCCTCGCTGATTTATCTTCTTCCATTTCTTCCCTCATTTCCGGGCTCCCTTCCCTTCCTTTGTCTTCTGCAGCTGCAGTTTCCCTTCCTCCCGTGGACACTTCTTCGGCTATGATTTCAATGCCACCGCCGCGTGTCTCCACGTTTTTCCCCTCTTCTACTGTTGCTCCCTCCTCCTCTGTCTCTGGTCCTTCTTCTATGGGACCAGCCTGGATCTCTCAGCAGTTGAGCCAACAAAAGAGGAAAGTTCCCATCGCTCCGATGGACTTTTCAGTGATTCCGGCCAAAGGGGCAAAGAAGCAAGAAGCCTGTTGCACGCTTCTCTAAAAGTGCTGCAGGTGAGAGGATCATGGAAATTGCATACCCCGATCCCCTCAAAGAGAAAAAGGATCTGTCTCTGGCAGATTTTACTGTGACCCAAGTCACAATGGGGACATCTTCTGAAAGTCTCCAGGGGGAAGCTCTTTCCGCGGTCGACGCCCTTTGTCAAAAGCTTCAGGAAACAAAAGAAGAGAAAAGGCTATTGAAGGAGCAGAACAAATATCTGCTTCAAGCCTTACAGAAGATGGGTAGTGCACCTCCCACGACTGCCGCCGAGACTTCTGAGCTTCTCAGCCAGGAGAAAATCAATGAATATTCAAAGATCGGCGAGCAGGGTATGGCCGTTTCTGCTTGGAGGAGCCAGATCCTCAAGGACAGTGAAAGAGTGATCGCCGAATATGTCAATTCATATCTAAACATCAAAAAGGCGAACAAGGAACTCCAAGTATTAGCGGGTCCCATATCAGAAGAGCTAGATCATGCTAGACTCCAACATGAGACCTTTCAACAAATGTTCGACTGTTCAGTCGAGGATCTGGTCAAGTTCGGAGTTTTCGGCCATCCAAGGGCCCTCAACAAAACCATGTCCACTCTGGACTATCGGATAGATCAGCTGGAATTTGTTCTGGAAAAGATAGACAAGGTGAAGGAAGAGGCCCTGGATGCGATGCATCAAATGGAGCGAATTGTTCTTAACATGTCTCCAGGGCTGCTCACTCCTTCCTTTACCATGAGATCAGCTGATGAAACTATCCGGATCTTCAAGGAGATCGCTTCTCAAGGAACGGGGCCAGAGGTCACATTTGACACTGAATCTATCAACAACCTGCTGGCCTGTAGGGACTTCATCGGGTTCCTCATCGAGGCGGAGAAAGATTATTCTAAACTCCCAGAAAAGCTCATAAGCGAGCGGGAGACTTGCGAAGCAATCAGCGAACGGCACAAGGATCCATCACAGGATCAATTTGGGCCCATGATTAGCAAGTTTTTGGAATACCGCGCTCAGTTCCACATATCATCTCCTGAGCAGCATCAGAAATAGGCAACCCCCTTTCGGCTGCAGGATGACGATGACAAGTAGCTGCTTCTTCTTCTTCTTCTTCTTCTTCTCTCTATTCTCCGACTTTCTTGTTGAAATGTCTAAAGTGTGTTGGCACAAATGATGACATCATCCATGTTGCATCATGGGATGATGTCATCCATCAAGTTGTCAAAAGTCAACATGACTTTTAGATATTTTGTAAATATCTTTGTAAATATTTGTTGGCTCCTTTTTTGCTTTCCTTCTCCTCTCTTCTATAAATACTGGAATACTTGTTGTATTCGGGGTGAACATTTTTTAGATGAAAATAGAAGTGAGGAGAGAAAGACTTTGAGCTTTCTTGTAACAGAAGAAAACAGTAATACAAATATTAAGACTTTGTGCTCAATAGCTGTGTTATGCATTAGATCTTTCTTACGTTAGATCTGTGTGTGTTTAATCTGTTGGATTCATATCTACTTTTCTGTCATTTGCTCATCAGTATTGCTTTGTTTATTTATGCAAGTAGGATTGGCTCTGTTTACTACCAACCCAAAAACATAAATCTTCTGACCTTTCTGCTTTGGAATTCATTTCTTTTCTTCCTTCGGATCTGTTCTTTCTCTTTTCCCTCTTTCATTCCTTTCTTTTCGCAGCCTGAAACACTCTGCTGGGATGAGATCCCAAACCCCGAAGGCAGAATCTTGAGACTTGCATAGATTCCTGCTGGTAGAATAGCAATAAACCGGTTTTAACTGCTTTGACTCAAAGAGGGGCTAAGCCACGCACACTTGTTGGCTCGTCTATCCATAGATCTCCCAGGCGATGATTTTCGACCAACAACACTGTAAGCAAGCACAAGAACGCGAGTAAAAAAGAAAGGGAAGAGAAGGCCTTGTGAGAAATAGCATCTCACATCACACAAAATAATCCCTTTGCTGTAAGACTATGGAGGATGCACTCACAAGTCTACAAGCAATAAAAGGGATAGAACAAGTGCTCAAAATGATTTGAAATGAGTTGAATTAAGCAATATAAAGACACCCCCAAAATGTGGCACTTTATAAAATAGTGTGTTTACAAAAATGATAATCCCATCATCTAGAGTGCAAAAAAACATGCAACTTTGACTAAAGAAGTGCTCAAGACTGAGCAAAGAGTCAAAAGTTATAGCAAAAAATAATTCCCGTAACTAATGGAAAAATGCTAATAAGCCTACAAACGGATTAAAAAGTGCCTAAAACATGCAAAGGGTGTCGTATGTATGCTCGTTGGAAACGACATCAAATTTTAGATAGGGTTTGTTTTTATTGTGAGGGGGGATTAGCCTCCTGACAACCCCGGACCTCACCTTCCGTATTCGACACTCGAAGGAAGGATGAATAAAACAAGTAAAAACCCAAAATAAAGGTTTACAATGCCAATTAAAATTTTTACACCTTAAAATATTTAAAAGGAGATTGAATTTACCAATAATCAATCCTAAAGGATGGAGAAGGGGCCCACGTTGACCGAGCTTGGAGAGATTAAAAAAGCACCATGGATGTTGACCGATCCAATGCTAGTCTGCAGCAAGTCAGGACGTCCACCTGAATTGAGCCATGTGTGGTGGAGATGAATATCCCTAACTGAGCCACGTGAAGACCGTGTAACTCTTGTTTCAAGCTTGACCACTATTCCAAGATTATATGCAGGTGAGATTATAGGTAGGGTCATGAACGACTCAAGTAGAGTGCAAGGGGTCGGCACATGGTTGTGCGGAGATTCTACGACTGGTAGAATATGAGCACGAGGGAACCGAGAAAGGCAAGCACGACATGAATTAGAGAAGTAGGACCTAAGCCACTATAGGTAAAGATCCCTCAATCAATGAAAAAAACAAGTCAAAAAATGGTGAGCAAAGAGAAATGCCCCTCAACCAATGCAGGAGTACCAAACTAGTATGAGTTTGAACAATCCAAAACACCCACGGTAGAAATGGCACCAAACAAGCGAGATCTTGATTTGAGATGCAACGAGATAGGTAACAAAGATCTTTGGGTGAGAAAAGGAAAAAAAAGGAAGGGTTGAGGACGTCTTTAGGCAATTTGAATGGATGCATGCACGGTAGTGAATAACAGAGCCAAAAACCACTGTCAAGATCTGCATGCGAGATGGAGGAAGAAGATCCACAAACAAGGCACGAGTATAACCCAAGCCAATGTAGAGAGGCTCGATTCACTAGGAGGAGGATGCATGCAGAAAGGAAAGGTGAGCAGGTAGAGTATAGCTCGAAGTGAAAAACAAGACAACTCTAAACTCTGAAATCTACACCCGTGAACCTGAAATGCACCCTGAAACACACAAAAATGCATGTAGATCTTGGAAAACTTGAACCATGAACCAATGAACAACCCCTCAAACTTGTAACTGCTGAAACCTCAATACGAGGTGAGCAATACAATTCCAAAATAATAATAAAAAAACTTACACAAGGAAATAAGAAGAAACCAGAAGTAATAAACAACTTGATAAACGAAGAGTGCACGTTTTACCTGAAATCAACTCTGATACCATGAAAGAGGGATTCGCGAGAACCGATGTCGAAAACAATGCACCACAATGAAGTTGCACTTTGATGGTAACGTCAAGCTCTAACACAATAAGCAAGATTCAAACAATGGAAAGAATATGCAAATAAGAAAATAGGTCTACTCATGCTCATAGATCGAAAAAGGAAGTACAAATAGGGGTGCTGTGTAACCCCATACCTAAACAAGGAAAAAACATCAATGATGCCACTGATGCATATGATGCCACTAAAGGAGGAGTTACAATTCCAAATAAGGAATGTAACTCCTATGATGCATTGACACAAATGACAATGATAGATTCTATGACAAAATTTGACACTTTTCATTTGACTTCCTAAGACCTATGACTCTTGTAAGGTGAGATGACTCACCAGGTGATGTGGACGATAACTAGGCATGTCACACACACCAACAATAATAAGGTCACATTACACACCCTATGAGCCATCTCATCCATCTATGAATGATTGCATGACATAAATCCGAACCGATAAATTATCCAAGTATATATTGAAGTTATGCACGCATATGAGGATATTTATTTGGTGGTATCAATAATTGCATAGACCCCTTTCAAGATCTTGTCTTGGTACCACGTATGTGAATTCTTTCACGTACGTTAATGCCTCTTTCACATACCACCGGGTATATAGAAAGTGTGAGATTCTTCCACGTCATGCGTCGGGTATATCGGAAGGGTGTGTATATAGAAAGGTTTAGTATATCGGACTGACAGTATATAGATTGGGAGACCTTATACCTGGAGTGATAAGACCTAAACCTTGTCAATGATTTCTACAAAATGGGCACCAATGCCCCCAAATTATTTCTTCCAGATTCAAAACTAGTCAGAGAAAATAACTATGTTGTATGGAAGACAAAAATCAAGACACAACTTGATTTTGAAGAGATCTGGCATGTTGTGACTGGTACTATGACCAGATCAGCTACTGATACAACACAACAATGGCAGTTTGATAGAGCAGATCAGAAAGCCAAACTCATCATCTTGTTTGGAGTGTCCGATGATGTGTAACCCCACATTCGTGATGCCACAACAACCAAAGAAGCATGGGATAAGTTGAGCATGGTGTATGAGGCCAAAAACAAGAATTTCATTCGAATTTGTAGAGTCAATTACACACACTGAAGTTCAAACAAAATGAGAAAATTAAAGCTTTCTTAAGAAGAGTTGTAGAATTGAGGGCTTCACTTCTAGCCCTAGGAGAATTGGTCAAAGATGATGCTCTCATTCCCATTGTTCTGAGAGCACTCCCTACTTCATACCACATTTTTGTAACAACACTAAACTTGTCAGATACGACAGTTAGTTTTGACAAATTCATAAACCTACTGCAACAAGAGGAAGTCATGCACAATAAGGATGATGAAGAGGATCAGGAACTTTCTTCACATAAAAAATGGAAAGCAAAAGGTAAAGGAAAACCTAATTCCTATCAAAATTCCCAACATTAGAATCAGTATCATGGGGACAAACAATAGAAGAAACAATGTCCAATTTGTAAAAGAGGACATGACTTAAAATATTGTTGGTATAATACTTACAAGAAAGGTTCATCAAGTAAATCTGGACCTCCACAACAATATCACAAGGGAAATTCTAACTACAATCAAGGGCATAAAAAGGGGAATTGGAAAGGAAGACCACATTAGCAAGGAAATATTGCTAAACAAGGAGAACATTCAGATAATGAAGACTTCTTGTACACTGCTTGATCAAGTGAACCATCCATGTCATCTAGTGATGTCTGGTATGTTGATTTGGGAGCCACTCAACACATGACCAGCCATAGATACTGGTTTACCTCAATGAGGGACATGCCTTCGAAAAACCATGTTTTGTTGGGTGATGATTCTTCATATACAGTTCAAGGGATTGGGAACATTTCTATACCCCTTGTTTCAGGCAACTGTAGACTATTTGATGTCTTATATGTCCCTGGGTTGATGAAGAATCTACTTTCAGTCAGTCAACTCCTAGATCACAACCTAAAAATTGATTTTGATAGTCATTCTAGTAAGAAAACATGTTTAATTCAAGACAAATCACGAGGCTCAAAAATAGTTGTAAAATCCTCCAATGTGTGACACATGTTCCAACTTGATTTTGTCCACAGAGATGATCAAGAACTTGTGGCTAAGAACTCTACCTCAGCAAAGTTGTGGCATAAGAGACTTGGTCATGTCGGGTTTCAAGTATCTCGAGACATTATGTCGGCATAATATGGTGAATGGGCTACCATCTCTTGAAGGATACATACAAGTTTACTCACCGCCTAGTAGGAAAACAACACGTAGATTCATTCGAAAGAGTACATATCGAGCTCATGGTAAGCTTGATCTGGTTCATACTGATCTTTGTGGTCCGATGCAACTGAGTCATTATGGATTTCAGTACTTCATGCTATGTGTTGACGACTATTCAAGGAAAATGTGAATTTTTTGTCTTTGCATGAAAAGTGAAGCTTTTGAAACTTTCAAGAAGTTTAAAGTAGCAGTTAAGAATGAAACTAGTCGTCACATCAAAACTCTCGATCAGTTGAGGGGGAATTCACCAAGAACGAGTTCAAAGAATACCTATAAACACACGTGATTCATTGACAAATGCCTCCTCCAAACAGATCGCAACAAAATGGTGTTGTTGAGAGAAAAAATATACTATCATGGAAATGGTGCGATGCATGATTGATGAATCTAGACTTGTAAAGACATTCTGGGAAGAAGCAGCAAAGACTGTAATGTATTTGTTAAATAGAGTGCCCATAGTTGCTCTTGAAGGAGTAACACCACAAGAAACATGGTCAAAGAGGAAACCATCTATTACACACCTTAGAGTATTCAGGTGTAAAGCAAGTATGCACATACCCAAGAAGAACATAAAGAAATTGGACATGAAGTAACGAAACTCATCTTCATTAGGTACAGTGAAGAGACTGTTGGGTACAAATTAATGGATCCAAAGACTAGAAAAGTTTACACCAGCAGAGATGTTTTTTTGAGAAGAAGGAAGCAAAGTCTCCTCCTCCGCACTCACCTCGATGTAGACTCTTCACCGGTTGTAAAAATTGAAACCGATGTTCCCACGGTGATGAGGAAAGTGATGATGGGGATGACGGTGTTGATCTCGATAGAACCACAAACCATGTGAATAGTTCAACGTATGCCCAAATGGTGTACTAGCACATTACGAGATGCAATAATGGATACTCCACTGATACATCCACCCCGCACCAGCGATCGTAGTAAAGCAAGAGAAGAAGTTAAATTTACTTTGATGAGTAGAGTTATTAAATCTGATGAGCCCTCTATAGTCTAAGAATCCCTACACTCAAAATCTTGGAAAGATGCCATGGACTCTAAATATCAATCAATGATGAAAAATAACACTTGGCAGCTTGTCAATCTTCCACTAGGAAGAAACCCATTGGATGCAGATGGATATTCAAAATGAAGTACAAATCATATGGGACAGTGGACAAGTATAAAGTGAGACTAGTAGCAAAGGGGTATGCACAAAAAGAAGGCATTGACTACGAGGAGACATTTTCTCCCACAACTAAGATCAAAATGATCAGGATGATCTTTGCTCTAGCTACATAGTTTGGATGGAAAGTCCATCAGATGGACGTAAAAAGTGCCTTCCTGAATGGAGATTTACAAGAAGTCTATATGACTCAACCTGAGGGATATATTGTACCTGTTAAGAAGCAAAGGTATTTAGACTCAGGAAATCTCTGTATGGCCTCAAATAGGCACCCCAAGCATGGTACATCAAGATTGATGAGAATCCATACAACATGGATTTTTTAGAAATCCATACGATCCCAATATTTACCCCAAAAATCAAGGGGGAGACTATGATTGTCATTTTTATGTCAACGATCTAGTCATCACCGATAGTTCGAGTGAGGATGATCGATGCAACAAAGAAATATCTTAATCGATCATTTAACTTTGACTGATCTTTGGTGATGCATTATTGTCATAGATTGGAAGTATTTTAGAAAGAGAATCACATTTTTGTTTCTCAGATGAAATATACCAAGACAACACTTGAGAAATTTAGGATGATGGATTGAACACCAATTGCTGCACCTATGGAGAACATATTTCAGTTATCTCATTCGGATCGATCTCCTAAGGTAGGTGCCACTCTCTATCGGCGAGTTGATTAGGAGTCTCATTTACGTGACCTATACTAGACCGTATCTCATCTCTACAAGGTGAGCTATCTATCCAGTTCATGTAGGAACAAAAAGTTTTTCATTGAAAGCAACAAGGTGCATCTTGAGATATCTCAAAGGATCAATGGATCTTGGTGTAGAATATAAGAAGAATAACAACTTCTTCTTGTTAGGATATTCAGATTTAGATCATATAGGAAACATTGATGACATAAAATCCACTTCAAGATTTGTGTTCTTTATGGTATCTGGACCAATATCATGGGGAAGCAAGAAACAACACTTTGTTTCTCATTCTTCCACAGAATCCGAGTATCATTCTGCAGGAGAAGTTTTATGTGAAGTGATTTGGCTACGTCACATACTAGAAGGACTTGGAATACCATAGGAAAAACCGACTACCATGTATGTTGACGATGAAGGTGTTCTCAAACTTGTTCAAAATCTAGTTTTTCATGAGAGAAAAAAGCACATCGAGGTATAGGTTCATTTTATACGTGAGCATGTGTTGAAGCACAACATCCAACTTTAATTTTGTCCAACAACTGAACAATGATCACATATCTTCACAAAGTCACTTGCACGTGACAAGTTCGAGTTATTCAAAGATTTCCTCTCCTCATCCCTTGAGACAATGGAAAATTAAGGGGGAATGTTAGGTTAATTATTATTATTTACCTATATTAATTATGCATTGCATATTAATTAATGTATTTATTGTTTATATGGTTATATTTAATTATAAACCATATTATTGTTTTTATTCAAACATTACGGGTGTTGTTATATTGTTTTAACAATATTATTGTTGTGCTTCCCGGATGTAATATTGGAAGCTTATGTAATCGGAATATTGTTACACCTGTGCAACTTAGTTTCTTGTTTGTATTCAACTGTACAATACCTATAAGTATTGTAGCTCATTCATATGTAATTTGGTTGATTTAGATTAATATAATTTATAGGCTTCCTTCCTGTTTTATGCATCGAGTAGTTGTAGCTCGTCTAACTCTATGACCATCTTCATGTATGATGGGAAGCCCACATACAACCTCTAAATGATGTCTACCCTAGACAAACCCTCTAGTATCTACCTATAGTGGGCTACATCATGTGTAGCCCTAGCCCCCAAGCACACCCAACCAACCAACACCCACTTGCTATAACCAACTGGACCATACATCAAGCCAGGGAAAACTAATCGTACAAACACCCATAATGTGCTCGTATGCCCAACAATGAAGAAGAAAAGTGCAACACAAGCTAAACCTCTGTAGCCTCCTCGTAGGCCCATAGCTCCCTGTATAGCTGTACCAAGTAGGCTAGTGCCCGGAAAAATAGGTCCTCTTCTCCATCATATCATGAAGGACTCCCATCAGTGCTCATGGGAATCTCCCACCATATGAATATGGAAGTGTAAAACAACACACTGCCTCCATAATCAAGACCACTAACCTTAGCTCCTCAAGATGGGCCAGGTACATCTCTCCATAACTCAGGTTGGTGCTATGGAACCTCATCTCTGTCATCCCCTCTCTAAATATTTTTAGCATCAGCTCCTCTGATGTCTCTAAAGAAATAGAATACACCTATGTCCCTACTATCGGTAGCGTAGGATCCTATAAACGTTCTCCAAGGTGATGATCATCTCACCTATCGGTAAATGAACGTGTTGGAGTTAGACCCACCTTGGTCATGTGCCTCCACTCCTCATCGGTCACATCCCCTGAACATCTAGTAATAAAGGTGGTACCCTATCACACATCTATAACTAGTCCCTCGCTTTTGCATACAACAAACCATAAAATCATTAGACCCCGACCATACTCAACTCCACCCTTGACCAAAACCTCTCCTATCTCATGGCCTATCTACCCACCCCGACCTCTAGGTTAGTATCAAATGAACACGATCTCCTAAAACCAACATCGCCACACCATCCATGATTGATGTCGGCTAACTTCCACCACCGACATCGGCCAACCCTTGACCGACGTCGATCAACATCACAACGGACGTTTGTAAAACCTTGCCTTATTTCTCTCAAAATTCCCCATTTCCCCCTCACTACCCACCCATTCCTACCCAAATCCCTCCCAACCCCTCCCTAACCCTCATTCACCTAACTACACCTTCCTCCCTTCCTATTTTCTCCCTATGCATTCCAAATTCAAATTTAATTTTCCCCAAACACATTTTACCCAAACCCGATTTCTACAAACAAAATCACCTAACCAACAAAGAATGAGATCGAATCTTACCTTATCACGATGTCATTGACGTGGTGGCACCATCTTGCTTGATTGCGGCTGGTGGCCCACACGACCCTTCTCCCACCTCTACCATCACCAAATACACTCCCGACCTCCATTCAATCAAATCACCCCCCTAAGCTTGTGGACTTGTCCCCTTAGCTCCTCTCACCAACTCGTACTCTCCACCTTAGTCGGGTACAATGCCCTATCCTTCTCTCTTGGAAAAGCACTAAAATTTAAATGGCTCTATCATTTTCTCAAAAGTCACAACACAACAATGATTCCGTAAAATATGGAATTTTTGTTTTATAAACCCACCCCGACTTGACCGACGCCGGTCCCAATTGTGCCTTAGCCAACCAATATTGGGTACCATATAACCGCTCATCGGTCAACCCTTGTAGCTATTTGGCCTTGCTAAGCTTCCTTTTTCTTGCAACCATTAATGCCAACACACCTTTTACCATTCTGACCACCCATTGAAACATACCCACAAGCCCACACTACCCCTACATTTCCTTAGTTGCGTCTTGGGATTTGTTATTTTACCTATACCTTGGCCTTACCCGGGCCATGACCTATTTTCCTTAACCATACCTACTTTGTGTGACCATTGACCTCATGTACTTGTTGTACCTTGCGATGTTGTTACCTATATTGTTTAGCCTAACAACTATACCTTACTTATTTCGTGTTTATCCCGACCAAACCTTTGGTGTATGCAAAGCATATCTAAAAGTTCTTGCACCGACCTACATTATATTTCCCGACCATATCCTATACCTTGGATACCAAAATCACTTCAACCCCATTATGATAAACCTATCGACCTTGGACGATGTAGAGTTTGCAAGCTCTTCAACCTAGTACCGTGTTGCAATCTATACGTGTGCATATGTTTTATTGTCATTACCCATGACCCAATTTTGACTCTGGCCTATTCCTATTGCCCGAGTTAACCATCACCCTTTCCCTTAATACTTAAACCATGCCCAACCTATCTTCATCACCTACACATTTATCAAACCACTCACTTTGCTTTCGTCTTTGACCTCATCAGTTCCTAGTTTGAGGGGGTTACCTTTACTCACGCTTGGGAAAACACCACCCTCACTTACAGTTGATACAACCATCTTCTTGTTTTTTTCAGGATCGATTACCAATACAAGCTATGCAACAAAAAGGGGCAAAATGTAGACACCAAAATTGGGTCACACTCCCCTTGGTCCCCTTTCGAGTAACCAACTTAAATACATTCACCTAACCATGACCCTTATGCCCCACATTAATATTAATTTAATTATTTACAATTAAATTAATGCTCATCCTCACTCCATTTATTAATTTAATTACTTTAATTAAATGGATGCACACCTCACCTAGACACCTCACCATAGACCTATTCATAGCATGTTTCCATAACTAACTAGGACTCAGCTCAACCCTAAAAATCAATGCCTATTATTCCTCTAACCACATTCCCACCCATTAAAAAGCTAACGTCCGCTTTGATCCGTGAAGGAAAGATATGGCCCCAATGATTGCAAAATCTATCATTTTTAGTAAACCTAGGGAATCCCACCTTAACCAATGCCGGTCATACCTAAACCAACGCCGGTCAACCCGGAACCAACGTCGGTTACCATTTATTCACTTTGGTAACCTTGTTGTAGGGGTTGACCACACTATCAAATTTCGGGAGCAAAAGGAGATCTACATGCAAGAAAGAACCAAAGCCCTTTCACACTTCCAAGCAGCCATAGCTAGCACCAGGACAAATCCAGAGGATTTTCTCTCACAGTAGCATTCCGGAAGCACCACTGTGGCACCAAGCTCCATCACACCGATCAATCATCACCACCACCTAGTCATTAGACCTGTAACATCAATAAGTACGTTTATCACCTGTGTTATTTCATCCTTGTCCTGTTTTAAAGGTTTTTGTCATCTTTGTTGTCATTTTCTACTTGCATTCCCTTTTCCCCACTATTCCTCCTTCTGTAAACCCATCCATTCCTCCACCCACATCATAAAACCACCTATACCCGACCTCTACATATCTCTGAGTGTTCCTAAGATCCTCATACACCTTTTCATACCCTCCGTCATCTTTTCTTGACCCCACTTAAACCCCACAACCAAATCCTATTGAGTTTTATCACCCCGCCTACTGATGTTTGGTTACCCATAACCGTCGTCAATTATTCTTAATCGTGGCTAGTCATACATAACCAACGCCGGTCTTTGTTCCCGCCAACACCTTTGTGTGAATCAACAACCAACCTACCTACCAAAACAACCCAAACACCTTACCCAACCCTGTTAAGACCCTGTCTGTGACTTACATACCACCCGAACAACCCGTAATGTAACATCCCAAAATTTATTGTAAGTTAAACTAATCAAGTTAAGTCTAAACAGATTAGATGAGATCATTATTAGATGTAAAATTCATTTGGTTCGTCAGATGATGACCCATAGCTTCATGGGGCATGACATTGTGGAACGGATAACCCCGCACCCACTTTGATGATCCTTCCTAAAACATGATTAGGTCTTAATCATAGGTAAAATGGTTCATAAATGATAGTGAATCTTCCGGTTATTTGTATTCTCAAGTTACTTTATTTTAATCGGTTTGGTTGTCTTTTTTTTTTTTCGACTTTTGCGAATGACCATGATGAATACTACCTCTGTTTTATTTGACAATGCTATATCAAACCAACTTTATGAGAATATTCGAATTATTATTTATGAACTTGGTGATTTTCATTTGTTTGAATGTTTTATATGGAACATGGGAATTTGAATAATTATTACGATAACATATTGTTGGCAATATGTGGACTTATATTATGATGATTAATTTTACCA